>JARJCQ010000001.1:3600000-4200000 GCA_029281465.1 Mycena epipterygia | reverse complement strand
ACGTGTGCACCGCCTTAGTGATGTGAGCGTCTGATCAGTGATCTTTACCTGATCCGGTTTCCTCCGGCAGAAGCAATTTAATCATGCCAGTGCATGAAAATGACACGTTCAAAATAGGATGCTGCCTTTTTTTCTGTGGATGATGGGCCATGGGTCTCGTTCGAAATAGTCCTTTCGCAGTGTGAAGTTCTGGCCATCCATGAAAGGTTGACCGTTTCCATCGAGATTTCGCACACAGTTTCCAGAATCTATTGAATGCGAGCCATTCGTATACTGTATTATTTCATTCAGTTCGACAGGGGGGTGACGCATCCCGAACCTATTCGACACTTCGACACGGCCAGGTTGAAGCGTGACAGCCACCAAAAATTCGACATGGCCCCGAATTGATACAGGATATATCATGGATTGGTCTGTTTCTTTTGCGGAAGCAGGCAGACATTAGATAGCATCGGAGTTTCAAACCCCTGGACTGGTGTTCGGACCGACATCTCGAGTCTTCTCCAACTATTACCATGTCCCGTAGACCGCGACATTCGGCCCTCTTTCCAAGTGAGTTAACTGAGAACAAAATTCATGTTTCTGCACCGTACTAAATCCTTGGAACAAAAGACAGGGCGTTTACATGCGGCCCCAGAATTTACCAAGCGTATTCGATCACTGTTTGACGATAGACGAAGTTTCAAGACACGGCAGTCCGAAGCCCTGTGTGTATGTATCATCACTCTCTCATCTCATCTCATCTCATCTCCCTCCCCCTCCACATACCCTCCCACAATGTTGTCTGCTGGCCAACTAATATGGACGTCCTGCCGCCCGCTCTTTCGACTGTCTGTTTTTCTTCACTATGACTCGCTCGGATCTTGTCAGAATCATTTGCACCGGGTGCGGATTCGCTCTCACCAAAGCGGCTCTTCCCTGCCGTTGCGGCGCAGGGTACCAGCCAAATCTTGCTCGTATGCTTGCAGTAGCATGTCGCCTTATAAGCGTGTACCCCTTCGACGACATGGCTGATCTCTGCATTCACTGCAGAATATCACGTACCCCAGCCTCATCTTCTCGAAAATCGTTCCCGCATTCTCGGTGCAAAATATCAGTGCGCTCGGTGCGTTTTGGGTCTATCATGTCATGCATTTCGCTCATATTTGGTGTCAGAGCGCCCATAGTACTCGTTGCGGTACTCTATCAGATTCTGGGCATTCTGATCGCCTGGATCGTGTCCCAATTCTTCTGGGTGCCACATAGATTTCGCTGGGGAATATTAGTCGCTGGCGGATGGGGGAACGTTGGAGACATCTGTACGTTCTCTAGCCTTTTTATCTGATTTCTAGCTCATCGTCTCTAGCTACGGCGGTGGTCTTAAGCATCATGAGCCCCACACCGTTTAATGGAAGCGCCGACCAGACATTAAGTGTTGGCTATATCGCTGGTTTCATTTTCGTTTCGGTGGTACG
Organism: Mycena epipterygia; assembly: GCA_029281465.1. Classification (NCBI taxonomy): domain Eukaryota; kingdom Fungi; phylum Basidiomycota; class Agaricomycetes; order Agaricales; family Mycenaceae; genus Mycena; species Mycena epipterygia. The sequence goes on along the minus strand of JARJCQ010000001.1, from coordinate 4,198,546 downwards.
TCCAGATTTTAATAACCTTTCAACCTCGAATCGCGCTCAGGCTTGTCTACTAGATAACGTTCTGTTAGCAGACGGTGATCGTCACGCGCCGTCTTTTGGACTATTACTCATCGTACCTTGTCGGATATCCCCCCGTTACTCCGCTCGGACTTGTGGCCACGTATTTCCGATATATATACTCCATCTTTGTTATTCCGTCCTTGCTTTTGTATCTTGACGCCCCTTCAATACATCTTTGGGACTCGACATCTTGCGTGACCTGAGCTTCTTACACGTTCTTTCCCCTGTGCGGTATCCGACTCGTGGCCCTTGATTATGTGGGCCCAGACGTCGAGCACGACGATGTGAAAGACGCACTGCGTGAGCGGCGCAGACGAATCTTGCGCGGGCCACAAGGGGCGATTCGTCGTCTCACTGGCCGCAAATCCGTGCCCGAGGATATTCTCAATGCGAAGGCAGCTACATCAGGCAAAGAACTTGAGAAGAACGCTACCACCCGCCCGGCAGTACCCTCCAAACACGTCTCCTTCTACGACCCGGAAAATTTCCCTTGCGAACCAACTTCAGGCGGGCCATCTCAGTAATGCTCACATAACGTCCGGGGAATTGAAATTGACGCGCAAGAGGTTTTTCTCAAAAAGCCTGGCGACATTCTTGCAACTCTGACTTCGACTACCATCATACGATGGAAGTATATGAGTTTTCAAAAACCCTCATATTTGCAGCACAGTTGGTTGAGAATGAAGGCGGTGCACACCTGTTTCTTTGTAGTCTCATGGACAGTTCCAATTCCTCCTTTCACCGTTCTCAAGGAGGATGATATTTTGATATCTACAAGGTCTCGTCAAGACACACATGTTGTGATTACTGCGGCTTGGAATGAGGATTAGGCCCAATCGTGAGCACGAGATCTTCTCGCTCTTCCAACTCCTCTAACTGTGCAATGAACTCTGGAGAGAATTCGCGTTCGTGCTGAGGGAGCCAATATATCCCTGTCACGAACGGCTGGTCCCCTTTCCTCCCAGGAACAATACGTGAGGTGACGAGGTCCAAGAAAGCGTTGTCGCCGAATCGGAACATTGAGATGAAAAATAGCCCGGCGAGGCTGGGAATAAGACACGTGTGATCAGGTCGCCAAGCAAGTCGACGCAGGAGGTTGTCGGTGATTAACGCATGCGACTGATCCGCGCACTCCCATAAGGTCAACCTTTCTAACAAGGGTAAGACCGAGAGGCATTGTAGCAGTTCCTCATCCTGGATTGTCGCTTTGATTTCAAATGCTGTGAGGCTGGCCTGTAACGCCGAGCGCGATGCGAAGGCCAGGAAATGATGTTGGTGCCAAAATAAAGGTGGGCCGTTCGCCTTCCCACGCAAAACCAATTTGTGCAAACACGGGAAGGTGAAGGATTCCAGAATCGCTCCCAGGATCTCCTGATCGGCACTGGTGGCGAACAACAGGAATGTCGACACACTGGAGACGATAGGCGGTAAATTGATGGGAGGGCTGATGTTGGAGATATCCAGTACAAGCCCGCAGGACGCGCCGGTCGATAGGTGAGAGACACGAGCCAATGTCTCAACAAGATCGGGGGAGTTAGACTGGTATGTGAAGAGTCGGACCTGGTCCCAGGGCAAAGTGGGTATTTGAGCAGCCCGCCCGGCGAACCTGACGTGGGTCAATCGTGGCGCGAGGGCGAAAATGCCGGTTTCAGTCCACGATTCGGTCACATTGTGCATTACAAGCTCCTCCAGCAATGGGATATTTCCCTTCGCTGCGGCGGCAATGGCGTGGAAAGACGGCAGGTAATTCCAGAGGTGTATCTTCCTCCACCGACTGGAATGCTGCGCTAGTAGTTCCAGAACGAGCACAGCGCTCGATTCTCTCTTCGAAAATGCACACTCCACCACCAGTGGATGACTGCCACTGCGCTCAAGGGAAGACGCAACGAGATCGATGAGTGTCGGTGGGGACGCAAGAACCTCATTCCAGATGAATGTATCGACCACGATGGTGGACCACAATCTCGGTGTTCCCATCACTACGCCATACCAGCACGAACACACCTTTGATAAGACGGAACAGAGTTCAGAATTTATCAAGCCGAAAGTGTCACTGACGCACCTTCGATAGTTGAAGAAGATATTTCTTGGCAAGGCGTTCCAGCTCATCTGTCGGAGTGTCCATCTCTGAAATGTGGTCTGAACCTGGCGGAGCGCATATATCGAAGATATCGACCAACAACTCGGCGGGGAGTCGTCGGACTGGCGAAAGTACACTCCTGCATCCATTTGCATACGACTCCAGCGTAGCTCGCTCGGACCTCAATCCGTCTAATCTGTCCTGGAGCTGCTGTATTTCACTGTCGTATCGTGCAAGCTCGTCCGGCGACTCTGCAATGACGTTATGAAAGTGAGAACTCTCGAATGACAAAGTATGTGCACGCAGGATATCTCGAAGTTGGCTGGTTTGTGCGGGGTCGGGAAGGAGATGCGACTTCTTGAAGGAATTTTTGCCACAATTATCGCATAGGATCCGGCTGGCATCGGAGGACATGGTGGTCGGCCCTGGTGCTATGTCCTGGGAAATATTTGAAAAAGTTTTTTTTCAAATATTCGAGGTCGGTGTCCTTGAGTACATACCGGGGGACCTCATACCATAGCTCTGACCATACCTCTCTTAATGACCATGGTTGCTTGCGAATTTCCATCACTGGTTGGTTCTGGGTTCGAACCTCGCTGTTTTCCTTTTTTTTTCTGCCTATCTGTCCTTCTACCTGCAACTCAGTCGCTAGACTGGCTAGTACCTACTTCCGTGCGTACATTTAACTGTGATGTCTCGGTGTCCGCGCCAGCAAGTCACTGATGGTCGAGCGAATAACGAAAATTGACATTATGAACTAAGTGACAGTCAAAAACAGTACGGTACATGTACGAGGTCTCCAAAAATTGTAATTCAACACTGTTAAAGCATGGTTAAGCTCGAGACGACCACCAGAACTCTATAAAAGAAGTGTACCTGTTATATTTTCATCTTCTAGGGCCAACTGCACCCACTGAGCCGTAGAATGGACACAGTGTACGGTTTCCTCTGCCCTTGCACTGCTCCCCATTCCTTCCGACACTTTTGCAAACAGCGCATGATTCCCACTAACTTTAGATAGTGGGTCCTGTGGTGCACTAATGGTATAGAGTGTCCGCCAAATTTGCAATTATCACGTGACATTTGAGTGCAAGAGGTCGAGCCATCGACTCCCATATGGTCCGTTTTTTTGTACCTCTTATGAGTCGCAAGAATTGTTTGTTTACATTGTTTACATTTGGGTCTGCCTATGTCTAATGGTCCGACAGATCTTGGTCACCGCAGGTCACATAGTTACAGCTGTTTGCAATGAGCATGACACTCGGTCAATTCTGGTAAATAAGAGCAAATTTGATCCGGCACTTTGCTGCCGGCGCTCCTCGCGCAATTCTCCACAGATTTGGCTGATCTTGAGTGTGTTAGATAGGGTTTCAAAAGCACTTTCAAACCATACCCTACTCAGGGTGTGATATGGAGTATAAAGGTTTGTCAAAATCTGCCTTGTGTGTTTTCAACGAAGCTTGTAACAACGGTTTTTCCATCAAATTTGAATCTATTTGGCTGGATTTAGATCCTTTCTGAAGCCCTGAGCTTGGCATCCATTCGTGCAGTGTCATATTTTGTGGTATGCATCTGTAGTGCCCGGAACAGGCTGTTATTTCAGGTATTTGAACAATGGATTATGGCATGCTGATTTCGCATTGAACTACATATTATGCATGGGACAATATGCCAGACAAATATCTCCATATCATATCCACAATCAAGCAAGCAAATCAATTGACATTTGGTCCCAAAATGGCTGTTGCAAGTTTCGGTTGAAAACACACAAAGCAAATTTTGAGGTAAACAAATATTTCGTATCAGAGCTTGAGTGGGGTATGGCTCGAAAGCCCCTGAAAAACCCTATTGAATATGCCAAAGATCAAGGGGATCCGCTCAGAAATGCGGCGGGAGCGTTGAGTACAAAATACGAGATCAAATTTGATCTTATTTAGAAAAAACTGATGAGTGTCGTGCTCATTGCAAGCTGTAAATCATACTTTTCGATGTATATATATATCTCTGTTCTCTCCCAATGTAAATCTTTCTGTTTGCCAGTTCTTCACACCTTCATCAACATCCTCTTCAGGTTCTTTGTCCACGGGTGTTGGTTTTCACGGCCATTTGTCGTTGAAGATCAGCCAGCGAGGTGAATGGACATTGTGTGTTGACCGGTGGTGAAGTGATGGGCTAGCTGTGTGCGCCAGCTTGTCAGAGTTGGGGATCTTGTTCATATGTGCTTGTGGCCCCTCTTGTCCCCGAAGGTCAATCCAGACTCATCCAGCTCCTCTACATGCCGGGAAAAGTGATTTTATTATTATTTGAGATGTATGAAGTTCGAGTTTCAGCACCACTTTTCAGTGCATTGTTCCGAGCAACCTTGTCAGGTATTTTGGCAGATTTAGGTTGCTTCCGGCTTCCCACACCATTTATTCATTCACTCTTAGGTGATAATTGATCTGTTTATGCAACATTGCTGTCTCTATATAGAAGTGCTATATCCACATTTTAAATATCCACACCATACTCTGCCAAATAATGTCATCCCGCGTCAACCTCAGAATTTTCAGTTGATCTTATGATAGAAGTCCTTTGGGTCTGTACAATATCAAATAATCTGCCTGACACACCAGCATTTTATTGGTACGGCATCTATCTATCAATGTCAACAAACCCAAACTCAAATATTGAAATACATGACAAACCATGGGGAATGACCCTTGTTCGAAAATCAAATCACAAATGCCTGACACAGTCACTGGGCCAAATACGAGCTGGTCGACGAGTCGACTGAGCAAGAATTGGGCCCGCTTCTCACCGATTATTTTAATTTATTAGGTATTCTATTACACCTACCCCAAAGTAGAAACTTTGTTCAAAGATCCAAAAGCTCTTTGGTCTGCCAAGATAGTTCTGGCTTTTATGCAGTACAATTAACTTTATCAGTGCTCACAGGCCCATTGTAAGCTGATCAACAGGTAACAGTTGCTAGAGCATGAATTGGGCTGATAGTAATGGGTATGGTGGTTAGCATCAGATGAGTTTCAAGTTATCCTTCCTGTGTTACTGAACAACTCATACGTCTCTGATGCTTAACTATCCGGCTCCTTCAGAGTGTCGATATTGAGTCTGTATGCTGAAACACTGTTTTAGTGCTGCAACTTGAACTTGAAATAGCACAAAGAACAAGTGCCCCATCAGCCATGCTCGAGAGTTCTTCCCCACCCAAAACTATCAGTTCAAATTCATCTTGCAAGCAAGGTATCTTCTGACACAGTCGGAGCTCCCTAGTGTCGGTTAACCAATTGGCTCCGGATCATCCACAACTGATGCAAAAAAATGCAGAACCCATTAAAATTTGCCAGTAGAAGTTGAGTGGAAGGATGAAAACCTCACCCATAATTACTTTGAGCCTGCTCATATTGCAAGTTCAACTTTGCAATGCAATCTTACAACAGTCATGTTTGGGGAAGGTCACTTCATCCATCCTTTTGACTTTCTGTCCTCAAACATGATGTCTTGCTGTCTTGGCACCATGCCATTGATCACAAGTGGCCGGTCTATTAAGCTGAAAGTGAGAACCCTTACCTGGCATTTTTCCCAAATTCAACAACTGAGGGCAATTTCCAACACTCCCGCCCACTGATTATGATGAGAAGAAATTTAATTTTGAGTCTGACATGAGAAACGGCTGAGTCACTCATCTTAACTATTCCGAGGGCATTAAGATCTTTTTATCTTTGTTTTTCCCCCTCTGGCATGGTAAAATGTCCTACGAGCAGATTACAATGGTCAGATTTGATTCAAATCTGCTGCCTTTAATGGCTTGAAAAGTGCTTTCACACTTTCATTGTGCAAAAGTGAACCACCCTGTTAGTGGGCTCTGCCGCAAAGCGCGCTACAATTTTTATTTTTTCTTGACCGGTTTTTGCGTCACATTGGCAGGAAGTCCGGATCCGGGACCGGGCCCCGGTTAACCCACTGTAGTTGGAGCAGCAAAGGTTGGCATGGTGAATTGTAGTGTAGTGGGTCCCGTGGACCTCGCGAAGAGGAACGGGGAAGGATCAGGAACTGAGGCTGGCTTGGAGGGGCATCGTGAGGGTTGAATCGATTTTGGGGCCTGAGTCACGGGTTCAGCGTGGCGGCGATTCTTGACGGCGATCTGCACAGACGAGGTAATCGATTTGCGGCCCTGTACAACTGGGGAAAATGATTCATCCAACACAATGCTGGTATGGGCATCCGACCGAATTATGTCCATGAATTCCGCACGATCGCGCTCGGTCAATTGGATGGTAGTAAGTTCAGTTCGGACTGCAGTCCATGTCTTGTAGTGAGTCGCAAAGTGCTCTGGAAGTTTGTAGAACTTCGTCTTCCCATCCACCTGAGATGACCACCATTTGGCCATTTCTTTGAAATTTGGAGTTGCAGTCGAAGCGAACCGACCACCAGGCCGCACTTCTCTGCTGAACAACGAATATTCTTCGTTGGTGTGAATAGGTGTTAGTGCGAACTTGGTATCCTGCGTAGCCGCTAAGAACTCGTAGCGGTTAGTGCGAGCTGCCGATAAATTGACAAGGGGAAGCTGAACAATCCTGGAATCGGCATTTTGGAGGGAATGGTCCGAGTCGTACGGAGGAATATTGTACTTGTCGCGAACGGTTTTTGGAAGTGCAGTCACAATGAATGATTCATGTGTTGGCTTGAAAAGCGAAACATTGATATACCCAGGGCGTGTTCGGCGTGGCTTGTCAAATGGCAGCGACTGATAGGTGATGTCGATGTCATCCTCGATCCACGGGTCGTAATGCCCATTATAGACCACGCCCTCGCGATGTAGAGATCCGGACTAGATGAATAATACACTGTAAGTTTAATACATCATTCACAAATTAGGAGGACGCACTTCAACATTTTTCCGATAGCAAAAATCAGAAAGCAACGCGACACTCATTTCCACCGATGCCCCGAGAGATTTGAAATGCCGTTTGATTTGTGTATGTATACCGCCCTCAACGGAGTTTGTTCCTCGGTTGGAATGCCATATTGTTAGGCCATTACGGTCGGTCCTCAAGCGGTTGTAGAGGGCAAAACCAGGAGGATCCGACAGCCAGCCTCGCCGCACGTCTTCAAGCATAGCATTTGCGGCCTTGTGACACTCGTGATTGAAGAGCGGTGTTTGTTTGCGTGCACACTTCAAAGTGGCATGGGTTTTGAACAGCTCGCTCAAGACGGACTCGAGGATCGGCGGAGGAGGGATATATCGACGGACTCGTTGCCAAACCCACTCCGGTTTGCTACGAACCGCCTGATCCCATGTTATACCGCCCTTTTTAAGGACGGCCTCAACACGGGCCTTGTCAATTTTGTCTGGGACTAAAATTGCGTCCCGAAGCCATCTAGCAAACTGTTTACCGAGTGAATGCCGTTTATCAATGTGCTTGTTCAAGCGATCCATTTCATGCCACACGTCTTGCAAAGTACGTGTTGGCATGCTGGCTGATGCGGTGGGCTGGACAATTGGGCGGTTGGTTGATGCTGCTTGCTCTGGGTAGTTTGCGATCAGTGCATCCAGTTCTGGATTGTCGAACTCGCGATATTCATCATCGTCACCGAACATGTTGACATCCACAACTTGCGGCTGAAGCGATGACTCGGATTTGCCTGAATGCGCAATCGGGATATCATCGTCATCCAGATCAGAGTCAGAGTCCGACTCTGAAGAGGACTCATCTTCGAATTCCGACTCGGTGTCCGAAACCATCTCCGAATCTAAAAGAGGATCAGAATCGGTGGAGATGGAGATGGGGTGGGAGGAGGGTGTTGCGCCTGGAGAGTACTCGGGCATGGTATGCTCCTCCTGCACAATGAGGGATCCAAGATCGACAACGATATCAAACGGCGGCGATCCCATATCTTGAAGAGTACAGTGGTGGTAATGGGAGATGAATGAGGGCGCCACAATTTTTTGAACAGTGATCAGTGCACGTTTTGTTCGCGATAAGTTGATATAGGGTGTCTTGGGGTCTCCGAATGACACAGGGGATTTGGTTGGCTGTTCCGCAAAAAAACCGTGGGCTACTGTGGTATCTCCGTTCCGCAACGTCACCTTTTCACCCAGTCGGCCAATTTGTGAAAGCCGTGCCCCGGCTGGTGGTTTATGAGAAATAGCTGTGTAAATTTCAAGCGCAAGCCATGCATTCCGAATAGCATACTCCTTCTGGTCTCTATTAATATCTTGTCGGCACCAATCAGAGCATCGCACTTCTTGAAGAGTATTCGAACTTCTTCTGAGAACTGCCTCTGTGATATTTTGGAAGGAAAGAGATGCATTGGAAACAAGGCCCTTGGATCTGGCGAGGATTCCAATGTCAATGCAACCAGTTTGTTTCGTGTCGGAATTCTTGAAGGGCGAGGACAGATCCCATAAAAGGGACAATGTATCAATATTTCCTTGAATGTTGTGTCCGACTTTGATGACTCGTGGGGAGAATAGAAGGGCTTTTAAGGATTCCGGAACATGCGACGGGTTATTTAAATGATAAATCTGATAAGAGCTGTGAGAAACCAACCTGGAATCATTATAGCGGTTCCAAAGACGTACCTGCAATAAGTATGCAACCTTATCGACAACAATCTGCATCATCGCTGCCGGGAAATGGCCGATTCGCTAGCGTGCCAATCCCATTCCACCGAAAATCCTACACAAACCGACCGTCCTGTAGTCTCGTCGCCAACATCGGACATGATAGAAAGGCAAGCCGCATCGATAAGCGGGATCGAGGACGCAATTCGAACTACAAGGTCATTGGGGACCTCTGCAGCCGGATATTTCTTTTGAATACCAGCCGTTGGGGTATGGTCAACGTTGGCGCGTAGCGTGGGGACGACTTGTTCAAAGAATTGCTTGTCAGCTTGTACGTTATCCGTGTACATGAAGGAAATTGGTTGATGGCCATGTTCGTGAAGCGATTTAACAATCCCTTTCAGAGGACGTTCAACATGATGAAGTCCGCGCGCAAGCAACTTTATAACGCGAACCTGAAGCAGCGGGTGGCGGCGGCATGGCGCAAATCACCGCGTTACCACAGGATCAAACGATTTGACCCTTCCTTTCCCTCCGACAAGTACCTCCTCCTATCCGCGCGCATGCCACGCGCTCTTGCAGTCATCCTTCTCCAGCTACGTATTGGGCATACCCTACTCAGCAAGCACCTTCACCGAGTCAAACGCGCAGAATCCCCGGTGTGCCCTTGTTGCCATCGCGAAGACGAAACCGTGGTACATTACCTGCTACACTGCCCGGCCCACACCAACACGCGCGCTGAATTTCAACGTGTCGGCGGCCGCGACGCCCGAGACGTGAGGAAGATGCTTACCAAGCCCAAATTACTCCCCGCGCTTTTTCAGTTCATTGAACGTACCGGCCGGTTCCGAACTGTGTTCGGCACTCTGCCCACCCTCCCCCCGCTCGATACCCCCACGCGTATGGAGCGCATCGCGGAGCTCAACGCCATCCCCGTCCCCGCCGCGCTGTTCGGCCCGCGATTTCCGCCCCGCATTGGACCAGACGACTGGGTCCCGCCGACCTGAGTCCTCCCTTTCCCTCTTTATGCTCAATTAATTTACTCTACTTACCACTGATATTACTTTTTGACGGGGTTCCCCCGCTAAGGGCGTGCTCCGTGCGCCCTTAGAGATGCCGAATTTTCATACCCACCCGCATAGACACAAACTCTAGTTCACATTTACATACAGTACATTAGAGATCCTTACCGTATCGTACGCGATAGAGAGGAAATAAAATTGATTCAAAAAAAAAAAAAAAAAAAAAAAAAACATGATGAAGATGCTTTGTGGGCGTGAAAATCATCTGGCGGATCTGTTCGAACTCGTTTGTGATACTCCAGAGACTGCCGAATACCCGAACGCCGTTCAAGCGGGCAATGTACTTGATAACCTTGAAGGACTGGTCCGCATGCCCTATAGTCAGAGGAACGGCGGCCATAGCTTGATCCTGGTGAGGCTTGATGTATGACATGTATTCAACATAAACACTGCTGATGAAATACCGAGAAGGGGAGAATCCGGCATAACCAGATTTATCGGAGAAGGACGAAAATGGAGTAAGACTCTCAGGTAATCTCGATTCGGGACAGTGTTTCAGAGCATGCAGGTATGTCTGCTCGGCCAGATCTCGATTTCGGAGGTGAAGCTCCTGCAGAATTCGTTCCCAAGAATGCGGGGTCAAACCCTGGGCTATACCGCTCCGGATTAGGGTCAACAGATTTTTATCTATTCCGCTGCGATGAGTCAAGAAAGCTAATGAGAAAGTAGGATGAGCAGAAGATCCAGAAAGGACATGGCGAACATACCGGGAAATTCGTTCCGCAGATGCACAGGAAGTTGGGCCAGAATTTTCTCATCGTACATGTTGCATCCTTTGCGGCATAAACCACATCGCAGTCGTTTTGTCAAGATATAATAACAAGAATCCAAGGACACCACCCGACGAGCAACAGGGTTTGAGTTCCAGCCTAGCACCATTGAATCAACATGCCCGAATACTAGGTGTCCAAGGACTCACCGTCGTCGCCCATAGTGTCCTTCTCACAAAATATACATTTAAAAACGAAGTCGAGGGGAAGGAGGAGCCGTGGGAGCCAAACGAAGACATCAGTAAGATACAGTGCATTTGGCAGCGAAGATTTCGCAGTCCCGTTCAATTTCTTCACCGCAAACCATCGATCCATTGGACGGATCCAGAATGTCCCTTGGCGATAGCAGTCGGGCATTTTGTGGTCGCCCTTGATCTGGGCTTTGATGGCAGCAAGAGTGTCTGCTAGAAGGAGGGGATGGATGATGCTGCATCTGTTGCGGCTGATGTTGGTGCTGTGGAGGCATTTGGTGCTGCGGTAGTGTAGGCATTCTATACCACCCTCCTTGATAGGATATATACGGCAGCTGCTCCGCTGGCATACCCGGATACTGGATGACGTTTAAGTGGGCGAGGTAACATCAAGGAAACCTAGGTACATACATAAAAATGACCCTGCTACATCTGAGGCACCATGAGGCGGCATCTGAGGCTGCATTTGGGGAGGCGGCATTCCCGGCTGTCCCGGATGCGGGTGCTGCGACAATCACGGGCTACCTAACCCGCTCGACATTTGAGGGGGTCCACCAGGCCTGTTGGGACCATTGGGAGAGCAGGAACCATTGCTGACGAGGATACACGGGAGAGCGAGGACCACCCGAGCCAGATGTCCCCGAGTTTTGCTGTGAAGGCAGACGCATTCTGCAGGACAAATGGAGTATACGGATGTGCACCGAGCTGAGACGGTTGCGACAGAGGTTGTGACGGATTTTGCTGCTGCTGGGACTCCTGCTGAGGAAGATTGGATGGGCGCATGGAGGGCGAAGAGTTTTCAGGCTGTGAGGGAAGAGCTGGCGAGGATGCACCATAGAAGAGCATTTGTACGTCCATTTGGAGAGGTTTTGTGGGGGTGGAAGGGGAAGGCGTGGACGAGGTTGACGCCGATGTCGAGGCAAAGACCGTGGAGAAGAAGCCCAGAAGCTGAGCCTCGAGCCTCGAGGTTCGGTGTTACGCGAGAATTTGATTAAAATTGCCGTGTGCGAGCACCGTTGGGAGCTTGGATTGAGCCCTGGATGCTCTTGGGTGGTAGCTAGCTCAGAAGATGAGGTTTCATGATGAACCCCGGTGGTAGGACGAGTAGAAGGAGGACGACGGCTGCCCGACGGCTGCCGAATTCTTGTCTAAAAATGGACATGACACTTGTCCAAATCGGGCGATCATGTGTCCCAGGACACGCCTGGTGGTCAAGAGTCAAGACTGATGGTAAACAGAGCCAAATCGTCGGACAAATCCGGCTCGGCACATTCGGCATGATCGATGTCTTGCAATCCAAAAAGAAAGAAAGAAAACTCAAATCCTTACGGTGGTCACCAGACTGCCTCATATTTATTGCTCGGCAGTGTCCTACTGAGCTCACAAGTCCAACTTACCATGGTTACCTTGAAATCCTTGTTATCCAGGGTTTACTACTATCTCGTTTGTGGACGACGTTTGACGTAATGGTAGCACTTGATTCGTTTACATAATTGAATTATTGGGATTTCTATGTGCGGTCCCTCGGCGGCCGAGCAGACTTCTCAGGGGAACACAAGAGAACACAAGACGTTTTTATTTAAAGATTCTTCTTTGGGGAGGGGGTATGTGTTCAAGGGCGAAGACGGACAGTTTACGGCACAGAGATGCCATAAAACAACTGCATTCAAACGTAGACATTATACTACGTACTTCCATTTTAGGATTAGGCATGATCATCGCCGTTAACCGTGGCTTCAATCAGTGCCACAGCGTCGGTAGATCGAGGTTTGATTGAACATTTGAAAGGGAGGGGTGCACTGCAAGGATTGAATAACTGGAATCTCCGAGAGTGGTCGCTCATTACCTGATGAGGTCTGGAGAATATTCATAAGAGGGCTCGATGATCTTCCCATCTTCCCCGACGGCCTTCGTGATATCGAAAACTGCTAGAATAGAGACTAAGGTGATCCACACGGATGACATCGCCATGTGCCGTCCTGGGCAGATTCTGAGCGAAAATTCAGCCGGGATACCGAACACGGATGTGAGCACATGCACCTTCGTCCGAAACCGAACGCAGCCTGCGGATCGATTACATCTGGGTTGAGCTTGCCATCACGCAGGAACCGCTCGGGCTTGAAGGCGGTTGGATCGGGGTACATATTCTACATAGAAGGATGAAAAAGATCAGACAGCATGAAAAACATTGGGTAAGGACAGAACCTCGTCCTGGAGGATGGCCCTGGGAACGATAAATGAACATCGTACACGTGTGTTTAATCTTCGTAGGCATTCTCACCCGACGTTTCCGATGATTAAAGAGCCTGCCGGAAGCCTGTATCCGCGATACTCGTCTTCAACTGGTAGAAAATGTGGCAAACCTAATGACGACTTTAAATAAATAAAATCTACCGTGGGTGCAGTGATGTGATGCAAACCGATTGGTGCAAGAGGTTTCCAGCGAAGCACTTCTTTGACAAGCGCCGAGACATAGGGCAGGGACTGCTCGTCATTAAAATTTGGCAGCTGTCCGGGCCCAATTACCGTGTCGATTTCTATTTGGGCCTTCTCCTGAGCGTCGGGGTTGGCCAACATAGCAAGGAAGAATGTTGAGAGAGCAGCGACAGTCGTATCAGCCCCCGCCATATACATGCTTGCTGCAGTTGCGCTGATCGTCTCTTCCTGGTGGTATTTATCGCTGGATTCACTGAGAATCCGCAGGCTTTCCGCGGTGAATGAGTGGCCTGCCGTACCAGCCGCCTGGTGGTATAAGTGGGCGGATGTCCTGGAAATTAGTTCTGTCACTCACAAGTTGGCGCTTCACCTCGGCAAAGGGTACATCCTCCAGCGCTCGACCCAATTTCTTCCACTCTTTGGCTAGTCGTTTAAAGCCAGCGCCGGGGAATCAGTCAGGGACGTGTTTCAAGAGCGGAATCGAGTCCTGGTTGTACTCAGAATCGTGACCATATCCGTCCAGAAACTCACAACAAGGAATCGCCCAGGGACAGCAGCTTGTACACCGGCGGCGACCGCCTCTTCGGCCAAAGTGATATATGGGTCGTTGAGGGGCAGGACATCAATTCCGTATGCCACAGACATAATAATTTCACCTGCCATGCTTGAAAATAGTCAGTGGCCACTCTGATGGGTAAATGAAGGCAATCACTGCCTGAGGTGATCCATGAATGCCTCAGGTGTATGGATAAGTCGACGCAGCAGTCCATGAGTGGCAGCGAGCTCCTTGGCATGGAAATTGCGCGAGCTTATGACATTGAATTGTTGGCTGAATAGACGTCGACATGCCCGCCTACATGCCGTCAGTTTTCGATCATGGTTGATAGTACGAAGTCACGAACCATTTATCCCCTGCAAATAAACATCGGCACATGAGCACTCTCGCAATATCTACGGAGTTCTGCATACCATATTTCATCAGACCTGAGAATTCCATGTTATTGTAATTATGTAGAGGGACGAGCCGGCCGCACTCACCCAAATTGAACGTCCATTCCATCACGTCTGTGTACATTGGCGATCGCGGCCTGAAATCGTCCAGAATGACAAGGGATCGGAATGGAGAATTAACCATACCGGTCTGAATATATGGATGAGCGCTTGTCGAGGAGGTCCTCCGTTGCTTTGAAGGACGACAGGATGATTACGGACGTCCCAGCGAGATCCAACTGGATAATATCAGAATCTGGTGATATCTGTCAGTAACAAGGATAACCACGAAGCATGACGGACTGACTGTATTTGCGGCTCCAATCCATGTAAGTTTTCCATTCAAAAGCCGGAGGAAGATCGAAAATATTTCCGACAATCGGCAACTTTCTTGGTCCGGGTGGCAGAGGCAATTTCGAGCCGGTGGTGAGCTTCGAATGAAGGCTGTACAGAATTAGTGCAAGCGCTGTCGCCCCAAAAGCAGGAGCGAAGTCGATGGAATGCATGACGACTCGTGAGATGGGGGCGAAGTATATCCTATCTAGCTCATCCTTTTATGGCATTGCGGGTGTCGATCCGATGACGAAGCCTTTGGCTCGTCAGTACCAAAATTGGGAGAATCACCTGGGAAGCTGACCCCGCGCCCATCGCTTGTACTTGAATATGCCGTGTCGGCATCGGTACGGTAGCAGACTTGGTGGAGCATTGCGCCGTAAATGTTACGTCCCCTTGCGAGGCTACGTCCACTTGCGGCCGCCGCAGTTTTGAGTCGATAGGTAGAAAAAAAATTGAGGATCTCCTTAGTCAGATGTTCAGCAGCCAGTTGTGTACAATCGTGAGTCAACTTCAGTGATCGTAATCATTAGATACAGCAGTGGTTCGCTCCTGTTCAGGCGGTCAGCGCCTTCGTCCAACCCGGCAAGAGAGGATGGTACCATGATTGGACACGATGTGCAACCAGAAGTAGGAGTGGGATGGACCTGTAGTCGCCACCGTGGAATGCAGCAATTTAAAATGTCTGGTCCATGGGTACTGTACTATTTCGACCGAATGTTCAGGTGACGGGTGACGGAGGGCACGGAACTGAACAATTTTGGTGTAGGTGACGGTGACAGCGGTGTTTTGAGGCCCAAATAGGCTCGAAAATGCGAAATTTCGCGTCTGGCATTCGCCGGATTAATACCCAGAAAAATGAACATTTGAGGTGACGGGTGACATGGCGTGAACATTCGGTCGAAATAGGACAGTAGACCAGTGACTGTTCTGTATATGAGAGCAAGCTACGTATATCGACGACCTCGCTCTCATATACAGGCTGGATTCGAGCCTAGTCCGCAGGAAGTGTAGTCTCTTATAAACAGACGCTACAACATTTTCACTCGTACCTCGCGTGTTATAGTCTGCCGACGTTATTATGTAATCTCAAAATTCTCGCGCGTTCAGAACGCGTTTTTGAATACTTCTGCACAATGAGTATTATCTATACCACTATAATGAACAACTTCTCCAGCCAAATTTCCCGTTCCGACTTCAAAGCCAGGAGGCCGAATTTTGATGGAGCAAGCGTCAATATTCCGTTTCGGTGTGAAGATGGATAGAAAGATGAAATCTGAGGGTTCAGTTCTCTTCCAAATAGGCATAGAAGTAATTTGGCTTCCTAAGTTTCGGTTTTGAAGCGGACTGAAGGGCGGAGCAGTGCAGGGCGGGATTCAAACTCCGCACTTTATGTAATAACTGGGGTACCAAATACACCCCACGCGGTAAACTACAGACTACGGCAAGTGCTGGAACCATTCCTGAGGAGGACATGAACTGACGCAAGGGAGAAGACAATGGCGACAGTGGCTGAGCCACGGCCCGAGTAACCATTAGGGGGCAGAACCCCCGCAGTATGATTCTACGTGCGGTGGAAGGCGGTGGACGCAGTACATACACCCCGCAGGTAAAACCCTTTGTGCCGTCGGCAAGCTCATTCATTGCTGCGGATGGAAGTATTTAAATCCCCGGGGCAACGCGACCACGTGCGTTTGCAAGTTGCGCGCATTTTGTGAATTCCCTGGATTCTCCGCCCCTGAATCTCGCCGCGAGCGCGAGGACAAGCCTTGATCTCAAGATGATTTCTTCACTCCAAGAGCCTGAACCAGCAATTGTTCTTGCCCGATCTCGCACTGGGAGTGGAGAATGGTGACCTGTCTTTCTTCATTCTCTGCGACGCCCAACTGGCGCCAGAATAGTGGAACACCAGAGCAAAGAGAGAATAGGCTCGATGTCGCGCAAGGAAGTGGTTGCCCGCAATCAGACCGATTACGTAGACACCGGATGGATGGTATTTCGGTGTTAAGTTATTACCACCTCGCTGAATGAATCGAATGCATCAAGAGAATTATATTCACAGCTGACTGGTCTCAGAAGAAAAGCATTTGTACCCCATTCCTATTGAATAAACAAACAGGTCGTTATATCTGATAAAACATGCACTACCTTGGTTGCGGGAGAGGGAAAAATGCAGAGGTTGAGATTGAGAATATGCACACCCTCAAAATCAGAAACAATATTCACTGCCCCTGACACATAAAATAAACCCACCATGGGTTTCCTCCGAAATTTACTGGCTTCAGGGTTAGCTCGCCAAGTGGTTGGATCTGGGTTGAATTCTCCTTTTAGTGAGATTGCACATTCTCCTTCCTCGGCAGTTCCACTGCCCCTTTTTGCTCTGTCAATTCACGCCACCGCATGCCGCCGTTCCTGGGAGAACTGGAAACCGGTGTTCGTGATTCGACCGTGCCGCGTAATGCTACCTACCTACCTACCGGCCTCTAGGCCATTATTACTGTTCCCCTTCCTGTCGCCCCTCGTACCTTTCACCCTGCTGCTGTTGTAGCTTCATTTCCGATATCCAAGGAAGTACTACTTGCTCTTGTATTTACGTTGTACCTCTCCTGTGCGCACTGGTCAGGGTTTTTTGCTACATGACACAGTAGAAACCATCACTCTAACATGAAAGTCCAAGAGTCTGCCTGATTTCATTTCGTTCTCCAGAGTACAAGTCTAACTGGTGTGTTTCAACGCGCAATGTGATTTTTGGAATGGAGGTGGAGAGCGTGGCAAATTTTGTATACAGATGTGCTGTGTCATTTTTTTGGCCAAAAAACACAAGCTGTCTCGAAATTTTGTCAAAGGTGAAGGCATGCTTATTTTTTTCTGACTCGGATTCAGGTATGCCTTTTTCATAGTTCCATTTGAGGAGTGTTTTTTTCTGGGTTTCGAACTGAATTATTGGACAGTATATGGCCCATATGATCATTAGAGGAAGACGATGACAATTAGTTTGTTTAAACATCTTTTTCTGCATTTTGCACAGCGAAAATGGGAGATGGACAGGCAACGGTACAGGTCAAAAGGAAGAAGAAAAAATGTTGTCCCACTAGGTATCAATCGCCGGTGACAGTAGCTCCAACGAGTGCCACAGCATCTGGAGATCGAGGCTTGATCGGACACTTGAAAGGGAGTGGCGCACTAGAAGTCTTGAATCATCTTCAGGAGCGGTGCTACATTACCTGATGATGTCTGGGGAATATTGATAGGAACCCTCGATTATCTGCCCATCGTCCCCGACGGCTTTCGTAATGTCGAAGACTGCCAGAATTGAGGCTACAGTGATCCACACTGAGGACATCGCCATGTGTCGTGCTGGACATATCCTGAGCATGATTCAGCCGGGATACCGAGCGCAGACTTGTGTAAACACACGCACCGTCGCCTGAAGCCGAATACAGCTTGCGGGTCTTTAACATCTGGATTCAGCTTACCGTCCCGCAGGAAGCGCTCGGGGTTGAAGGAGTTTGAATTGGGGTAGATGTCCTGTGTGGAAGATAAGAGCGAGAGCGCCCGTGCGACGTAAGGACAGAACTTCGTCTTGCATGATGGCCCTGACAACGACGAATAAGCAGCTTAGGATGTATTATTATGGATACTCACCAGTCGTTTCCGATGATTATAGAGCCTGCCGGCAGCCTGTATCCACAATACTCGTCTTCGACTGCTAAATAGTGTGGGATGGCTATTGAATATCTTTTAAATCCAGGATGGGGAGCGGTGTTGTACTTGCAAACCGGAGCAACGGCAGCGACTTCTCGTCGTTGAAATCTGGTAGCTGTCCGGTCCAATTCCTGGTACCGACCTAGGGACCAGGTCTACTTTCCGTAAATAAGCTCCCTCTCGATCATGACGGACATTATCTAGTTACCGAGGCACGTGTTCATCCCCCCCCTCTCGCGAAAACCTTTAAATCGTCGCCTCTGAAACCCGTCTCGATCATGACGGGCTTTATTAAGTTACCGGGACACGTGCTGTGTATGGCCCTCAGCTAAAACTTTTTAAAAACCTTTAAATCGCGTCCTCAGAAACCCGCCTCGATCACGACGGTGCTTATTGGGTAGCCGGCTAACATTTCCTCGCCTGCTCTTCTAACACCCTTGATTCTCGTCTCTGAAACACATCTATATCATGACGCTGTCCTTTCACTTACCGTCTCAATTTATTTCTCCGTGGTAGACATTTTTTTGTAACCCCGGGACATGGGCTTATTGACGACAATAAAGGATTATAAGACTAGTATATTCGTCCACAGTTCGACGTGACAAGATAAGTCAACTGGGGGTCTTGTCTACAAATTTTAATGAGAGAATATAATACATAAGCATCACCGTAGAAATTCACCTAGCAAGCTCAAGCAATCTGCAACGTTACCGGAACTCTGTGGTCTAGGGTCTTTTCCCACCGCTTCATCTAATTTGACGACTGCACCCCCCTATCCAATTGAGAGTGATTAACCAACATGTGTCCTTGGAGACGCACTGAAATGGCAATTTGTCCGACATACTTCAGCCGCATCACACTCCGTTTTTCCCCCTCCTCCGCAATTCCACGCATCACTACCAAACAGCTTATCCAAAAAGCTACGTATCCTGCTATATCTGGACATAGAGTCGCCATCGAGACTTTTGAGAAGGAACCCGACCTCCGTCTCACGCCCCCTCTTATTAATATGCTGTTGCTAGAGTCTCATAATCATCGGACGGGTACACCGGGACCTATTTAATAAGAAACCCAACCGTGATTGAAGCTTTCAATTCATCTTGGATAAATCCACTTACGTTCGCCTTCTACGTGCGCTCGAGTCAAATGCTAATAAATCAAAACTTCACCTTCGATTCCCACCCAAGTCCAGCCTCCAGTGCATTCAATATCCGTGTTCGAGGATTGCGAAGGGAGTGCCGATTCAGCATTCCCTCTGATGGAGGCCTCCCCTTCTGCGTTCCACCTCCAGCCCCGCGCTTCCGGTTCAACCCAACCACCTCCGCTCGTCGTGGTTTTTTCAAAGTTTTTGGGCGGGGGATACATGCGTTGATTTTTTCTTTAGTTCACTGCTTTCAAGAAGCGGCGGCCGAGTGTAAGCGGACTAAAAGGGTACAAGGAGTTATCCTGACAGCACGGCATTATATTACATTGGCAACGGGGATGATCTTTGGCCCCGACACGACAGGAACAATATTAATTTGGGTACGTCGCTCCCCTTCGCTCCCCTCCAGCACCTACCCCTGAACTTGCTTTTTCAGGGTACTGAAGCGAAGGTAGGCTTGAGGAGTGAGTTTTCTGTTATTTTAAGGGTTAATTTCTATCCAAATGAACAGAGGCTTTTAAATTGAACAAATAATACCTCACTCATTTTCTGACAGGAGTAATCTCCGGACTCTTCTAAGGGGAGTGCATATTTTGAGCTCATCTGGCACCGAAAGATCCCTGTCCTGTCCTGGTTTAGCTACAAAAGTGCTGCCGAGCTGTGCACGATAGTTTTCAAATAGAACTGGACATACATGTCACTCTCTGCTTGAGCCACCGTTATTCTATGTCTCTCTCAAAGGCCTCGGATAGTTTTCATTATTACCATACTTTTCCACTCACTCTAATCCATCACCCGCCTCTTCCTTCTTCACCTCCCTGTGGGCCCTCCCACCCAGCGCATTCATCGACGTCGATTGGAGTGTCTATATCCCTCACGTAGACGTGGACTCTTCATCACTCTATTTGTTTCGAATACATATTTTGGACAATTCTGGTACTGGCATGGATGGTTTTGTAGATCTTGTACAGCACGTTTCTCTCATTCTTGCTTGGTTGAACTTCGTTTCGCTCAGGGCTGTGAGACAAGCAGAGAATTATCTGCAGTGAACTGGTTTGATTAAAGCAAAGGTAATGCTGGGTGACACTGCCTTCAGTCTTATTTGGGGTGTGCAGTAAAACTGCGAGAAATGCCTAGTGTGCAGGTGAATTACCGAACTTAAGAACTCACTGGCAAGAGAATTATTGTGAGCTGAGGTATTACAAGGAAGGTAAGCCTGACTTCGGTTGAAATCGCGACATGCAGTAACACAGCGGTAAATAAATACAGGTGAACTCCAGAATTTTAATAGCCCTGTCCTACGAATTTTTCTAAGGTTGTCCAACGAAAAATGAAGGCAATTTCCCCACTTCACTGTTTTCAGCTCCAAAGCACAGAACACCATTTAACCAGTCCACACGTGAGGAAAGCTAAGGATGATTGTGGAAGATGAGAGGACCCTGATTTTCTTGTTTCCACCTAGGGACCGAGACTCTCATGAACAGAAGATGAGTGCATCGGGACCTTTTCAAAGCACTCCATATGTGGAACACCCGTCGAAGCAGTTTTGAGGTACCAGGGGCGCCCGGAGGGCCATATGAATTACCTCATATATTTCTATTTACACCTTCTTCTGCGTGTCGGGGTTGGCCAGCACAGCGAGGACAAACATGAAGAGAGCAGTGACCGTGGTATTGAACCCTGCAGCATAAAAGCTCACGGAAGTGCCCTTCATGGTGTCCTCGTCATAATATGTAGCGCCAGCTTCGCTCAGAGTCTGCAGGACCTTTGCGAGGGGGGCAGTGCCTGATACGTAGTTGAATATATTTGGTCATTCAAGTCTCCGTTATAAGTGAGGTGCGAGTGCTCACAATTTGAAGCTTCACCTCCGCGTAGGGTACCTCTTTGAGCGCTTGGGCTACCTTTTTTGCCAGCCGCTTGAAGCCAGCTCCGGGAAACCAGCTGGGTACGTGTTTCAACATCATACTGCGATTACGCCTGCGCCCATGTCCGCGAGGAAATAACTCACAACAAGGAATCGCCCAGGGATGGCACCTTGCACACCGGACTGTATCATCTGTTCAGCCAACTTGATATATGAATCGTTGTCGGGCAGTACGTCGATTCCGTAGGCCACGGACATGATAAATTCACCTGCCATTCTTGGAATCATTAGCAGTCATGCACTGATACGCCGTGAAAAATTCTTATTGCTTGAAGTGAGTCATGAATTCATCGGGGGTATGGTGGATCCGACGAAGGAGTCCATGAGGGGCAGCGACTTCCTTGGGACGAAAATTGCGCGAGCTTATTACATTGAATTCCTGGCTGAATAGACGCCGAGATGTCCGCCTAAGTTTAGTGTGAGATCTCGATATTGACATTGCGAAGTCAAAGACCATGTGTCCCCTGCAAATATGATCCATGAGAACTCAGGCGGTATTCACGGGGCTCTAAAAATCACCGTATGGCATTATCGCTGAAAACTCCGTGTCACTCCAATATTAATTAATGGCTCAGGAGAGCTCACTCACGCAAAATGAAAGTCCATCCCATCAAGTCCATGAGCATTGTCGATTTCAGCCTAACATCTTATAGGATGAGACGGAACTGGGATGGAAAGTGGATCATACCGGTCTGAATATATGGATGAGCGTTTCTCAAGGAGGTCGTCGGTTGCCTCCCAAGACGACAGGACAATCACAGACGTTCCAGCGAGATCCAAGTGAATAATATCAGAATCTTGAGATACCTGTCAGTAACAAGGATAACCGCAAAGCATGACGGACTGACTGTATTTCAGACTCCAGTTCTTGTACGTCTCCCACACACGCCCTGTAGGTAGGTCGAACATATTCCCGACAATTGGCTTTTTCTTTGGTCCGGGTGGTAGAGGTAATTTCGAGCGGGTGGTGAGCCTCGAGTGAACACTGTACATGATTATTACAAGGGCCACTGTTAATTGCAGGAGTCAAGTCGATGGAACGCATGGTGAGATGGTGATAGGGTCTCGACGGATCACATATATCCTGTGGCGCTTTTTTATAAAATGGCGGGCTTCGGTCCGAAGTGACCACTCCTCAGCACCAAAACTTCGGAGAAAACTCCCGGAAAGAGAACAGCAGACCGCGAAGCAGTCCCACACCCGGTTCTACCTATAACTGTCACTACATTTTGGGGCCGCCTCGGCCAACCTCGGCCAACCCTTTGGCTCGGCCTAGCCGGTCGAGGTTGGTCGACCTCGGTGCTGATCCTACACCACTTTCTCCTGCTACTGGTAGTTGGAGAAGGTGGGGACAGGCACCGCCCTTGATCGGCAAACTTTTTGGAGATTGATGGCACATCAAACTTAGTGATCTGATCGGCCGACATGTTAGCTCAAGGTTGCTCACTCAGCAATTGAACTGTTTAAGGACTTGGAATTGAGCAGAATATTCTAGATAAATAAGTAATAGGTATATAAGCTGTAGTAGCTAGCCCCCAGCTCCTTACGAGTTTTTACCCAGTCGCCTGACAGCGCAAGTGTCAACCGCTTCGGCTAAATCACCAACAGAACTAAAATTAGCCGCCCTCCCACACACACATATGGGCTGTGGGAAGGCACTCCCACAGGACCACATGGGCTATGGGAAGGCCGGCCGATGGCGCTGGGATGCTGGAGGTGCTGGGGCAGAGATCGGGGGGTCGCCCAACATGGCCAAGACAGCCTCGGCCAACCTCGACCAACCTCGACCGACATCGGCCAACTGCCCCTCGGCCAACCTCGGCAGACCTCAGCCGACCTCGATCAAGTCGGCCGAGGGGCCATCAAAATGTAGTGTGTTGACGATGCCGTGTCGACAGAACAGATTGGGTGAGAGCAGAGGCCGTAACGGTTACGTCCACTTCAACGCAAAAAAACTTGGTTGATTATAAGAACAAGAAACCTAAGGTCATGATAAGATGACTGTTCGCGGCAGCTCTATTGTCTCACTGGGCTCTGGATTCCAACGAAAGCATGCCAGGGCAATGGTAATTAGTCACTCTAGAGAACGTTTATGTTGAACCTTGCACGTGCCAAGAGACCAATCGCTGCGTTTCAACCGGCCCTAACCACAATTTGGGTAGCTGTGCTTAGCTTTGCTTAGCCAATGGCTAGGTCTGTCTAGTCGGCTAAACAGACACTGTTGATGGTAACTAAGCACAACTTCGGGTAGCTGCGCTTAGCTTTGCTTAGCGTAAGGTTAGGTCGCCTAAACAGAGTGTGCAGATGTCAGTGTAGGTCTGCTTAGCTGAAGGTAGATGAGTTTAGATGACCTATACTCAGCTAGCCCCAGCCACACATACCTCAACCCCATTCTCCACGGCACTGTCCCTCTCAACAATAATTCTTCGGCACATGTTAACGAATGGGGATGCAAATGTAGGGATTAATCTATTTAACAACCCCACTTGTTGAAAATAACCCGGGTTGCTGGATCAATTTTCTATTTAACAACCCCCGGCTATTTGTAACTTTGTCACCGAAATAATGCCAACAACAGGCCTAGTGCCCGTTCACAAAGCAAAAAATCGTTTAAATATGGTCGCGCAATGGTGAATGCGTATCAGATGCACTCCAGTGCCCTCTGGATTTTTCTCAGACTTATTCCGGCAATTTTGGTAGACTTTTCGGCAAATCCTTGGCACAAGGAGCATTGAAGGTAGCCTTTGGTGAATTTTGACCGGTGGAACACGGAAAAAAAATAGCAGGTAGCTCGTTCAGATGGCCCATCTATTCAGGTGAATTTTCTGGGGACTTTCAGTGACACTAGGAACACATTACAAGCATCCCGCCTCATCCCGCCACCCCGCCATCAGCCGCCATCAGTTTTTTTCTTACAAATCATGGGGTTGTTAGATAGAAAATTGATCCAACAACCCGGGGTTGTTAAATAGATTAATCCCAAATGTAGGTTATTTTGAGAATATCATACTTAGACTTCATCGGCGTCCTTCTGCCGCCAGGGTTGGCCAAGGGTTGGCGACATGGCATGAGGCCTCGCAGCAACACACAATTTCTCCCACATTCTCTCTCTCACTCTCGCTGCAGCGGAGTTTAGGTAGGAATTATTTGATGCGCTGCTGTCCGAGTCCATTCTTGATCCTTAAGCGAGGTAAGCGAGATAAGCGAAAGATTAGCCGAGTTCCATCTTCGCGAGTCCCATTCTTCTCGTCGCACCTCACAGAATGGGGGTAGGTCAATGTAGGTGTGCCTATGGCGTGTATTGGCCTCTGGTTATAGCCCTAGACTGACCTACACAGAGGTAAGCAGACCTCGGCAGACCTACACAGAGCTAACCACATTTAGCCAGACCTACACAGACATAACCATGGTCTGTGTAGTCGCCTAACCACAGCTCTCTGCTTAGCTCTGTTTAGGGCTCAGAACTCAGGCTAAGTTTAGGAGGGGTTGAAATGCAGTGTATCTCTGAGTATGGTACCCTATTCGAACTCATTTGAAAAAGCTAAAAATCATGACAGGGGTTCCAATGATATTATCCAAAAAGCCTGTTGGCAGTCAGGGGCAAAATCTAACGGGACTTGCTGTTGGTTCAGTTTCATGGTGATGAAGATACGGTGTCTTGAGATCTAGGATGATGTTCTCGCTCGGGCTGATATTTAGCGGCTGAGAATCAAGGTAATTTTAGAGGTTCACAAAGTGCGCGGCAACTTGTATCACAGGCGAGGTGAGCATGTGGTCGTGTTAGCCCGGCAATTTAAATGCTTTCCTATCTGCCATTTGAAGCATCAATAAGCTTGCCGATGTCACAGCACAAAGGACTTTACCTGCTTGGTCTACTGTGTCCACCGCACGTAGAATCATACTGCGGGGGCAAAAGCCCCCTGTGACACGATATGTGGAAGGACACGAGAGCGAGAGAAAAAGTGAGAGAATTTACTGAGTAATGCCACGTATATGTTATACTGAAATACAGTCCGATACAAGTGGTCGACGAGTAAGCAAGTAAAATTGAACTAGTCCGAGAACCGCGTCGAGCGGGGAGAAAAGCACGAGCTGGGTCAAAAAGGGTCCGAATTGAATGAAGAAGGCGAGAAAAATGGTGCAGGCCAAAAATATGTGAGAATGAGCCAAATTGCACGGGGTTTTAGCGAACGGCGAGGTTGAAGTAAGTGAACGATGCCAGCGGTACATAAGTAAGTGTCAAAGTGATCGGATCAGCCGTCGACACGCGCTCATCAATCACTGCGTTCAGACCCCCCGTAGACAGAGGGTCTGTCTACCCGGGTAGACACAGGGTAGACCGACCTGTCTGGCTACCTAAGTCTATGTTGAGTACACATACCCACTTCACCTGAGTCTATCGTGTGTCTACCCTGTAGATGGGGGTACACGGACCCGGGCCGAGGTAGACATAGTCCGGCTGACATCAATACCGGGTTTGAAACTAGTGTTGCCGCGGTGCGAGGCGAGTTCAGACGAGTTGATCAACTCGTCACAACTCGGTAAGGCGAGGCGAGTCGAGTTCTGATCGAGTCGAGTCGAGTTGGGCCTCCCATCACTCCCACGATCCCCAATTGGGACGTATAGGTCGAGAGAGAGGTCGAAAGGTGTCCTACACCCCATATCTGAAGTCAGAGACCCCAGTAACAACGTTATATCGGTTTGTAGATATTTTACAACAATTCTAACACTATTTACAAGTCAAAGTGGCGATATAATGTTGATCCTACCTCGAATCCTCCGAAATAATTGAATCTTCAGGTATTAATGCTTGGTAAAATGGGACAACTTATCAGGAATATATAGAACCAGCGTTTCTGACTTCTGAAATTTTCTGGGCATCCTAGGACAGCGCATTGGGAAAATCCATCGTAGGAGCGGTGACTGTGACATGAAGTGACTTTGGTGTTGGCGGATGGGAAAGTGATGAGATCAACTCATCACCAACTCGAGTTGTAACTCGCCTCGACTCGGTGTGGCGAGTCCATCAACTCGTTGCCCGAGCCGAGTCCCACATCGATTTGGACTCACACCGACGGCAACACTACGGGTTTCGCCTCTGAACTGTAAGCGAGTTGTTACGAATGTTGAAGAAGGGAAATCAAGTGATTGTTTGATCCGATGGCCACCGCTGTCAATGTGTGCGCACACGTGTGGCGATGCCGTGATTTCGACTCTGCTGGCGCGTCCAGAATTAGTGCAAAGCAAAAGAGAGACACCTAGACACAGGAAAGGCCGAGGTGAGCCCAAGTTAGCAGTGTACGTTTGGACGGGGTCAGTGTACCAAGAGAGACCGAGGTAGACAGAGGTAGCTGAAGGCTGTCCACCTTAGGTAGCCGGAGGTAGACACGGGTACACTGAGGTAGACCAACATGTGTCTACATGTTGTGGTACACGTACGTCTACCCGGGTAGACAGAGGGTAGACCAAGGTAGCCCGAGGTCTGTCTACGGGGGGTCTGAACGCAGTGAATGGTACCGTGACTAGCGTAGCTGCTTGCGACATGCGCGCAACATTCATAGTCAACCCCGGTTCCGTTTTGACGCGTGCTATTGAAGTGGACGTATTCTGTACGGCCTCTTCTCACCCAACTTGTTCTGCCGACACGGCATCGTTAGAACCCGAGTAGAACCGGGTGTGAGACTGCTTCCGAGTCGCCGTCTGCTCGGGAGTTTCAAGGTGATTCTCGAAAGTCTTTGGTCGCTTCGGACCGAGGCCCGCAATTTTATAAAAGAAGCGCCACACAGAGTCCGTCGAGACCCTATCACCATCTCGCCATGCGTTCCATCGACTTGACTCCTGCAATTGGGGCAACAGTGGGCCTTGTAATAATCATGTACAGTGTTCACTCGAGGCTCACCACCCGCTCGAAATTGCCTCTACCACCCGGACCAAAGAAAAAGCCAATTGTCGGGAATATGTTCGACCTACCTACAGGGCGTGTGTGGGAGACGTACAAGAACTGGAGCCAGAAATACAGTCAGTGCGTCATGCTTCGCGGTAATTCTTGTTGCTGACAGGTATCCCAAGATTCTGATATTATTCACTTGGATCTCGCTGGGACGTCTGTGATTGTCCTGTCGTCTTTGGAGGCAACCAACGACCTCCTTGAGAAGCGCTCATCCATATATTCAGACCGGTATGATCCACTTTCCATCCCAGTTCCGTCTCATCCTATAAGATGTTAGGCTGAAATCGACAATGCTCATGGACCTGATGGGATGGACTTTCAATTTATGTGAGTAAGCTCCCCTGAGCCATTAATTGTAGTGACACTCGGGAATTTTCAGCGACAATGCCATACGGTGATGTTCAGAGTCCTGTGAATACCGCGTGAGTTCTCATGGATCATATTTGCAGGGGACACATGGTCTGTGACTTCCCACTGTTAATATCGAGAATCTCACACTAAACTTAGGCGGACATCTCGGCGTCTATTCAGCCAGGAATTCAATGTAATAAGCTCGCGCAATTTTCGTCCCAAGGAAATCGCTGCCACTCATGGACTCCTTCGTCGGCTCCTCCATACCCCCGATGAATTTAACACTCACTTCAAGCAGTAAGAATTTTTCACGGCGTATCAGTGCATGAATGCTAACGATTCCAAGAATGGCGGGTGAATTTATCATGTCCGTGGCCTACGGAATCGACGTCCTGCCCGATAACGACCCATATATCGAGTTGGCTGAACAGATGGTACAGACCGGTGTGCAAGCTGCCATCCCTGGGCGGTTCCTTGTTGTGAGTTATTTCCTCGCGGACATGAACGCAGGCGTAATGACAGTACCATGACACAGGACTCGATTCCGATGTTAAAACACGTGCCCGACTGGCTTCCCGGAGCTGGCTTCAAGCGGCTGGCAAAAGAGGGGAAAAACTTAGGCCAAGCGCTCAAAGAGATACCCTTCGCGGAGGTGAAGCGTCAAATTGTGAGCACTCACACTTCACTTGTAATGTAGGCTTGAATTACCAAATATATTCAACTAGGTATCGGGCACGGCCCCCCATTCGTTCACCGCAAAGAGCCTGGAGACTCTGAGCGAACTTGGCGTTACATATTATGATGAGGACATCATAAAGGCCACTTCCGCGAGTATGTATGCTGCAGGGTCCGATACCACGGTCACTGCTCTCTCCACGTTCGTCCTCGCTATGCTGGCCAACCCTGAGGTGCAGAAGAAGGCGCAAATGGAAATCGATGAGGTGATTGGACTGGAACGGCTACCAGATTTCAACGACGAGAATTCACTGCCGTACGTCTCCGCGCTCGTGAAAGAGGTGCTCCGGTGGCGACCTGTGACCCCAATCGGTTTGCAAGTACACTGCTCCTCATCGTGAATTTAAAAGATTTTTCAATAGCCATCCCACATTATTTAGCAGTCGAAGACGAGTATCGCGGATACAGGCTGCCGGCAGGCTCTATAATCATCGGAAACGTCTGGTTAGTATCTATAATGACACTAAGCCGACGGATCTGCTTATTCTTCATTTTCAGGGCTATCCTACAGGACGAGGTTCTGTCCTTACGTCGCAAGGGTGCTCTCGCTCTCATCTTTCCACACAGGACATCTACCCCGATCCAAACTCTTTCAACCCCGAGCGCTTCCTGCGGGACGGCAAGCTGAACCCAGATGTTAAAGACCCACAAGCTGCGTTCGGCTTCGGGCGACGGTGCGTGTTCACACAAGTCAGCGCTCGGTATCCTGGCTGAATCATGCTCAGGATATGTCCGGCAAGACACATGGCGACGTCCTCAGTGTGGATCACTGTAGCCTCAATTCTGGCAGTCTTCGACATTACGAAAGCCGTTGGGGACGATGGGCAGATAATCGAGCCTTCCTATCAATATTCCTCAGAACTCATCAGGTAATGAGCGACCGCTCCTGGAGATGTTAGTTATTCAAGCCTTCTAGCGCACCACTCCCTTTCAAGTGTTCGATCAAACCTCGATCTCCAGATGCTGTGGTACTGATTGAAGCCACGATTAACGGGGATGATCATATCTAATCCTGAGACGGGACTCTAATATAATGCAGTTGTTCTATCCCTGTGCCGTAGACTATCCGTCTTCGCCCTTAAACCCATACCAAACAAAAAGCTTAAATACAGAAGTCTGGTCGGCCTCCGGAGGACCACCGCGTAGAAATCCCATTTCATTCAATTAAACTCATCGAGTGCTACCACTACACAGATGGGTGTCCACAAACGAGAACCACCATTTTTCTAAAGAAATCGATCTAGTTCAACTCCATACCCTTGAAGTCAGT
Source organism: Mycena epipterygia (assembly GCA_029281465.1). Taxonomy (NCBI): domain Eukaryota; kingdom Fungi; phylum Basidiomycota; class Agaricomycetes; order Agaricales; family Mycenaceae; genus Mycena; species Mycena epipterygia. The sequence goes on along the minus strand of JARJCQ010000001.1, from coordinate 4,168,957 downwards.
ATCCACGAGAAGAAGTAGGAGAAAAAAATGGTTGCCCCCATATATTGCTGCACCGCAGTCAAAGGCGCGAGCGGTCGGTCTGTGACGTGAACGGGGAATGTTCAGAGCCGGACAGTGTTCACCCTGAAGGGCTTCAAATGAGTTTTCAAAAGCTTGAAGGCCTTCAAAAGGGTGAAGGCCTTCATATGAAGGGCAAGCGAAGGCCTTCAAATAAAATTCCCACACTCATTGACACAGCTGAATTTACGGTTGAATTAATCTTGATACTCTTTACTTCGTCTGACTTAATCTCTATCACACCGTGGTCCGGATTATTGACCTTTACTGCCTCTGCTAATGCCTTCATCAAATCTCCTCCTCCGTCACCTGGGCTGGCGGTTTGCGAGTGCGAGGCTTCTCTCCTCCGAACAGTTTTTGAAGTGTCCACCATTTCTGATGTCAGTGAGTTGAAACAGAAAACACTGGTGCCGGAGGCAGTGTCATGAGTTGCGATCAAAGTTGTGATTTCATAGGACAAATCCTCTCGTGCATGCATGCAAGATATTGCTATCTTAATACACTTTCAATTCGTGCTCCATGTCCCCCCGCTGTCGATCCGAGCCCCAAATAAGTCTGCGGCTGATCGCACACCGTAGGAGAAGTTTAATACTGCCAAAAATACTTCAATCGCCTTTTGGGAACCACGTGGAGACAATCAAAATATTTGACCTGCGGATTTATTGGTTCCCGGGCGAGGCAGTGCTTCGAATATGCCTGGTTCTTGTGGGCAACAAATTCGGTTCATGCAATGGGGGGTGGCATCGAATGGCAGCCGTCTGCGATGCTCCTGGTCTCTCATGGTCTGTCGTGCATTACTGCACTCTGAATAGTTCCCGGTGGATCGTCGAACCAACGCAATGGGTATTACTGGATGCGTCTGAAGATTGATGAATTAACAGATATGAGAGGACAAAACTTTCATCGACCTCCAACAGAAAGACGCGAAGAATCGGAAAATGGGAAGAATAATATAAACTGGCAGAGAATCTTGAGACAATCTCACACGCAGGATCTGGTCAAAGCGGTATATTGTTGATGTAATTAAGGTTAGGGTTAGCGGCTCGGAAGATCGAAAAAAAAAAGGCCCGCCTAGCCGAGTGGCCATGGCGGAACGGGGAAATATTGAGACGATGCATGGGCCTAAGCCCATGCAAGCCGCAGGCGCACTCTGAACGGACAGGGTCGCCGTGCTATGGAGTGTTCCCACGGCCCACAGAGCCAGGGAGGTGAAGGGGCCTATGCCATCAAGGTAAGTATGAGTTGCAAAGAAGATGAGAAGGTCCTTTTATACAAGTCGGGGCGCGCACGGACCTGATGGCGTACGCGTTGTTTACGCAGGCTTGGTGATGGGTTCACGTGTCAGCTCACACGTTTCATCTCAACCACTGGCACCTCGCCAACCAGCCTCCTGGCTTCATCCGATGGTTGCCTTCGTTCTCGCATTTAATCTGTTGTTAGCGGGTTCCGTATTCTGAATACCAGTCAACAGGAGGCTCTCCCAATACGCCTGGACCTTGAACGACTTTAGGCTTTTCATTTTTTTGCGCGAGACAGCAAAGGGTCCTCAACCGCTCGAGGACGCCTGCATTCGTAAACAACGAATTGTCAAGTATGATTAATTATCTGGTGAGTATCTATTCCAATTTTTGTCCGCTGACCACACATGCTCGTCCCTCCAGCTACCGTCGTTGCGCCGCCACTTCACTCACCTTAGACTACCTTACACCTCTCCTACGTTTTCATCCCATTGTCAACACGTTTAAGCCAGGGACATGAATGGCAGTGATTTCCGGTCTACGCACCCTCATTACGTATCGCCCTGGCGGAGTTGACCTCTTTTCTTCAAGTTAGGTGGGGTCGGATCCAAAACAGATGCAAAACAGGAGCAAAGAGTATATTCACTGCATTTCAACCCCTCCTAAACTTAGCCTGAGTTCTGAGCCCTAAACAGAGCTAAGCAGAGAGCTGTGGTTAGGCGACTACACAGACCATGGTTATGTCTGTGTAGGTCTGGCTAAATGTGGTTAGCTCTGTGTAGGTCTGCCGAGGTCTGCTTACCTCTGTGTAGGTCAGTCTAGGGCTATAACCAGAGGCCAATACACGCCATAGGCACACCTACATTGACCTACCCCCATTCTGTGAGGTGCGACGAGAAGAATGGGACTCGCGAAGATGGAACTCGGCTAATCTTTCGCTTATCTCGCTTACCTCGCTTAAGGATCAAGAATGGACTCGGACAGCAGCGCATCAAATAATTCCTACCTAAACTCCGCTGCAGCGAGAGTGAGAGAGAGAATGTGGGAGAAATTGTGTGTTGCTGCGAGGCCTCATGCCATGTCGCCAACCCTTGGCCAACCCTGGCGGCAGAAGGACGCCGATGAAGTCTAAGTATGATATTCTCAAAATAACCTACATTTGGGATTAATCTATTTAACAACCCCGGGTTGTTGGATCAATTTTCTATCTAACAACCCCATGATTTGTAAGAAAAAAACTGATGGCGGCTGATGGCGGGGTGGCGGGATGAGGCGGGATGCTTGTAATGTGTTCCTAGTGTCACTGAAAGTCCCCAGAAAATTCACCTGAATAGATGGGCCATCTGAACGAGCTACCTGCTATTTTTTTTCCGTGTTCCACCGGTCAAAATTCACCAAAGGCTACCTTCAATGCTCCTTGTGCCAAGGATTTGCCGAAAAGTCTACCAAAATTGCCGGAATAAGTCTGAGAAAAATCCAGAGGGCACTGGAGTGCATCTGATACGCATTCACCATTGCGCGACCATATTTAAACGATTTTTTGCTTTGTGAACGGGCACTAGGCCTGTTGTTGGCATTATTTCGGTGACAAAGTTACAAATAGCCGGGGGTTGTTAAATAGAAAATTGATCCAGCAACCCGGGTTATTTTCAACAAGTGGGGTTGTTAAATAGATTAATCCCTACATTTGCATCCCCATTCGTTAACATGTGCCGAAGAATTATTGTTGAGAGGGACAGTGCCGTGGAGAATGGGGTTGAGGTATGTGTGGCTGGGGCTAGCTGAGTATAGGTCATCTAAACTCATCTACCTTCAGCTAAGCAGACCTACACTGACATCTGCACACTCTGTTTAGGCGACCTAACCTTACGCTAAGCAAAGCTAAGCGCAGCTACCCGAAGTTGTGCTTAGTTACCATCAACAGTGTCTGTTTAGCCGACTAGACAGACCTAGCCATTGGCTAAGCAAAGCTAAGCACAGCTACCCAAATTGTGGTTAGGGCCGGTTGAAACGCAGCGATACTCAGTATATATGTAGAGGTTTTGCCATTACAGCCGAGGTGAAGACATGGCTGTGTTAGACCGGCGATTTAAATGCTTTCCTATCTGCCATTCGAAGCATCAATAAACGGATAAATCTATTTGGAAACCCCCCATGTTCGGAAACCCGGGGTTGCAGCGCTATGTGGAAACCCCATGATTTGTAAAACAAGATCTGATGGCGGCTGATAGCGGAGGCGGTGGGATGGGGCGGATTTTTCTCGGAGTGTTTCTGGTGGCTTAAAAGACCTCTGATATGTTCAAGAAAATTATATGAATCAAATGCTGCCTCGAACAGTTGGCTGCAATTTTTTTCCTTCATTTTAGGGATGATTCTATTTGGAAACCCTGCTTCCAATGGAAACCCCGCTCTTTAGGGAATTCTTCAAAATTGTTATTTGGAAGCCCCCCCGGATTTGTCCGGGATTGCCGGCTCATCACCGCATGCCGATCACGGATTTTGAAATTCAGATCAAACCCAAGCTGTGACACACAAACACGTCGCGCGGAAGGCCGTACACCACACCTCTCGCTGTTTGATGCATTCAATTCATTCTCCTCGAGTCTACATGTTGCTTCGTGGCATTACTGGGGAAAACAACCTCAAATGTGCCTCTTTGTTTGCTCTGGCCCGGGGTCATCGCATAAACATCATGTATACCTGTACCGAAAGCACTGAATTGTTTCATTGCTGCTGGTATTTGGACTCTTTGAAAGACATATGAAACACAGGTGACCTCGGAACACCCAGCTTTTTTCAAGTTTTTAAGCGGACACTGTGCTCGCAGCAGGCATGATCTGAATCGACCCATGAAAATCTGCAGTGAGTGCACAAACATTCACTGATTCGACCATTGTTTAACTTTAACCTTGTCAGCGACAGCACTTATGTCAGCCTGATTGCGACCATCACAGCAAGCCCTAGCCCAGGTGTTGAGAGGAACTGCCACAGCGAGTGGCCAGCGGCCGAAGATCCATTGAACCAAGCACATGTAATGTGGTGCAACTAGTCCGGATAGGGGCATGGCAAATAACCATGAGAGTTCCGAGTGGCCCAATGGGATTAACCCGGGTTTACCGAAGGGGCATAGCGAGTCGAACAGGAGCAGATTATTGCCAGGCGAGTGAATGATGGATCTCCGGATGTTCGACAGATGTTCCTCTGAACTCTACGCTCCATAGATCCAGAGACGTAGGAGAGATGGGTGGTGAAGGGTGGTGGTTGTCTCGTAACAAGAACCCGAACCATCCAGGACTAGCGTGCATTAAGCCTGCAGAGTCGGACCCAACAATGGTACTCTGCAGGGGTACGCTAGAGGCCTGGGTGCAACTGGATAACCACCACCAAGGACGTCATAGACTGAGCCTGTACTGAGACTGAAGACAGGAGTCAGAATAGGGGTCGAGAATAGGAGACATGGGTTATGATGAGTGGAGCGAGGGAGAACCCAAGTCAACAAGATAGCTGAAGTGAAGGAGCCTTCAAGCAAGTACAAGTCCAGAGTAACAGGCCAAGGTAAGGCCGGAGAATAGACGAGATAGAATCTACTGTACAGGGAGATTCTACTCTACTTATATACTATTTGATAGTCAGGAGCATATCTATGTGATAAATGCAACACTGAGGGGAAATCAAGGAATGCAGGGGCGTAGTGACGCGCCAAGAACATAGAGGGGTAGTTGCGACACACATCAGAACTACCACGATCGCACGTCTCGATCGGGTTTGCGATAGTTGATGGAGTGTCATGTGACCAGGTTTACTGCGGGTTAATCCGGGCAACTGAACCGAACCATGACAAACCTAGTCAGCAAAACGTTGATGAGGCTCGCCAGGAACAAATTGTGGACCCACCCATGATATCTCACAAAGGATGTCCGCGTACTGCCTGCCTTACGAATGCACGTGAGGGTAGACAGAGAGGGGGAGGTGTCTTGAGTGCCAGCCACATTCGGACTGCATCAGTTGCAACTCAGATAAATGAGTTAAGTTCAGCACCTCATGCCAAAAAATCACGGGTCGGCAGGACTTATAAATGTACCTTGTGTCGCCAGGAGGGACACAACTGCACCAAATGTCCTCTCTCATTGTAGATGAGATGAGTGCTGTAGTATACAGAGTAATGTGCTAGTATCCAGCTTGAACTTTGGGTATTTTCCCTTTGCCATTCAATTTGACCATCACGCATCATGCACCCTGTCGAATATTGGTGCAGGGTCACACGTCACGCAGGGTCTGGTCGAATTGGGCCTATAGTTCACCAAAATGCCCAGAGAGCCGATCTGGGTACCATCAGATATCGCCTACCTCTCCCAAGACCTCTGGTGATTTGTCTTTAACTACTAAACACCAAAATCCAGTTACATCCTCATTTCAACCTTGTTTTTCAACTTACATTCAGTCCACGGCATTTCTATGCTGAAAAAATCCCTGATACCGATTCTCACCGCTCGATGGGGATGCAGAGACTTGAGAAAGAGAAAGAAAGAAAATTGAGGCAAATCAATGAGCCTAGGCTCGGGTCCTTGCTTGGTTGAGTCTACGAGTCAAACCACCCACTCAACAGCACTATCACGCTTTGTAGTGGGATAGACAATTTTCGCTGTGGTTGAAATATTTTGGGGCTGTCATGCAAAATTTCGGTCGTGGTCGAATGGTCGAATTGGTCGTTTTGGTCACGCGTCACACCCTAGGTCGATTTGAATGAAATAATACAGTATTTTTCCAGGTCGACCGCACTCGGCAATGTGATTATAGAATATCCAAGATCATGTAATGATACTAAGAATCCATACAAAATGTTACGCTTGCTGAAATGTGATGGATCGGTTTCAGGATCAGGGCCCATCATGAGCAGGAGATCTCCTCCCACTCCAACAAGCGTGGAGAAGACTGTCAAAAATTTGTGATTGCGGCGAGGTAGCCAATATGTTTGGTCTTGAACGACCGGTCCTCTTGGTTGGTGAACCGGAAGTCCCCCACAGATAGGTCAAGGTCCCTAAGATTGACTGATCCATAGTCTAGTAGTACCTAGTGGTTTCTACAATGGTTCCCCCGCACGATTCATTTGATTCACAAGCATGTTATTGATCTGGACTTCGCAGTTCTGAATTCCGAGTTTAATGATGCTCGTATCGCAACAAAAACAAAAACAAACCTGTCTTGTTCGTGCGCACATTTGGTCCTCCTGCATCAGCGCTGCGAATTTGTTATTAGATGTTGGCAGATGGCGTATGGTTCGCCCTCGCTGATTCGCTCCTCCAGCTGTTTCGCTTGCTTGCTCCTTGAGCTCTCGCAGTCGCGTGGCCATGTTCAGGGGCAGGTTCCAGTGCATCTTAATCTGACTTTCACCGGGCCTCTTGAACTTCAAGAAGAAAAACTTGCTGTCATAGAAGCACTGTGTCAAGCCGCGTTCAATACACCATCCCTTGCTATACTGCACCAAGATCTGAACGCACGTATGAGAAATCAGCTTCGGAGAAGAATCCAGAAGATCGACAATGTAAACTTTATACAACGGGTGTTCCAACGAGTCGATCTCATCATCAAAGTCGGCCAGGAAGCCAACTCTGAACAAATAGATATGTGTCTTTCCTTTGCCAAAGAGCATCCCTGTAATTCCGGCGTCGAAATTCCGAACGTCGGCCTTCATTTTGTTTAGTTCCTGAATGAAATAGTTTTGAAGCATAGCGCTCCATGCGCCCTGCTTCTTCCCCTTTATAAAGTAATGGGTCGGGTTGTCCGAGTCTGGGAAGGTCACAAAGTCCGCCGCGGCTTTGCTGTTTGTGTCCGTCAGGTGATCCCGGACATCCGGGAGTATACTGCGATTAAAGTGGACTGCATGATAATCAGTTCTACTATCAAACTCATTGAGGACACGCACAATTGGCCATGGCGGCATTATAGCTGACCCATGTATTGAGTGTTTTGCTCATGCTGACACGGACCAATGTATTGAGTCAATCGAGGAAATGGGGCAATGGCCTTGATGCGCACCTTATCCACAATGTCATGGAGATATTCAGGTCTGTCTGTGGGTGCTATGAAGGACTCGGACATATTTTCGACGAAATGTCGGCGCCCGTAACTGATAAAATACGAGTCCAGCGAGGAACCTAAGACGATGAGGGTGTTGGGGTTACCAGCCATTGCGTTGGAAGAATACTGGGCCCTGGATTATAACGAAACAAGACAGGGAAGTGCGAATTAGTCCCCCTGAACCTTGCACGAGGTGCCAAGAGATCTTTCCAAATGTGCTCTTTGCTCCTGTTTCGCATCTGACCCCGTCCAAACGAAAAGGGCCTTGACCACGACTCGGTGTGCTTCTATAATTTATGCAGGTTGAACCGAATGATCTCGGCACTCGATGGGATCATTTCGTTGCAACCCAAGGAAATAGGGGTGGGTAGGCAAGAAGTAGCCATCCAGGTTCCTGGCTTAAACATGTTACCAAGGGGTGATAACCTGGGAGCAGTAACAGACCGGATGTTAGCTGGAAGCACGGGAGTGAGTGGAAAGGCTTGATTAAAACGAACGCTCACCAAGGAATTGATACAAACCAACGCAACTTAACGATATTCATTCTTTACGAATGCGGCAAAACGAGGTTCCTCCATACAGCGCAACTGAGATAGTTCTCCGGGAGAACGCACAAGTTTCTTTGAAGGCATTCACACCGGAAGACCAAGATGGATTCATGATTTTCGGTTGGAAGCGCGTCGCCTTTGACTGACAGAGAGATCAGAGCTCAACCTGTAGTACACCCGTGAGCGAGAGCAAGGCGCATTGCTTAACTTCTCGGGGCCACAGGACGTCTCCAGAAGTCGCCGAGCGATGAAGGAAGTTGGTAGGAAGTATTGATTACCGTTGCAAAAATAAAAGCCTCAAGTCGTTCGACACACAGTGCACTCCACTGCCAGGATCCAGCAGAATTGAGAAGAATTGCCGGGAGAACTTAACTCTGAGATTCATCTTGCCTCACGGCGCCAGGTATTCACCTCAGGGAACGGAATCCGCCAGCAGGCACAAACGGGAGACAAAACGTGTGAGCTGGCACGTGAAGCCATCACCAAGCCTGCATAAACAACGCGTACGCCATCAGGTCCGTGCGCGCCCCGACTTGTATAAAAGGACCTTCTCATCTTCTTTGCAACTCATACTTACCTTGATGGCATAGGCCCCTTCATCTCCCTGGGTCTGTGGGCCGTGGGAACACTCCATAGCACGGCGACCCTGTCCATACAGAGTGCACCTGCGGCTTGTATGGGCTTAGGTTCATGCATCGTCTCAATATTTCCCTGTTCCGCCATGGCCACTCGGCTAGGCGGGCCTTTTTTTTTCGATCTTCCGAGCCGCTAACCCTAACCTTAATTGCATCAACAATATATCGCTTTGACCGGATCCTGCGTGTGAGATTGTGTCAAGATTCTCGGTCAGCTTATATTATTTTCCATTTTTTGATTGGAGGTCAACTCTTGAATGTTTTGTCCTCTTATATGGGTGTACTGTATGTAGTAGTTTGTATCGGTGATAACCACTTCCCGTGGTTCGAAATCGGAACTCCATCCGCTGGGAACTACGTATTTAGAGCACAGTAATGAAGCGTCGTAGATGGCTGCCGGTCGGTGCCACCCCAAATCGAGCAAACCGAATTTGTTGGCATCCACGCTCATGAGAACCAGGCATACAGTCATTAACCGTGAAGCGAAACGCTCAGACGGCACCACCGATTGTGGGCTCAATATAGCTCCAGTGACATCATCCTGAGTTGTACACTGGTCCAGAGCCTTCCTAGCCACCTGGAATGCAAAAGACCGGCATTCTGTGTCGTCCTCGTGGAGAACGAGGGCAACGTTTGTCGGAGGCCAAATTTGGCCAAATCACGTGGAAGCGAAACACTACAGAAACATTGAATGTGCCTCGTACATGAAATTTGAAAATTCGGGGCTGTCATGTTCATCCTCCTAGACCCTGGAAACCACCTTTGTGGCACCGGATAGCTCATATGTGCACCCAGGCATGCTATTTTCTTTGCCCGGGAAAATGTGCCAATAATGGCCCAAACAAAGCCACAGCGTGCGGGCGCTACAGCAGCTCTTTTCACTATTCCTCTTACCACGAGGGACTTCATATGCAATAAACTCATGTCACAAAAATTCGGATTCATCACTGGCCTCTAACGCATCGAACCACAGCGTGTTTCGCTTCCTGGTGGTGTTTCGCTTCGCGATTAAAGACTGTATATTGAATGAAGCACTGCCTCGTCTCGGAACCAATAAATCCGCAGGTCAAAATATTTTGATCGTGTCCACTTGGTTCCCAAAAAGGCAATTCATGTACTTTGGCGGTGTTGCGATATTAAACTTCTCCTACCATGTGCGATGATCGCAGACTTATTTCGGGCTCGGGCCGAGAGCGGGGGCACATGGAGCACGACTTGAAGAGAACATAGATGAAAAATTTGGTATTGTTGCTCAATGATTGCAAGGAAGGGGGATACTCTAGAGTGAAACTGAAACTAGTGTATTAAGATGGCAATATCTTGCAGATGTGAACGAGAGGATTTACGCAGATTTAAGCGCTCACTCGCTCAAGAAGCAAGCAAACAATATTCCATGACATCGCAACTTTGATTGCAATCCATAACACTGCCTCCGACTCTGAACACTCAGGTTTCGCTTCACAGACCGACCTCTCGCACCTTTGACTGCAGCACAGAAATATTTGGGGGCAACCATTATTTCTCCTGCTGCTTCTGGCGGGTACCGGTGTCAAGGGTGCTGAATCGAACTTGAGCCTTCACCTACATAAAGAGGAGCCCACAGCAGACTTGGCTCACCAATCCACTCCCCTCACTCGCCTTTGCATCTTCTTTTCCACATAACTTGAGGTTTTCTTTGCTATCCTCACCAACTTCAACACACTTAATTTCTAGAACGTTCCACACAATGCAGTTCTCCCTCCTTGTACTCGCCACCATCGCCACCGGTGTCTCTAAATATTCTCTCAGAAACCCCCGTTCAACGCCGCATCTATCGCCTCCACCGCTAAGGGCACCGCTCACTTCGTGAGTTTCCCACGGTTGAAGATTTACCTATGTCCAGCCCTCGTGCAGCGTCGGCGTGACGCCCCAGTAATATCAATGCTAATATAATGCGTCTATCAGTCAACTACATTTGAGTCAGCTCAAAACTCTATGTAGAGTTCTCGCGCTCTTCCTCGCGGGTGGACGTAGAAATTGATTGGCTTCAAGTTGATACACTTAGGGCATCATTCATGTGTTCTGCAACCTGTCTCAAATGCATTTCAGGGATTTTACTGTTTGTTGATTCCACTCGCCCCAAACGCCTTTACTTGTCCGTATAATGCTGGTGTGGAATGTGTATGTTAATTGTCCATTAATATTCTGTTCCAGAAAATAGTCGAATAGTTCGTCCATCCAGCTATCCTATAACGACAGAGATTGCAGCTTTCCAAAATCGAAGAAGCCGAGACCTGTTTAGGATCATCAGCAAATTGTGCGAATTATACAATGCAGAACGCACCAGATGCTGGATCCCACCTATACATACGTATTCCAAAGTGAGAACAAGCTCTCCCGAAGCGGGATGAAGAAAGCACACTCACCCCTGTGTAGCGTTGAATCCCGGCTGTTCGCATCCATTAACGAGTCCTTCCCTGTTCAACATACTCTGAGATCAAAAGGTCACGTCGAGGAAAGGTATGCACGAACGCGATGTCGACCAGGCCCTGCAAACCAACGCCATACAGGAACGGGTTCAGGAACCCCATCGTCGGTTTCCCGTTCCGAAGCCGCCAGTCATTGAGCAACGCGACCATGCTCGCCGCAGTCGGCACAGCGACACTGGTCCCGCCCCCGATGTCCCACCGATTGAAGAAATGATCGAAGAACGCGCCGCCGCCTGTCATAAATCAATTAATTACCGTCAGGTGAATCAAAATACACAATGGAATTGACATGCCTGTGCAGACGATATCGGGGTACGCGCGCCCGCCGTGGTCGTACATGCTCGCTTGCAGAGGGGTCTCATTTGCGTTCGCTGGGCCGGCGAGATACGCGGATACGGCGGCATCTAAGTAGGGTTAATGAACAGTTCAATTTCCGTACTGGAGACATGATTTTGTTTTGGCTATGTAACTCACCTTGGTACCAGGGCCGATCAAAGTAGTACGAGAATCCGGCGCCTGACGCAGAGACAGCAGATTGGGGGAAGAATCCAGAGGTCTCTCCCACAGTCGTCACACTATCAATGTAAGCGTTGAAACCAAAACTGCAATTCGGAATTTCCAAGCAACTCACTAGGGACACGATGCGGGGAAGACTGGGAGGAACGTCGTGGCGTTGTTCCCCGTATTCGCAATACACGTCTATCGGAAATTAGCATCAGCCTCCACGCAGCCATGCATATGGGCGATAAAAAAGTTACCGGTAGATCATCGACGCCTAAGCCCTGGTCTCCGGCGCTGAACAGCACAGAAACGCCTCTGTGAGAAGTCAGGATATACCAAGCCGCATTGAAGGAAAGCACCTACCTGGCCCCCAGCTTCGCAAAGCCCTGGCACACCGCGTTGGCGTAGTCCTGGGATAAGTAAACGTATCAGTATGTAGCAGTCATGAAAGCACTGTTCACTGGAAACATACTTGAGGAACCTGCCATGAAAACTGCGTTAGTCTTTGTTTTTTCTTCAACGAGAATAAAGTTCCTGACAGTCTGCTCATCGTCTCCGTACGACGTGGTGATTACGGTGGGCGGGTTATCGAGCGCCAGGATGTAGTCGATGAAGCTTGACGTTGTTAATAATATTAATACAACCAACTCGCTCGAGACTGGATGAAAATGGATGAAACTCACTCGAGATATGGTTCGTTAACCCCGGGAACTTCGCCGTCCTGATTTTCATCCGGGATGTATGGAGGTACCGAGTTCGTTACGTAGTAGGTCATGGGGATGGGGTACGCGACTTGGATCGCTACGCATCATCACTGTTAATGCTATGGGGTTCATCGAATATGTATGGGACAACTTGCCCATCTGCGTATCGATATTTCCCTCGTCGCTAAAATCGATGGGAGTGAAAGGGCCTGGACAACGTTTCAAACGACTGCAATATCCGAGGGATGCCGAGGGCCCTACCCGTGATATTTACGACGTCGAACGTGTAATTGGATCCGATGGACTCTGGGATGTAGTCATTGAGATATAGCGTCAAAGAGTCGCTGAATTGGGCGGGAGATCAGAAGGTGTTTTGAAGAAAATTTGGCTCACGCACGCTCTGGCTAAAATGTCGAGATAGCCGGCCCTAGCGACGAAATTTATCAAGGATCGATTGGCAGCGCTAAAGGATCACTAACACTCCGATGTGATTATTCAGTGACGCGTCGGGGGTGTAGTTTCCTATGTTGAACAGCTTCCGGACGCAGGGTGGGTCAACGATAGAGACGCAGCTCGTAAAATCGCTCTGTTGAGTGCCACGGGGCGCTTTTCGAGATGCGATAAGGGCGTATCCCTTTTAGCCGGACGTCCATGGCGGAGAGGATCGAAAAACGCGGCCGTGGGATGGATGAAGTCGATGTGGGGGAAGAGGTCCTCGGGCAGACTGTAGTTGAGAGTACGAACAGCGCGGTGTCCGCTCTTGGCATGTTCGAAGACGCCGAAGCGCGCAGAGAGCATGTCCTCGGCAGCGGAAACGGGCACGACCGCCGATACACTGTCCTGCGCGGATGACCACTTCACGGAGCTAGCGTTGTGTTGCGCCAACCAGCCTTCCACGATGTCGATAGTGTCGTTTGAAGGCCGCGAGAGGGCGTGAACCCGGTCCTTCGAGAGGTGGTTGCCGTAGCTGGGATGGCCCGGATCGCTGATATTGCGCAGGAGAGACTCGAGCACAGTGAACCCGTGTTGGGCGAGTCCAAATCGGAGGTTGAGACCTTGGCTCGGGCGTAGAGCAACATCCTGGAGTTCCGACCAGCCGGAAGGAACGCCAGGGAGTGAGTGTTTCACCATTGACGACGCAGACACGAAGGCAACACAACCGGCGAGAACGCCCCCAAGTGATGCGCGAGTCATGATGGGCGAGGATGATTTTCTTGCGCACTTGGAGCATCTTATACCTTCAGAAATTCTCAGCCGGGAAGAAGAGCCCGTGGGGATCTCTCACGGCGGTAGGTGATGAACGACAATCGTGATGAAGATCAGACAAATATAGCTCTGACAGATGATCCGATGTGGGTCCAAGGAGGGCGTCGGGGATATTTATCCGTAGGTGGTCGGAGGACCCCTGATAATGGGTGGGAAGGCCTGATTTCAAAACAGGAAATTCGTCAGGATTCGATTGCGGCAATTTCGTCAGGATTGGCATAGGCCTGAGGCCCAAAATCGGTCCAAAATCGTCAGGATTCCACCTCAGGTACAAATTTTCGCCCCAAGAGGACGTTTTTGCGAAAATTTCTCCGCCACCGGCGCAATTCCGTCAGGATTTGACCAGGCCAAACGGCCAATTTGGCATATTTCGTCAGGATTTGGAGCACCCCTAGAGGCCAAAATCGCCCAAATTCGTCAGGATTTGCATCAGGGATTTCGGCCCATTATCAGGGGTCCTGTGGTCGGACGCAAACGCCGACTCGGACAGCGGTCTCTGTTGAATTATTCGGAAAGTTTCCTATTTACCTACCGCAGCGCGGAGCTCTTCATCCGGCTGCTTCCTGATTCGTTACGGCGATTCCTATCCACCGTCCAACGGACCTCTGCCTTCGACGCATGCAGCGAAGGCGAATTGGAACTCTTGGAATCAGTGGACTCGGAGGCTGACGCAGTTACACTGCGTTCAGAGGGTCCTTAGACCAGCCGACGTCTAGTTCCGCTGATGCGGCGGCTATCTATATTTGCCTAGACTCCGTGAGTCTAGTCGGCTAGCCACATGCCCAATTGAAGTCCGTTGAGCTCAACACATTGTAGGCGGGTCTACGCGGCTGCCAGCACCTCGACATATCCCTGTCGAGGTATGGCTAGCTTATGGCTAGGTATGACTAGGTCCTAGCCATGCCTCGTCACATGTGTGGCTAGTCGTCTAGCCACGGCTCGCCGGCAATTTTGGCTAGGTGCTGTGTAGACGACGCCACATAGCGTAAGTCTAGAGACCCTTTTGAACGCAGTGTTTTCCGAATGTAAACTAGCCGGAACTTGGCTGAAACAATTTGATGGACATGGAGCATTTCACACGAGGACATCTGACCCTGTTTATTTAGCACTGTGCACGTTTCCAGCGTTATCTGGCCATTCTGCAACAACCAAATCAGTATCTTTCCAAGAAGGAGTGAAGTATGCATTTAATACTGGCCACCCATTTTCATTTTCCCCTTGTTCGGGCTTTTCCTCTTGGTCCCAAAAGGCCTATAGCTAGAAGAACCAATGGAAGCAAATGAAAAATACTTACCATCCAGGAACCGGGATCCGAGGTGGCAGTGTTGTTCGGAATGCGCCAAGCGCGCATCGGATCAGATGTGCAAATGATGGCTCAAAGATTATGCGCCTACCCGACGCCGGCGGAAACCAATTAATATCAGCTCTCCCCACTGATCTCTATCTTTTTCTCCTCCTCCTCCTCCTCCTCCTCCTTCCCGGACGCAAATTACCCTATCATGTGTATGCCGGACGACTTCGACGCCATCTCCGACGCCGTGGATGAAGGTAGGCGGAATTCGCCCCAGATGCGCGCTGTCGCTGACTGGAGTGGAGTGAACATCCTGAAGGGCAAGGGCTGGACGGAGGCGTCCGCCTTCGATGCGGAGAAGGACAAGACGCAGTTCCGCCAGTACGAGGATGCCTGCGACCGCGTCAAGAATTTTTACAAGGAGCAGCACGGTGAGCTGCGCGACTCACCTCTCCGTCGTTTCCGTGGGGCGCTGACGTAACCCCAGAGAAACAAACGATGGAGTTCAACATCAAGATGCGTGTCAACATGCGGAAAGAGGTCCGTGCGCAGATGGGTACGTAACGCTCCACCGCTCATCCGGCCGTGTTCGATATTGAACGTTGAACTCTTGAACGCAGGCATCTGGGAGGCGATGGAGAAGCTCAACACGCTCGTCGATGACTCGGACCCCGATGTGCGTCCATATCCACACTTGATTTTATTTCGACTGCGACTGAGATCATTTGCTTGTAGACCGAGCTGTCGCAAATCGAACACCTGCTGCAGACCGCAGAGGCCATCCGCAGGGACGGCAAGCCCGAGTGGATGCAGGTCACCGGGCTGGTGCATGACCTCGGCAAGCTGCTCTATCTCTTTGGATCCGAGTGCGCATCATTACCATCCCCCTCTTCCCTTCGCCGCTGACTATGTTTCCTGCATCAGAGGCCAATGGGACGTCGTCGGCGTGCGTATATTCCTCCGGTGCACCGTCCATCTCGTATTGTCCTAATGCCCCCGCAGGACACCTTTGTCGTCGGATGCGCCTTCTCCGACAAGATCGTTCTCCCTGAAACCTTCGCCGGAAACCCGGACACGGCGGACGCGGTCTACAGCACCGAGTACGGCGTCTACCAGCCCAACTGCGGGCTCGATAATGTCATGCTCAGCTGGGGGCACGACGAGGTGCGCTTTTTTAAAAAGAGCGAAACGATTATGTCGCTAACGTCTCCGTTTGAAACAGTACTTGTATCACATTCTGAAAGAGCAGTCGACCCTCCCCGACGAGGCACTCTGGATGATCCGGTACCACAGCTTCTACCCGTACGTCCCCTCCAATAATAAATAATCCACGCGCTTCATTCATCCCACTCATCCGTGTTCTTCAGTTGGCACCGCGAAGGCGCGTACACGCACCTCACCTCGCCCGCCGACGCCCGCGCGCTCGACGCCGTGCGCGCATTCAACCCGTACGACCTGTATTCGAAGAGCGATGATGCCGTCGACGCAGCCGCGCTCAGGCCGTACTACCAGGGCCTCATTGACAAGTACTTCCCTAAGGTCATTCGGTGGTGAGGAATTCGCCGCCATTATTGGCCACAGTTTGGGGTCCTTTCCCCGTAGACGGCCTATCTAGACTATCTTTCTGCACGTATGTAACTTATGTGTCGGCGAATTTAGACGACCCGTATAATAATAATAATAATAATAATAAAAGTGCTGGTTAAAATCGGTTGATAAGCGCCAGGTCCAGTAACGGACCCCCGAATCCGCATGTTAAAAATATAACTCCCAGAAAATCGCCAAGAACCTTGGGCTCCCCATTCTGCCAAGGGAGGCTGGGGTACATCGAGATCTCCGGTCGAAACGGAACTGCACGATAGTGATACGTCTCGGTATGTACAGCCGTCGAGCCGAAGTTGAACGACATCATCCTCCTTTATTTCACTATCATCCGCTGGTTTGTCAGAGTGGCCCCAATCGGGCGTGTACGGGATTGTGGCAGCCTAATGATCCGGCTGTATGGAAGGCTGATTTCGACTTGATAAGTATGGATCTTGAATATGGTCATGAGTATCGTTGACCACGAAACAGAACGAAGGGAGGAAAAAAGTTGTTTTGAAATGGAATGGTTTGCGCGCGGACCGCTGCATCAGGGCTTCAGATATTAATGATTCCGAGAGGAGAACGGTCCGCTGCCACGATCCGGACACCACGAACGCGGTCTACAGCACCGAGTACGGCGTCAATAACGGATGTGAACAAAAGCCGTCCATCTGAGATCGTTAAGCGAATGGATAATGTATGTCTGCGAATTTAGACGACTGAGGAAAAAACACTGGGACCAAGAGGCAAAGACTTCCCTTCGCCGCGGCAATGATTTGGAAAGACGGTAGGTCATTGCATAAGAACATCTTCCGCCACCGCCCAGGCTGCAGAGTACTGAGCTAGTAGTTCCAGAACGCGATGTTGATTGGGTTCTGCATTTCCAGCAACTGCGCTCGAGGGAACGCGCAACAAAATCTAAGTATTGTTGTAGACGCGGGAGCCTCATTCCAGAAGGATGTGTTGACGACGGTGGACCAGATTGTCGAAGCGTCCATGACACTGTACCACTTGGAACACACATTTCAGAGGGCGAAGAGTTCAGAAATTGTAAAGACCCAGGCGGAGCGCACACATCGAAGATGTCGACCAATACCTCGGCGGGGAGCCGTCGGACTGGCGAAAACACGCGCTCCTGCATCCATGTGCAAACGACTCCAGCTGCGGTAATTTGATCCGAGCATAATCTGCCTAATCTATCCTGGAGACATTCCATTGTCATATTGCGCAAGCTCCCAAGAGATTCTCGACAATGACGCGCTGAAAAGTTCTCGATGTCTCCGAGTAGTCGTTAGAGCGTATGATGTCGCGGAGCTGAGTGATTTGCGCGGGCTCCAGGAGGAGATGTTTCTTAAATTGAGTTCCAGTACAATTCGCTTAAAGCCTGCCTGTGGAGGGGGAAGCCATTGGAGACCCAGCGGATAAGAGTTTGAGAGGAAAGACTCCGCATGTGGTGACCAATCAGACTCGGAGCCGAGCTCCGAAGACCGGGTTAATCGGCATTTCGGACTTCCCCATCCCTTTCGCCGTTCAAATATTTGTGAGAACCATCCCGTGGCTTACAATAATTTCTTGAAGGCAGTTGAAGCCGCTGATAACGATCACGGCCCCTCTGTTTCAGTCAGGACAAAACAGCTAGAACATCTGGATAACCATGATGATGCCGACTAAAACTTAAAGTATATACATAGGAATATAGGGACGGCGTACAGCTCGTATCTAGCTCACACAGAAAATCACCACGAACGGCTCACGCATTTTGAAGAAGGAGTCAGGAATATTAAACCGAGAAGCCCGGTTGAAAGCAGGCCAATCCTCCGAAGATAATATCGTTTAAACACGGTTTATTAAACAGATTCTTCCGTTTCCGTTCGATTCAGGACCGACCATGAATAAAAAAATACATAGCTAGAGCCTTGGGATAAGGGAAGGTTCAAAATGAACTGAGTACAGTACAACCAAACCGAAACATATTCTACCGATTCAATAACGAAACATATTCTACTCCGCCAGCGCAGCAACACAAGTTCAACCACCGACCCGCTCCTGATTCAATAACCACACTGCACGATGTCCTGCCCGCCCATTCAGATCTAGGAGAGTCGCATTGTTGGCATGTGCGGATTGATTGAGTAGATTTTACTTACGGTTCTTCACCAGAACTAAGTATGTATACTTCTTGGGAAGTGGATGATCAGTGCCGCAGTTTCGCTCTGTTCGAGCTCCTCATTGTCGGATCTTTCAGGAGCGCGGGCTGCGAAAGACTGCTGAGTCGCGCTCGGCCTCTGAGCATGTACACTATTTTTTTGCGGTCCGGATAATGAGTCCTGAAGGTGAGAGCGTGGTGAGTCATGTAATGTACGAGAATCCAACGGTGATAAAACTTGCCGCCTGTTGGAAGAAAAATGCACGCAGGTTAGGCGAGGTACAAACCTCCAAGGACAAGTCAACTCACCGACTGTTAGAGGAAGGACACGCGCGGGTCAGCCTGGATGCAGATGTCTAAGAACAACAAATTTACCTGCTATTCGAAGAAGTACGCGGCCGTGGTGAGATGGGATACAGACATTTAATGACAAGAAACTCACCATCTGTTGGAAGAAGCACGTTGGCAGGTCAGCCGGGGCATAGACATCCGAGGGCAAGCAAACTCACCCTCTGTTGGAACAAGTACGCGGATGAATCAGCCAAGATACAGGCACCCAAGGACATGAAAACTGACCCGCTGTTGGAAAAGGGAGGTCAGCAGAGGTACCGACACCCAAGGATAGGAAACGCACCAACTATTCAATGAAGCACGCGGGTGGGTCAGCTGAGGTATAGTTATCCGAGGATAAGGCTACTAACCGGCTGTTGGAAGAACACAGGTGGGTTAGCCGAGGTATAGACACCCAAGGACGGGAAAACTTACAGCCTGTTGGAAGAAGTACGCAGGGGAGTCAGCCGAGATGAAGACCTCCAAGGACACGGAAACTCCCCTGCTATCGAAGAAGTACGCGCGAGGTTAGCAAAGGTATGGACCTCAAATGAACGACAAGAAACTCACCAACTGCTGGAAGAAGTACGCAGGCAGATGGGCCAGGGTGCAGGTATTCAATGACAAGAAAACTCACCCGCTGTTGGACGAAGTAAGTGGACGAGTCAGCCCGGGCGCAGACACCAAATACCAACAAAACGTACCGCCTGTTGGAAGAAGTAAGCAGCCGTGATCGGACGGGACACAATCATCCAAAGATAGGAAAACTCACTTTCTATTTAAAGGACGGGGCCAGGATCAGACGGAATACAGACACCCAAGGACAAGAAAACCCACTCTCTGTTAGAAGAAGTACGTGAAAAGTTAGCCGAGGTATAGACATCCAAGGAAGAGAAAACTGACAGACTATCAACAAAATTACACGGGCAAATCAGCTGAGATATAGACATCCAAGGATAGGGAAACTCACCAGCTGTTGAAAGCAGTACACGGGCGGGTCAGCCGGAGTATAGGCATCCAAGGGAAAAAAAACTGACCGGCTATTGGAAGAAGTATGAGGGCGCTTTAACTCAGGTATAGACATCCAAGTACAGGAAAACTCACAACCTATTGGAAGAAAAGCACGCCGCAGGTCAGCCAAGGCATAGACATCAAACAAAGGATAGGAAAACGCACCGACTGTTGGAAGAAGTGCGCGGGCCAGTCAGCCAGGATACAGACAATCTAATGGCAATCAAACTTACTACCTGTTGGAAGAAATACGCGTACCGATCAGCCAGGATACAGACATCCGATTAAAACTTACTGCCTGTTAGAAGAAGTGCGCAGGTGGGTCAGTCAGGATGCAGATATCCTCGGACAAAGAACACACCATCTGTTGGAAGAAGGACACGGGCAAGTCAGCTGAGATGTAGACATCAAATTACAAGGAAACTGACCAGCTATTGAAAGGATTACGCAGGCGAGTCAGCCGGGACGCGGATACCCAAGGACAATAAGCTCACCTGTTATTCGAAGAAGTACGTGGCCGTGATTGACTGAAGTATAGACATTCAAGGACAAGAAAACTCACTATCTGTTGGAAGAAGTACGGTAACAGGTCAGCTGAGGCACAGACATCTGACGTCAAGCAAACTCACCTGCTGTTGTAGCAGGTACGCGGTGGAGTCAGCCAAGATACAGGCACCCAAGGACAAGAAAACTAACCTGCTGTTGGAAGAGGCAGGTCAGCAGGGATACCGACACCCAAGGACAGGAAACACACCAACTATTTAATAATATGCGAGCGGGTCAGCCGAAGGATAGTCAGCCAAGGACAAGAACACCGACCGGCTATTAGAAGACGTATGCGGATAGGTCAACCCAGGCATAAACAACAACTATAAAACTTACATCCTGGTCGGCAAGAGAAGGGAACACAAACATGCTAGGTCAGGTCAATGATACCGCCAAAGACGCCCATACTTACGTAGATAGCTTCAATCTGGACAAGACGAAAGAATTCCGTCCGATCTTCTTGCAGACTACAAAGATAATGAGTATACACCTGCGCAACAAAGCAAATATTACATACGATAATTGTGGGGAAGAAATCTCCTCGATCTCAGCCACCCTCTCTTTGGAAGATATTTGATATCTCTGTCCGCATGTGATAATAGAACTGGAGGAGGAATGGTTGGCATACTTGGTGTTAACGAGAAGAGAGTTTGGTCATTTACCAGTGGATCCAACCATTATTCCGGGCATCTGAGTTTGTGTGGTTGCAATGAGGGCATTTTTTGGGTGTCGGTTTGAGCCGGTCCCTCCTTCGTTTGATAATGCTCATCTCCAACTGTACCCCCGCTCTCAATGTCCCAGCAAAGTCCAAGGGCCGGATAACGATGCCTTCGGTGGATACAACGTTGTAATCACCACGCTCAACGTATCTGCTTCCCGCCTGAGGGCGATCGTGTAGATGGGCCTTGAGGATCCGATCGAGATCCTGCAATCGCATAAAGCAAGATCCGATAGATGGAAATGCAACTCACATTAAATCCGTCACAGTAGGACAGTTGAATGGTTATGGTTCGTCCCAATGGATCCGTTACGAAAAAGACGGGATCCGAAATATCACGCGGAGACATCATGTGGATGAGCTGTTGTACCTGCTGCACCTGGGATCCGACAATAGAGACTTGGTGGGCTAGAAAATGCGAGGCAGCCCTGCATAATAAAGCACCGCTCAGTCAGCGAAACGGTAACAAGAAAGATGAAACGAACAAGCCCCAAACCCCAAAATTGTGCACTTCAACTCCGATATTTTGGACATGCGCTTCAACATTGTGGACTCCCGATCCAACGTAATGCACTTGAGACCCGACCCGTCCCAGGTGTTCTCCAACTTCACGCGAAAGTAGACTATAGACACGCTGGTTCAGTCTCCGGGCACAAGTATGTCTTTGAAGACAAACCTGTTTAATGACGCTAAAAGTAGGTGGAGTGCGTCCCGACGCTTCGATATCTCAGCCCTCCAGGATATCAATTCCGTATCTTCTGAAAGAGCCATCAATATCCGGCCAATAACACCATTAGATGGGTTAATTTTGGCGAATAACTGTTGCATAAGTGAATGGCACAAAGTCAACTCGGCCGACAGTCTGTCTGTAATATGTTGAATTTGAGGCGAGGAGGAATCAAGGTCGAGGAGCGTCGATAGAGTGGCCACGTCATCGTGCATCCCCTTCAAGTCCGAGATTACTTTCTGTCGTTTGTGCGATGCCCGACCGCTGCGAAGGACATCGATAATCCGCTTTGCGATCCTGGCAGTTTCCACGATGTCGCCGAATGACCCATAGGTGAGAGCGAAAGACATTTCGGGGCAGACGATGCGGAGGGTAAAGGCAGAACTATGCAGGCGACTGAAGGAGTGCTGTAAGGTGGTATGACACTGCCCCTCCCACAGCATGTACGCAATCTTTAGGCATCCGAAGGAATGCTGTATCCACACTGCATATCCAATTTTATCCTGCTTCTTATCGTACCTGCGGCGCGATCGCGGTGATCTTCCATCACTCAAATTAAATGAGTCACCTTTGAGTCACTTGCACTGGGCTATTTTGGATGCAAACTGTCAAGACAGAAAGGGTCCGGTATCAGGAACCCTTGTCGCAATTATAGTACTAAAACATGAGTGGATACCAACCGGTCGGGTCATGTCCAACTAACAAATCCCTGGCTCTACACTCGGGCTAACCCGGGATGGAAAGCCGCAATGGCGAGCACCATGGATTCGCATATGGGACGTTGCTTATAATTCTGGAAAAAATATGGCGAGGACAATATGGCCGGGATGGGTCCGGGAATTTTTTTTCGGACGAGCTCCCTACCTCCGAAAATGATGTGACGATTTTGGTTTTAAGCTTCAAGTTCCTGAGAAATGCCCAAATAGAATCAAGAAAAAGGCAGGGAAAACGGGGGGAGCCCGTGTCTCTGCTCTCATGTAAATGTGATTTTTCGACCTGAATTCGATGATTTCAACATTCTTGCACATCAAAAGATTGAAAACTTGTCAATAATGATACGCATGATGAATCGCAAGATTTCAGGGGGATCCGCTTCACGAGCACGATATAAACGAAACCGTGAAATTCGGAATTCAAAAGTGTACAATTGTTACATCTTTTCCAGTCGCTACAAAACTGTAATTACTGACGGTAAGGATGATATGTCACTGTCAGCTCCATCAACCTGAGACCAGCTCTAGCATTGGCCTTCCCGTAGAGTGTGAATACAGACGGAAGACTGTGGTCTGTAACGGCTGTGAATGACAGATAATTTACGATGAGTAGCTAACATCCGACCTTTTGAGCGTCTTCCATATTCAATGGTTTTGGATTATCTTTGTGGTTTCTCAGGAGGAAATGCTCCTTGTCCGAAGCCTTGAAAAGCTGGCCCTCTAATTATGTTAGATTTAATGAGAGATACATAATAGACAACGGAGAAAAAGCAGACCTTTATAACCCGTGATGGCGTATGCTTGGAGAATTACAGGAGTTTGACACTCAACCTTTTGCTCAGATCTGGAGAATGCTCAGAGCGGTAGTATATGCTCGGAAAATGACATACCCAAAAGTTCCTAAGAAGAAAACTGGGGAGAAAATCGAATCATTTTGAGTGTTGTCCACAGAGCCTATCGGTTAAGGTATGAGGATAGCAAACTTAAAGATTTCAGCACAGACAAAGCACATAACGCAAATGTTTTTGGAATGGCGCAGTTGTTGAAAGCTACGACGGTAGGAGCAGAATGATCCTTAATAGGTGCTGACCAGTATTGTGTAGGTCCAGACTGATCCAAGGAAGTCATGTGCTTTGGCTAAGGAGAAGTATGGCTGTTAACACTGTCACGGGCATAAGTGATGGAAACGAACTTCAACGATCACTTTCTGGGTTCTCATTGAATATGTTCCATCCTCGTTTTCAACAACTAGGCTGAACCCAGCCCTGTAATCTGTGAGTAAAGGATGAAACTGCATATCATGCCTTCAGCATACTCTTTATGCCAAATCGCAGCCTGTTGTGCCGGAACTTGACCGACAATATTAAGTCGAACACGAGTAACAGATGGCAGGTACATACAGCTCGGGTCGAACCTAAGGACCTGTGAATAAATCAGTACTGTTAATGAATTATGCTATAACATGACACACCTTCCAAGCAATTGGATTGGCACTTTTTGGAAGGAAATTGGAATCGGCGGGCTCAAGGGTCAGGAGAATCTTATCAGAAAGAGAAAGATAATAAGTATAAATGACAATGGATAAGACATCTGGAGTCGAACATCGGTGGCGAAGTTGAGCCTCTTCTTGTTGTCATCTACGGCTGTATAAAACACCAGAGACTTCGATCCAGACATATTGTCAGCAGGGTTTGAGAATGTAAAAGAACAAAGGAAGATAGAAAACACCCAATCAATCGGACCCCCCAGCCTTATATCTGTTCAGCCTCCGTGCCGATGTTTGTCCGACCAATTTATCCATTTTAGTAACACCAAGTATAGAAGAGACTACGTTCAACGACCCAGTAGCCACAGCCGTGGGTCTGGCTAAAAATCTGACTATCTTTAGCCATGGGGTGCAGGCTCGAGCGCTTCGGTTTCGGTTTTCGAGGGTAGTGAGTAAGGAATCAAAGACATCATTTCCTAGTATCGCTTTCACAATGGACAAAGATCTGTCACCTCTTTTCACCGAGTCAACTGTTCATCTGCTCTGGGGCACTGTGCAGTCACCTTTAGCGCTCGTTTTTACCAGGTACCGAGCCTGTGGAGCCGGCGCTAAGCACTGGCTGCACACTGCCCCAGAGCAGATGAACATTTAACGCAATATTCCCCTTAATATCTAACTGTTCATCTCTGGGGCACGTACTATTTCGACCGAATGTTCATCCTGTCACCGTCACCTAAGATGTTCATTTTTCTAGGTGTTCATTTCTCGGCAATCACCCCAACATCTCCATATATGGTAGTCCGGTAAATGCCGCACGCGAAATTTTCGCATTTTCAAGTCTATTTTGGCCTCAGAACGTCACCTCACCGTCACCTAGACAAAAATTGTTCAGTTCACGACCCACCGTCACCCGTCACCTGAACATTGGGTCGAAATAGTACAGTATGCAGTCACCTTTAGCGCTCGTTTTTCCCCCGTTGCCGAGCCTGCCGAGCCGGCGCTAAGCACGGTGACATGTAAGGTACAAATGGAAGGTGACAGATTTTTGTTCATCGTAGATATCCTGAATTCCAACAATGATGAAACGGCGACAGATGCTCCAAACTTGTCGGAATTTAGAACCATTACAGCTGTGTCCCCGAATATGTCGACGCTGTGTGAATTCTTCATGCGCACTCTGCTTTAATGGCAGATTGTCAGACAGAACCATTTCTCAGGAAAGTCAGAGCGCAAGGCAGGATGTCCAGGGAATTCGGAGTGGTGGTATCAGCTAATTCTCGGCGAGTTAAACCCACCAATCCTCAGCGTGCCATATTTAAAGAAGGGTGGGCGATGACACCGCATTCGGAGTAGAAACCCCGGAACATGCCGTACCAATTACAATGAAGGGAAACCGGGGCCTTTGAAAGGCCGCTACGCTTCCACTCCTCCCCGGTTTCCCTCCATGTGGATTCGTCTTCAGCGCATCGATCCTGGCTATTAATACGCTTACAAGTGCATTCACCTACCCCGATGTCTGACCGCTACAAAGAACACATCCAGCGCCACGGCTTGACAGTTCTTAATGGCAGAGTCACCTTGAAGAACGAGCCAGCTATTACGGATGGGCAATACAGCGATGTTTACATGGGCAGCCTGAAATCACTTCAGGCAGATTCCCCGCCAGAGGCAGTGGCTGTGAAGATGATTCGAGGGCGGTCGATTAGGGATTCAGATATAAAGGTTCGTCATGTCTACTCAGACAAATCCTAACTGAATTGGTTTCTCAGAAATTCCTTCAAGAAGTGCACACCTGGTCCAAACTCGACTACACCAACAATCACATCCTGCCGCTATTTGGTATCGCCTTAGACCTTGGAGGGACGTTGTCAATAATCTCTCCCTGGATGGCGAAAGGAAGTGCTAAGAAATACATATGTAACAAAAGCATACACCCTGGCCCTTTGGTATGCTTCACACAACATCCGTGATTGATGAAAATAATTCCCTCGCAGCTCCATGACGTCGCGACTGCCCTGCACTACTTACATACGAGGAAAGAAAAAGTGTATCATGGGGATTTGAAAGCCGTGAGCCACTCAGTATTGACGTAGAACTTCTCTCATATTTTTCTCTAAAGGATAACATTATGGTTTCCGATAGCGGTCAAGCGTTTCTGGCAGACTTTGGTTTCTCTGTTCTGGTTTCGAGTTCATTTAGCCTGTACATAAGTCACCCAACTGGAGGAACACCGCTGTGGATGGCTCCTGAAAAATTAGCTGGTGAAGGAGACTCGGCTGCAGCGGATGTATATTCCTTCGCAATGTTGATCTTGGTCCGTGAAGAGCCCTTAAATGTACACGTGACAAATACTGACACCCCACTCAGGAACTATTCACAAGGAAAGATCCCTTTAAAGGAGAAACCACTCCGACAGGAGACCAAATTCTAAACGGGAGGAGACCTGTAAGGCCGATCCCTGATGTGACGCTGAACCGATTAACGGATGATTGGTGGAAAATTTGCGAGTTGTGCTGGGCCCCCGATCCTTCTAAACGATGGACGATGGAACAGATTAAGGAATCCATTAGCCAAACCAAATTGAAGGCCACGGTGGGCGGCATTTTTTGTTTTGTTTTCCTTATCTTATTGCAGCACAGCGGAATTCAAACTCTGATATTCAAATGGCAGGAGGATCGATGATTGAGACCGTAAAGTTTTGGAAACTCGGTCTACGTTTCTGGACACTAACTTGCTCCTCAGGAAACAAATCCAAAAGGTCCAATCAACCTGACTTTCATTCGAGATGAGCGAGTTGGTCACCTCTATGGATCCCAGGTGAGTCGGCTCTCCTCCCGTCCTTCTTACGGCTTATCTTGCACGATAGGTACGATTATCGTTGGAGTTTCAAATATGTCTGTCATGATAAGATTCATTTAGATTTTGTTGACGCTTACTCCTGCTGAACCTATTTCTTATGACTCTGTTCCAATTGCTTGGAAGGTATGTTTATCACTGATCGGTCTGTATGCAATTTG
This sequence comes from Mycena epipterygia, assembly GCA_029281465.1. Taxonomy (NCBI): domain Eukaryota; kingdom Fungi; phylum Basidiomycota; class Agaricomycetes; order Agaricales; family Mycenaceae; genus Mycena; species Mycena epipterygia. The sequence goes on along the minus strand of JARJCQ010000001.1, from coordinate 4,141,893 downwards.
CGGCTGATATTTACCCTAGATTCTCACTTTTGATGACAGTGAGTCGTATTTTTTGTTTCCGGTGAGCCTACTGACCTAATAACCACGTAGATACTGTGGAGAGAGCTCTTACTTGGACAATAGAGTAAGTGGTTAGGTGTACGACTAGATCACCTCAAACCCAAGTCTAGTTCCGGGTTTTGCACGATCTATCAGCAAGAAGACGGCACTATTGTTCCAGAAAGCGCAAGTGTCATCCAGGTATGTAACATTTCTAGGACACCTTTCAAGTAGGGAACACTGATTTGGTTCTAATATAGCTCGGCCAGATGTCGTGTTTGGTATCAGTAGCTGGCAAACTACAATGGTCTGCCCCGGAAAATGGAAATGACCACCATCGAATGGCAGCTTCAAATCAGTCTAATATACCGTCATCTTTGGCTCTCTGTAAGCTTTGTAGCCTTTCAGCACGCACTGATCTTCACCACAAATCAGTCACTGTCGACAATTTCGAGACATATTCTCCAGTTGTTCACCTAGGGCCTCTTCTGTGTGTTCTTTTTTTTGTCCAGTCTTTCTGCGCTCACATCTTTTAGACCTGATACTACTTTTTCATGTGGATCTCCAGTCAAACTTCAAGCATATGCAGTGTCAGGCGATAAAGGTCCGCCCTGATCATATAGTTTGTTCTTCAATGCTAACCTACCCTATACTAGTATATAAAGAGGGACAGGTCGTCGAGAAACAAGACCTGTTATTTCCCCTCTTCCTTGACTCCGAAGGGCTCTCAGAACCCCACGACTTTCAATGCCTTCCAAAGGTTCTCTCACCCTGACCAGATTGAACTTTACTGAGTTGGAAACCTATTATAGCACGTTAAATTCTGTGTTTCAAAAAACTTTTCCGGTAGACTTGTCTTGACACCCATTCAAGTTTAGAACAAATGTATAAACTGGGTGAAAAGGGTGGTTTAAATTTAAACCCCTCGACCCACTCCTGCTCCTTATTTAGGCTCATATTTTATGTCTGGAGAATTCAAACGTTTTTTTTGAGCGTCCTTTCTGGGTCCAATCTCTTCAAATAAAATCCTGCCTGGACTTGAGCGATTTCAGGAGTTTAGGCACGGTAACCCATACCCCATACCTGTCCTCGGATTTTTATGGCGTGCTTTGGGCATGAGTGCGGACCCAAACAAGATTCTCATCAACACGATCACCGGCTCGGAGAACGCGCCCAATGGAGGCACTCGAAAACAAACAGTCTGTTTGTTTCAGCTTACGGGACGGACGTTTTAAGCCCTACAAACAGACTGCACGCCATTTGGCGTTATTAAAGAACACGTCCAGCCCAAAAAGATTTTGAGTTGGCAACCGTTTAAATGAGAGCGCAGGTATTTTCATCCCCCGCAATACTGTCCTCGTTGAAATCAATATTAGCCAGGAGTCAATGTAGTCGAATTAAATCCCAAATTTTGGGCGAACCAGAATGGAAAGGCGATAAAATTCTTTAGTAAAGTTTCACACACCTTAAACTGAATCTCAAGTGTTGAACGGACACCGTTACCCATAAAGCAAAGGCCACGACATAGGAATCAACAGAGCGGTCGGTCGAGTAGCCGGGAGAAGGACTCGTTGGGATTGAAACTGCCAGCTGTCGCAGTGCGCTTGTCAGACATCCGAAATATTCGTGGTCACAAGAGCTTAAGTTCATGACTTCGTTGAGTCTCGTGTGGGCTCCCATGTACCCAATCCAGTAAACGGAGGGTAAAAATTTCCCAGGGTCGACGGACGAGGTGAATGAGAATCGCCGCTGCGAATGAAAAGAAGAAGCCGTGAATTTATCCCTATCTCTCACACTGCACAGGTGGCCACCAATATTTCTATGCATAAATTGGCTATGATAATAATTTGACTGAGATAGAATGAAGATGTTTGAGACGCGTTGTATGTGGAACGAACTTGCGCTTCAGATCGCGTGACGCGTTTGTATATTGATCCTCACGTGAAACATGAATCTCTGGTGCGACAGCTGTTTCTAGACTAACCGCATCCGTATTTATTTTGGGTGGCATTCATTTCGGGTGTTGGAATTGAAATTTGATGGCTTACCACCGTCGCTATCACCGTGGATACCTCATTTGAATTTTGAGTTGAAAAAACACCAAGAAAACCCTGACCCAAAATTGGTGTCTAAGTTCTCAGGCGCCGAAGTCTGGAGTCTGTACGCGTTGCGCGCATTTACGCACCGCTCATCGACCATGCGCCTCCGGTCCTCGGGCCCGGTTCCTCCCGACCCGACCCAGCTCTCGCGCTCTCGCTCCCCGTGCCCGCGACACTCTCCGCTCCTTCCGACTCGAGCGCCGGTGCCACTGCTGTAACCAGGTCGTTCACTGTGCGGGTGGCGGATTGCGGGCTGCGGGCGTTCACGCGGCTCATCGGCCACACGGTCTCATTCCTCGTGCCCGCGACAATCCTCCGTACTCCGCTCGACTCGAGCGCTAGCGCTGCTGCCCCCATGACATTCGCTGCATGCTGTGGGCGTTCAGGTGCGGCTCGTCGACCCCGCGGTCCCATTGCCCGTTCCCGCAACAATCCTCCACTCCGTACGCCACTTCTGCAGCAGCCAGAACGTTCGCTGTGCGCGCTGCAGGAGTATACGCACGGCTCATCGATGTCCCGCTCTCCTTCCCTATGTCTGCGTACCGGCTGCAGCTAAATCTACGCAGCTCATGGTGTGCGACGTGCGCGCGTGCGCTGTACGGCCCCAGGGGTTTCGACGAACTGCGGTATCGCCGACATGCACAGATGCGGTGTATGCAGTTCATAGGCTTCTAGGGATCTACACAGTCGACTCACTTTTGTATTCAGGGAACTCGGATGATCTTGGTTTTCAATCATGATTTTTATCATGCTAGATCAAGCACAAGTGTAAAAGACGACTGTACTTGATGTCTGCCCTTCAGAACAGCGAAGGGAACGTGAGAGTTGAGTGAATAACTGGAATTAAGTGTAACGCACCTAATTATCTCCAATCACACCGGATATATTCCAACACCTTCTAATATATCTGAGAGAAGAACCGTCGTATTGGTGGCGAATGAAAAGAAGTTGGGATCTCCGGGCGGCGGGAAAGGTAGATGTAGTGCTGCCAACGAAGTCACTGGGCCGCGGGTGGGGAAACGGAGGAAGTTGAGGTAGAATATACAATGTTCAGCCGTCTAGAAGGTACACCTGGGTTTCTGGAGGGCTCGATGCGACGAGACGTGAGATGTAGCGGGGAGAGCGCCGTCACCAGATGACAAAGTTTTGATCGAAAGCAAACACATCACAATAGCCCGATCGGCGATTGAAGAAACACAGTTTTGTTTTCTATAGTGCCATTGGTTCGCTAGCTGAATCTATCTACAGTCTCATATTGCGAGACCAAACTCTACTTAGAATACTACTCTGACTTCTCCAAGTCGGTCGTTCCATTTCCAGCTGGACATCTGACCCGTTAATAATAACATGCCATTTCGCTCTCTGGGAAACGTTTGTAAGGCACATAATATACAAAAAGGGTATGATAATTCACCTTGGGAAGCTTGCTCAAGCGAATGCCCTGGTCCCCTAGAAGAGGAACTTTATCTCTGAGGTATGCCGGTGAAAGGATCTGGGCAACTTGCATGATATTAGTCCCGATCATATGTTCAGACTTCGAAAACTCACCTTCAACATCATGCGTCTTGTAGGCACGCAGGATCAAGTCGAAGCTGGCCGATAATTCCTCTTCATGACTGTCGTCCAAGACCGACATGGTCAGTGAATGTGCGTATCATTTAGCACATATTCACGTACCCAATCTCGTCATCAATCACAACGAACGACTGGAACCCCGCCTGTTGTGTTGATTTGGGGCGACATAGGCGATCCTCCTCCCCTTCCCCCTCCATGTTTCCCTCTTCCAGATCCCGTTCAAAGCTCTCAGTTGATGAACCTTCACTTCCCTCACAGATATACGACCCTATCACAGTGGCATTTTAGTAACAGGCACTACAAACATGGAAGAAAAATATAGTCACCTATGACCACACGCATTGGAACGTGGCTCTCATTTCTGGCGATGATTCGAGTGTATTTCCGCACTATAAAGGCCAACGGGTTCGCCCAGGCAGATCCCTTCAAGGGTATGGGTCGGCCAGGCTGTCAAGCACAAAGGATCGGTGAAATCAAGGTGGGGTCAGGCTGATAGATACATGTTGTCGCACCTTAGCGTGTCCAATGGATAAAGGACGCTCAGAGAAAGAAACACGGTTGATGTTATCATTGCTATCTCGAATATTTGCAGTGCCAAATGCACGACTGTACGAATGAGATGGTGATATGTGCTGAAGACGTGCTAAACTCACTCATAATCCAATCGAGCAGTAAACTCCCTCGACTCATCATTGATGTTGAACCTCTGGCCTTTCATCAGAATTGTTAGTGTGGTATAAAACCTATGCTCACCCGCCAAACGACTTGCTTATATGTATGATCTTCTTCAATGTCAACTGGCGTGAGGGTTAGTGTAATCTATCAAATTATATTCAGTTTTGTGCAAAGAGAAAATCCGAAGTATCATCACACCTGAAACGATTTGGCCACTTTTTTCCTAAGTCTGGGCAGAGGCGGGGGCAACAGGAAGATGAACTCATGGAACTTGGATGGGAATGTTCCAGGTTTTGAGGACTGAAGAACAGAAAATGGCGACTTCAGTCCTCGAAATAAAGAAAACAATTTTCTTTACCTTCTTGGCTTGACTGACTTGGTGGGCCCAGTTGGCAAGGGCGAGGATACCTGCAATAACAACCAGGGCTGCAATTCCAGCGACTATAAAACCTGCGATCATCCCCTTCTGAGACCGGGACTTCCTATTCGCTGATGCTTCGTCAACAGATGTGGGCGTGGGCGTAGCAGGGATGGTTGTGGACGAGACCAGGCTGGTGTCAGGGGTGGTTGTGGGCGAGACAAGAGTGTCAGGGATGGTTGTGGGCGAGGGTGTCAGGGGTGGTTGTGCGCGAGATGGGGCTGTCGTCGCTGGTTGTGTACGAGATATTGTGGGCGAGGGTGTTAGGGGTGGTTGTGCGCGAGATGTTGTGCGCGAGGATGTCAAGGGTGGTTGTGCGCGAGATGGGGCTGTCGTCGGTGGTTGTGCGCGAGATGTTGTGGGCAAGGGTGTCAGGGGCGGTTGTGCACGAGACGGGGCTGTCGTCGGTGTCAGGGGTGGTTGTGCGCGAGATGTTGTGAGGGTGTCAGCGGTGGTTGTGGGCGAGACAAGCCTGGTGTTAGAGATGGTTGTGGGCGAGACAAAGATGCTAGAAGTGGTTGTGGGCGAGACGGGGCTGTCGTCGGTCGTTGTGGGCTTGATTTTTTGGGCGAGGCTGGGTGAGACAAGCCGGGTCTCAGGGGTGGTTGTGGACGAGACAGAGGTGTCGAGGATGGTTGTGGACGAGACAAGGGTGTCGAAAATGGTTGTGGGCGAGACAGAGGTGTCGAGGATGGTTGTGGACGAGACAAGGGTGTCGAAAATGGTTGTGGGCGAGACAGAGGTGTCGACGATGGTTGTGGACGAGACAAGGGTGTCGAAAATGGTCGTGGGCGAGACAGAGGTGTCGACGATGGTTGTGGACGAGACAAGGGTGTCGAAAATGGTCGTGGGCGAGACAGGGGTGTCGAGGATGGTTGTGGACGAGGCAATGGTGTTTAAAATGGTTGTGGGCGAGACAGGGGTGTCGAGGATGGTTGTGGACGACACGAAGGTCTCGAAAATGGTTGTGGGCGAGACAGGGGTGTCGGGGATGGTTGTGGACGAGACAAGGGTCTCGAAAATGGTTGAGAAGGTTGTGAACGAGACAGGGCTGTCGCGGATGCTTGGGAGCAAGACGGGGCTGTCGTCGGTGGTGATACTGTTTATCTTCATCAAGATTTGAAACCGCCCACGACTAACATAAAACTCACATAAATCCGTTAAGCGACAGTCCTGGAACTTTGATATGGCCAGGATCATCCGTCAGGAGCGTCATTGTGAGGTTGTGTTCCTTGTTTGCAAGACCCGTCCTCTGGTATTGGACGACGTCGCAATACCACCCAGTGCTCCCAACAGGTATGTAGGCTGTGACCGGCGAATCAGCCACTCCATCGATGACCGGTTGATATACGCCATTGCGCGAGTTGTTCCACCCGACAAAATAAACGGCTATCCCTACGTAGGAAAGTGGTAAATGATGTTGTTAGGTGTTCAAATTGGACTACACACGTTACCTTGGAAGACAACAGAAACAGAAACACCCTGACTCCAGCTGTATTTGCCAGGAATATTAGTTGATGCGTTGCAGTTGGCATTCTCTTTTGCGATGCCTTGCCAACCACCAGGGCCCTCCCAGCCAGGGCCATTCAGACTGTTGGGAGAAGTCAGAAAGTCATTAGAGTGTCAAGTAGCGAAGTTACGTGATATTGCCTGAAGTGCCAGCAGCAAGCGTGACATTTCGCACCACAGCTCGAACTTCGAGGACAGCTGTGAGCAGTACGAGTATACGAAGGACGCAATAAAAACGCATATGAATAGTGGTGCCTATGCGCGATGGAGAGCGGGAAGGCGAAAAATAAAACTAGGAAAGTGAATGGGAAAGTTCTAGTACCAAATGGCTTACGTCCAATATATATCCCCCTTGGAATATCGCATTAACTGTTCATCTGCGCTGGGGCAGTGTGCAATCACCTTGACTGTTTGTTTAGCGCTCGTTTTTGCCAGGTGCCGAGCCTGTGGAGTCGGCGCTAAGCACTGGCTGCACACTGCCCCAGAGCAGATGAACAGTTACCGTTAATATCGCGTTCACTGTTCATCTACTCTGGGGCACCTTGACTGCTTGTTTAGCGCTCGTTTTTGCCAGGTACCGAGCCGGCATTAAGCACGGTGACAGGTGCCCCGGTGAAGGTACAAATGGAAGGTGACAAACCTTTGTCGATCAGCGTGAGATATTCTGGATTGCAACTGTCAATCCTAAAACCTGAGCGACAGCTCCACGCACAAGCCGAGCTCAATGAAATCGAGCTCCCGATTCGGGAGCAGAATGTCCCAACGAATAATAAATACGTAACTGGCTATTTCAGGAGAACGGCTCGAGGGCTTCGTGGGATCGAGGTCGTTCGGCGGTTTTCGGTTGTCAAAAGCATCACTTCCGAGTCGCGCGATGGACAAAGTTCTGTCACGTCCGCTGCACCGATTTGCGGGCTTCCAACTCCTGAAAGAAATGAATGTTAGATACATATAATGGTGCCACCGAGGTCAACGTATGGCCCTCGTGAGAAACTCAAAGGCAAGAGCGCAGCAGTTTGATTGAACCACAAATTCAGTCGCGGCGGAGATCGCTCACATCGAGTCTTCTACAGGAGAAATGCCTCGCTGTCCAATACCTGGTGTAGGTTCAAATCAAACCCCACATGCTTAACGTCCACGCGTGGACGTTTTTGGTTTGAGCCTAATACTTGGGATCCCATATGCGCCGCCCGGTCAAATATTAGCAGACCTATCAGAATGGAAGCTCGCGCCAGCGTGTTGGATGTCAAGCACTCGACAGCAGTAGACTGTCATTTGAATTGGCCAAAACAGTAGTCGACTTCGTATGGAACCTAATCTTTGTTTGAAAGCACATGCTCGTTTGACGTCTCCACAAACATAGAAATAGCGGAAGATCTAGAAGCACAGCTGCTATTCCGAGCACGGTTCTCCCGTTCGGCATGACAGATAGGCGCGAACTGCCAGTCACTGCGTTCAGAGGGTCTCTAGACCTATGCTGTGGCGCCGTCTACATAACAAGTAGCCGAAATTGCCGGCGAGCTGTGGCTAGACGACTAGCCACACATGTGACAAGGTATGGCTAGGTCCCTATCCATACTTCGACAGGGATATGACGAGGTGCTGGCATCCGCGTAGACCCGCCTACAACGTGTGTTAAGTCTAGGTGAGCTCAACGGACATCAGCCGGGCATGGCTAGCCGACTAGGTAACAAATATAGACACCTAGCCATATATAGACTGCGGGCTAGCCGCCGCATCAGCGGAACTAAACGTCGGCCGGGGACCCTCTAAACGCAGTGACTGCCACGCCTCCATTTTCATCACAGTGGACGACTTCGTATGGAACCTAATCTTTGTTGGGGTTTGAAAGCACAGACTCGTTTGACTTTCTTCTCAGATCTCCAACAACATAGCAATTGCACGCGGAGGATATGGAAGCACAGTTAATATTTCGAGCACGGTTCTCCCGCATCAGACTTTGTGCAAATCTCTTGATTGCCCTTGAATCGACTGATGTAAAGTGTCAAATGATCATGAACTCCTCAAGTCCAAAAAAAAAAAACTTTTTTGTACAGGCGAGACACTCCATTTCATTCATTATGGCAACCCCTTTTTTTTCGAAAATTTTCAATTCAAGAAGAAAAGTGCATTCAGGTCCATTCAAGTGTCAAGTAATCTGACAAAAGACTGATGCGTTCGACGCTGTGAAAGATAGGCGCGAACTTGCATTGCCACCCAATGAAGGTAAAGTCGAAAGGCAGTCCCGCAGTTCTTCGTCCTAAATAATTGCTCGAACGTGCAATATCGTGAGGCTGGCGTGCAAGGACGAACGCGAGACAAAGGACAGAAAATGATGCGGTGCCGGAATAAACCTGGCTTGTTCTCTTCACCCTTCAAAATCAAATACTGCAACTCAGGCGAGGTGAGGGACCCGAGGACCGCTCCAAAAATCTGCGTCGTCTGCTATGGGTCGGGGTCGGCGGTGAAGGTCTTGCATAATTTCCGTAGTGGAGATGATAGACAGGAAATGGACGGGAAGAGCGATTCCAGAAATGTCAAGTAGAATTTCGGAACACGCGTTGGTAGAGAGACGAGGAATATATGCCAGTACATCGACGCCAGCAACCAATTCGAGCACCGGTGGATGACTGCTACTGCGCTTGAGGGAACATGCAGCGAGATCGATAAGTGTTGCTGTAGACGCTGGAGCCTCGTTCCAGACGACGATAGTGGACCAGAGTGTCGAAGTGCCCATGACGACACTGCATCATTTGGAACACACCTTCCAGAGGGAAAACCATTCAGAAATTGTCAAGACTGCAGTGACAGCATACCTGCGAGAGCCAAAGAAGATATTTCTTGGCTCTACCTCGTGTCGGAGTGACTGTTGGTCAAAAGTTGTTCATGCTAGGCGGAGCGCACATATCGAACAATAACTCGGCGGGAAGCCGTCGGACTGGCGGAAACATGCTCCTGCATCCGTCGTATGCAAACGACTCCAGTGTAATTCGATCCGAGCGTAATCTGGCTAATCTATCCTAGAGACGTATTTCGCTGTCATACTGTGCAAGCTCCTGGAGAGACTCTGGACAATAACGCGCCGAAAGTTCTCGATGTCTCCGAGGGACCGAGTCGGTGGCAAGTTGTTAGAGTCGCGAAGCTGAGTGATTTGTGCGGGTTCGGAGAGGAGATGTTTCTTAAATTGAGCTCCAGGACAATTGTCGCACACAGCCTGCCCTGCGAAGGGGGAGGCCATTGCAGCCCCAATGAAGCAGAGTTTGAGAGGAAGGAGTCAAAGACGAGCAGCGCTCGCTGCATGTGGTGACTAATCACACTCGGAGCCGATCTCCGAAGAACCGGTTCCATCGGCACGGACTTCCCCGCCGTTTCAATATTTGTGAGAACATGCAATAAAATCTCACTTGAAGCTGCTCACGATCAAACCCTGTTTCCGCCGGGCCAAAGAAAAGCTGGAGCCCGTGATGCCGACTAAAACTTGATGATGTATATACATAGAAATACAGGAACGGTGTATCTAACTCACACGGGAAATTGCCAAGAACGGCGTTGTCGTGAGAAGAGAGCCAGACATAGTACACTGACAGGCCCGGTTGAATCGTATATGCCATCTGTCAAGTTGAACGCCCGGATCCCCTTGGCACTAAACAGCCTGGCGCATCCCCTGTCCTCTGCAAATGGCCCAAATGCTGTTGTCAAGATGCATCATCGTCTTTAATGACTGCGGCATCCTAACCATCTGGCTCTGTGGACTGATTTCGACATCAAAGCTGGTCGTCGTCATATGGACCTTCAACAGGTCCGTGAGCGAACGCAAAACAGAGGGAGAAAACGAAGAAAAACATACTTCGAACTGCCGGGCCGATGCTTTGGGCTGCCCTAGGGGGAAGGCTGCTGCTGCTGCTTTGAGCCCAGACCGCTGCGTCGACGATCTGGGGAGTCCCGTCGAGAACAAGATCCCGCTGTCGAGGTCGGTAAGGGACTCCGCTGCATGCCCGTTTGACGCCGTGAGCCGGCCCCGGGTGACCCAGAAGATCGCCGTCGCGTTGAATATTACCTGCGCGCCCCGCACCCAATTAGCTTTGTTTGAACCGTACAACGCACGCATGGCGACTGAGTATGCACGTCCGTTCCGCAGCTGCCGAGACAGAGCCACCCGAGCTCGCGGCCACCGAGGAGGGTTAAGATCGCGATGTTGACCTGGGGAGGTGTGTCGGCGCGGCCATGCCAAGTGTGGAGCAACGAGATGTGGACGTACGGTCGAAGTGGTGAGCGACGCGGTCGACGCGCTGAATCACAATCCGAATCAATACGTATTAAACCGGTAATAATGTATAATGCGTGCGCGACGTACAGCAGGGTATGTGTGGAGACCTGCTTCAAGTCGGCGCTGATGCATTTAATGCGCAGGAGCGGCCACACGAAGAGGACGGTCAAAAGAATCTTGATGAATCTGGCGCGCTAGTTGGATAGATGCGGCCCGGAAGGGAGGGTGGCTGCGGCTTACAGGTCGAACTAAAGGAGCGGGAGGGTTGCTTGGAACTTGAGCCCAATCACGCCTGCGGCGAAAAATGCAAGCTGACGAAAGTGGCTGTAGATAGGCGCACGCGTATGCGCCGTCGCCAGAGCGAAATTCGTGCATTTTCCCTGGGTTTTTTGGGGTAAGAATACCGGGCGGGGAGGGTGGAAGGGTGTGTGTCCCACCGTAGATCATGGCCGCGACGACGCCGGGGCAGAGGCTGACGGTCACCATGTAGAGGAGATACAGCGGCGAGCGCAGCCGCCGGACGCCGTTGCCCAACACGATGTCCACTTTTTCGGCTGGGGTATAGAGTCAGTGCCACGACGACGGTGCGATCTGGGCAGGACGAAGACGCAATCAGGAAGAGGTAGAGGCAGACCTTCGATGTGGCGTAGAAGAGGATGCAGATGTAGGTGCCTGCGGCGCACGCGATTATGTTCGTCTGCCGACGTCATGCACCAGGAGGCCCGCTACATGCGCGTGTTAGGGGTGGAGATCTGTGCGGCTCGGGAGGGAATACGTACTTGATAGGATGAACAGATATGAATCAAGCAGCACAAAGAGGACAAGGAGGTACGGGGCGGTTATGCGCTCCCAGCCCGGCCGCGAGGGCAGGTCCTCCGTCCCTAGTCTCCGCGAGAGAAAGTGAGTGAGGATCGTCACCCCTGTCGTAAGTCAGCGAAGTGTATGTGATGCTAGGAGCGCATACCGATGAAATGGATGAAAGAGCTCAAGAGCTGCAGGCCCGGCATAGGGAAGATGGTGTGGTTTTTTAGGGAGGCTGAGAGCGGCGTGGTGGAGGATGGGGGCCGATCCATGGTCAGTCGATAGATTTGCCGGCTTAAATACGAGTGAAGAATAGGAGTGCGCGGAAGTGGAGGCAAACAGTTCCCAGCGCTCGATCGAGCGAGACTCAATGTACCGCATGACACGAAAATGAGCTTCTAGATTAAATGCGCATTTGAAACGGCGCACCGAACCGAGAGCGAATGACGGCCGCTGGCCTCGAAGGGACGCGCAACAAATCGATCAGCGTCGCTGGAGATCGTTCCACAGCGTTGTGTCGCCGACAATGCTTTCATAGTCTGCGCCATATTGAACGGAGACCGAAGAGTTCGGAAATTGTCAAGACACTGGTGCACCTCCGAGCTGAAGAGAGGCGCTCGACATCTTCGTCGGAGTGGTTGCCTTTGGAATCGACCAAGAAGTGCGCGGGAGTCGTCGAATCCGAGCGAATCTCGTCCTAGAGTCATTGCGTTTCCCTCTCGTTGGAACTCGGCGATGACGCGCCGCTGAAAGTTCTCATTGTTTCCGAGCCATGGGGTGGCGAGGTGTTGAAGCGTAAGATGTGGCACACCTGTGTGTAGGTACAGGAGGAGACACGACTTCGGGGCGTACTGACGACATCCGAGCGGCCGGGGGTGGGTGTGAAGACGACAAGTGGAGTGGAGGGAGCAGAGTCGGGCGTCGGAGCCGAGGCTCGATCTGCCGGTTCACTGATCGGCACTCAATCGGCACTGCATTCCAGCTATTTTGAAAACGATAGACACTCTTCGTTTTCGAGCTAAGTTCGGCTAAGTTCGGCAGAGTTCGGCACCGGCCCCACTTCTCTTTTTGTCAGTCCCATGGCCTCGCCTTTCGTTCTTCACCACCATGCCTCAAGGAAATCGCCGCCACATAGCACCAGAGCAGAAAAGGCTCATTACTACTATGGCAAATTACATGAGCCCTCGTGAAATTGCCACCGCAACGCACATAAGCAAGCGGACGGTGTACCGCACCATCGCAACATGGCGCAGCACTGGCAAGCATGCCAAGATACCTCTTGAACTAGGGAGGCCCCGTATTCTCACCCCCTTCGACGTATCCGTATGTTTCCTTGATAATATCACTGTTCGTACTATTGATGTTGGATGACCGACAGTTCCTGGAGGGCCTCGTTCTTAGAACTCCCGATATATACCTGGTTGAGCTCCAGACCCATCTCTACATGTCCATCGGGCTTTATGTCGCACAAACCACCATACGCGATGCTTTGAGACGCCGCGGATATACACGAAAGCGTGTGAGTGTGTTTTCTCAAACTCCACAAGGCTCTGACATCGCCCCAGATTGAACGCTCCGCACTCGAAGCTGACGCGGCAAAAAGGCTTCATTACCAGGCCCAAGTTGGAGAACACCCCGCACGGCGGCTTGTCTTTCTTGACGAGTCCGCTTGCAACCGTCATACCTCCAAGCGGTTGCTGGCTTGGGCACCTGTCGGGGAACGTGCGCGCCGCTCCGATTTTTTTGTTCGCGGTGTCAGGTTGGTCTTTCTTCGCGTGTTTTCCCCTAAAAATACTCACAACGATTATGTAGATACTCTATTTTACCGGCCATTTGTCTCGATGGTGTTTTACATCTTGATATTATTGCCCGCTCGTGGACTGCAAATGAATTCCGGAAATATCTGGACGTCCTACTAGATCGCATGAACCCGTTCCCTCAAGACAATTCCGTACTCGTGATGGACAATGCGAGTGTCCATCATTTCGATGGCATTCGAGAGATGATCGAGGGACGGTGCGCCAGTGTTGCACATTGCTGATACACCTACATAACTGATGGGTTTTTAGCGGACGTCGGCTCATCTATCTCTCACCGTATTCCCCCGATTTTAATCCCTGTGAGGAAGGCTTCTCTTCCCTGAAGTACTGGATTCGACGCAATCGTGACTACGTACTGAGTCAGTTGGAAGGCAGGGGTGATTGTGATCCCATTGGGATACTCTGGAATGCTGTTCACGACACAATGACTCCGGAGCGTATTGAGGGATGGTTCCGGGATTGTGGATATGTTCTATAGGGATAGACAATCAAAGAGCATGTTCAACGGTGGTAATACAGTGTGTACGAGGCTAAGTAATACAATATATGCAGTGTGGATGACGAGAAGACGTCGCGTGATTGTAAGCAAGAAAAAATATCAAAGGCACTTACTATTCTAGTTCTCCTTGTCCGACTCCGAGTCTACCCGAGCGCGCTTCTTCCCCTTGGCCTTCTTGGTGTCCTTTACGATCTTCTTCGCCTTCTTGATGAACTTGCCGATGGCGCCGTCTGCCATACCAACCGTCGCCTTGTAATAGGCATGGTCGAAGTCAAGCGCGCTGCTCGCGTACACGATGCCCTGTGCTTGGAGGGCATTCGCGTACTGAAGGTAATCGAGGGCCGGGAACTTGGCTTGAAGCTCGCGAAGGATGTCGGAGATAAGGAGTGTGTCGTCGTCATCACTGTCAGACTTGTCGCTCGACAAGTCGGCATGCGGGCGCTTCTTGGACTTCACAGTGTTATCATCGACGGGATGGAGAGCCCGACCGCTAGCATCGGCACCGACGTGGACGTGGATAGGGGGTAGGGGCTGCCCACGGCCTCGGGTGTTGCGTTCCTCCCACGTGCGGCCCCGCTTGGCAAGCTCGTCGAGTCGGAGGATGCTCGGAGGTTCCACGCAATCTGGGTTGGCGTCGCCGTCATGCTGTTAGGATATAGCATCAACAACTCAGACACAGATGATAGAGGCCAGTACGTACCACCTTACGCGCCCAAAGGGACACGACATCTATCCCGAGCTCCACATGCTTCCCCGGGTGCGTGCTCTTCGGTCCCATCACATAGCACCACCGATTGTTACCTGGGTGCTCAGCGCATTTGAGCTTGGCCTGCACCTGCTGAAGCTCGGGGATGCTCAGCGCAGTCTCGGATTGCTTCTCAGCCTGCTTGGTAGTCTTGCCATCGGGCTGCACTTCCTGTGAGGATATTAGTCAAAGAAACATGTCGTAGGTAATGGAAGGACGCACGAGATTCACAACTTCCATGATGACATCTCTCTTGCGCCGCGTGCTGGTCTGAAGCTTGGCAAGGCACTTGAAGGCACCATCGAGATCTTCCGCTGACTCCAGCCGATGGTAAGGATCCTTCCGACGCTCGGCGGACTCTTTCCAACCGAGAACGGCCGTAGTGGGATCAACATTCATTTGCGCATGGATCCGAGAGAAGAAGTCTGTCGCAGGGATGTCGGAAGGGAGGACAAGCGTAGTGGTGACTGTAGGAGCCTTCTTGTCTTTTTTCACGGCGCCGTACACTGGAACTTTGACGGTAATAAGCGAAGCTAATACGTTATAAGCGGTGAACACAACAAAAGTGGACAACGACTAACCTGGGCCTTGACGGGGCACCTGAGGGAAAGCGTGAGGTACGGAGGCCTCAGGGACTGGAGGACGATCCGCAAGAAGTGAGTAACGATGGCCTCTCGCAAAGAAACCCTCGGGATCGTGCTCATTCTCGTTCTCCTCATCCTCGTCCTCTTCGAACATCCGGTGCTGATCAAACATGTTGCTGTCAAGCGCCGCCTGCATCATGGCGACAGCAGTCTGTTTCTGAGTGGGAGCGGGGAGGGGGCCGAGGCCGAGGAGAAAGCTGGTATTTGCGCCGAGACCATCCAGTCCGTTCGCCACTGGGTCGTACAATGGGTTGAAATTGTCGGGGTTCATGTTGGGAGAGTGAGGGGAGGAGCCACCGAGGACAGCTTCATATATATCGCCCACTCTCCACCGTCAGCGTAAGAGGGTTCGTCATGAAGCTTAAATTTTGGAGATGGGCGCGCGTTGGAGAGTTTCTGTGGACTTGTTGACTTGTTTCATCCGGTGCCGAACTCTGCCGAACTTAGCCGAACTTAGCTCGAAAACGAAGAGTGTCTATCGTTTTCAAAATAGCTGTCACACCGATATCCCTTCAAAATTTCTCGTGCTTGAGGCTGCCGGAGATCAAGGCTCATGTGAGAACGGATATCGATAAATGAAGAAGACCTAATTTAAAAACGGGACATTCGTCCGAGCCCGGCGGAATTTTCGTCCGTGGAACAGGCGAAATCCAACACCGGCAGAAGATGCAATTTACGCGCCAGAGGCCATGGTTCGCGATTCAATCCTTTTCCGTTAGGGAATTTGGCTGATTCTGGACTGTCATTTTACGGGCGCTGTGTTAGTCGGGCGCCGGGACAAAACACGAGCACTGTGTTATCCTGCACGGTACATTGCTTAATATACATTGATATACGCAGAGCCGGAATGGTCGATGGCGTTCATGATATTTACGCTCGGTAAAGTTCGTGTAACACATGTCAAGTAAGTCTGCTTGAAAACACGGAACCAAACTACAGTACAATATGACACGAGGAACTATCAAGGTAGGTAGGTAGGTAGGTGGCATTACACGGCACGGTCCAACTCATGAACGCCGGTTTCAAGAAATGAAAGAAATCGTCCAACTGGAAGTTTCGTGGAGGCCCGAGACAAAACTAAAATCCCTCGATGAAATCCCAGTGAACCCGCCATCTCGTGCGGATTCGCACCCAAAACAACAAAGGAGCCACGATGAAGCGGACGCGGATCATGATGCTGTAGGCGGGACTCCCCGTGCGCGATGTGATGTGCGTTGCGTCGGGTGTGTGGTTGTGCCGGCGGTGTGTGTGGTGGAATGACGGAGCAGCGGTGAGCAGCTTATGGCGGTGAGTGACGTGGATGTGCACGGGGTGGGCGGAACTGCTACGAGGGGATGGGCACGGGCGGGTGGATGGACCGGACGGGTACGGCAATGGATGTGAGGGCATTACGGGGCTTGAGTCGGAGGCAGCTGGATAACATTAAACATTTATCCGTCAGCGTGAGATGATAGATGATGGAAACAACGCACGGGATTACGCAGCGGCAATAGCGCGTCGGCATACCGGGACCGACCATCTGGAGCGTGCACGCCTGGCGTTCGCCGATGACGAGCGGAGGGGCGTACACCATGGTGTTTGGGGGCAGGATCGCCGATTGGGCGCAGAGGCGTTCGGCTATGGTGTCGGGCACGGGCGGCACAAGCGTCGGGGGAAGCACGGCGGGAGGAAGCAAGGCGACGGGAAGGCTGAGCACGAGCGCGCCGCTGTGGGGAGGGCGCCAAACGAGTTCACCGGAGGGGACAGCGACGACCTGGCCGCGGGAGGGGATGGTCAAGATTATAGTTGCCATTCTTTTAGTGTGATCGGCAAAAGTTGATGGGCAAATCTCAGCTTCATCCAAAACTTATATAAGTGGAGCGGAAAAAATGACGCGTGTTGGAACTGAAGGCAGTGTACAACCAAATCCGCCAAGATCTCGGAGTTAGTGGCCTAGCTTACCGGTCTAGACTCGCTGTGTAAGCATGTGCGCAGTCCGGATGGCCCAATCTCGTTCATTCGAAGACATTTCGAGGTCAAGGATACTACGGAAGAGCGCCGGAAGGTCGGCAGCGAAAAAAGGTAGAGAGCAGACGTGGGCAGACCAAAGGCAGACGCAAAAAGGCGCAGGTCTTATCGCGATTGGGTCAGCTGTTGTCGATCGCAAGCGGTGAGAATTTTGATGGCGTGTAGATCAATTGCAATACCCGCTCTGGGTCCGGGTTGGGCCGAGTCTGCAGAAGCGAAACTTCAACTTGTGGGATGTGGAACGTGGCCCTGGCTTGAAGCAGAGCTGAGAAACGCCCTTCCAAAAATGAAAAATGAAAGAAAGGAAATAAAAGGAAAAGAAAGATATGCCCACTAACTTTAGGTAGTGGGTCCTGTGGTGCACTAAAGTCATAGGTCGCCTGCCATTTGAGCATTTTGCGGTCATCCGAACGAGTCCCCCAAAGTCCGTTTTTTTGGTCTTTTTTTTTACTATTGTCCTCGTGACTTGGACCGAGCATTACTCATCCGTCGGCTTTGAGGGTGGGGCCGGGCCCGGATTTAGCCGGACGTAGTGTATTACACCGCCAATTTTTAGTGATGTGACTGGGGCATCAGCGGACGGATCACCAGGGAACATGTTTCGGTAATCTTAGTCTGAGATCAAATCACGGTTGTCCTCTAGACATCCGGCAAGATATTGCCAGAAGAGCCTACAGATCTTCGAGGACATTTCAGGCGGACATTCCCTGAAGCTGTTGTGTTTGCATAGGCATTCCCACAATCAGGACTCAAGCCATCAAATGTCCGTGCACATCATGAATTCAAGCTCCGCCAACTTAAAACTCGGACCACTTTGGCCGACTTCATCATTTTCTCCCTCTTTCTTCCCCTTCTTCTAGCTTCTTCTTCCTTGCCCCTCCATCGCCTCCGCCTCCATTCCCGGGCCCTCGCTCTCTCACGTGCACCATAATGTAAAGTGCCCTTGCCCTGCTTTGTAAGCTTCTCGCTGAGTCGGAATCCTCGCACTGAGACCGTCTGACGGTGGCACCGTTGGACAGGACCGATAAGGTAAGTGCTGCATGTCTAATATCAGACACCCTCAACTAACTACTTTCATCCTTCTCTAGCTGGCGGCACCTTCGCCCCCACCATGTTGCTCCAGACCCACCTTTTTGTATGGTGCGTCCTCCTTTTTTTTTATTTATTGACACACTTCTGATTGTTTGTAGTGTTTGCGCTTGTTGTAACAATTTTCCGTGCTGCGGGAATGGTGAGGGCGCTCTGAGTGGTCGATTTTTCGTAGATTGTATATAGGATATGATTGTATCCAGGATTCTGTCGTAAACAGCGCACCAATAATATCTTTTCAAACCATTTTATAACCCCTCGGAATGATTAAGAAACATCCTAAAAAGAGTGCTCAAAGTATTATGGGAGGTCCAATCAAGGTACTGACGATATCCGTCGCAGCTGTCCTCATGATATTTCAAAACAGATGTCCTGCGAGAGGGTATCAAATGACTATTGAGGAATATAGATTCGAATCTTTAGTCGATGTCGACCAAATGTTTGGGGAGATCAGCGCCTGGATCATCCGACGTCAAACGCCCGACATCATTTCGACATCCCTCCAAATCGGTGGTGTAGTTTTGGATAAATGCCACTTTCCTCGGTTAATATGAACGCAATTTCAAAAAATGATCTACTCCACGGACAACCACCAATATTCCTGGTCTTTGCCTCGCCTTTTCCTGACGAATTAGGGCTACGGGAGAGGATGTACCGAGTGAAGTCCTTGGGATACGCCAAAAATAGACAGGTGTGGGGCCGATTCTCAAAAAATCTCACTTGCATCTCGTTCAAAAAAAAACACCGTTTAAAACCAAAACTAATACACTCTATTGCGTGCTTGTCGGTGAAACTTTCATTCGACCTCTTTCCACAATGTCCATTATTGCTCACCCCGCTTTCTCCATGTCTATCTTGGTCGACTCGGTTCGCACCTCTGGAGTTACCCTGTCTACCTCTGCTCAATCTGTTTTATCTCGTCATTTTGTTGACTCACATTTTCCGTCCCATCGGTCCTCGTTGTACGCATTCACTATCAATGGAGGACACCACGGTTCCTTCACATCCGTCCCAGATTGCGCTGTGTCTTCTACTCTGGATTCAGATACAGATGTTTCCCTTGGTCTGGACTGGAAATCAAGTCTGCATGAGTGGTATATTGGGCTTGGTCTGAGCCTGGCAAATGGCTTCGATGTTTGCAACCATCTACATGCTTCTGCTCCTGGTTAGTTATATCTACCCTGAACTTCCCTCTTACTCAGCATGCTTTTTACCCCAGCGGCTTCTCCGACCATCTCATCTTCCATCTCCGACTGTGGACATGTCACTGAAATGGAGTCACGTACTTTCTTGTTCCATATATCTACGTCCTCCCTCGCATTCAGCTCTGCTATAGGAAGCACATCGTCGCCCTTATCAGCGGGCTCATCACTTGCATGTATGTGTAATCTTTATCTTTACCGTATTTGCTTATTCATTGTTCTGACTAGCTCTTCGCAGCTTGCTGCCTCCATTGGAGCTGGTGGGGTGTCAAAATTGAGGTGTGCTATGTCTGTGTATCGTGTATTGTACCTGTATTGTACAGTATTTGATTTTTGTGAACGTACTAGTGTACTGTCAAGTTTAATGCTAAGTAATATTTGAATGCATAGTGAGAATTAATTACATGGGATCATTGCCAGCTCTCTCCATTCATGTCCCATTGAAGAAATCTGGGACCTATTCTTCACCCGTACAGAGTCCTTGGGTTCTAACAACCGTGGCTTGCCATCATCAGACATGAGAGACCTGATTTTCTTCTTGAGTTGTCTTTCTTGTTTCCTTCGGAGTCTAATCTCTCTAGAGAGAAACCAGGGGATGCAGATGCAGCTGTGGCCTCTCCCAGCTCTTTCACTATGCTTGACTTGACTTTGTTCTGCCAGGTCTTCTCCGCTTTTATTTGTTCAGCAGTCATTTTTTGCATGCCTGCAGGATAACGACTTCGAGCATCCCATGATGCCTGTATAGCCAGCATCTGACTGGCAGACAGATCTGGATGCCAGAAGCAGAGACCGACAAACCTGTGAAAAATATCGCTCAATGATACGAAAATCCACAATATATTTAGCTACGATTAGCTGCCGCGATGAATGGATCGTCTGTTGGAAGATGGTGAGTGTCACGCGCCGTCCGCTGCATCATTCCGTCCGGACCTTTATCTATCCACTTACTTCCGCCCATCGTTCCGCATCGTTCCGCATCTGCGTACTTATATTCCCTATCTTACTATCTGTACCGCACTTTTGTACTCTCGACGCCTGCCCCAATTCCACTTCTGTGGCTCGACATCTGGCGTGACCTGAGCTTCCAACATCGTCCATGCCCCACAAAATCATATGGACCAACAGTCCATCCTTTCGTCTTTTCCTTGATAAATTTGATGGTATATTCGCTTTTGAAGGCCTCGCTTTCAAGGGAATAAAGTGGTCGACTGCTTGGACAGGCCTCAAATTCCCTAAGCCTACCTGAGGCGAGTCTTTGCTTTCCTTGGATGGCTATAGCTAATTATGCAGGTGTAATACAACTTTCATTCTGCATCAGCTACCAAATTGATGTTGAGCTCTAGAGCTGTATTTCGGGTTTGTTATTTCTAGTCGTTGGTTGACTTTATTCTTTGTGTTATTGTGTTATTGTGTTGAGATAAGCATGGTGCAATAAAATAAGAATAATGAAGAACGGTTAGTGGGCTCTGCCGCAAAGCGCGCTACAATTGTTATAAATAAATAAAAACGGAAAAAGAACAGAGAAAGTGGGACAGACGGAAGTTGGCCTTGCTTGGCATCGGCATTGATGAATGTGACGTCACGCGTATTGCTCGAAGCTCCCGCGCGTATCTTTTTCTCCGCCTCGCCAAAGTCGCCCTTCACGTCTCTTTCCGCTGTCTCAAGCTCGTCCGTTCTCCTCGTAGCGATCTCCATGTCTTCATCGTCATACGCCCCCGGCTCCGTCGATTTCTCAACAAGCTGCGCGTGCGGAACTGGGACTTTGATGCGTCGAACACGCGAGAACACATACAATGTCAGCGATATCTTTCTTGCTCTTCAAATACACTCCTCCGATTCATCCACTGGACTCGTTCTCGGGCTGCTTTAATCCATCTCATCGTCTTTGACCACTCAAGAACAAGGCAGTGTTGCAATTAATGACTGGAGAGGTTTGGGGATGCTGGGTGGGGAGGGCGGCGGGCGATCCTGCAGGGGATCGCGTTCGGGCACCGCACCTTGTGACTTCGTGGTTCTAGGCAGTACGCTGGCGATATCTGCCGCATCTGGCCGGCCCTGTGTGGTCGTGGTCGGGCGAGACGGCACGGGTGAAAGTGTATAGCAACGCACGCATGCATTCGGTGGCAGATCTCCGTGCAGTGCAAATACTTAAGCTTCGGGAGCTGCGCCGGTTGCCGGTACCAAGTACGCGCGATTGGTGCGTGTTAAGATCGTTTCTCATCCCTCGTCGAGTAGATGCTGCCGTACGAGAAGCAGCTGGATTTGACGCGCGATGTCGTCGTGAAGGCGTACAAGAACTTTCCGGGTACACAACCCTCTTGCCGCCGAATGCCCTCACCCCAGCAATACAACTACCGCACAAAACTCACGCCGCACTTCGAGGCGCCGACGAAAACCCAGCGCCTTGATCTGAAAAACCCCAAAAACGACACGAAGAAGCCCGAGTGATTCAACGTCGGCTTCACCCGCATCGGGACGCACAAGGTCATGGATATCGAGGTACGTGTCCTGCGCTTCTAGGCACATGATTTTAACAGCGCGGCCAGGACTGTCCCATTGCTACGCCCATAGTCAGGGACAGCCTCCCCGCAGTACGCGCCAACGCCGTCAAGTATGCTATAGTTACTTCACTCATCTTCACTCCTAATCCGTTTCCAGGAACGTTTTCATATACAAGCGCGGCGTCTCCCTCATCCTGCGCCACTCACATTCAACGCTGTGAGAACGTCTTTGAGTGGGTCCCAGCATCGTCCTCTTCAGACGGCTGCTTTAGATCGAGGGATTGTCGCCGCCTCGGGAAGCACGGCGGCATAAACATCCGCAGGAGCCGGGGGCATGTCGACTGCCATTGGCTCCCTTTCAGCAGAGGGAGGCCTCGTTTGCATCTTGTGCTTGGATCTCGGGAGGAAAGCGAAGCAGCCTGGCATTGTGGGTTACAGAGAACGAGTGAGCGCTTGGCAGATGTCGCGGAGGAAACGAAGGAGTCTGGAGGGCTTACACGTGCTGCATGTGTGGCATAGGCGTATCCGCGGATGTTGCACGACGTGGATTATCTTATGATTAATGTAACTTCGATGGCAGGACACAAAATATTCAGGGTTATCATTAAATTCCCACTCTTTCTAGATGCAGCAGCGGACACACGGTACACACTGTGCGCACTGCCCACATCTCATTGAATCCACCGTTTTGCTAACCATTCAATGTGAATGCGAGACTCGAGTGAAGTGCAGGAATTCGGGGAAGAGGGTCCGACGCTATTCCGTAATTACAGTTCCAGAAAATACCAGACCACAACTCGTTCAGCATTCGTAGGATACTATACCAGTTTCGATGCCAAGTCAGGACGAAGTTAGATCCAACTAACCGTGAACAGCGTCGGAGATCACCGATTGGATCACGAACCGCCAGCTCAAGCGCCAAGTAAGTGCTGTTCAGAATGTCGCTTCTGCATACTGATACATTTCTCGCCAACAGATCTGGTCTCCGGTGCTAGGACTGGTACATACAACTTCATCCAACCTTCTCCCTGGAATCATCCAGAACTAGAAAACAACGCGGTCAGTGTTCTCGCCTCTATTTCGGCCATCTAGTCTCTTATAAACAGACGCTACAAACGTTGATGCTCGTACCTCGCATGTTTGTAGTCTGTCGATTACCCGAGACGTGTGATCGGAGGTGAACCTTATTATGTAATCTTGAATTTTACGGATGATGCTGGAGAACTTACAACGTGTCTTGTGTATTATTTTTACGCTAGATTATTGTGTAGGACAGTAAAATAAACAGGTCTTCCCTCCAGTTCTCTCCCATGGCCCCCAACCGCAGGAAGCCGAAATTTGATGGGCCGCCACGTGAGCAAGCAGAGGATTCTTTTGACTCGTAAAGCAGGTAGGAAGACGAAATCTGAGGGGATAGTAATGGTCAGACCCGCAATGGAAGACATTTGGCTTCTTAATTTCTCTTATTGAAACAGCCTGAGGTGCTGAACGTCCCCGGCCAGATTTGAAACTCCGCACTTTATGTAATAAGGTCCACCTCTAATCACTCTACGCGGTACAGACTATCGGCCATCCTGATGGCATACGTTTCAAGGTTCGCCTCCAAGATCTCGTACGCAGCCTTAGCCAGCTTCATTTGAAAGACCAGGCCGGTCTTCGTCTTTGCGTCCCTGGCGTCTTCTAGGGTCCTCTTCAACTTCGTGTTCGCGTCGAGCTTGACCTGCCAACCAATCCGTTATGTTCAGATCCACCAGAGGATCGCGCAATGAAATTAGAACACGTACAAAGGTCCAAATACTCGAAATGCTGATAATGGCGTTATGGATATAGATGATCTGCCCCTCAGCCTCGGAGAACTGGTATTTCACCACACCAATCGCATTCTGCAGATCAACACGTGTCACATTCAGCTCAGAGAGCCGACTGTTCAAGCCTAAACAAGGAATGTGGACATTTTGACGTTCTAGCAGGTTTTCGACATCCTACTCACGGTTTTTCTTGGGTTCGCCCACAGCAACTGCCCCGACGCCTAGCACGGCAGAGACAGCCGCGGCCTAATGAAGGGTGAGATCATCGACATATTCGTATCTGTTGGTGACTTACGATGGCGAAGACCCACGCAGCAGGGGACATTGCAGCGATTCCCAGACCGATAGACAGCCCAATACCTGTGTCTACAGTCGCTGCGCCTATCACAGAACACCAGCCAACGGTAGTCTATGCTACAATTGAGAATGATCAGTGACAAGAACAAAAAGCGATTACCATGCGTTGGTACTTGGCCAAATCAGCCTGTACTTCATTGATCTCGGTCTTGAGGTCTTTAATCGCCTGTTCGACAGTTTCGGAGGCGTTGGAGATGGACATGTGCATAACCTTCTTGAAGTCCTGGAGCTCGCTACGAAGATTATCGAAGGCTGTCGAGAGCTTATCACTGTCGCTACCTAGATGTTCGACATTCTATGACCTCACAGATTATTCTTTATTCAAAAAGAGAAAGAAAGAAATGGCTCGCCTTGATGAAGTCATCGATTTCGGCGATGGCATGCTCATTGTAGGTAGGAACTTCAGCAAGTGCGAGAATGAGTTCTCGGAAATCTTGTATTCTAGTTAGAGCTGCAAGAACAAATGATATAGGACGGCTAGACAAACATTTCACGTGGTGAACTCCTTCTACGGCGGTTGTTCGTGATTTGCTCAGCAGCTCATTAAATTTCTATATAACGAAACCAGCGTCAGTCCAGAGCCATGGCGACCAGAGAGTATGCTCACGCCCAGGACCTTCTGCCACTGGGGCCGGAGGGCAGGGATGAATTCACCTCCGATTTCCTGGAACTGGCGCGCGTCAAACTGGACGAGTGTATTCGAGACCTGCTCGAAATGCTGCTTGATACGGAGTACGGTGTCCGTAAGCTCGGCCAAGTCCTTATTGAAACGTTGACGTGTCTCGGGTTTTTTCATCTCTGTCGCCAAGGTGTCCCTGACCGAATCCATGAGGTTGGGGTCCTGGCGAACATGGTCCAAGGCTTGAAGTAAATCATGCTGGGGTTGTGACCATTCCGGGGAAGCGATAATGTTGTGGAGCCCATTGCTCGAGATATCGTGGAGGACCTTCTCCTGGATCGCGTTAATGGGAACAAAGGAGGCTAACAAGTCTGCCATGGCGATGGGGAGGAGAGAAGAGGAGCAGAAACAAAAACAGAACGGCCGGGGAGACCGTTTTCTCATGAGAACGCCGGCAGCCTGGAATCCTGCACGTCCTCATCCGACTCGGAAGACCTGTCAAAGCAACGTGGTGACGGTGAGGCACCGGTCTGGTTTTCCCGAGTTAGCTCACCAGGTTGCCTGTGGATTTGCATGGAATCAGTCTGGACGACATGGTATCAGCAGCTGTGCTGAAGACTCCGTGTCTTAGAGTCCCTAGTTACTCGATTGCGAGCCCAGGAGCTGGTGGATCATTTACAGTACCACGTTCCTCTGGTGGCGCACCGCTCCGCTCTCCAACCGCCTTCCCAAGGTTTCAACATTCCGAAGTCGTGGAGCTGATGAGCCAAAAATGCAGAGATCGAAGGGCTTCGGCTTCAATTTATAGACAGTAACTGAGTAAGATCACACCCGCGCATAACTCATGCACTCATGAAAGTGGTTTACTGTGGGGCACTGCTTTCCCATTGAGCCACGAGTCGTCACAAGAGAAGTCGGTTTCGCCGAGAGCAACAGCAGTCTTGCATCAGGAATGCACGCGGCGTAGGCGTGTGAAGGAGTAGAGTACTGTACCCTATGAATAAATGGAAACCTCACTGGACATCGTCTCCTCGATTGCCACGATGTATACATCCCTTGAAGTCGCGCCGCCGTACTCGGCTATCGCATCTGTTGATCTTGCGGAGAGCATTCTCCATGCTATCGACGGTTCCCAACAACAGGAGTTCATAAAGGAAATCGAGGAACTTGGCAAGCACGTCAAGTCCACTATTGATTCCGTCGAGCAAATTCACGGCCTACTCATCCTAGATGACGCCTATGTCAATGTTCTCCACGGGTCAGACCCTTGGGCTGGCGGTCGGAAAACTAACCAAGAGGTGAGTATTTCAGCTGAACTTTTTTCGATCGTCGCTTCTCCGACTAACTTTGCAAAAGAAATATAAGAAACAGATTCGTCTTATCAAGGATGCAGCATCGAAAGCCAAATTTGACGCGATTCACCGTAAGTGCAGGTAATTTCTGCCGGCATATCCTAACAAGTCCGAAGCGTTTGTCAGGATCTGGTCTCCCATGGCCCTTGACCAACAGTCCGATGAAGATGTCCTCCTCGAATTTGAGGGTTTCTCTGAGGTGCGATCATTTGCTTATCCCTCTACCACCTGAATTCCGACGGGCTTATTCGCGCTTGACCCCTGTAGAATTTGTCCACCATCAAAGCCCCTGTCGTTGACTTCGATGACATGCTCTCCGCAATCGAGTTCCTCAAGCAAGACTGCGACTTGAAGCTTGAACATGCCAAGGTTGATAATGACGAAATCAAATTGCTTGAGGATATTGACGCCCTCGAAAAGAAGATGAAGGGGTAAGTTGACGCCTATCTTCAGCCACTGCATCACTTGAGACTCAACGATTACTAGCGCGTCCGACCAGGTGCCCATGGTCTTTTCGTAGTGGTGCCTCCCGGTTAACTGCTCGCCCAGATCGAGGGGCTGGTTCCGTCCTTTTTAAAAAATCTTGGACTCAATGCTGATTCTCATTTTTTTGACGTTGCTCCTGGTGTGTGGCCCTCTGTCACTGGTCCGCGTGCTGGTGAGTTTCTGTCACTGTGTCGTATTTGCTGTGCTAGGTTGAGGATTTTCAATTTCTAGCAAAGCGTCGTACGGGCATTTGACAGCAAAAAGGATGACAAGAGGAAAGAGAAGCGCAAACAGAAGTCCAAGAGTATCCAGGGACATGACTTCGACGCTCTCGGGGAGGAAATAACCACGTTGTGGTCTGCTGCCGACACAGTGGAAAGTAAATTGTTGTGCACTAGTTATACCTCGAAATTCACCGTTCGGATGTGCCCTACAGATTGCCAGAACCATCTCCGAGAAAAGCACAAGGCTCTTGATGAGGCCGTGTACCGGGAAGAGCAACTGAAGAGCAACCAAGGCCGCTGAAAGGGATGCGCATCTCGGGCCGTTCAGCTTCGCGACCGGGTGGCTTCCATCGCCCCCAAGCTGCAGAGTATCATCAATATGGCTGAGGCTGTGAGTAGCGTTCACTGCGATGCACGACTGGTGCTGAGATCGCTATCTAGGTCAAAGGCGAGGTCGGCATGCATATTGACTTTCTGGAAGGCCCTGATTGCAAAGTGAGTACTCGGAATTTTTCGGGCTCCACTGACTGTACCTGACGGGGGTTGAAAGAACGAACGGAAGAGACAGCAAGCTCTCGCCGGAATCAAATTGGCACAGGGACTGTATATATTGCTGGATAACGCACTCGAGAATTTCGTCACCCAGTGAAGTCCGCGGGGCCGTTTTCACGATATTGCATGAGTGTTTTTGGTAAACTCGTTGTTCAGGCATTTGAACCATGCGACTATAATATATGCCCCTCCTCCCCCTACGTATCGCATCCGGAATTTTAATGCTCTTGCAAATGCAGGCCTTGAGTCGATTTTGGTTGAAGGAAGCTGAAAAATCCTATTGTCGGAATAGTCGCGGCAGGCCGTGGTGTGAATATTAAAGAACCGATAATCATGAAGAGGTTCAATTTCTTGGAATCTGTAAGGATAGATAAAGGATAGACGGACGATCCGAGACAATTCAAACCAGCCGCTACAAATCTAGAAGGGAAATTATGCAGATGGAGGACCAAAGAACAAGCAGGAACGGTGAGCAGGAAAATCAACCGATGGGGAAAGAGACAAAATACAGACATGGACATGAGGCTGAATCTGTAAATCTCGCCGCTCGAAGGGAATCGGAGGCGGCCTCAAAGACGGCAGGCGCCCAGCGCACGCCTTGACCCATCTTTGCGGGGATAGCCTCCCACCGTCCTGTCAACGGGTCCGGCCTTCAATTATCGGCAGCGAGACGGTGACGGGCCGTCCAAAAGACGGCTGTCTTTGTGGATTTTCACACCTCCAGAAGGTACGGGACGGCCGAAAAACGGCCGTCAACTGCTAAATAACGGGGACGGTTCTGGGCCCACAAGATTGGGTAGTAGGAGCAAGTGTATGACGCTGTCGAGATTTTATATCACCAGGTATGATCTATTATATTGCCCATAAGCTTCTGTGTGCCCATACGAGGGAACCATGTAGGTTCAGAGGTGTTCAAGAGTGGGCGTGGCCTATCACGTGAGTTGTTCCAGCAGAAAATAATTGGGCGGATCCTTGTGATGGCAGCATTTAATCCCCATTCCAGCCCAGATATTGTAAAGACTTACCTGAATTAATGTATCCTCGGAATTTTATGATTCTGAGGCATATTCCATAGTTGGAAGGCAAAATCTTCTACACAACCCGGCCGTCAAGAGTTGAGACTTGACGGAACAATTTGCCGTCCCGTATCCGCCTCGTATTTTTTTTTGGTGACGGGACGGCAAGCCGTAAACGGCATCCGTCGCACCCGCAAAGACGGGTGCGGTGTGCAGCCCTAGTTTTGAGGCCCAAATAGGTTTGAAAATGCGAACATTTCGCGTCCGGCATTCGCCGGACTACCATGTATGGAGAAGCTGGGGTGATTGCCGAGAAATGAACTCCTAGAAAAATGAACATTTTAGGTGACGGGTGACATGGTTTGAACATTCGAAATAGTACAGTACTTCCCCCGTTCTCCACTGTATGCGCGGAGCCTGATAGAGTGCCACTTTGCGAGAGGTGCTGGTGACGGATCCAATGATACTAGAGTGACCAGTGCCTCTGCGTGTGGGTGGATGATTGAAGAGGATTCGAGCGGTGGCGAAGATTCTGGGCCGAATGTCGTCGAAAAAACCTACTGGCCTGTTGTTCCCCGTAGAGATGCCCCGTTAAACACGGAAGTGGAAATGCACCCAATCCTGTGCGGTTGAAAGAGTAGACGATCTTCGACGGCCATAGGAATGCTGCACCGCATGTCTAGATCCGGACTGTTTTAACAATGTAAGTCACCTCGGGCACTTGTGCACGACAAAAATCTCATGGCGAAGTGGGGATTAAGCTGAGAAGAATTAAGGTCAAGAACTCGAAGGCGTGAATAAATGTTTACCGTACTTTCAACCAATTATGTAGCCCAAGGCAGCGCCCATCGTCACAGCGAGCCACGAGCGCGCGATGCGTATGGGGTCGACGCCACACTGTGATCCGCCCTCTCCGGGACTTGATAGCCCTGCCACTGTATTGACTACCCGCGGCCTTCGTCGTCGCCCCCTTGAGGGCTCACCGGCAGCGAAAAGTTGAAGGAAGGCCAGAAAAGTCTTCGCGCCGACGGGGCATCGATGAGGAAGTAAAAAAAGAAGGTCGTCACCCATCAGTGGCGGTGTTGATCGTTCCTCTTACGGCACAGTACAGAATCGAATCAATTCGCAAAAATCTGTTGTGTGTGTTTATCGGGAGAGGAGGGTTTTTATAAGTATTATCGTCTATGAAGGCATGGACACCGTCAGAGGAATAAGCCTTCCCGGCCCCACTCATGCAAATTCGATCTCCCTCTAAATTTTCTTAGGGATTTCCAACAACGCCGGCCCCGAGAGAGCGTCAAACGTGGCCTGGGTGAAGGGATGGTAGCGGAATGCGAGGAACGGTTCAGCCCTGGACACACAATTCGTAAACCGACAGATAGGTTGAATTCTAATGAGAAACCTACTCTTTGGGAATATCGATGCTCGCCCGTTCGTACGAGAATGAATCAAAGCCGTACTTGAGCACTTGGCTGCCATCTTTAAAACTTAGTCAGCGGGGTACCTATAAGTGGAGAAATCCGCGTACACCCAGATTCTCCGACGCCGCCCAGAGGGAGTTCGTTAACTGGCGTGGATGAGAAAAGATTATTCAGATGGAGGCAGGAATGGATTCAGAGGAGACTGACCCGCGAGCTGCATGAAGAGGTCGTTGAAGACCAAGCCGCCGCTCAGCGTTTCGTCAATCACTGCATGTAAGAGATAATAAAAGGATCAGTGAGATGGAACTCTCTCTGCGAATTCCCGAGCGTTACATTGGGTTTTCAGTTCCTGCGCTTCTGTAAATGCGTACAAAACCAAAGGGTGGGGGCTAAAATTCAACGAGGTATTTGTTCGTGAGCTGTGGAACGACATGACCGAACTCACCGGTCTCGCACAAATTCGATCGCATCGTGGACACTATCGACGGGGACGATGGGCAGAATCGGCCCGAAGATCTCTCTGGTTGAACGTCAGAAATGCGCGAGCAGCTAAAAGACCTGCCCATAACGTACCCCTCCATCAACGAGTCATTACCTCCCACATCTGTAACGAGAGTCAACTCCAACTTGAGGCCCTCTGCTTTGCCCCCGAGGACGACTTTCCCGGTGGTGCGCTTAAGTATGTCGGCGAGCCGGGCATGGTGTTCTACCGAGACGATGCGCGCAATGGAGTCCGATGCCAGCGATCCGTCCGGGAAAGACTCTTTGTAAGCCTCAGTAAAGGCCTCGACAAAGGCGGCTTGGTGCGTCCGCGGAATGAGCACGTAGTCCGGCGCCACGCATAGCTAGATTCAACACAAAAGCTCAGTTCAACCGAGGTTCAACCAGGAGAGAACGGGCTTGCCTGGCCACAATTCAAGGCTTTTCCCCACAGGATCCGTTTGGCGGCAATCTTCAAGTCAAAGGCCGGGTCGATGATGACGGGACACTTGCCGCCGAGCTCGAGAGTCAGCGGAGTGAGGTACTTTGCGGCGGCCGTGGCAATGACTCGTGCGATGTGCGCGTTGCCGGTGTAGCAGACTTTTGCCCGACATCAGAGCTGCCCCACACATATTAAGGTAAAACGTACTGTGGTCCCCTACACAAACAACCACGTTTGCATCAGTTGACGGTTAAATCCATGTGAGGAACGCACATTGAAGTTCGAGTAGCTTTGTGATCTCCGGCACCCCTCCCAAAACGACTCTATACGCGCGGGAGTCGAGATACTTGGGGACCAGCTTTGACAGAAGAGCAGAGTAGTGCGGCGAAATTTCTGAGGGTTTCACTACTGCGCAACAGCCCGCCGCGATCGCGCCCAGCAGTGGCTGCAGGCTCAGATACATGGGATAGTTCCAGGGCCTATCGAAGGTTCCGAAATTCAGTATTCCGAGGACAACATATACGAGGGAATACATGCGCAATGATGAGGACGGTCCCTTTCCCAGCCTTGTACACAGTTGGAGACCACGGCTTTTGCATGTCCCTGCAACCTCGGTAAGTTGCACAGCAGGCGACCGGGACATCGGACGCAACATACGGTACTTCCACGTTTACGGGTTTGGCCCACTCTTCCAAATTCTTCGCGCTAATAAGGCATCGCTCGACAATGGTTCCCTGTGGAGAAAATTAGCGGCATTCCGGAGACAAATAGATTCACATACAAATTCGGCGAGATAAGTTTCGACCTTCGGCCTGCCTAGGTCATTTGTGGCCGCCTGCGTGAAAGCCGCTGCATTCTCCTGAACCATGCGCGCCAGCTGGAGGAGTTGATTCTTGCGCCATTCAAGTGGTCGAGGGACCCCGGCTCTAAAGCTCTTGCGCAAGCTGTCTCTGATCTGAAAAACAATTAGGTAAAGAAATGTCGGGAAACCATTTCCACCTCTGGGATGTCGGAAATAGGAGTATACTGCATTTCTAGAAACAGACAAGAATCCCAAGACACGAACTGCCTCTTTTAAACCAGCGAGACATGTGATATATAAGCCCGCTCCGGTCCTCACCTCGCATGACCGAGGTCTTGAGCCCGCGAAAATCTGGTCTGATAATTAGTAAGACCTGCGAGCGCCGGGAGGGCGAAAGAACTACTGTAAGAAGTGTCCCCGAACGGTCCCCGACCCGATTAGCGATTTCGGGTCTAATCGGGCTGACTCTCGGCTTATGTCTGCGGAAGGATTGCGCGTCCCTCCGGCTTCTCATTTTTCGGGCTGCATTTGTAGGTGCGCGTCTCATCGGCATCCTCGAAGTGAGAGCCGATTGAATGTGTGTTACCTGGGAGACTAGAGTCTTGCGTTATAAGTGGCCTATACTTCCGTGTGTGTCGGTAGCAGTCGACACCAAGCACGAGACAGCTCGAACCAGCCCTGGTCTGCGTGGAATGAGTTTGCGTAGTCAGCGCTTGCATTCAAGAAAGTATCGCCAAGTAGCCGCTAGTAATAATCACTACTTTCGTTCGTCCTGGGGAGACTCCACGTCAGACTCCTGCACTACCTCTGTCTGTGTATCCTCCACGAGCCTCAACACCGCCACGCTCTCCACATGCGCCGTCTGCGGGAATAAATCAGCACCCCTCACGCTCTCCAACACATACCTCCCCCGCCCATCCGCGCTCCCGGCCGTCGCCGACGCCCGTAATATTGCGCCCACATCCCGCGCCTGCGTATGCACATTGCAGCTTACATACACGACCGTCCGGCACCGGAACCGCACCAACTGCTCGATGAAGGGCCCGTCGCACCCCTTGCGCGGCGGGTCGATCACGAGCGCCGTCGCGCGCGGTGGGAAGTCGCCCACAGCGCGGAAGATGTCCGCCGCGTCGCCCGCGCGGAACGAGATCTTCGCCGCGGGGATGCCGTTCAGCGCGGCGTTGCGCGTCGCGGCGGCGATGGAGGCCGCGGAGAGCTCAATGCCAGCTACGGCCGTGAAATGCGGGGAGAGCGCAATGGCGAAGAGGCCCGCGCCGCAGTACGCGTCGACGAGGTGCGTTGGCGGGGACGCGGAATCGGACGCAGGGGCGAAGATGCGGGACTCGACGTAGGCGGTGAGTGGGGGCAGGACGGCGTTGTTGTTTTGGAAGAAGGAGCCGTTGGGGTACTCGAAGAGCCAAGGGCCAACCTGCTCGCGGACAGTACCACGATGGTCGGTGATGCACACGTGCTGCGTCTCCTCGGGCGCGATGGCGTCGGCGTCGGGTGCTGGCGGGAGCGAGTCGCGCAGGATGAGGGAAACGCCGCGCTTGTATGTGAATAGGTTCCTGGAAACGCATTAACGGCGAAGATGAGTGAAGTAACTATGGTATACTTGACGGCGTTGGCGCGCACTGCGGGGAGGGTTTCCCTGATTATGGGCGTAGCAATGGGACAGTCCTAGCCGCGCTGTTAAAATCATGTGCTTAGAAGCGCAGGACACGTACCTCGATATCCATCACCTTGTGCGTCCCGACGCGGTTGAAGCCGATGTTGAACCACTCGGGCTTCTCCGTATCATTTTTGGGGTTGTTCGGATCGCGGCGCTGGGTTTTCGTCGGCGCCTCGAAGTGCGGCGTGATTTTTGTGCGGTAGTTGTATTGCTGGGGCGAGGGCATGGTGGATTCTATCGGCGGCATGGCCGACTCCGGGAGACCTAGACGGCGATTAGTAACGCTGAATGGAGGGAATGGCAAGAGAATTATGTACCCGAGAAGTTCTTGTACGCCTTTACGACGACATCGCGCTTCAAATCCAGCTGCTTCTCGTACGACAGCATCTACTCGACGAGGGATGAGAAACAATCTTGACACCAAACAATCGCGCGCACTTGGTACTGGCAACCAGCGCAGCTCCCGAAGTATTTGCACTGCACGCGGGTGTCATCACGGAGGCCGGGATTCGGCGTGACGACCTCTAGGAGATCTGCCACAGAGTGCATGCGCGCGTTTCTATACACCTTCACGCGTACCGTCTCGCCTGGGAGGCAGAACGGCACCACGACTACCCAAGGCCGGCTGGACGCGGCGGATGTCGCCAGCGCACTGCCTAGAACCACAATGTCAGTTTACGCCGACTCTTGTGGCAAAGCACGCACCAGTCGAGCATAGCGCGACCACCTGCATTTCCAGCTCTTGGTGATACTCAAAGGGCGACTGGCGGTCGGTGCCATCAGCGAGAGCCGCATTGACATATTCCTCCCCGAGGACATCGTTTATCTCGCGCCACAGAACGTCGTCGGAGGAACAAGGCTCAGGCAGCGCGTCATGCTTTTGCCTTCGTTTCTGGCTCTTCGACTGCTTTGGCGCCGGCACTGAGCTCGCGGATGCGGGGGGCGGTGTTGGCGGCTCTAGTCGTGGTTTCTTCGCGGCAGGGGCTTCCGATGGCGGCGATGGCGCTCGTGTCTCCCGAGTGCTCGGGATTTCTGCCATTCTGTTCTTGCGGAGATGGGTGAGGCCGAGGAACGGGGGGAAGGACTTCGGTTCGCGGTGGAGGGTCCGTATGCAGATGGTCCTGGGTTGAGGCCTAGTACTCTTCAGAATTGAGCAACATCGCAGCATGCAAAAATGGGTCAGTTTGGCGACGGCCACCTATTACAAACACAAGCATACATAACACGCTTTCTTCCAGCCAATCATGTGCACGGAATTGACGATTTCTTCAAAAATGATGGGTCTCGTTTGTGGACGACGTTTTGCGTAATGGTAGCACTTGATTCGTTTAAATGAATTGTTGAAATGGGATTTCTATGTGGCGGTCCCTCGGCGGCCGAGCAGACTTCTGGGAACACAGGACGTTTTTATTTATTCAAAGATTCTTTTTTGGGAGGGGGTATGTGTTCAAGGACGAAGACGACATTTTACGGCACAGAGATGCCATGAAACGATTGCATTCAAACGTAGACATTATACTACGTAGTCCCGTTTTAGGATTAGACATGATCATCCCCGTTAATCGTGGCTTCAATCAGTGCCACAGCGTCCTTAGATCGAGGTTTGATTGAACATTTGAAAGGGAGAGGTGCACTGCAAGGGTTGAATAACTAGAATCTCCGAGAGTGGTCGCTCATTACCTGATGAGGTCTGGAGAATATTCATAAGAGGGCTCGATGATCTTCCCATCTTCCCCGACGGCCTTCGTGATATCGAAAACTGCTAGAATAGAGACTAAGGTGATCCACACGGATGACATCGCCATGTGCCGTCCCGGGCAGATCCTGAGCGAAAATTCAGCCGGGATACCGAACACGGATGTGAGCACATGCACCTTCGTCCGAAACCGAACGCAGCCTGCGGGTCGATTACATCTGGGTTGAGCTTACCATCACGCAGGAACCGCTCGGGCTTGAAGGCGGTTGGATCAGGGTACACATTCTACATAGAAGGATGAAAAAGATCAGACAGCATGAAAAACATTGGGTAAGGACAGAACCTCGTCCTGGAGGATGGCCCTGGGAACGATAAATGAACATCGTATACGTGTATTTAATCTTCGTAGGCATTCTCACCCGACGTTTCCGATGATTAAAGAGCCTGCCGGAAGCCTGTATCCGCGATACTCGTCTTCAACCGGTAAAAAATGTGGCAAACCTAATAACGATTTTAAATAAATAAAATCTACCGTGGGTGCAGTGATGTGATGCAAACCGATTGGTGCAAGAGGTTTCCAGCGAAGCACTTCTTTGACAAGCGCTGAGACATAGGGCAGGGACTGCTCGTCGTTAAAATTTGGCAGCTGTCCGGGCCCAATTACCGTGTCGATTTCTATTTGGGCCTTTCTCTGAGCGTCGGGGTTGGCCAACATAGCAAGGAAGAATGTTGAGAGAGCAGCGACAGTCGTATCAGCCCCCGCCATATACATGCTTGCTGCAGTTGCACTGATCGTCTCTTCCTGGTGGTATTTATCGCTGGATTCACTGAGAATCCGCAGGCTTTCGGCGGTGAATGAGTGGCCGGCCGTACCAGCCGCCTGGTGGTATAAGTGGGCGGATGCCCTGGAAATTAGTTCTGCCACTCACAAGTTGGCGCTTCACCTCGGCAAAGGGTACATCCTCCAGCGCTCGACCCAATTTCTTCCACTCTTTGGCTAGTCGTTTAAAGCCAGCGCCGGGGAACCAGTCAGGGACGTATTTCAAGAGCGGAATCGAGTCCTGGTTGTACTCAGAATCGTGAACATATCCGTCCAGAAACTCACAACAAGGAATCGCCCAGGGACAGCAGCTTGTACACCGGCGGCGACCGCCTCTTCGGCCAAAGTGATATATGGGTCGTTGAGGGGCAGGACATCAATTCCGTATGCCACAGACATGATAATTTCACCTGCCATGCTTGAAAACAGTCAGTGGCCGCTCTAATGGGTAAATGAAGGCAATTACTGCCTGAGGTGATCTATGAATGCCTCAGGTGTGTGGATAAGTCGACGCAGCAGTCCATGGGTAGCAGCGAGCTCCTTGGGATGGAAATTGCGCGAGCTTATGACATTGAATTGTTGGCTGAATAGACGTCGACATGCCCGCCTACATGACGTCAATTTTCGATTAGTTGATAGTTCGAAGTCACGAACCATTTATCCCCTGTAAATAAACATCGGCACATGAGCATTCTCGCGATATCTACGGAGTCCCACATACCATATTTCATCAGACCTAAGAATTCCATGTTATTGTAATTATGTAAAGGGACGAGCCGGCCGCACTCACCCAAATTGAACGTCCATTCCATCACGTCTGTGTACATTGGCGATCGCGGCCTGAAATCCTCCAGAATGACAAGGGATTGAATGGAGAATTAACCGTACCGGTCTGAATATATGGATGAGCGCTTATCGAGGAGGTCCTCTGTTGCTTTGAAGGACGACAGGACGATTACGGACGTCCCAGCGAGATCCAATTGGATAATATCAGAATCTGGTGATATCTGTCAGCAACAAGGATAACCACGAAGCATGACGGACTGACTGTATTTGCGGCTCCAATCCATGTAAGTCTTCCATTCAAAAGCCGGAGGAAGATCGAAAATATTTCCGACAATTGGCAACTTTCTTGGTCCGGGTGGCAGAGGTAATTTCGAGCGGGTGGTGAGCCTCGAATGAAGGCTGTACAGAATTAGTGCAAGCGCTGTCGCCCCACAAGCAGGAGCGAAGTCGATGGAATGCATGGCGACTCGTGAGATGGGGGCGAAGTATATCCACCTAGCTCATCCTTTTATGGCGGGTGTCGATCCGATGACGAATCCTTTGGCTCGTCAGTACCAAAATTGGGAGAATCACCTGGGAAGCTGACCCCGCGTCCATCGCTTGTACTTGAAGATGCCGTGTCGGCATCGGCGCGGTAGGACTTGGTGGAGCATTGCGCCGTAAATGTTACGTCCCCTTGCGAGGTTACGTCCACTTGCGGCCGCAGTTTTGAGTCGATGGGTAGAAAATTGAGGATCTCCTTAGTCTGATGTTCAGCAGCCAGTTGTGTACAATCGTGAGTCAACTTCAGTGATCGTAATCACTCGATACAGCAGTGGTTCGCTCCTGTTCAGGCGGTCAGCGCCTTCGTCCAACCCGGCAAGAGAGGATGGTACCATGATTCGACCCGATGTGCAACCAGAAGTAGGAGTGGGATGGACCTGTAGTCGCCACCGTGGAATGCAGCAATTTCAAATGTCTGTCTCTCCAGGTCCGCGGGTACTGTACTATTACGACCAAGTCAGGTGACGCGTGACGGCCAATTTTTCTGAGGTTCAAAAATCACCATAAATCAAAAGAAAATTTATCAGCCATTTCTGTGAGCGAAAATTGCATGAACACTTGGTCGTAATACTAAACAGTACAGTAGACCAGTGACTGTTCTGTATATGAGAGCAAGCTACGTATATTGACGACCTTGCTCTCATATACAGGCTGGATTCGAGCCTAGTCCGCAGGAAGTGTAGTCTCTTATAAACAGACGCTACAACATTTTCACTCGTACTTCGCGTGTTGTAGTCTGCCGACGTTATTATGTAATCTCAAAATTCTCGGGTGTCGTTCACGCGTTCAGAACGCGTTTTTGGATATTTCTGCGCAGGAGTATTATTTAGACCACTATAATGAACAACTTCTCCAGCCAAATTTCCCGCTTCGACTTCAAAGCCAGGAGGCCGAATTTTGATGGAGCAAGCGTCGGTATTCCGTTTCGGTGTGAAGATGGATAGAAAGATGAAATCTGAGGAGGCAATTCTCTTCCATATAGGCATAGAAGTAATTTGGCTTCCTAATTTTCGGTTTTGAAGCGGGCTGAAGGGCGGAGCAGTGCAGGGCGGGATTCAAACTCCGCACTTTACGTAATAACTGGGTACCAAATACACCCCACGCGGTAAACTACAGACTACGGGAAGTGCTGGAACCATTCCTGAGGAGTACATGAACTGACGCACGCAAGGGAGAAGACAATGGCGACAGTGGCTGATTGAGCCACGGCCCGAGTAACCATTAGGGGGCAGAACCCCCGCAGTATGATTCTATGTGCGGTGGAAGGCGGTGGACGCAGTACATACACCCCGCAGGTAAAACCCTTTGTGCCGTCAGCAAGCTCATTGATTGCTGCGGATGGAAGCATTTAAATCCCCGGGGCAACGCGAACACGTGCGTTTGCAAGTTGTGCGCGTTTTGTGAATCTCCTAAACTCCCTGGATTCTCCGCCGCTGAATCGAGTCGGCGCGAGCGAGAGAACCATCGTTGATCTCAAGAAGATTTCTTCACTCCAAGAACCTGAATCAAGAGTTAACACTATTAGAGTGGCACCTCCGACTGTCAACAAGCTTTTTGGATAATATCCTCGGAACCTTCTTGTTTTTTTAAATGAGTTCAGATCGAGTGTCATACTCAGTAAATATATACAGTAGACTCTGTCTTAATCCATACCTGTCATAACCTATGGCGGCCCAGATGCACTTTTACTTATTCCGCGCCCTAAAAAGTCAGCCCCCGCCCTAGAAAGATAGGGATGTTTTGATGGCTTCCGCCCCATAAAGTGCGACCCTCCGCCCCAAACTATGACGGTCCGGATGCCCATTTAATCCACGCCCTAAAAAGTCGACCCCCGCCCTATATATAAGCAGGTTTTGATGGCTTCCGCCCCATAAAGTGCGACCCCCATGAGGCAATTTATTTTGGGCGTGGATGTATCTCCGCCCTATATAAATTCGAGTCCCGCCCTATATAAACTCGGACTACGCCCTATATAAAGTTGAGCCCCGCCCCATTTTTTTTGTTTGCCGCCCCGTGAAAACATGCACAAGTGTATGCCGGACATCGCAAAGACCAATGGTAACCATTTAATTCGGAGATGGATAAGAGAACTAGGTAAAGACGGTGGTGATATTGGTATCAGTAAACGGATGTGATGGATCAGGAATGGGAATGAGGAGCAGGAACGGCACATTTGGGTATGAATACGAACAGGATGAAAGAATGATCAAAGAGTGGACATGGCAGATGGATCAAGGCATTGAAGATGGAATGACACAGTCGGAGTGCGAACAGGAATAGTTTAATAGGAGCGACGATGGTGTAAATCTGGTATCAAATAGTGGATGCAGTAGAGTATGAGGAGAGCAGATATATATCATATATTTGAGCTGGAATTCGGAGTCTGGAGGTCCTCACAAGGCGGAGGACGTCTTGCATGGGGACCTGAACCTTTCCCACCCAATGTGGAACTTGACCCACACTGTAGGTGGCACCTGAAGTCCATGGGCCGGCCGTGTGTGTAGAAGCTGAGGTTGATGGGATAGACAATCAGGTTAAGGGATCACTGTGTGGGTTGAAGACAATAGTCCTTCAGTTGAAGTGGAACGAAGGTCAGTGGCACCTGTCTTGGTGTCGGTGTTGGAGATCTAAAAAGCTGGGTCAACTTTAAAGGACGACGTGACCAGCTGGAGGAAAGGTTAATCGTCAGCGTTCCAGTCCTCTGGTCCCAGCCTAAGATAATGTCAATCATCCTATAGGTTGAACTATGAGATGCAGATCAGGATATCTTGTAGCCTTCTCCGACAGAAACATGTTACGCTTGCGAGCCTTCTCTGAAAAACGAATCTCATTGTTGACCACAGTCTCAGAATGGTTGAAAATCACCCTTGGCAGTTTGAATATCTCAACCTATCCGAGTCCGTGCTGATCTTCACGATAACATCCATGAAGCTCTCAAAACATTCTAGAGCTTGTTCTGAATAAATGAGCATATTGGTTGCATTTTTATGGAATTTTCTGTTTGAACTTTTTTGGGGGCGGGGGGTTAAGTGTATAGAGGGCGGGGGTTGAATTTGTTTAGGGCGGCTCGGCTTTGTTTGGGGCGGAGGTTCCGGTCGTGCCCAAAATAAAATGCCCCATGGGGGTCGTACTTTATAGGGCGGAGGCCATCAAAACACTGGTATATATAGGACGGGGGGCGGGAATAAAAGTGCATCGGGACCGCCATAGTCATAACCCATACTCTGCAGTACCCCATACTTTTTTGACAGATTTTTACTAAATTTTGGCAGAGATAACCCATAACTCTGCGGTAACCCATAGCTTTTTGGGTCCACCAAAGGTACGGGTTAGGACAGAATTGACTGTACTGCAGAGGTTCTGTTTGCCATCACAAGCGAGGTGAACACGTGGTCGTGTCGCCCCGGCGATTTAAATACTTGTGAGTGGTAGACAAGTTAGCATAGATTAGGACTTGAATACCATTTACCACAAATTTGCCATTCCCTTTCTGTGCCGATTAGATTGCGACTATCTATCCGCACCGCCACCCAACTGCCACCCATTACTTTCAATTTCTTTCAGCCGAGTTTCAACATCCTTTTTCTGCATATTGTGATAATCGAAGGCAAAGCAACAATACAAGCCAAAAGGAAGAAAGAGGAAATTGTTGTCCCAATAGGTATCAATCGCCGCTGACAGTGGCTTCAACAAGTGCCACCGCGTCCGTAGATCGAGGTTTGATTGAACATTTAAAAGGGAGGGGTGCACTGCAAGGCTTGAATAACTGGAATCTCCGAGAGTGGTCGCCCTACCTGATGAGGTCTGGAGAATATTCATAAGAGGGCTCGATGATCTTCCCATCTTCCCCGACGGCTTTCGTAATGTCGAAGACTGCCAGAATTGAGGCTGCAGTGATCCACACTGAGGACGTCGCCATGTGTCGTGCCGGACAAATTCTGACCATAATTCGGTTCGAATACTGAGCACGGACTTGTGTGAACATCCGTACCTTCGTCCGAATCCAAATGCAGCTTGCGGGTCTCTAACATCGGGGTTTAGTTTGTCGTCGCACAGGAACCGTTCTGGTTTGAAGGCGTTTGGATCGGGGTACATGTCCTGCGTGGAAAGATGAGAGCGAGAGCACCCGTGCGACGCGAGGACAGAACCTTGTCTTGCATGATAGCCCTGACAACGACGAATAAGCAGCTTAGGACGTATTATTATGGATACTCACCAGACGTTTCCGATGATTATAGAACCTGCCGGCAGCCTGTATCCGCGATACTCGTCTTCGACTGCTAAATAGTGTGGGATGGCTATTGAAAAATCTTTTAAATTCACGATGGGGAGCAGTATTGTACTTGCAAACCGATTGGGGTCACAGGTCGCCACCGGAGCACCTCTTTCACGAGCGCGGAGACGTACGGCAGCGACTTCTCGTCATTGAAATCTGGCAGCCGTTCTGGTCCAATTACCTCATATATTTCCATTTGCGCCTTCTTCTGCGCGTCGGGGTTGGCCAACATCGCGAGAATAAACGTGGAGAGAGCAGTGACCGTGGTATCTGACCCTGCAGCATACATGCTCGCGGAAGTGCTTTTTATGGTGTCCTCGTCATAATATGTAGCGCCAGCTTCGCTCAGAGTCTGCAGGCTCTTTGCGGCGAACGAATGGGGGGCCGTGCCCGATACCTAGTTGAATATATTTGGTCATTCAAGCCTCCATTATAAGTGAGGTGTGAGTGCTCACAAGTTGACGCTTCACCTCCGCGAAGGGTACCTCTTTGAGCACTTGGCCTAAGTTTTTCCACTCTTTTGCCAGCCGCTTGAAGCCAGCTCCGGGAAGCCAGTCGGGCACGTGTTTTAACATCGGAATCGAGTCCGGTGTCATGGTATTGCGATTACGCCTGCGTCCATGTCCGCGAGGAAATAACTCACAACAAGGAATCGCCCAGGGATGGCAGCTTGCACACCGGACTGTACCATCTGTTCAGCCAACTCGATATATGGATCGTTGTCGGGCAGGACGTCAATTCCGTAGGCCACCGACATGATAAATTCACCCGCCATTCTTGGAATCGTTAGCAGTAATGCACTGATACGCCGTGAAATTTTCTTACTGCTTGATGTGAGTCCTAAATTCATCGGGAGTATGGAGGAGCCGACGAAGGAGTCCATGAGTGGCAGCAATTTCCTTGGGACGAAAATTGCGCGAGCTTATGACATTGAATTCCTGGCTGAATAGACGCCGAGATGTCCGCCTAAGTTTAGCGTGAGATTCTCGATATTGACAGTGCGAAGTCACAGACCATGTGTCCCCTGCAAATCGATCTATGAGAACTCACGCGGTATTTACGGGGCTCTAAAAATCACCGTATGGCATTATCGCTGAAAATTCCGTGTCACTCCAATTAATGGCCCAAGAGAACTCACTCACGCAAAACGAAAGTCCATTCCATCAGGTCCATCTCGGAGCATTGTCGATCTCAGCCTAACATCTTATAGGATGTGACGGCACTGGGATGGAAAGTGGATCATACCGATCTGAATATATGGATGAGCGCTTCTCAAGGAGGTCGTCGGTTGCCTCTGAAGACGACAGGACAATCACAGACGTCCCAGCGAGATCCAAGTGAATAATATCAGAATCTTGAGATACCTGTCAGCAACAACGATAACCGCAAAGCATGACAGACTGACTGTATTTCTGGCTCCAGTTCTTGTACGTCTCCCACACACGCCCTGTAGGTAGGTCGAACATATTCCCGACAATTGGCTTTTTCTTTGGTCCGGGTGGTAGAGGCAATTTCGAGCGGGTGGTGAGCCTCGAGTGAACACCGTACATGATTATTACAAGACCCACTGTTGCCCCAATTGCAGGAGTCAAGTCGATGGAATGCATGGTGAGATGGCGATAGGGTCTCGAAGGATGACGTATATCCTGTGGCGCTTTTTTATAAAATGGCGGGCTTCGGTCCGAAGTGACCACTCGTCAGCACCAAGACTTTGGAGAAAACTCCCGGAAAGAGGAAAGCAGACCGCGAAGCAGTCCCACACCCAGTTCTACCTATAATTGTTGACGATGCCGTATCGGCAGAACAGATTGGGTGAGAGCAGAGGCCGTAACGGTTACGTCCACTTCAACGCAAAAAACCTGGCTAAGGTCATGATAAGATAATTGTTCGCGGCAGCTCTACTGACTCACTGGGCTCTGGATTATAACGAAAGCACGCTAGGGCAATGATAATTAGTCACTCTAGAGAACGTTTATGTTGAACCTTGCACGAAATGCCAAGAGATCAATGTACTCTTTACCCCCGTTTTGCATTTATTTTGCATCCAACCCCGTCTAACCTGAAGAGAAGGATTAACCCTGCCAGGGCAATAAAGAGGGATGCGTAGACAGCATGTCCCTGGCTTAAACGTGTTGGCAATGGGATGAAATATGGGAGAGGTAAACAGCGAGGTGGCTGCGCGACGACGGTACTTAGCTAGAAGGATGAGCCACTGGTCAGTGGACAAAGAATTGAAATACATATTCACCAGATAATTAATCATACTTGATGATTCGTTGTCGAGCGGTGGAGGAGGTCCCTTTGGTGGTTCGCGCAAAAAATAAAAAGCCTAAAGTCGTCCAGGGTCCAGCCGTATTGCGAGAATCGCAGGGCGAGCCTCCTGGTGTCGTATTCAGAAAATGGAACCTGCTAACAACAGCTCAAACGCGGGAACGAAGGCAAGCGTCGGATGAAGCCAGCAGGCGAGGTGGTTGAGACGAAACGTGTGAGCTGAC
Source organism: Mycena epipterygia (assembly GCA_029281465.1). NCBI lineage: Eukaryota > Fungi > Basidiomycota > Agaricomycetes > Agaricales > Mycenaceae > Mycena > Mycena epipterygia. Next base: position 4,098,156 of record JARJCQ010000001.1, on the reverse strand, counting down.
ACGTGAACCCATCACCAAGCCTGCGCAAACAACGCGTACGCCATCAGGTCCGTGCGCGCCCCGACTTGTATAAAACGACCTTCTCATCTTCTCTATACTCATACTTACCTTGATGGCATAGGCCCCTTCACCTCCCTGGGTCTGTGGGCCGTGGGAACACTCCATAGCACGGCGACCCTGTCCATACAGAGTGTGCCTGCGGCTTGTATGGGCTTAGGCTCATGCATCGTCTCAATATTTCCCTGTTCCGCCATGGCCACTCGGCTAGGCGGGCCTCTTTTTTTTTCGATCTTCCGAGCCGCTAACCCTAACCTTAATTACATCAACAATATATCGCTTTGACCAGATCCTGCGTGTGAGATTGTCTCAAGATTCTCTGCCATACAAGGTATTGATTGACGCTGATCGAATTTCTTTTTCTTTGTTCTCCATGTTATACGACGCGTATAATCTAGAATCCTAAATCAAAATAGGACTTTAACTCGTGATTCGACGGGTGATTTGATGTTCGCGCAGGATTTGGTTTGGTACCCTTGAGGAGAGCTTCAGCTTGTTTGATTTTCTAATCGGTAGCCAATTCTATGAACTACCGATCTGGACAAAATAGGGTGTCAATACATATTATTTGGATGATACCGCCATACTATTCATCTTGCGACGAAGGAGAACAGACTTGGAACAGACAAGAAATAATGTTTTTGCACATCTAGTCAGCTTTAGCACTCCGGCAAATAGTCTCCGAGTCCCTCTGTTAAAGTAACTTAATTTCTATGACGTTTCGCACAATGCAATTCTCCCTCCTTGCATTCGCCGCCCTCGTCACCGGTGTCTCTGCTGCTCCTCTTAACCCTTTCTTCAACCGAGCCGGAACGTGCAATGTTAACAGTACGTCGCTCTGAATATGCTCTACCTTTTACCTCAGTTTATTTAATTCTCAGCCTGTGTCGCTGCTCTCGCGCCGTCCTTCCCCACGGCGTGCGCCCCCGCCGTCGCGCAGGCCGGAGCCAGTACGCATTTGTGCTGATTATATTTTACGGACCCTGATCGACAAATCAGACACCCCATTCAACACTGCATGCCTCGCTGCCGCCGCGAAGAGAACCGCCGCATTCGTGAGTTTTTTCAGTGCCGCCGCTAGCAATTAATTTGCTGAATATCTGCAGCCGACTGCGTGCACTCCATGCGCTTCCCAGTTCGGCCTCACCAACCTCGGCAATAACGCCCAGACGAACGGTGCAACTGCAAATGGCGCAACTGGGAACGGCACCCCCGCTACCCCCGCCGGTACCCAGAATAAAGTCGCTGGCGCTGGTGCTCCGGCGTCTGTGGGTCCCCGCGCCAGCTGCGACATCAGGGGTACGTCGCTCAACACTCTTTCCCTCGCCTTTGCTAATTAATTCATAGCATGCGTCGTCGCCCTCGAGCCCTCGTTCCCTGTGCGCGCCGGCCGTTGCCCAGCTAGGAGCCGGTGCGGATCTTAACCCCTCTCGGAATTTAGATTATTAACTATACTGCCAGAAACTTCGTTCAACGCTGCATGTCTTGCCTCCGCCGCTAAAGGCACCGCTGCCTTTGTGAGTTTATTTTCATGTTTTTCATATTTCAAGTCGTGACGGAGAAGATCTGTAGCCCTCCTCGTGCGACGCATGCGCTGCCCAGTTCGGTGTTACAGACCCCGGCGCCAACACCAGTACCCAGGGAGGCCCTGCCACATCCCCTACCACGATTCCCGCGGGTATAGAGATAAACTAATTGTGTTCCCAGTTCACGTCATCCCTGTCGTTTGTCGATATAAGTAAAGAAGGAATACAAGTAATAATATCAATGTTAATGTAATAATATAATGTGTCAACGGTATCATTCGACACCGTTTGAATCAGTTCAACTTACGTCTGAAGTTCTCGCGCTTTCAGTGGAGTGGTGCAGCTCTGGGCATAATGCGTTCCACGCTCTGTTTCCCAGCCATTCAATTGAAACGTGGTTTTCTATACTTACAGTATATGCTTTGCTCGAGAACTAAGTACTGGCTACTTGGACTGGCTGGATGTATTTTACGATGTCCGGCCATGTGGCTTGTCTGTTCAACTGACTCATGACATCTTCCTTGGTATATAGGAAGGCGGTTGGACAGCCGTCAAATCCGAGTCACTGTACTCATGACTGCACCGAGAAACTTCCTTATCTCTATGTGGATTCAATGGCGAATGCATAGTGAAATATAAACATATCCACCCTACCCGTTCATCGAAATGCCCACGGCAGACATTCGAGCACTTATAAGGCCTGGCTTACCGAAAGCACATAATTTATTCGTCAGAACAAAGATAAAATCCAGATGCATCATGAAAGCGGAGACCCGATCTAAAATTCACGATTCAAGTTCGTTACACAAGCCATGGGTCTCCACCCACGTCGACGGATGAGGTGGCCCGTTAGAATATGGACAAGCACGTCAATTTATCCACCCAAGGCTGCACTACAGATTCTGGATGTTGTAGCAATCCAAATACATCCGAAAAATATAAATCGGGTGTCTAATGCACATTTCAAAGAAATATGAAACCGGATGATCTGATCTTCGATCAACTATATGTAGTCCGGATCAGGGCCTGCGGTAAAAATAAAACCTCTCTGAGCCTCCAATTCTTCGGCCCGCACAAAGAACTCTGGTGTGAGCTCGCGTTTGCAGCCAGGGGGCCAGTAAATCTTGATCTCGAGCGTCACATCGTCGGGTGCGAGGCGCTCAGTGACGAACTCCCAATAGACGGCTTCCGTGAAGTGCAGGAGGGACGTCAGGCACACGAAGTCGAGGCGCGGTGCGATGGTTCGCAGGCCGCGGAGCAGCGCGTCGGTGATCACCACGTGCACCACGTCCTCTTCTGCGCTCTCGCAGTCCCCCGCGATCAACGATTCGAGGAGGGGCAGCCCCGCGAGGCATTGCAGAAGGTCTGTGTCGTTGATTAGAGTGCGGGTAATGTCGAGGGACGTGAGGCGCGCGTGGAGGGAGGAGCGGGCGGCGAATGCGAGGAAGTGGGGTTGGTGCCAGACGAGGGGTGGTTCGTCGATCTCGCCCGCCAGCTCCAGGTTCGCCAGAAACGGCAGGGTGAGAGAAGCGAGGACCGCACCGATTACCGGCATAAACCTCGCGGTCAGAATGATGCTAAGGCGGAACACGTCAGAAACAACCTGCGGCAGGTCGCCGGGTGGAAAAAAGTCAACATCCACCAAGAGCCGGCAGTGCGCGCCGGCGGAGAGGTGGCGAAGCAGCGCTAACGTGTCAACGAGATCACCGTCCATGATGGTAGTGTGTTCGAAATGTTGAAGTTGCTCCCAAGGAAGGGTGGGTATCTTGCCTGCCCAGCCAGTGAAAATGACTTCAGTGAGTCGCGGAGCCGCCTCAAAAACACCGAGTTCGGTCCACGTGTCGTTTTGGTTGGACAATTCCAGCCTCTCCAGCAGCGGCAGATTTCCTTTAGCTGCAGAAATAGAATGGTGCGACGGTAACCCATTCCAGAAGTGGACCTTCCTCCACCGCAGCGCATGCTGACTCAGAAGTTTCAAAACCACGATGCCGTCCGAGTTGTTATTCTCAACGGCAATCTGGATGTGCACTGGATGACTCCCTCCACGCTCGAGGGCGGCCGCCACGAGACCGATTAGCATCGCCGCGGGCACGCTGGATCTACCCCATAGAGTCGTATCCGCCACGATCGTAGACCACAGCGAGGGCGTCCCCATTACGACGCCGTGCCAGCGCGTGCACACCTGCAAGTAATGACGACAAGAAAATATTCAGGACACTTCAGTGAGCAAGGAAGCAGTTTTGTACCTGAGATAGCTGGAGGAGATACAGTGGCGGCAAAAAATAATGAGTTTTGGTTTTTTTCAATCGTTCGACACAATGGAGAGGTCAAACCTCCAAACTCCAAGTGTAAAAGTTGTAGCCTAGTATGTCTAGAGTACGCATAAAAAAATCTGGGTCAATCGGCACAGTCGCGGCCGAGCTATGCAACAAACAGATCAGATGGGCCCAGATGCCGACACCAAACAAAAACAAAACAATAGAAATTTGGTCTCAAAAGACTACTAAATACAAAAGTTGATCCTAGTACTTGGTGTAGTGCCCCTTGGCGTCATACAGCGCCTGTACACGACGCGGTATCGAGTCATACAACTTATTAATATAGTCCATACCCAAATTTGCCCATTCCTCCTGCAGCGCCGCCCATAACTGGTCACAATTCTGCGGTAACACAGTGCGGCGGCGTATGCGACGATCCAACTCCTCCCAGGCATGTTCTATGATGCTCATGTCTGGTGAGGAGGGCGCCCAGCGAAGAACTTTGATGTCGTGGTCATTAAACCACCGGTTTGCGCGTGCAGATGTGTGCTTCGGGTCGCCGTCCTGCTGGAAAACAACATCGGAGGGTCGAAGAGAGTAGTCGGAGAGGGTGCCCAGATATGATTCTTCAAGAATGCGGCAATACTGCTCAGCATTCATAATTCCATCGACGCAGTGAAACCGTCCGGGGCCATGTTCGGTCAAACTGTTACAGTCAAGACTTCGCGTCCGTACTCTCGGTAAGATGAGAGCGGATTGGGTAGTGCGAGTGAAGTGTCCCGAAGGTAATGGAATAAAAGGTTAAACTACAACAGCGAATATACTACTGTACTTATAGTGTTTATCGAACCGTGTGAAGTAAACTAATAATACTAACTACAATAAGCGACTTGTGCGTGTAAACTACGCATCTGTCATGAACTGTCAAGTTTAAATTAAAGAGTCGTGTGAACCGTCGTGAAGACGCATGTTCTTATAAATACCACTACGTCACTTCATCGTCATCCTATACGTCATGTCCCGTGATCCCTTCAGCGCTACCCTTGGCGTCTATGTATTCCTGACAGCCGTGGCACGTGCTCCTTAGAACCGTTGGAACGATAAGATTGTCATCGAATCGTGACATTACCCCCCCCCTAGGGTCGACGTCCTCGTCGACAGAAGTAGACCTTGTGTACTCCTCGACCCCTGGGAGAGTGGGGAATTTCTCCAATATGTTAAATCGTCCCGTGACTGGGTCGAATATTTTACGTTCGTGGTAAGCGCGATCTACTTCTTTAGCCTGATAGCGCTTGATTAAATAATCCCACGATCCCATTTTAAAGACTGGGACCGTCTGCTTCTTCGTCGAGTTTTCGGACTCCTCCGTTTTTGGTGGCATAATGCCCTTTTCTCGTAAATGCGCAGCCAGCGCCTTCTTCTCGGCATCGTTCATCCCGTCCAGCTCGGCTAAAACCGACCGAACCGCAATCTTGTGCTCGACATTATACCTGTCCAAGAGCTCTTTTGCGTTCGTCAGGTGCCTCGTCGGCTCCCACGTCCTTTCTCCAAGTGGATAATTCTTCCACTTAATAAGATACTGATATCCTCTGCCCCGCTTGCGGTGCTTGAGGATCTCCTCCACTTCGTATTCCTCCGCGCCGTTGATGATCTTCGGCAGTGGCCTCTCCTCCCTTCTATGTGCCGGCGGCTCGTCATATGGCGTAAGCAATGCCTCGTTGAAAACCGGATGTGACTTGTCCGTTTCAGGTAATTTCAGCTTGTATGCCGACGCGCCGACCTTCTCCAGAATCTCGTAAGGACCTATCCTTCTGTCCTCAAACTTCCCCGTCGGCCGATCGGTCTCGATGTTCTTCCCTTCAAGATAGACCTTATCGCCGACCTTGAACTCCGGCGCGTCCCTGCGCTTCGCATCGTAGTATTTTTTCATTCTTTTCTGGGTTTTTTCCAGTGCAGCTGCCGCCTCGTCGCGGATCTTTTTCATTTTTTCTGCTAAGTCGTTTGCGGCTTCATTGCGCGACTCGACTGCGTTTTCTATCCCCTTCCAGGGGTGCATTCCCGTGTTCACGAAGAATGGTGACATGCTCGTCGACGAGCTGACCTTATCGTTGTGGGCGAACTCGGCCGTTGCCAGCCAATCGGACCAGTCCGATTGCCGGTAATTGATAAATATCCGGAGATACTTCTCGATCTCCTGGTTCATCCTCTCCGTTTGCCCGTCCGTAATCGGGTGGAACGCAGTGCTGGGGTTCATTTCTACCCCCATGAGCCGGTTCAGTTCCTTCATGAACCCCGATACGTACCTCGGATCTTTATCCGAGATAATCTTCCTAGGCACTCCGTGATATCTAATCACCCGATCCCGCGTTAACTTAGCGGTTCCCTCCGACGTCTGCTGCATGCTAGTCGCCTCGCAGTGCATCATCTTCGAGAATGTGTCGACCCATACCTGTATGGCGTCGAATCCGTTGCTGGCCGGCAGCGGCCCGATAAGGTCCATGGAAATGATCTGCCACGGTCCCTCCGCTATCTTGTGCGGATTCAGCTTTCCCTGCTGATATCGGTGGACTGTTGTCCGCTGACAGCCTTCGCACTTCTTTATATAAATAGAAACTTGGTTGCCGAGTCTCGGCCACCAATAATTACGCTCTATCATTTCCTGTGTTCTGTTCTCCCCCGGATGTCCGAGTAAGGGGTTATCGTGATCTAATCCGATAATTTTGTCCCTCAACTCTTCATTTCTTGGTACATAAATAAGTCCATTGTAATATATAACGTTGTCTTTTTTCTCCCATCCGGGTAGTTTTTTCTCAAGCGCCAACTTAACGCTTGTGTCCACCTTCTTCTCCTTTTGGATCTCGGCCATTATCTCTACTTCCGGTCCCTCCATCACTATGTCTTGTGATCGGAAGTATTCCGGTTTCAATAGGACGACGTCTTTGTTGTCGCCTTTTCCCTGGTCATGATCTGATCTCCGAGATAAGAGATCCGCCTTCTTGTTCAACGCTCCAGCCCGATGTCTTAGCGTAAAATGGTACTGCGCTAATTCTGTAAGCCATCGGGCCTGTCTCCGGTTCACCTTTTGGGGCTTCTTGAAGTACTCCAAGTTCTGATGATCAGTGATGATATCAACTGGTTCCTTCGTTCCAATAAGGAACTGCCTCCATTCGGCTAACGCGAGCATTATCGCGAGCATCTCTTTGTCATAGATCTCGTAATTCCGCTCCGTCTCGTCCAGTCCGTGTGACTGAAACGCAACCGGGCGCCAAACGCCCTCCTGCTCCTGTTCGAGCACTGCTCCTGTCGCTCCTTCCGACGCATCGGCCTCCAGCCGGTATTTCCCATGGTCCGTGGGCAAGGCAAGAACCGCGTCTTCTGCGATCCGATCCTTGAGCTTCTGGAACGCGACTTTCTGTTCCGAGCCCCACGACCATCCTTCTTTTCCCGTAAGCCGAGTTAACGGCTTGGCCACCTCCGAATATCCCCGGACGAATCTCCGGTAGAAATTCACGAACCCGAGGAACGCCTGTGTTTGCTTCAGGTTCTTCGGTTCGGGCCACTCCATGATCCCCTTTATCTTTGCGGGATCCATCCTCATCGAGTTGTGCGATATGATTACGCCCAAGTACTCGATCTCCGTGCGTTCGAACTCGCACTTCTCCGGTTTCAAGAATAACCGGTGCTCCTCCAGCGTCGCCAAGACCCGCTTCGTGATCTTGCGATGTTCTTCCAGATCTTCCGTGAATATCAGGATGTCGTCCAGATAGACGATTACTTTTCCCTCATTGATTAGATCTCTGAGGATGTCATTCATCATCGTCTGGAATGTCGCGGGCGAGTTTGTCAGCCCGAAGAACATCACCAAAGGCTCGAACAGCCCTCGGTTGGTCCGGAACGCTCCCTTCCACTCGTCTCCTTCCTTGATGCGGACGTTGTTGTAGCCCCATCGTATGTCCAGCTTCGTAAAGAAGCGCGCTCCCCGGAGTTTGGCTACCAACTCCGATATCAACGGCAGGGGATAACGGTTCTTGATCGTCATCTCATTTAGCTTCCGGTAATCTTGGACCGGTCGCAGGCTGCCATCTTTCTTCTTGATGAAGAAGAACGCCGATGCCATCGGCGATTTGCTAGGGCGGATCCTTCCGCTCTTCAAGTTTTCTTCAAGGAAGTCGTCCAACTTTTCTCGCTCCATCACCGATAAAGGATAGATTTTGCAATCCACCGCTTTCGCGTCCGGTTTGAGTTCGATCGCGTGGTCCCACGGTCTCTTCTCTGGTAGCGAATCGAACGACTCCTTCGCGAAGACTTTGACATATTCCCGATATTGTTCCGGGATCTTGTCCTCCGTCATCTGCTCCTTCTGCTTGTTCGCTTCTTCTGCGAACTGTTGCGCCTGGGTCCCTTTCAGCCGCAGGTCTATTGCCTCCGCGAAGTCGACTAGTAAAAGTGACTCGCCCTCCTCAAGCTCATTGCTGAACTTATCTCCTCTGCCGAACTCCGTGCCTTTCATGTTGCACTCGGCGGGGCACCGGCTGAACACTATCTTCTGTGCTCGCCAGTCGATCAGGGGATTGTGCTTGAATAACCAATCGTACCCGATGAAGATCCGGGCCTTCCCCAGCCCCGTCACCAGGAAGCGTTGCTTCTCCTGATGTGGTCCTATCACCATGATCAACTCAACGTAATGAGTGATCTTTCCTTTGGCGTTTTCGGTTCCGTCGGCATTTCGGGCGACGATGTGCACGTCGAGCTCTTGGAGCTCGAAACCTTCTGCCTTGGCGTAATCTCGATCGATGCACGTGGCTGTGCAACCGTTATCAAGAAGTGCCTTGACAGCGCGCGTCTTCCCGGTGTCCAACGTGGTAAGAACCACAGGTACCAGCATCTCGTGATGCTTCCTCTCCTTCTGGATCGTCCTCATTTCTTCTTTGAGTAGACCCTTCTTCTTCATCTCGATTGCCTTGTGGGATAACCACTTGGCTGCTTTGAGACCCGTCAATCCTGACGGCATCTCTCCCATAAAGGGAATGTTCTTCTTGAGCGCTACCTCCTCGGATGAGGATTGAGCCCTCGTGACATCGTCACCCTTTTTCGTCTCGCTATTTTTCTCGCTGGTTTGGGTTCCAGGGGCCTTTTTGAGTTGAGTCTTAAACGCGCTCCAGCGTTTATTCTCGGTGTCCATTTTCTTGTTCTTTAAATTACGTAACCGATTCTGCCGTTCCGTAACATACATTTTTTGTTTCTTTTCTACATCAGCTACAAGGAATTCATGTATGTCCCTACGTAAGCTATCATTTTCGTCCGTATACATGTCATCAGAATCATCCGAGCTTGCTGCGTCGGATGCGATCTCTATACTACTAATGTCTGGTAAATGTACATATTTATTGTTCGCCACCGGGGCGGGAGCAGAAACCGAAACTGGGGGTGCCGCTTTTGGCCGCAAGGGGACCCCCTTTAAAAACCCTTCTCGCGGAGCTTATCCGCAAATTCCTTCATCTCCTCCTGGGAGTAGTCCTCGATCTTGACCGATCGGATATTAAACTTCCCCTTTTGGGGCTCCGGGCAATCTCTCTTCATGTGGCCGTCCTTGCCACAATTGTAGCACAGGAAAGGCGTGCCTTTTGCCTTCTGTGCATCCACGTCCATCGGGGCGGATTCTCCCGGCCCGATCTTCTTTGCCAGGTTTGGCGCAGTCCCTTTATAACCCGAGGGCGGGTATGTCTTCTGCGGCGTCATTGCCGCGGCGGGGGTGACCCTGGGTGGCGCCTTTGTCCACCACATCGAGGCCTCCCTGGCCTTCTGAAGCGCCTCGCGCTCCATGTTCCGGCTGACCATGATCAGCCTCCTCCGGAGCTCCCCGTATGTTGCCGGGGGGTCCATCAGCCCTTGGGTGAGCTTCTTCCTCACCTCACTCGTGACCACTGTCTCCATGGTCTCGATGAGGAAGGTGTCGTGGACACCTGTTTGGTCCGCCAGGTCGTACCCGGCCTCCTCCGCATTCAGCTCCCATTGCTGAATGAATTCTTTCAGAGGCGTCTGCCCCTGTCGGGTGGTGGTGAGGCGCATGTGCGCCATCTGTTTCTGGTTGCCGTCCTCGAAGGTCTCGACAAGTTCTCCCATGAAGGTACTGAAGACGCAGTACCTATCATAGCCCGGCTGATTCCGGGATCTCTTCCTCCAGTTCCGCACCCAATCGGATGCGGGGCACTGTCCTCCGCCTTCTTTCCCCAAAAGGGACACCGTGAAGGCGATTTTCTTCTTCTCGGTGTTGAACTCCGAGGAATATGCCCAGACGTAATTGTCCAGGGCTTCGAACCAAGAATCCCACTTGGTTTTATCTTCGCCGCTGAACAGCGACGGGGTCTTGGCCAGGGTGATCCGCGAGGATCCCGAGGCAGGGGCGGGTGCTTGCACATATTGTGCAGGGGGGTGATAGGGGGAAGGGGGCCTGTACGGCGGTCCCTGATATTCTTGCTCCATAGGAGCCGGGCTCGCCATCTGCGAGTGTCGTGGGGGAGTTTGGGGAAGTGGGCGGGGAGGGGATCGGTAAACGTATGGGGATGTTGGGCGCGACATATGTGGCGCAGGTGTCTGGGGTCTGGGTTGGCGGTGTCGGGTTATCGACGCAAAGGCCGATGGGTAAAGGATGGGTTGGAGGGGTGCGGGGTGATGGACTTCGGGGGCGGAAAGGTAGTTGTCCGACCTGGGGGAGTCGGAACTCGGGGTGTGGTCCCTATACAGGGTGGTAGGATTCGCGACCACAAGGGTCGGGTGGGGTCGTTGGTGCCACAAAGGCGTTGGTGAGGTCGAGGCGGTTTGTTGCTGACAGAATTATCCGGGGTCTTCTACGACACCCCCCGCGATAACGAGATAGCCCTCCCCGAAGGTTAAGCTAGTGCTCCTGCGTCTACTATGTGGCTGGGGACGGTCTCAACGTTTCCCGTGGCCTAGTGACTGTCTGTTCAAGTGAACCGCGCACGATGGGCGCTGCAATTGTTTAACATCGGTGTGGACGACGTGAGGTTGTTGGGGTGGGAAGGGATTCGAATAGAGGTAGGCCTGCCGCGACGGCAGAAAGAGGTAGAGGATAGAGGTAGGGAATAGGGGCGGTACGAGGGTATGATCGTTAACCTTTTATTATGTTACAGTCAAGACTTCGCGTCCGACTCTCGGTAAGATGAGAGCGGATTGGGTAGTGCGAGTGAAGTGTCCCGAAGGTAATGGAATAAAAGGTTAAACTACAACAGCGAATATACTACTGTACTTATAGTGTCGAACCGTGTGAAGTAAACTAATAATACTAACTACAATAACCGGTTTGTGCGTGTAAACTACGCATCTGTCATGAACTGTCAAGTTAAATTAAAGAGTCGTGTGAACCGTCGTGAAGACGCATGTTCTTATAAATACCACTACGTCACTTCATCGTCATCCTATATGTCATGTCCCGTGATCCCTTCAGCGCTACCCTTGGCGTCTATGTATTCCTGACAGCCGTGGCACGTGCTCCTTAGAACCGTTGGAACGATAAGATTGTCATCGAATCGTGACACAAACAGCCCCACACCATCACACTCCCCCCTCCGTGCTTCACCGTCTTCTTCACATTTCGTGGTTCCAACTCTTCGTGGGGTCTCCTCTGACAATACTGCTTCCCATCCGACCCAAAGAGATTGAATTTGGACTCGTCCGAGTACACCACATCGCGCCAATCATCCACGGTCAATTCCAGCATATCAGCCGCCCACTCAAATCGCTTCCTGATGTGGGTACGGCTGAGCTGCGGCTTGGCACGTCGAACACGACCATTGAGGCCGATGTCCTGAAGTGCCTTGCGCACGGTCCGGTCGGGGGCGTCCTGGAAAAGCATGTGCTTTACGTCGGAACCATCGCGGGCAACACCAGTGTCAACAAGTCTGGCCGCATGACGCATATCGCGCGTGGAAAACCGATGTGGGCGGCCGCTTCTACCCTTGTAGTGGTACGGGTCCCCCGATTTGACTACCTGGTGGTAGTTGCGGCGCGCCGTTTCCGTTGAAACCCCCAATTCTACGCCAATATCTTTAAATAGCAAGTTCTCCTTCTCCTTCATGCGGAGGATGCGGGCTCGCTTTGTGGGTGTGCAGACAGTCATAGGGGATGTAGGCGAGGGGGTATATGCAGTTTCAGGTGATTAGAAGCAGTAGAAGTTGCAGGAGAGTGTGTTGTGTCGTGGTTTCTGGTCAAGTGTGGAGCTCGTGATCGCGTAATTTGATGTAATGATATCATAGCTCGGCTGTGACTGTGCCGATCGACCCAGACTGTTTTGGGCGTACTCTAGACATACTAGGCTACAACTTTTACACTTGGAGTTTGGAGGTTTGACCTCTCCATTGTGTCGAACTATTGAAAAAAACCAAAACTCATTATTTTTTGCCGCCACTGTAACTCTTCGCGAGGCGTTCGACTTCTTGGTCTGGAGTTGTTGTATCGCAAAGGCCGTCAACTTCACCGTCAACAAGAGGGGTGCACATGTCGAAGATTTCGATGAGCAGTTCGGCGGGTAACAGGTCCGTTCTTGGGAGGCTGCCACGATGCTCAATTGGGCGCTCCGGGTTGAGCGAACTGGGTAGATTCTCCCATGGATCTGGGTAGAAATTATTCGCAAGTGTCGTAGACGATTTCTGCGGCCGGTGCTTCGGATTGCATTCTTGGCTCGTGGTTGGAGGAAAGAAAGAATGAGAGTCACGCGAGTCACGGTCATGGTAAATACATCCACACAAAGCGCTGTCTTACGTCAGAACTCGCAGCTTGCTTCTTGCGCGCACCTTACCGGAACTACACTGCTACTTTACGTGCCCTCGCCCTTCAAAATATCCCGGGACGGCTAAGTTCACTCCCTATAGGACTATTCGCTGGCAATTTCCCCCATTTTCGCCCATCTTCTCGTGGTAAGCACTCTGCATTTCTCCCCTGCCCGACGCCTCCGTGTAGTTTCTCAACAACACACACACAGGTTTTCTTGGATCTTATAGAATATAACTCATAATTCCCCATTCAACAAGTCTCTACCCTCACCCATCCCAGGCATATAGCTCTAAGCGTCGTGGACTCCCAATAGACGGCTGCCACTAAGTACTATTAATATTAATTCGATGGCAAGTGCCTCCAGGTTTCCCAATTATCTTGATTCTAACAATAATTCAGACTAGCCATTACTCGGCTCTCCCCGTTTCACCCCGCCAAGACACCCACGATGACGGTGGACTGGATGCGCAGAGCACGCCGCTCTTGTTCTCTCCCAGTACCGCACCACATACGATGCAGTCTGGACTCACCGTTCATGCAGACTCGACCTACTCCTACAGCTACGGGCCACCCGGCCTGGAAGGTCTCTGGCACAACTACTATGCCCTGCTGTGTGCTGTATTCGCCTCAATAGGCGGTCTGAGCTTTGGATACGACCAAGGCGTGGTAAGACAGCATCTCAACCAACTATTTTCTCTGTTCATCCTCCGTAGATCGCAAACGTCCTGGTAATGCAAGACTTTGTCCACCGGTGGCCGATCACTCCGCTGCAGAAGGGTGCCCTCAGTAACGTCCCGTATCACCTCTAGATATTCACCATTGATTTCCTTGCAGCCGCCGTCTTAGAGCTGGGTGCCCTTCTCGGGGCGTTGGCGTCAGGCATCCTGGCAGACAAATACTCCCGCCGACACTCCATTTTCGCTGCATGCGGTGCGTCTTGGGCCTCAGCCTCAGCCATTTCCTCACGCCCATCCAGTGGTATTTAACATCGGTGCGGTATTTCAATGTTTCGCCCAGAATCTCAGCCACCTCTTCATCGGACGCGCGGTCGGTGGCATCGGTGTCGGCGCCCTCAGCATGCTTTCTCCGCTGTATATCTCGGAAATCAGCCCGCCCGAGGTGCGCGGGTCGCTCATCGCGCTGGAACAGTTCTCCATCGTCCTCGGTGTCGTCGTCGGTTTCTGGATCGGGTTCTTCACGCGCAACAGTGCGTTTCATTTCGTTATCCTCTGATGAATTGATACTAATAATGACCGACGTAGTTCCGAGCTCTCTCTCCTGGCGTCTTCCGCTAGGTCTCCAAATCGCCCCGGGCGTGCTCCTCGCTATCGGCGCGCTGCTGCTGCTCCCGGCGTCCCCGCGGTTGCTCGTACTCAAGGGACGATACGCCGAGGCCGAAGCGAGCCTCGTCAGGCTGCGTGGGCGGGATGATGCGCTGACGAAGGTGAGTTTCAGTGCCCTGTTAATTAGTACACACCACTGACGTTACCTCAATTTCCCCTTTTCCGCGTTTCTTTCGCACACCACGTAGATCGAGCTGCTGGAGATGCGCGTTGAAGCGACGCTGATCACACAGGCGGACGGCACCAAGCACGATGGCGGAAGCGAGCTCGCCGCATGGGGCCGCCTCCTGGGGAAGAAGTACCGCGACCGCACGATGGTCGGCGTGCTCATGATGGTCTTCCAGCGTGCGTCTTTCATTCATTTCATCTCACGTTTTTTCCCCTTCACGCGCGAACAGAATGGAGCGGCATTAATGCGCTGCTGTACTACGGTCCGACGCTCGTACGCAGCATCGGGCTGCAGGGCGAGACCGTCGGCCTCATCGTCTCGGGCGGGATTGGCATCGTGCAGTTCCTTGCGGTTGGCCCCGCGGTTGTGTGGATTGATCGCTTGGGTAAATATTCCTTGTTCCCCGCTGCTTTTCGTCCGTTATTCATTAAAGTTCACCAGGTAGGAAACCACTGCTACGAGGTACGGTGTTGCTTATTATTCATGATGGACAAGCTTTCTGAACGGGGATTATTGGCAGGCGGGAGCGCCTTGATGGCCGCGTCTCATCTTATCATCGCGATCCTGGTGCGTAGTCTCCACTGTCCTGGTCTCGCACAGCAAACTAAATATTTTACAATGATTCCAGGTACAGCAATTCCAATCCGACTGGCCTTCGCACGCCATAGCTGCGTGGGCTGCCGTCGCGTGAGCTCGTGCAGTGGATGTGGATATTCACGAACTGATTGAATTTTTAGTGGCATCTACACCTTCACACTGGCGTACGGTGTCTCGTTCGGTCCGATAGGATGGGTCCTGCCGAGCGAGGTCTTTCCGCTGTCGATGCGCGGCCGAGGCGTCGCGCTCGCCACGGCGTCCAACTGGGCGAATAACTGTGCGTCTCGATCCTCTCCACCTCCGTTTGCTCTTGTACTTCATCTGTTATTAATATTGACCCTGCGCAATGCAGTCCTGATCGGCCTGATCACGCCCGTTATGATGGACGTGTCGCCCGCGTACGTCTTCTGTGCTCCCCATCTTCATTTCCTGCTAACGGCGAGCAGCGGCACGTTCCTGACCTTCGCAACGGCGTGCTTCCTCGCGTACTTGTGGGCGACGTACAGCGTGCCCGAGACCGCGGGCGTTGCCCTGGAGGACATGGACCGCGTGTTTGGGAGCGAGGTGGGGAGGGAGGATGCGCTAAGGAGGAGAGAGGTGCGTCTTCGTTCATGAAATTTTCCTGTGCGTATGCGTGCGAGACTGAGTGTGCGTATGTATGAACTTAGGTCGAGGAGGAGCTTGGGCTGCGGGAGGTTATTGCTGGCCTCGTGGATGGGCGACAGGGCAGCGAGTAATGGGCATGGTTTACACGATTTTGATTCTGTAAAGCCATTTGGATTTTTACAATAGATTATGTACGCGTACGGCGGATATTTCAACCATGGCCGGCCGATGTCGACATTTCAACCCAACCTACTACAATAGAAATTTGGACCCACTGTCTGGAAGACGATGTAGACTTCTGCCGTCCGCTCTTCGTCCGTTGCCCTGGAATTAAGAGTAATTGAGGCTATGCGTGCCCGTTTACCTTCAGTTCCGAGCTTCTTCGGCTGCCAGTTAGGTACATAATGGACGTCCCATCCTCGCTCTTCTCTTTTGACCGCCGTCTCTTTTTTCTCCCCGCTTCACACACTCTATTCCCGCATCTCTTACCCTGCCCAGACCTCCCACAAAAATGTTTGGTGCTCTTAAACTCTGGTCTGTCAGTCTTCCGCCTTGAGGTCTATCCATTGACGGTTATTGCTGCCCGTTCTATGCAGTGCGACGGTGATGCTGCTGGCCTCCGTGGTGGCTGCCGTGGATATCGAGGCTCCAGAGACGGTTGTCTCTGGTGGGATGACGACTATCAGATGGACCCCCGACTCGTTCGAGTCGCTCGACACGTTCTCCATCGAGCTCGTCCACCCTAGCTTTGTGCGTTTTTTTTTGTTCTTTTCAGCGGCCATTCATCTGAGTCTCAGAACAACGCGATTGCGATCGCAAACAACGTCAACCCAGTCACCGGCATGGTCAACGTCGTCATTCCCAGCGTTCCTGCTGCGTGAGTCCATGCTTCCTTCTTCCTTCTTCGGTTTACGGCTGATATGTGTATGTATGGTATAGCGACGGCTACAGCATCGAATTCGTCAACATCACGGACATCAACGATGTGTTTGCCACGAGCCCCGAGTTCTCCATCGCGCCCCCGGCGTCTACCAGCGATAGCGCTACCGCCAGCACAACGATGGCCGCGAACGAGACGGCCGCGAGCAGAAGCGCGGCCAGTGCATCTGCGTGAGTCTTACCTAGCTGCTCTGCCAGTGCCTCAATCGAACCTCATGTTCCTCAGATTCAGCACCACACCCATCTCTGGCTCCGTGGCTTCCATGTCAGCCTCCGCCTCTGGGAGCGGCAGCGCAAAGGGCTCCGCGGCGTCCGCCACAGCCTCCAGCGCGGCTCGCACTCAAAACGTTTACGGCGTCATTGGCAGCACCGCCGTCACCTGCACCGGCATCGTCCTCCTCGGCCTCCTCTCCGCCGCGTGGATTCTTTAATCTATCCGTGGCTTGTATTTTGGACTTGACCATGAGCCAATTCCCTCTGGACTCCTCCGGACCTCTGCCCGTACTCTCTAGCGTACTCGCACATATTTTCTATTGGTACCCTGTCTTTTCTTGGCTCAGTCGTTTCTGTTTCTGCTCTCGGTCGTACCACCTCCGGTTAATTTAGCGTCCTTTTACGTATTCTGTGTATGTACATAGTTAGTTTTAGTTTTTCAGTTTAGATCCGACGTGCACGCCAATTGGGTTTGTTTCTAGACGTACGTATACCCCCGCTCCCCGTAGCATGGGCGGAAAGCCTCGGTTGGATTACACTAGTCTCTTAGTCGGGTTAAACTATGTTGGACTCCGACACAAAGCCAACGAAGTCAACCATCGAACGATGCGAGCGAGGAACAGCAGGAGCCTCAAGCAAACTTAGACTTTACATGTAGGTTATATACACTATACACCATTCATATCCTGACCCCTCGGGGGTTTCTCTTTCTTAATCATTCAGGGTCATGCTGAATTTTGACACTCTTCACAATAATGTCTCTCTCAAGGACAATCCGAGGGCCGTGTTCATACCGGATTTCAATGATTCGGAATCTAAGCGGTAATACCGTCCATTGACTGGTACAGCACTGTATTACTTGCACTTGAAAACGCCCGCGTAACGGAGCACTGGTAAGCGAATCCCGGTCGAGTTCTTTTGCCCACTTCGAAATTGAGCTCACAACGCGAATGGCTGAGATATAAATTTAGGCCGGAAGACAAAATAATAATACAAATCCTGAATCCGGACGCGGTTCCATACGATCTACCAGGAGAGCTAACATAGGGCAGCAGAACTGAAATGAGAGAAAACATACAAATAGGACTGAACGTACATCTAATCCGCTACCCAGCTACACAAGATATTATATAATTTATATACACCGCATTCCAAACGCCCAGAAGAACAGGAAGAAAAACCACAGATTGATACAGCAGCAATCACAATTTCCCCCTCAAAATCGGGCGGATATACTGCTCGAAACCAGGTTGAAAAACACCACCAGTCTTCGCCGCAGCGACATTCAGCGGCACCTGCCGCGTCCACTGCATCATTCTCTCATACACGTCCCCGTCCCGACACCCCAGCGCGGACTGCAGACTGGCGTCGGAGAAATTCCACGCGTCTGTAAGCGAGACAGCGTCCGGGAGGAGCGCCTCCAGCAACGTCTCGATGGCGGCGCGGATGGGCTGCAGGTGGGGCGCGGAGATGTACCCATCCTCGACAAACCCGAGACCGTGCGGCGACTCGATGCAGGTGAGGGCAAAAAGACTGCAGAGGCGCTGGAGCACAGTGTGTATTGGACCGTCGTCGACGAGGCGGACTGCGACGACGAATGAACGGAGCACAATATACTCGATGTGCGCGCGCGCCACTGAAATAAGGCCCAGCATGTGTGTATTCCACGCCCGGGCGTACGTGAAGCCGTCTCGCGCCTGCGACACGCGCAGCGCGTCTGCATATTCCAGCACGAGACGCGCCGCACGATGGCGGAATATCCCTAATTGGACATCCGGGTCCAAAAAGTCTGCGTCGGGATCGAGCGCGCAGTCGGGGGGCTGTCCGCGCAGATACGCGACACTGTCGTCGAGTTCCGCGGTCCCCCCGGTCGCGTACTTGATCAGAAAGCGCGCCGTCTGCTGGTACATCACGTAGTTCTCGCCCTCGAGCGTGGCCATCGCGGTCGCGGTCGCCACAAGGTACGCGAAGCCCGACATGGCCAGGTACCCATGGCCCCCGCAGCACTTGCGGGCGTCTTCCGTCCCGTCGGCGACGGTCTGCGTCGCATACGCCTTGAGCCCTGCCATGCCCGCATGCACCGCCGCCAGCGCGCCGTGGTCGCCGCCCGCCTGGCGCGCCACCATCGCTTCATACCTCGTCCCCGCCTGCCGCGCCGCAAACAACAGCGCAAACGCGCGCGCCATGAGCGTGAGCAGGCGGTAGTGCTGCGACTTGAACGCCAGGATCGGCACCTCCCCCGCGCCGGGCGCGAGATGCCCCTGCTCGCGGACGGTGGAGTAGCGGATCGCGATTGCGGCGGCCTGCGCGAGCTGGAGGGGAATGTTGTCGACGATGGCTTTACGCGCGAAGAGCATCGTGCTGTACGCAAGCTTTCCGTGTGTGCCAGCGACGTAGGTCCCGTCGCGCAGTACCTGCGCGCTGCGCCCGAGCAGCTGTGTGCGCGGGATGCGGAAGCGCGTGAAGATGGCGTAGCCGTTGTCGTTGCTGTTGTGCCCGAGCTTCAGGCCGATGTCGCCGAGCTCGACGCCGGGCAGTGGGATATAGTCGTCCAGGGACCGCAGCTGGGCGATGAACGGATGCACGCCGTAGTCGCGCGCACCGATAACGAGACGCGCCATGACGATTGCGTGCGAGGAGGAGTAGCCAAGGCCTCCGGGCCAGTATTTCGTGGAGGAGGTCGTGGGCGAGTGGATAACGAATTCGTCCGTTGTCGAGTCGAATGTCGCGGTGGTCTCCAAGCCGCGCAAGAACGTCCCGTGGCCCAGTTCCGTCTGGCAATACGTTCCAATTATCTTGCCGGACTCGGCAAGGGGGAGCCAATGCGCCAGCTGTTCAGATGTCGCGAGAAGTTTCAGTGCAGGAACGAACATCGCGAGCTGCAACCCGAACGGGGACGCGTTGTTCATCCAGTACCGCGGCGTGATAAAATCGAACACCCCGTGCCCATGCTCTAATTTGTCTTCCAGTGTAGCCTTTCCGAATCGGAGCCCGTCCATGTAGAGTCCCGTTCGATCGACCTCGCCGTAAAGATCAGGGAGCTTGCTCATATCCGAGCTCTCCAAAACCTTCTCCATCCGCGAGAACGCGGCTTCTCGCAACCGAACTGCTTCGGCCCTGCAAACACCGTTCAACATGAGCGATTATTGGCGAGAACCAAATGAGAAACCTACCCGCCATAGATCACATTGGTAAGGTCCCGCGAATTGAAGGAGGCACGGGCGCGGGCCTCGTTCATGAGTCTGATCTGATGGTTAACCATGAGCTACTGGAGCGAGGTAGGTACGATATCGAGACTCACATATTTCCGAGACTTATAGTAGACACTCAGACATCATCATCCTCGTTCCGATCTGTCCGACATAGGAAGTAACGCCCCGTAATGCCAAAATTGACGCATCTAGCACTTAAAAACGGACGCGTCAGCGCCGCCGAGGTGCGCGAGGTGAGAGATCCGCCAGAGATGCAGAGATGCAGGTGAGAGATCCGCAAGACATCCGCATCTATTACTAATATTGCCGGAGATTGCCGGCCGTTCCATGCCGCCAGTATTTCGTCGCGCCGCACATATGCTAATTTTTCCAGGACGTTTGAACGTACTTGAATCCGACGTTTCCGGAGACGTGCCTGGATATAATTGAATGTTATTATCCGTTCTCTTAACGGGGCTTGGCCCATCCTCATCAGGATTACTTCCTTTTTGAGTCGTTGACCTCTGCTCGCACTTTCTCCATCGATGACAATGGTCCACACATTCAAAGCTTGACAGTTCTGACATTCATCCCCATAAAGTGAACTCATTCGCACTATATCCGCATTTTCTGATCCTTTTGAACTGCGGAGTAACTGCGAACAAGCGAGGCAACTGCGGGCTGAATAATTTCAGCCGGCTTGGATGAATCGAGGCGATCACACACGTCCCGCGCGTTCCGCTCCGCAGCACGACACGCGTTGCTTACTCACAGCATAAATTTAAAAGGTCCTCTGAATGAACTTTTCTCTCCCTCAAAAGCTCGAAATTTGGCTGGCTCAGCGAGCCGCAATCGATTCCATAGGCTCAACATTCAAGATCCATCAATCTATCTTTCTGTCTAGCCATCTGCTGAAAGCTCTTGTTAATTGCCCGTTGCCTGACGTTATTTACGGGATTATTGTATGGCGCGTTTAGGATCTCGTCTCTTCCTCTGAATCCAATTCATCTGCCTGCATATCGCAACTAACAAAATCCTTAGGCCAATTTTATTCCAGTGGCGATCTCCTGTGCTCGACTGATAGTTTGAGTATTCATTCATGCAATAGACCTAGCTTATTCGCAACTTGTTTCATCACACTTCATCACATTGATTACAACAAACTCGTAACGCACTCTATAAAAATGGTATAAGACAACCATGGATCCGTTCTTTTCGCGGAGACAGTGTCAGGCATTGGCCGGTTGAAACCGCACTCGGTGTTCAATACATTGAGCGGCACCAAGCTGCCTCAGGCGAATTGGCCCAGCCAAAGAGTAAAAAGAATCGGCCTTACTTGACGTGGAGTCTCCAGCCAATCGAACTTGACGGGGAGCTTCAGAATACCACCCCATCTATCCTGGGTCCGCAAAACAAGGCGTCGCAGTATATACTCTATTGTTAAAAAATCAAATGGCTTTACGGAATCAAAATCATGTATGTAAACCAGGTCCATGCTGCCCTCTCGCCCAGACAATAACCTCCCGGAGTCCAAACTCCTCAACCTAAGTGTACACGCTCACATCCTCAGTCTCGCGCGCGGTGCTTTTTAATAATGAAAGAAGCCGCACCATATATCACATTCTCGAGGTGCCGTGGATTGAAGACGGTACAGCCGTAGGCCTCATTCGTGAGTCTCATCTGACCGTTAGCCATCAGCTGCTGGAGTAGGGTAGATACGATATGGAGACCGATACTCATAGACAGTGGACACCACCCTCATTCCGATGTTTCCGACATAGCAAGGAGCACCCAATGCCAAAATTGTGGCGCATATATAGCGCTTGGCGCGGATAATCTCCAAACGAACGGCTCGGCCGAAGTGCGCGCCGAGAGCAAGGTGAGAGATCCGCAATCCATTAATATTTCAGGGCCGTTGAGTCCAAGCATGCAGCTGTCAATCTGCCTGCCTGCACTTTGTCGCGCCTAGCACATATGCTAAATCTTGTTGGACATGTTATGTTCGGCTTCTATGGCCATTGAGCGTACATACGATGTTTCCGGAGGCGTGCCTGGACATAATTGAATGATTGTCGATAACGGAATGATCGTCGATAATGGAAACTAGCTGGGTAGAGGGAATGGCGTTTGTCAAACCGTGCATCCGATCTTTTCGTGGAGAAACCAGTGCCAAGAAGCCGATTCGACGTTTGACGCAGATCGATACCTCGGTATCTGAAGCCCGCCTCAAGGAGGTAATTGGCATTCATGGCCTAGGGCTAAAACGGAGGAGCGAAACCCATCGCAGTTACTCGGTGCCGTGAGCTAAGAGCTTTCCAGCTTCAGTTCGGATCATAATGCTTTCCAAGCTCGTATCTGGTGGCACGAACCAGTACCTAAAATGACAATTAAACAAATCAAATCCTCATTGACAAGGTGACGAAATCCGAGACTTACATTCAGTACATACATGGCATGCCGAGCAGAAATCTATGTCGGGCGGTTTTCCATATGCCCATACAAAACATAGTCCACGCGCCTCAAAAACACAAGAAACGCCACCTATGCGCCACCCCCCATAAGCTCATTAAACTCGCCGCTCTCGACCATCTCCTGCACGATATCGAGCCCGCCCACGAGCTCCCCGTTGACGATGAGCTGCGGGAAGGTCGGCCAGTCGTTGAGCTTTTTGAGGCCTGCAGAAGGTCAGAATTCCGTCAAAAATAAGTTTTGATAGCAGCAATGAATTTGAGAGATAACGACGCGGGTGTGTAAAAATACACCAGGCCGGATTGATTGGTACCAACAGAGTAATAAATGAAGAAGGATTGTACGCACCCTGACGGACGTCCTCGTCCCCCAAGATATCAAAGCTCGAGAACTGCACGCCCTGGTCCTTCAGCAGCGCCGAGATCTTGCGGCTGAACCCGCACCGGGGCTCCTCTGGGGTGCCCTTCATGAACAGCACGACCTTGCTCTGCGTCATCAGCCGTCGCAGCCGCGCGTCGAGCTCCTCCGGCGTCTCTCCCGGCCGTGCGGTGTCCGCGTGCGACTTGGGCGCGGACGTGGGTGCGGAGCCCCCGGTGTGGGTGGCGAGGGCTTGGGTGAGCGCGGGTGCGTCTGCCCCGGAAATGCGCGCAAGGAGGGTGTGGCCCTGTCGGGAATGAATGAATAAAATAAATGCGAATCAGATTCAGTAGATGGAGATTTTGGATATGTGAGAGAAGAGGACGTACGCGGAGGACGACGAATGACGGGACCGCCTCGATATCGAAGGATTCGGCGATGTCTGCCTGCTCCTCTGCCTCGACGTTCAGAACAAGCACGGCGGGGTGTTTCTTCGCGAGCTCTTCGACCACGGCGTTCAT
This sequence comes from Mycena epipterygia, assembly GCA_029281465.1. Taxonomy (NCBI): domain Eukaryota; kingdom Fungi; phylum Basidiomycota; class Agaricomycetes; order Agaricales; family Mycenaceae; genus Mycena; species Mycena epipterygia. Next base: position 4,075,120 of record JARJCQ010000001.1, on the reverse strand, counting down.
CTGCGTACAGGGGGCAGCCCAGGGCGCCCAGAAGTTGATGAGGGAGACACGGGTGAGGTCTGCGGAGAGCAAGGCCTGGAAATGGGGCGCATCGGTGACAGAGACCAGATTCGCCGGAGTGGACGTCATTAGAAAGAGAGAGGGCTCCTAACCCTAACCCAACTGCATCCCAATTTGGCACCGCATCGAAGTTTTGCCACCGACCTCCATGAGAGCGCGTCTTCACCGTAGGGATCTGCCTGGACGCGTCGTATTTTCAGGCTACACTCCCAAACTCCCGATTCCCAACACGTTTTACCCCTTACCAGCCATTCGATGCACGCCAATTCTGACGGCCCAGAAATCACCATCCACATACCCTGAGTAGTGCGAAGCAATGCAATACTCGTGTATCCAGCTTGTATGTTCACATATGTATGCATCCTTCGCGACTTCTCTGTTGTCCGTGCGAGAAACATTTCTCTGGTCAAAACATTTCACACGCGTACGGGCGGCCAGCTCCTGTTTTCTGACGCAATGCAAACTTAAATCTGGAATTAGCGCAATTACCCGCAGAGACGGGAAGCTCAGATGACCTCATGCTACTGGAGTTAAACGCACTTTATAACTTGGGAATTGGGTTTCTTCAGGTTTCTTCGCATCGGGAACTATTAAAATCAGGCATGATTGCTTTTTTAGTTTTCCCGGACGATTCGCGAGCTCATCAAGGTCCCACGATTTTAGGCGCGCCATGGAAATTGGGAGAACGAAACCCAACATTTCATGCGCTCGTAGCCACCTCACCTCTTCCCTCCTTTTTTCCGTTTCCTTCCACTTCATCTACTTCTTCACTGCAGTGCAGTTCCTTTCGATCCTTTGACATATTTTCCACCTTTGTTCTAATGCTGTCCTACCCGCTCATTCTCGTTCTCGCATCCTCGGCACTCGCTGTCGTGATGCGACCGGTGGTACCCTAGGGGAACAGTGCATTACTTTCCGCAACAACGGTATGTCGCAGCTTTTCTCTGATTTGCGCGGTTCTCATTTACATCTCATCCAGGTGAAATTGTCGAAGCCGCCTGGGTCACCACCTCCATCGACCGGCAGATCACCCCCGGGACAAGCGCAGCGGGCCTCCCGGTCCTTTTCGTCGAACGCTCCTTTAGCGCAGCGCAGGCAGCGCCGGGGCTTAGTTCATCACTCGAAGGGTCTTTGTTAGTAAATTGCAATCACTTTGAAGCCAGAACCACTGCAGCCTCGGAACTGAATCATGCGAAGACGTTCGCGCATAAATAATGACGATAGAATTTCGGAATTTGTTTTTCACATCCGGTTTGATCGTGACCGCATCATTTTTATTTGTGCCACCAGTACCTACCTCATTCCCCCCGTCTTGTGCACTCCGCAGTAGCACGCTTCGTTACTAATACTAACTGGAAACCACGCTTTCGTCTGGCAACCACAATACAATATGCAGTGTTCTGCCTCCGATACGCTCATTCGACGTCTACCACCCGAGCTCCTGACCGAAATGGCGTTCATCCCGCCAACACACGCCCATTTCTGAACACGGACTTGATCCTCGCGGAGGTCATCGATGCCGCACCCGACTGCAATGGGTCAAATATTTGTGAAATTGTCTCCCACTTCCCTGGACGCAGTGAACGGTGCGTCGTAGGTGGGAGGACAAAAACGCCGTGCTCTGGTGGCGCGTCCAGTCCATCGTCATAATAGTGGCATCCGTCTATTTGGGAGTCCACAGCGCTCAGAGTGATATGTCTTGGATAGATGAGGATAGATACGAGTTAAATGGGGACTTGTGAGTTAAATTGGAAGACAACCTGTGTGGCTGGCAGTGTTTGGCAGGAAACTACGTTGAGGCCTGGAGTGCTTACTACCAAGAATTATGACGAGAACCGGGAAAGGTGCGAGCGAACAGTCCTATGGGGTTGAGTAAGACGTCCCGGGATATTTTGAAGAGGTGCGCGCGATTGGCGCGCGAGAAGCAAGCTGCGAGTTCTGACGTAAGACAGCTCTTTGTGTGGATGTATTTACCGTGACCGTGACTCGCGTGACTCTCTCTTTCCTCCAACCACGAGCCAATGCAATCCGAAGCACCGACCGCAGAAATCATCTGTGGCACTTGCCAAAGTGCTTTCTACCCAGATTCATGGGAGAATTTACCCAGCTTGCTCAACCCGGAGCACCCAATTGAGCATCGTGGCAGCCTACCACTGGCAAGAACGGATCCGTTCCAACACATACCTGCCGAACTGCTCATCGAAATCTTCGACATGTGCACCCCTCTTGTTGACGGCGAAGTTGACGGCCTTTGTGATACAACAACTCCGGACCAAGAAGTCGAACGCCTCGCGAAGAGTTATCTCCTCCAACTATCACAGGTACAACGTTGTCTCCTTGCGCGCACTCGAAGCGTCATGATTAAATTCTTCGTCATTTCTTGCAGGTGTGCGCGCGTTGGCACAGCATCGCAATGGAAACGCCCGCGCTGTGGTCTATGATCGTGGTGGATACGACTCTGTGGGGTGGATCCAGCGTGCCCGCGGGTATGCTAATCGGGCTCGTGGCGGCCGCCCTCGAGCGTGGAGGCAGTCATCCATTGGACATCCAGGCCGCCGTTGACGATGAAGACCTTTATGGCCGCGTGGTTCTGGAACTACTGAGTCGGCATGCCATGAGGTGGAGGAGGGTCTACTTCTGGAATGGGCTACCGTCACACATTTCCATTTCTGCAGCGAAGGGAAATCTTCCGCTACTGGAAAAGCTGGAGTTGTCCAACCAAAATGATGCGTGGACCGAACTCAATGTTTTTGAGGTGGCTCCGCAGCTCACTAAAGTCCTTTTCACTGGTTGGGCAGGCAAGATACCCGCCTTTCCTTGGGAGCAACTCCAACATTTCGAATGCACTAATATCCTGGAGAATGACCTCGCTGACACGTTGGCGCTGCTCCGCCACCTCTCTGCTGGCGCGCACTGCCAGCTCACACTCGATGTTTGTGACTTTCTCCCACCCGGGGACCTGCCGCACATCGTTTCCGACATATTCAGCCTGCACATCGTATTAACCGCGAAGTCTATACCGATAACCGTCATCGGCGCGGTGCTCGCATGTCTTACTCTGCCGTTTCTGGGGCAACTGGAACTGGCGGGCGAGCTCGACGAACCACCCCTCGTCTGGCACCAATCCCATTTCCTCGACTTTGCCGCGCGCTCCGACCTCCACGTACACCTCACGTCCCTCGTAATCAACAAAACACTCATCACCGACGCAGATCTTCTGCAATGCCTCGCCGGGCTGCCCCTCCTCGAGCAGTTGATTGCGGCGGACTGCGAGGGCGAGGACGCCGTGCACGTGGTGATCACCGACGAGCTGTTGCAAGGCTTACGGTCCGTCGCGCCGCGCCTCGACTTCGTGTGCCTGACGTCCCTCCTGCACTTCACGGACGCCGTCTATTGGGAGTTCGTTACTGAGCGCCTCGCCCCCGACGACGCGACGTTGGAGATCAAGATTTATTGGCTCCCCCGGCGCACACGCGAGCTCACACCAGAGTTCTTTGCGCGGGCCGAAGAATTGGAGGCCCAGGGACTCACGTATACGACAGGGCTTGACCCGGACTACATATATGATTGAAGGTCAGAGCATCCGGTTTCACAATTCTCTGAAAAGTGAATTAGACGCCCGATATCTATTTTCGATCGTATGTGGTTTCCGACAGCGTCCGGCATCTACACCGTTATCTTGCAGTTTGTCGGGTGGAGAGCGAGCTTGTCTATGTTCTGATGGCCAGCTTATCCTTCGATAATGCCTTATTTAACGCACCGGACATAGCAAAATAATCAATTCAGTTAATTAGATGAAGTCGCCAGCAGCTCTCGATGAAGCATATATTCAAAACCACCCTTTAAATGAATGTTTCGGAACCATGGATTCAGACTGCTTCTACCCGGAGCTGCATGCATGAGTCCATTGAATGCCCGAGAACTTCACACAAAAGTTGAGCTGATTCAAGCGTGGTTGAGTGATAGGCACATTGTATTGTTACTACTTGTATTCCTTCTTTGCTTAAGCTTCTATTTAAAAATGACAGGGATGGCGCGGAATCGAACGTCGGGGAGACGGTTAATTGATCGCGATGCCAGCGGGGGCCGTGACAGGGGTTGCGGTCGGCGCTGTGGTAGGCGCTGCCTGGGGAACGGTGTTGGCGCCCGGGTCCGTCACGCCAAACTGGGCAGCGCATCCGCTGCACGACGAGGGCTGCCCCGAATCAGTTCTGGTACATAAAATTTCAACAATGGGAAACTCACGAAGGCAGCGGTGCCCTGAGCGGCTGAGGCGAGACATGCGGCGTTGAACGAAGTTTCTGAGAAAATATTTATTACTCCGACTCCGCGAGTGGAGTTGGGATGCTCACCGGCACCCAGCTGCGCGATGGCCGGCGCGCACAGAGGGAATGAGGGCTCAAGTGCGACGACGCAGGCTGTGAAGTAATTGTAAAAGGTAAGTTAAGGTGAGGCGCAGAGTGTTGAGCGACGTGCCCTGGATGTCGCACGCACTTGCGCGGGGACCCACAGCGGCGGGAGCGCCAGCGCCAGCGGCTTTGTTCTGGGTGGCGGCGGGAGTAGCGGGTGCGCCTTGAGCGTCATTGCCGGTTGCACCGTTCGTCTTGGCGTTATTGGCGGGGTCGGTGACGCCGAACTGGGCGGCGCAAGGGGTACAGGCAGTGGGCTACATATATTCAGGGCAAGTACAGGTGGTTGGGAAAAAAAGAACTCACGAATGCGGCGGTGCCTTTCGCGGCGGCAGCGAGACATGCAGTGTTGAATGGCGTGTCTTATTCATTGATCAGTAGTGCCCATGGATATAATCAGCACAAGCGCGTACTGGCTCCGGCCTGTGCGACAGCGGGGTCGCAGGCGGTGGGGAAGGACGGCGCGAGGGCAGCGACACAGGCTGAGAATTAAATAAGTTACATGATAAAGTAGTGCACCTTCAGAGGGACGTACTGTTAACGTTGCATGTGTTGGCGCGGGGACCTACTGCGGCGGGAGCGCCGGCAGCAGGATTGGCGCCGTTAGCAGTTGCGCCGTTCGCATTTCCTTGCGCCTTATTGGCGGGGTCGGTGACACCGAACTGGGAGGTGCATGGCGCACACGCAGTGGGCTGCAAATATTCAGAAAAAGTCCAGGCGGTTGGGGTAAAAAAAAAATTACAAAGGCGGCGGTGCCCTTCGCGGCGGCAGCGAGGCATGCGGTGTTCAATTGGGTGTCTGATTTGTCTTAGTGAAGTCGGTAGATATCAGCATAAGTGCGTACTGGCTCCGGCCTGCGCGACAGCGGGGGTGCACGCCGTGGGGAAGGACGGTGCAAGAGCAGCGACACAGGCTGAGAATTATATTAGTTTCAAGAAAGAGAAGTGGGCATTCGGATGGACGTACTGTTAAAATTGCACGTCCCGGCTCGGTTGAACAGAGGATCGAGAGGAACAGCAGAGACACCGGTGGTGAGGACGGCGAGTGCAACGAGGGAGAACTGCATTGTTCGAAACGTTATGGAAATTAAGTTGGTTGAAGTTGGTGAGTATGGCAAAGAAAACGTCAAGTTATGTGGAAAAGAAGATGGAAAGGCGAGTGAGGGGAGTGGATTGGTGAGCCAAGTCTGCTGTGGGCTCCTCTTTATATAGATGAAGGCTCAAGTTCGATTCAGCACCCTTGACGCCGGTACCCGCCAGAAGAAGCAGGAGAAATAATGGTTGCCTCAAAATATTGCTGCGCCGCAGTCAAAGGCGCGAGAGGTCGGTCTGTGAAGCGAACGGTGAACGTTCAGAGTCGGAGGCAGTGTTCTGAGCTGCGATCAAAGCTGCGATGTCATGGAAAATTGTTTGCTTCTTCAGCGCTTCAGCGCGTGAGTGCTTAAGTAAATCCGCTTAAATCCTCTCCTGCACTGTTTAAATTTTCCCGTGCGTGCCTGGGCATCGCTATCTTAGTACACTAGTTTCACATCCCCCTGTAATCATTGGCCAAAATCCGAATATTTCATCTACGTTCCCTTCAATTCGTGCTCCATGTCCCCCGCTGTCGATCCGAGCCCCAAATAAGTCTGCGGCTGATCGCACACCGTAGGAGAAGTTTAATATCACAACACTGCCAAAAATACTTCAATCGCCTTTTTGGGAACCAAGTGGAGACGATCAAAATATTTGACCCGAGGATTTATTGGTTCCAAAGCGAGGCAGTGCTTCGAATATGCCTGGTTCTTGTGGGCTTGGATGACAACAAATTTGGTTCGCTCAATGGGGGGTGGCATCGAACGGCAGCCGTCTACGATGCTCCTGGTCTCTCGTGGTCTGTCGTGCATTACTGTACTCTAAATAGTTCCCGGTGGATCGTCGAACCAACGCTATGGGTATCACCGATACAAAACTATTACATACAGTACAGAACTCGTGGATGCGTCTGAAGATTGATGAATTGTCATTAAGAAGAAGACATTCAAGAGTCGACCTCCAACAGAAGGACTCCAGAGCAATTGAAAAATGGAAAACGTGGGGAGAATAATATAAACTGGCGGAGAATTTTGAGACGATTTCATACGCAGGATCTGGTCAAAGCGATATATTGTTGATGTAATTAAGGTTAGGGTTAGCGGTGCGGAAGATCGAAAAAAAAGGCCCGCCTAGCCGAGTGGCCATGGCGGAACAGGGAAATATTGAGACGATGCATGGGCCTAAGCCCATACAAGCCGCAGGCGCACTCTGTATGGACAGGGTCGCCGTGCTATGGAGTGTTCCCACGGCCCACACACCCAGGGAGGTGAAGGGGCCTATGCCATCAAGGTAAGTATGAGTTGCAGAAAAGACGAGAAGATCCTTTTATACAAGTCGGGGCGCGCACGGACCTGATGGCGTACGCGTTATTTGCGCAGGTTAGTGCAACCATATTGATGTGCGCGAGTTCCGGAAGTTTCGAGTAATTAAAAAGAACTACCTGAAAGTATGACACCAAAAAGTCGTTGCCCCGTTGAAACTCTGCACTGGGGTTTATCTCGGTTCCCGCTTGGTTCTCGCTAAAACAAAAAAAAAGGCACACGCCCTAAGGGGTTATTTACTCGAATCACTGATGTCGGAACAACCTGAAAAATTTGAGCCCTTATAAGGTACTTATAAGGACCTTCTAAGGTGATTTTCAGGTGAACCAATCTTTTAATGCCCTATAATCACCTTATAAGGACCTTAGAAGGGCTTATAAGATTGGCTCGGATTATAGGGCTACTAGGGTATGCCCGTGAATAAAATTCACGGTCTGTCTGTGAAATAGTCATTCATATTGTTTTAATGAGTGGAACATATTGTTAATCATTATATACTATTCTCCCTCCAAACATGAACCCTTCCCTATTGCTGTTTAACTATGGTGTCCAAGTCTGCTCGTCCCCGTCCCCATCCCCGTCCCCATCCCCGCCCTCGTTCCTCGTCCCCGTTCCCCGTTCGCGTCCCCATTCGCGACCCCGTCCCCGTTTGCACCCCCGTTCGCGTCCCATTCCCAGTCCCTGTTCGCGTCCTCGTCCCTGTCCCTGTCCGTCCCCTTATGTTCCCGCTTCGGTATGCAGGTTCACGCGGTCAGATAACGAACATGGGACCGTGGGATGGAATATCATCGAATGTTCGTTATACCCCCCCCCCCCCCCCCCCCCCCCCCCCGATATTATATAGTAGTATAGATTTCGATTTTTCCGACATGATGTTGCACAGCCACTGTGGACAAAGTTGTCTTCTCCACCAACCTTTGCTTGCGTCAGTCCTCAGGAATGGTTTCAACACTTCCCGCGGACCCGGAGAGATGGATATTTTAAATCGCTGCACTCCACGGTGGCGACTATCGAAGTTCTATCCCAATCCTACCTCGGATTGCACAACGCGTCCAATCTTTTGCCGGGTTGGTCGAAGGCTCTGAACGCCTGAATCGAGTCATTACGATTACTGAAGCTGACTCGCGATTGTACACAACCACTTTTGAACATCCAGTCCAGGAGATCCTCAAGTTTATGCGCTCGGAGCGGCCAACGGCATTGTTCCATCAAATTCGTGGACGTCGGCACCGGTTTTTGGATCCTGAAAACGCTTGCACTTACCTAAATTTCCCAGGCCAACCCTGAAGCCCTTGACCGGCTTTTACCGGTGGCCGCAAATAGACGTAACCTTTAAGCCGCAGCGGTCCCATCTGCTTCCGGTCCTCTGCCGACACGGCACGTCCAACCGTTATAAGTAACATCCTGCCTTGCGCGGTTGTCTAACCCCTTTCCCCGAGGTTGCAGCGCTACGAGTCAAACCCGGAGCTTCAAGGACTTCGGACCGACGCCCGCCATTGCATAAAAAGCGAGATCGGATATACGCGGCCCTTCGTGACCCATGACCATGCATTCCATTGACTTGGCTCCTGTTATTGGGGCAACAGCGCTTGCACTAATCCTGTACAGCCTTCACTCGAGGCTCACCACTCGCTCTAAATTGCCTCTGCCCCCCGGACCAAAAAAGATGCCTATTGTCGGGAATATTTTCGACCTTCCTCAGGCTTTTGAATGGAAGACTTACAGGGATTGGAGCCGCAAATACAGTCAGTCCATCATGTTTTGTCAGTATCCTTGTTGCTAACAGTTACCTCCAGATTCTGATATTATCCAGTTGGATCTCGTTGGGACGTCCGTTATCGTCTTATCGTCCTTCAAAGCAACGGAGGACCTGCTCGACAAGCGCTCATCCATATATTCAGACCGGTATGGTCGATTCTCCATTCCGATTCCCTGTCATTCTAGACGATTTCAGGCCGCGAGCGCCAATGTACACAGACGTGATGGAATGGACGTTCAATTTGGGTGAGTGCGGTTGGCTCGTCCCTTTACATAATTACAATAACATGGAATTCTTAGGTCTGATGAAATATGGTATGCAGAACTCCGTAGATATCGCGAGAATGCTCATGTGGCCGTGTTTATTTACAGGGGATAAATGGTTCGTGACTTCGAACTGTCAACGACGATCGAAAACTCACGCCATTTAGGCGATCGCATCGGCGTTTATTCAGTCAGGGATTCAATGTTACAAACTCGCAGAATTTCCATGCCAAGGAGCTCGCTGCCACTCATGGACTGTTGCGTCGACTTATCCACACACCTGAGGCATTCAGGGATCACCTCAGGCAGTGATTGCCTTCATTTACCTATCAGAGCGGCCACTGACTATTCTTAAGCATGGCAGGTGAAATTATCATGTCTGTGGCATACGGAATTGATGTCCTGCCCCTCAATGACCCATATATCATTCTGGCCGAACAGGCGGTCGCCGCCGGTGTACAAGCTGCTGTCCCTGGGCGATTCCTTGTTGTGAGTTTCTGGACGGATGTGGTCACGATTCTGAGTACAACCAGGACTCGATTCCCCTTTTGAAATACGTTCCTGACTGGTTCCCCGGCGCTGGCTTTAAACGGCTAGCCAAAGAGTGGAAGAAAGTAGGTCGAGCGCTCGAAGATGTACCCTTTGCGGAGGCGAAGCGTCAATTTGTGAGTAGCAGAACCAATTTCCAGCACATCCGCCCGCTTATACTACCAGGCGGCTGGCACCGCCGGCCACTCATTCACCGCGGAAAGCCTGCAGATTCTCAGTGAATCCAGCAATAACTACTACCAGGAAGAAACGATCAGCGCAACTGCAGCAAGCATGTATATTGCGGGGGCCGATACGACTGTCACTGCTCTCTCGACGTTCTTCCTTGCTATGTTGGCCAACCCCGACGCTCAGAGGAAGGCCCAAATCGAAATCGACACGGTAATTGGGGCCGGACAGCTGCCAAATTTTAACGACGAGCAGTCCCTGCCCTATGTCTCGGCGCTAGTCAAAGAAGTGCTCCGCTGGAAACCTGTTGCACCAATCGGTTTGCATCACATCACTGCACCCAGGGTAGATTTTGTTTATCTAAAGTCGTCTTTAGCCGTGCCACATTTTCTATCAGTTGAAGACGAGTATTGCGGATACAGGCTTCCGGCAGGCTCTATAATCATCGGAAACGTAGGGTGAGAATCTCTACGAAGATTAAATCCACGTATACAATGTTCATTTATCGTTCTCAGGGCCATCCTCCAGGACGAGGTTCTGTTCTTACACAATGTTTTTCATGCTGTCTGATCTTTTCATGTTTCTGTGTAGGATATGTACCCCGATCCAACCGCCTTCAAGCCCGAGCGGTTCCTGCGTGATGGCAAGCTCAACCCAGATGTGAGAGACCCGCAGGCTGCGTTCGGCTTCGGACGAAGGTGCATGTGCTCACATCCGTGTTCGGTGTCCTGGCTGAATTTTCGCTCAGGATCTGCCCGGGACGACACATGGCGATGTCGTCCATGTGGATTACTGTAGCCTCAGTTCTGGCAGTCTTCGACATTACGAAAGCCGTCGGGGAGGATGGGAAGATAATCGAGCCCTCTTATGAATATACTCCAGACCTCATCAGGTAATGGGCGACTACTCTTGGAGATTACAGTTATTCAAGCCTTGCAGCGCACCCCTCCCTTTTAAATGTTCAATCAAACCTCGATCTGCAGACGCTTTGGCACTGATTGAAGCCCATGATTAACGGGGATGATCATGTCTAATCCTAGTGCTTCGTTCAATATATGCCTGGTTTTCGTGCGATTAGATGACAATAACTTCAATGTGGGGTGGCATCGAACGGCAGCCGTCTACGATCCGCATGGTCTCATCGTCATGCATTGCTGCACTCTAAATAGTTCTCGACGGATCGAGGTCCGATTTCGAACCAACGGAAGTGGGTATCCGATACAAAAGTACTACATACAGTACAGAACTCGTAGTCCGTCTGGAAATTGATGAATTAACATATATGAGAGGACAAAAATTTCATCGACCTCCAACAGCAAGATGCGAAGAATCGGAAAATGGGAAGAATAATGTAAACTGGGAATAATATAGACTGGCAGAAAATTGAGACGATTTCACACGCAGGATCCGGTCAAAGCGATATATTGTTGATGTAATTAAGGTTAGGGTTAGCGGTGCGGAAGATCGAAAAAAAAGGCCCGCCTAGCCGAGTGGCCATGGCGGAACAGGGAAATATTGAGACGATGCATGGGCCTAAGCCCATACAAGCCGCAGGCGCACTCTGTATGGACAGGGTCGCCGTGCTATGGAGTGTTCCCACGGCCCACAGACCCAGGGAGGTGAAGGGGCCTATGCCATCAAGGTAAGTATGAGTTGCAAAGAAGATGAGAAGGTCTTTTATACAAGTCGGGCGCGCACGGAACTGATGGCGTACGCGTTGTTTACGCAGGCTTGGTGATGGGTTCACGTGTCAGCTCACACGTTTCGTCTCAAGCTGGCCTCAGATCCGATGCTTGCCTTCGTTCCCGCTAGCGAGTTCCATTTTCTGAATACCAGTCACCAGGAGGCTCTTCCTGCGATTCTCGCAATACGCCTGGGCCGTGGACGACTTTAGGCTTGTCATTTTTGCGCGCAAGGCAGCAAAGGGTTTTCCTCCACGCCGAATCACCAAGTATGATTAATTACCTAGCGAGTATTTATTCCAATTTTTTGTCCACCGACAAGTGGCTCGTCCTTCTAGCTAAGTACCGTCGTCGCGCAACCACCTCGCTTTTTACCTCTCCCATATTCTATCTCAGTGCCCACACGTTTAAGCCGCGGACATGGGCTGCAGTGATTTCCTGTCTAAGTACCCTGCTTTATCACCCCGGCAGGATTAACCCTTTTCTTCAGGTTAGACGGAGTCGTATGCAAAACGGGAGCAAAGAGTACATTTGATCTCTTGGCATGTCGTGCAGAGACGTTCTCAGAGCGACTAATCAGTCCTGCCCTGGCCTGCTTTTGTTATAATGCAGCGGCCAGTGAGTCAATCGAGCTGCTGCGAACAACCTGCTTATCATGACCTTGGGCCTCTTGTGCTCGTCATATTTTTGCCGCGTCATCCCAGTCTCACTGCCGATGCTCACTCATTCTCTCTGTACCGCTGGTATAGACATCCAGTCTGCATAACCCACGTATATCATCCGAGGTCGAATTATTAACATTCCTTCCGATAAGGAGGTCGGCGGTCTTCAGTTGGACAATCCACACCTGACTAAATTTTCCCGAATGGTGCTAGTGTAGATGCCTGTGACATGCGCTCAACATTCATAGTCAACCCCGGTCCCGTTTTGACGCGTGCTATGGAAGTGGACGTATTCTCTACGGCCTCTGCTCTCACCCTATCTGTTCTGCCGACACGGCATCGTCGACGGTTATAGGTAGAACCGGGTGTGAGACTGCTTCGCGGTCTGCTCGGGAGTTTTCAAGGTGATTCTCGAAAGTCTTGGTGCTGACGAGTAGTCACTTCGGACCGAGGCCCGCAATTTTATAAAAAAGCGCCAGTCCGTCGAGACCCTATCGCCATCTCACTATGCGTTCCATCGACTTGACTCCTGCAATTGGGGCAACAGTGGGCCTTGTAATAATCATGTACAGTGTTTACTCGAGGCTCACCACCCGCTCGAAATTGCCTCTGCCACCAGGACCAAAAAAGATGCCAATCGTCGGGAATATCTTCGACTTAACCCCTGGTTTTGAGTGGGAGACATTCAAGGGCTGGAGCCAGAAATACAGTCAGTCCGTCATGCTTCGTGGTTATCCTCGTTGCTGACAGGTATCTCTAGATTCTGATATTATCCACTTGGATGTCGCCGAGTGAACTTGGCGTTACATATTATAATGAGGACACCATAAAGGCCACTTCCGCGAGTATGTATGCTGCAGGGTCCGATACCACGGTCACTGCTCTCTCCACGTTCGTCCTCGCTATGCTGGCCAGCCCTGAGGTGCAGAAGAAGGCGCAAATGGAAATCGATGAGGTGATTGGACTGGAACGGCTGTCAGATTTCAACGACGAGAAGTCGCTGCCGTACGTCTCCGCGCTCGTGAAAGAGGTGCTCCGGTGGCGACCTGTGACCCCAATCGGTTTGCAAGTACAACACTGCTCCCCATCGTGAATTTGAAAGATTTTCCAATAGCCATCCCACATTATTTAGCAGTCGAAGACGAGTATCGTGGATACAGGCTGCCGGCGGGCTCTATAATCATCGGAAACGTCTGGTTAGCATCTATAATGTCACTAAGCCGGCGGATCTGCTTATTCTTCATTTTCAGGGCTATCCTACAGGACGAGGTTCTGTCCTTACGTCGCACGGGTGCTCTCGCTCTCATCTTTCCACACAGGACATCTACCCCGATCCAAACTCCTTCAACCCCGAGCGCTTCCTGCGGGACGGCAGGCTGAACCCAGATGTTAAAGACCCGCAAGCTACGTTCGGCTTCGGGCGACGGTGCGTGTTCACACAAGTCAGCGCTCGGTATCCCGGCTGAATCATGCTCAGGATATGTCCGGCACGACACATGGCGACATCCTCAGTGTGGATCACTGTATCCTCAATTCTGGCAGTCTTCGACATTACGAAAGCCGTCGGGGACGATGGGCAGATAATCGAGCCTTCCTATCAATATTCCCCAGACATCATCAGGTAATGTAGCACCACTCCTGAAGATGTCAGCCATTCAAGACTTCTAGTGCGCCACTCCCTTTCAAGTGTTCGATCAAGCCTCGATCTCCAGATGCTGTGGCACTCGTTGGAGCCACTGTCAACGGTGGTTGAGAGCTAGTGGGACAACAATTTCTTCTTTCTTCATTTTGGCCTGTATTGTTGCTTTGCCTTCGATTTTCACAATATGCAGAAAAAGGATGTTAAAAAAATTGAAAGTAATGAGTGGCAGTTCCGATAGATAATCGCAATCTAATCGGCACGGAAAGGGAATCTGGTTATTCAACCCTTGCAGTGCACCCCTCCTTTTTAAATGTTCAATCAAACCTCGATCTGCGGACGCTGTGGTACTGATTAAAACCACGATTAACGGTGATCATCATGTCTAATCCTGAGACGGGACTTCAATATAATGCAGCTGTTCTATCCCTGTGCCGTAGACTATCCGTCTTCGCTCTTGAACCCATACCAAACAAAAATTTTAAATACAGAAGTCTGGTCGGCCTCCGGAGGACCACCGCGTAGAAATCCCATTTCATTCAATTAAACTCATCGAGTGCTACCACTACGTAGATAGGCGTCCACAAACGAAACCCACCATTCTTTAAAAGAAATCAATCTAGTTCGACTCCGCACCCTTGAAGCCAGTACCCACGAGAAGAAGCAGGAGAAATAAATGGTTGCCCCCCCACATATTGCTGCGCCGCAGTCAAAGGCGCGAGCGCTCGGTCTGTGACACGAACGGTCAAGTTCAGAGCCGGAGGCAGTGTTATAAGTTGCGATCAAAAGTTGTGAGGTCATAGTCAAGTTTGCTTCTTGAGCGTGTGAGCGTTTAGATCTGCTTAAATCCTCTCGTGCACACATCCAAGATATTGCTATCTTAGCACAGTAGTTTCAGTTTCACTCTGTTCAACCCCCTTGTTTGTAATCATAGGCCAAAATATCGAATATTTCGACCACGTTCCCTTCAATTCGTGCTCCAGGTCCCCCCGCTGTCGATCCGAGCCCCCAAATCAGCCTGCGGCTGATCGCACATAGTGGGAGAAGTTTAATATCGCAACACCACCAAAATATTAGACTTGAATCGCCTTTTTGGGAACCAAGTGGATCAAAGTATCTGATCTGCGGATTTATTCGTTCCGAAGCGAGGCAGTGCTTCGTCCAATATATCCTGGTTCTCGTGGGCTTGGATGGCACCAAATTCGATTTGTTCAATGGAACGGCAGTGGTCTACGATACTCATGGTCTCTCATGGTCGTGCAGTACTGCGTTCTAAATCGTTCTCGACGGATCGAAGTCCGATTTCGAACCACCGGATGTGGTTATACAGTACATAACTCGTGCGTCCGTCTGAAGATTGACACATAAGAGGACAAAACATTCAAGAGTCAACCTCCAACGAGAGTTAGCCTCCAACAGAGGATAAGAGGACAAGCCTTTCAAGAGTCAATCTCCAACAGAAGAACTCGGAGAACAATCGAAAAATAGAGAACGGAGAGAATACTATTTGACCCAATGGGTCTGAATTTGCACAATGGGTCAGAATTTCGTTTTTCCCTCTCCCCCCTGTCCCTCTATGCCCCCGGTTTTTTCCGGCAATTTTATATCTACTATTCGTCTATAATTATGCAAAATAGCTAAGAGATTCGAGGCAGAGAAGATATTGAGAAAGAGTTGCCGGGGCATCAAGTCGGGTCCATTTTCGGACACTGCTCATGTTCCGAGCTCAGTGCGCTCCCCCCGCTTCCAGGAAAATTTGAGGTCCATTATGTATTCAATAAAACACTTCCTACCACTTTACATTTTTTTACCGGGGCGGGCCTGGCGTGTACTGGCAATGGAGGCGCATATGGTCACGAAATGTCACAACATAAATGCCTTTGATCGGAGATTGAATTTGTCACGCACGCCATCCCTCCGCGCAGTACACGCCAGGCCCACTCCGGCAAAAAAATTGAAAGAGGTAAGAAGTGTTCTATTGAATACATAATGTACCTCAAATTTTCCTGGAAGGGGGGGCAGCATACTGAGCTCGGAACATGAGCAGTGTCCGAAAATGGACCCGACTTGATGCGCCGGCAACTCTTTCTCAATATCTCCTCTGCCTCGGATCCCTTAGCTATTTTGCATAGTTATAGACGAATAGTAGATATAACATTGCCGGAAAAAACCGGGGGCATAGAGAAACAGGGGGGAGAGGGAAAAACGAAATTCTGACCCATTGTGCAAATTCAGACCCATTGGGTCAAATAGTAATGAGAATCTTGAGACGATTTCACATGCAGGATCTGGTCAAAGCGATATATTATTGATGTAATTAAGGTTAGGGTTAGCGGTGCGGAAGATCGAAAAAAAAGGCCCGCCTAGCCGAGTGGCCATGGCGGAACAGGGAAATATTGAGACGATGCATGGGCCTAAGCCCATACAAGCCGCAGGTGCACTCTGTATGAACAGGGTCGCCGTGCTATGGAGTGTTCCCACGGCCCACAGACCCAGGGAGGTGAAGGGGCCTATGCCATCAAGGTAAGTATGAGTTGCAAAGAAGATGAGAAGGTCTTTTATACAAGTCGGGGCGCGCACGGACCTGATGGCGTACGCGTTGTTTACGCAGGCTTGGTGATGGGTTCACGTGTCAGCTCGCACGTTTCGTCTCAGGCTGGCCTCATCCGATGTTTGCCTTCGCTCCCGCGTTGAGCTGTTGTTAGCGGATTCCGTTTTCTGAATACCAGTCACCAGGAGGCTCTCCCAATACGCCTGGACCTTGAATGACTTTAGGCTTCTCATTTTTTTGCACGAGGCAGCAAAGGGTCTTCCTCCACCGCTCGACGACGCCTGCATTCGTAAACAACAAATCGTCAAGTCTAATTAAGCATCTGGTGAGTATTCCAATTGTTGTCCACTGACCACACAGGCTCATCCTTCCAGCTACCGTGGTCGCGCCGGCCACCTCGCTCATCTTAGACACCTGTTTACCTCTCCACGTTTTAATCCCATTGTCGACACGTTTAAGCCTGGGACATGGATGGCAGTGATTTCCGGTCTACGCACCTTCATTTACGTATCGCCCTGGTTGACCTCTTTTCTTAAGGTTAGGCGGGGTCGGATGCAAAACAAATGCAAAACGGGGGAAAAGAGTACATTCATCACGTCGTGCAAGGTCCAACATAAACGTTCTCCAGAGTGACTAATTACCATTGCCCTGGTGTGCTTTCGTTATAATCAAGAACTCAGTTCGGCGTCGGACCGACATCCGCAATGCTATAAAAGGATGAGCTAGATATACTTGGCCCCCATGTCACGAGTCACCATGCATTCCATTGACTTCGCTCCTGCTATTGGGGCAACAGCGCTTGCACTAATCCTGTACAGCCTTCATTCGAGGCTCACTACCCGCTCGAAATTGCCTCTGCCACCAGGACCAAAAAAGATGCCAATCGTCGGGAATATCTTCGACTTAACCCCTGGTTTTGAGTGGGAGACATTCAAGGGCTGGAGCCAGAAATACAGTCAGTCCGTCATGCTTCGTGGTTATCCTCGTTGCTGACAGGTATCTCTAGATTCTGATATTATCCACTTGGATGTCGCCGGGACGTCTGTGATCGTCTTGTCGTCTTTGGAGGCAACGGAGGACCTCCTCGAGAAGCGCTCATTAATATACTCGGATCGGTATGTTCTATTTTCTGTCCCAGTCCTGTGCCGGTCTACAAGATGTTAGACCGAAATCGACAATGCTCAATGACCTGATGGGATGGACCTTCACTTTGCGTGAGTGAACTCTCCTCGGTTATTATTTGTCGTATCACCCAATTTTCAGCGACAATGCCATACGGTAATGCTTAACGCCTCGTGAATAATTTGTGCGTCCTCATCTGCCGATGCTTTATTTGCAGGGGAAACATGGTTCGTGATTTGGAACTGTGGGCCACGATTGAGGAACTACTCACACAAATTTAGGCGGACGCATCGGCGTTTATTCAACCAGGAATTCAATATTATAAGCTCGCGCAATTTCCATGCCAAGGAGCTCGCTGCCGCTCATGGACTCCTTCGTCGGTTCCTCCATGCCCCCGATGCATTCAGGACTCACATCAAGCAGTAAGAACTTTTCGCGGCGTATCAGTACAATGGCTGTTAACGATTTCAAGACTGGCGGGTGAATTTATCATGTCCGTGGCCTACGGAATCGACGTCCTGCCCGACAACGACCCATATATCGAGCTGGCAGAACATGTGGTACAGGCAGGTATACAAGCCGGCATCCCTGGGCGGTTCCTCGTCGTAAGTTCTTCCTTTGCGGCCATGGGCGCAGGTGCAA
Organism: Mycena epipterygia; assembly: GCA_029281465.1. Taxonomy (NCBI): domain Eukaryota; kingdom Fungi; phylum Basidiomycota; class Agaricomycetes; order Agaricales; family Mycenaceae; genus Mycena; species Mycena epipterygia. The sequence goes on along the minus strand of JARJCQ010000001.1, from coordinate 4,057,219 downwards.
TCTCAGTACCACTAGGACTCGATTCCGATATTGCAACACGTGCCCGACTGGTTTCCCGGAGCCGGCTTCAAGCGGCTGGCAAAAGGGTGGAGGAAGGAAGTAGAAGCGCTCAGAGATTTACCTTTTGCCGAGACGAAGCGTCAAATTGTGAGTAGGCACGCATCATTCATAGTGCTCTTGAACACATTTAACCAGGCGTTGGATACCGCTCCCCATTCCTTCGTCGCAGAGAGCTTTCAAACTCTCCGTGAATCTGGTGATACCTATTATGACGAGAGCACGATCAAGGCGACCGCCGCGAGCATGTATCTCGCAGGGTCCGATACCACGGTCGCTGTTCTCTCCGTATTCGTCCTCGCTCTGCTGGCCAACCCCGATGCGCAGAAGAAGGCGCAAATGGAAATCGACGCGGTAATTGGGCACGGACGGCTGCCAAATTTCAACGACGAGCAGTCGCTGCCGTATGTCTCCGCGCTGGTTAAAGAAGTGCTGCGCTGGAAACCTGTCGCCCCAATTGGTTTTTGATTCTGTCACTGCCCCCCATTGTACGTTTTAAATCTTTCTTAGGCGTCCCACACGTATTAGCAGTTGAGGACGAGTATCGTGGATACAGGCTTCCGGCAGGGTCTATAATCATCGGAAACGTCTGGTGAGTGTCCCTACTAAGAGTAGACTTGACCTATGTGTTCATTCATCGTTTTCAGGGCTATCTTCCAGGACGAGGTTCTGTCCTTGCACAACGTTGATACTCTTTCTCATTCTTCCACATAGGATATGTACCCCGATCCAAGTGCCTTCAAACCCGAACGATTCCTGCGTGACGGCAAGCTGAACCCAGATGTTAGAGACCCACAAGTTTTTTGCATTCGGCTTCGGGCGAAGGTGCGCTTACACAAGTCCACGCTCACTATCCGGCCTTAAACATTCTCAGGATATGTCCGGCACGACACATGGCGACGTCTTCAGTGTGGATCACTGTAGCCTCAATTCTGGCAGTCTTCGACATTACGAAAGCCGTCGGGAACGACGGGGAGATAATCGAGCCTTCTTATAAATTTTCTCCAAACATCATCAGGTAATGACCGATTCGGACGACTCGCGGAGATGTCACTGAGGTCTTCTAGTGCACCACTCTCTTTCCAATGTTCAATCAAGCCTCGATCTCCGGACGCTGTGGCACTTGTTGAAGCCACCGTCAACGGCGATTGATACTTAGTGGGACAACAATTTCTTTTTCTTCTTCCTTTTCAAGTTGACCTGTACCGTTCCATTTCCGCTGTGCAATATGCAGAAAAGGATGTTTCAACAAACTAATTGTCATCGTATTGTCCATCCAGTCTCCGGGGACCATTCTCGGTCATGTCTGGCGAACGGCACACCCACACCTAAGCATCGAGACTCCGAGATAGTTGTGAGTGTGAGTTCTTGATGCATTCGGCGAGGTGGGGATGACTTGACGCCGAAATAACTTACCATCCATTCGGTGTCTACTTAATCGGTCCCATTGCGGACAGCACTTCCTTGCGTGACATCGAGCCTGTTCTCACTCTGGTGTTCCGCTATTTGGCCAGTCGAGCGTCGCAAGGAGAACGAAGAAAGATGTTCCGGGTACTACGCTGACGGAACACAATCGGCCATCACTAGTGATGGTAACTGATTTATGATGGTTGATCTTTTTTTGCTTTCTTGTTCTGCTTCATCCGCCTGTCGCGCCTTTCACCGTCCAGGCAATGCACCTTAGGCCCATCGTGAATTGGTACAGATCGGCCTTGCAAAGACTTGAGCAGACGGTTGTTTCCGAGTCGTTCAGGGCGGTTCAAGATGCCAGTTGAAATTCGGGGTGCATCAGACAAATTCGCGACATCAATCGCGATGTTGCCTATATCGCCCACATGAACGCAAATCTACCATCTCTCCTTTACCATGACCATCTCACTCCTCCTGCTGGCCCTCCTCGCCGGTGCGCAGGCCGAGGTCCAAGTTCCTCTCACCCCCACCGATATCTGGGCGGAACTCAGCTCCCGCGTCGGTGGCCGCATCTTCCAAGCATCCCCCTTCGCTCAGCCGTGCTTCGCCAATGCGACGTCTCCCGAGTGCGCCACCGTCCAGGCGAGTCCTTATCTTATGTACCTTCTCCATGCCTCTGACGCCCCTGCAGGAACTATACCAGAACGAAAGTAAGCAGTGCAGCTGCTTTGCGGGTCGAATGCTGAATCATTACTACGCAGAAGCGCGCACGCACGAGGCTGGCGCATACACGTGGGCGCAGTGGGAGACGTGCCAGGTCTCCGGAGAGCAGTGCCTGCTCGACTTCGCCACCCCAACTGACCCTGAAGCTACCGCCTCGCCCAACACCTGCGACCTCGGGAGCATCCCCGCGCATTTCGTGCGTCAGCTACCCCTTCCCGCACCCTTTTTGCTTAGCATCTGCCGCAGCTCGATGTGCGCGGTCCAGATGATGTTGTTGCTGCGTTTGAGTTCTCGAAAATGACGGGCGTGCCGCTTGTGGTTAAAAACACTGGGGTGCGTTATGCACCGGTGCCCATGGATCCGAGCTTACATTGCACCTGTTCTGCTGTAGCACGATTTCAAGGGACGGAGCAGCGGGCGCGGGACGTTGGCGCTCTGGGTGGGTGCTCATCAGCGCTCGCACTTTCAACTGACTGACGAGTATGGACTACAGACGCACAACCTGAAGCACGTGCGTATCCTGCCCCTCCACCATATACTCCTCACTAACCGTCTCCGTAATACGTAGATCTCGTACGACCCCGCCTTCGTCGCCGAGGGCTGCACGGACGCGTTCTCGGGCGTCACCGCCGGTGTACGTTTATTTCATGCGCCACTCCTACATCTGCGTCATACAGCGGACTGACGGGGTTTATATTTCCCGTGATACCAGGCTGGCGTGCAGTTCTACGAAGCGTTCGAGTTCGCGGAGGCAAACAACATCACGCTCGTCGGCGGGAGCGACGCCACGGTGGGCTTCGCAGGCGGCTTTCTGCAGGGTGGCGGGCACGGCGTGCTCTCGCCTGCGCTGGGGCTTGCTGTGGACCGAGCGGTGCGTACAATTTCGTTTCATTCGCCATGCGTATCCACCCGCGCTGACGCGTGGACTCCAGCTCGAATTCAAGATTGTCACCCCCGACGGAGTGTACCGCACGGCCAACGCGTGCCAGAACGAGGACCTGTTTTTTGCTCTGCGCGGTGGTACGTCTCATACCTCTTTCCTTCTTTACTTATACTTACTCCCCCGTAGGCGGCGGCGGAACCTTCGGCGTCGTCCTGTCTGCCACGATCCTCGCCGCGCCCGCCGCGCCCGTGCAGGTCGTCGTCGTCACCTTACCCGGCACCCCCTCCCCCTCTTCCCCAATGCCCGCCCCCGACCCCGCCAAGACAAAGGCCCTCTGGGCGCTCATCACCGACAACGCGCTCACGTGGGCCGACGCGGGCTGGGGCGGGTACGCCATGCCCAACCTCGGGCTCTTCGTCACGCAGCGGCTCGACAAGGAGGGCGCGGCGGCGTCGATGGCGCCGCTCATTGCGTTCGCGGAGGAGCTTAAAGACGACGGCGTGAACGTGATGGTGATGGAGTTTCCGAGCTTCCTCCCGTTTTTTATTGCGTTTATGACAGATGCGGGGGGGGATGCTGGGGCAGGGGTGCGTCTCGCCCTCCTTTCTGATACGCGTACAGTTATTAATGCCCCAACAGAAAGTCGGCTACAGCGTCTCCCTCACCTCGCGCCTCGTCCCGCGCACGTCCTTCGCCTCCCCCTCCTCGCGCGCCGAGCTCGTTGACGCCCTCCTCTCTGCCTCCGGGCTCCCCGCGCCCGACGCGCCGCTGATGATAATCCAGATCACTGCCCCGACCGCGGTCAACAGGACGGAGCTCGCGCCGGGGCGCACGAGCGTGACGCCCGCGTGGCGGCAGGCGGTGTACCACGTCACGAGCATGGGGATGTGGAATTGGAATGCCACCAGGGCGGAGGTGCGGGGGGTGTATGAGCGGACGGGGAAGTTGATGGATTATGTGAGGGCGGTTACACCCGATGGGGCGTATTTGGTGCGTCTCTCAGGAATCAGAATTCATTTGCATTTTTTTTTCAAAACTGACATGGGCATTGGCGTTGGGCAGAATGAGGCGGACGTGTACGAGCCGAACCACGAGGTGGCGTTCTGGGGCGACCATTATCCCGAGCTTGCGGGTATTAAGATGAAATAGTGCGTGCTGTTTCTACTGTCTATTCCTCCCCCCTTCTTCATAGATAGTCCCTTTTCAATTGTTGAACGTACACTGACGTTGTTTGCAGCGATCCCGACCGGCTGCTAGACTGCTGGCAGTGTGTGGGGTGGGACCAAGATTCGGAGCGCTATGCGTGTTATCTTTAATCATAAGCGATGTGGTACGTGGTGTGGACGTTATGATTGTTTGAGAATTGTTGGGGTTAGGGGCTACCGAATGAATGGTATTTTACTTTCGCTCGCGTGCGGATTGGGAAAGTCCCATACATCGGTTCGGGGGTTCAAGATCGTATTTAACATTGTATTCGAAGTACAACTGTGTGCTTATCCCTCCTCTTTCGTGTTCCATGTTGGCTGACGATAAGTTGGAGTCGGGGTGTAGATAAGTTGGAGTGAGCGTGTGGTGAATCTAACGCTTAATTATCAAAACTCCGCTCAACAACACACCACCGCTTGAGGGATATGGCTTCGTTTTGGAAATAATTGTTAGCGGTTGGCTAGCAGAATGTCTCGTATGATCATGGGGAGGTTCAAAAAAAAAAAAAAAAATGGGGAGGGATGAATGGTTCAAGCTGGGTTGAAGTGTAGATTGTGAAAATCTTGGATCCGGGGCTATTTGCTGTTGTGTTCGATGCAAACCTCGTTTTTTTTTATAAAAAATGGTGGCTAGGCGGAAAACGGACATGTTACAGTACAGAGACGCCATAAAGAATGGAAAACTAGAATCAGGAAGCCTGCATATTTCTTGTCCTTCTCGCTCGGGCACTAGGCATGATCATCCTGGTTAGCCGTGGCTTCAATCAGGGCCACGGCGTCTTGAGATCGAGGTGTAATTGAACATTTGAAAGGGAGTGGTGCACTAGGAGGTTTGAATAACAAACATATCCGAGAGTGGTCACTCATTACCTGATGAGGTGTGAATAATATTCGTAAGAGGGCTCGATGGTTTTCCCATCGTCTCCGACGGCCTTGGTAATGTCGAACACCGCCAGAATTGAAGCTATAGTGATCCATATCGACGACATCGCCATGTGTCGTCCCGGACATATCCTGTGGATGGTTCAGCTGGAATACCAAGCACGGAATTTTGTGAGTATACATACCTTCGCCCGAAGCCAAAAGCAGCTTGTGGGTCTCTGACATCTGGGTTCAGCTTTCCATCACGCAGGAACCGTTCGGGCTTGAAGGCACTTGGATCAGGGTACATGTCCTATGTGGTTCAAGATGAGAGAAAATATTAATGTTGTGCAACGACAGACCTCGTCCTGGAAGATGGCCCTGTGAAAAATGAATAAACACGTAGGTTGAGTTTTTGGGACGAACACTCACCAAACGTTTCCTATGATCACCGAACCCGCTGGAAGCCTGTATCCGTGATACTCGTCTTCAACTGGTAAAAAATGTGGGACACCTGATGAAGGAGGCATAAAGTTACAATGGTATGCCAGTCATGAGAGATGCAAACCCATTGGAGTGACAGGTTTCCATCGGAGCACCTCTTTCACGAGCGCGGAGACGTACGGCATGGACTGCTCGTCATTGAAATTTGGTAACTGCCCTTGCCCAATTACCGCGTCGATTTCCTTTTGCGCCTTCCTCTGAGCCTCAGGATTGGCCAGCATAGCGAGAATGAATGTGGAAAGAGCAGTGACAGTCGTATCGGCCCCTGCGATATACATGGTCGCTGCGGTCCCCTTGATTGTGTCCTCGTCATAATATGTATCGCCAGATTCACTGAGCATATGCAGGCTCTCCGCGGCGAAAGAATGGGCCGCGGTGCCCATTGCCTGGTTGAATGGATTTTCATTCAAGGGTTGATGTATTATAAATGAGGCATGCCTGCTCACAAGTTGACGTTTCATCTCGACAAAGGGTACATCTCGGACCGCTTGAGATATTCTTCTCCATTCTTTAGCCTTCCGTTTGAAGCCAGCTCCGGGAAACCAATCGGGGACGTATTTCAACATCGGAATCCAATCCTGGGATGCTGAGATTGCGGCCATATAAGCAAATTGCGAAACTCACAACAAGGAATCGCCCGGGGATGTTGGCCTGTTCGCCGGAGCGCAGCCCCTCCTCGGCCAGAGAGATGTAGGGATCGTCGAAGGGTAAGATATCGATTCCGTAGGCCACAGACATGATAACTTCACCGGCCATGCTTGAGAGTAGTCAAGCAGTCAGCGGTCATGTCCTGATTTGTCCGAAAACAAAAAATATTCACTGCTTGAGGTGATCCCTGAACCCAGCAGGCGTGTGGACAAGTCGACGAAGCAGTCCATGAGTAGCAGTGATTTCTTTGGGACGGAAATCCCGTGAGCTGTTAATATTGAATCTTTGGCTGAATAAACGCCGATTCTTCCGCCTAAGTGTGGGGTCAGTTTCCCAATTGTGGTCGACCAGGTCGCGAACCATGTGTCTCCTGTATAGAACATCGGCACATGAGAACGCTCGCGGTATCAACCTGGCTCAAAGCATTACCGTATCTCATCGTCGCTGAAGATTCCGTGTTATTCTAATTAATGGGCCGAGGAGAGCGCCCTCACCTAAATGAAAATCCCATCCCATCAGGCTGATCATAGGGGCCGACAACCTGATATCTTATAGAACAGCGCCAGGCGGACATAATACAACTTACCGGTCAGAATATATGGATGACCGCTTCTCGAGGAGGTCCTCCGTTGCCTTGAATGACGACAGGACGATCACCGACGTCCCAAACAGATTCAAGTGAATAATGTCAGAATCTGGAGATGACTGTCAATCACAATGAACACGCCCTCTCACGAACTCACTGAGTTGTTGGCTCCAGTCTTTGTACACTTCCCACTCAAAAGCCGAGGGTACATTGAACATATTTCCAACGACTGGCATCTTTGGCGGTCCGGGTGGTAAAGGCAATTTAGAGCGGGTGTTGAGCCTCGAGTAAACGCTATACAGAATTATTGCAAAGCCCGCGGTTGCCCAAATCGCAGGAGTGGAGTCGATGGACTTCATCATGGTGAGATGGTGATGGGGTCTTGACAGGTGCTAACTATATATATCCTCCTATCCTACTCTTTATAAGGGGTGTCAGTTTTGAACTCCGCTTTTGGCTCGCCAGCACCAGAACTTTGGAAATGTCGGCATAGGACCGCACTGGGTGGGAGTGTCGAGACCGTAGTTACGTCCACGCGAAGAAACCCGCCAGTCATGGACTGATATAAGTAAATGCATGCATGCCGTAGATACTGTATTTTTCATTCAGTTTGACAGTCACGCGTCACAGGCGGGGTTGTCGAATACGAACTTTGGTTCGTTGTCACGCGTCACAGGGGGGGGGGGTTGCGGATGGTTCAGAAAATGGTCGAAAGTGTGTTTCGAGGGCCAGAAATTCCCACTGAATCTCTCATGCATCCTATGCATCAATACTAGCCACATTTATTGTTCTATCTCACTTTCTAGCCGCATATCAGGCAAATATCAGGCTAAACTCAATAAAATCACTGGGCAGCAATTAATTCCCACTATCGGTAGAAGTGGGTTTGTATAGCTGCCTATCACATTTTTTTTCAATTGACACTTGTTAGCCATTTCCAGTTAAAGCAAATTCGTGATGGCGCCTGTCAGCGCTGTCAAGAATTCTAGATTAAGAAATCTTTTCCCAGCTGTTGTCTCTGTTACTGGAGTGGATCCGCCTTATGCAAGATGTTTGGGAGGATGAAGAGGACAATTAGCAATGGCAGACACAATTATTTGCAGTCTAATAGCTTCCTGTTAGATTCGGATTCCTCTTCAAATGCCCAGAGTGTGCATAAATGATCCCTCCTTGCATTTCAAGATGTCGTGATGCCCGAGCGCATCAGAGTGAGGCTTGGACCACAACAAAAGCGAAAAATATTAGATTGTGTGTCATAATCACCTGTGTTTCTAACTAATTGACTCATCACGAGTGGCACAAGACGGCATATAAAATTCTGAGGGCCCCACCGGACTTTGAGTGTTGTTGGCTCGTACTAGCCAGAATTTCCGGTGCAACCGTGTGCTGCAAGGACCATCTGGCTTTTTCATAGTCTTGGTAACTTATTTTTGACGGCCACAGACGGTTCTTGGCATTCCTGCTACTTTTAGTTCCAGCCTTATATAGCACACCCCATCAGCCCACATTTTGAAATTTTCATCATCCCTTTTCATGTAACCGTCTTTCCTCCCCACGAAAAGCGTCCGGGCCGATCCTCATACAGTTTTTTGTCAGTTGATGTCGCCCAGTCCTGCTTAAATCAATTAATTCTGAACCACTCAATGAGAGCTGGTCGACGCGAGACTGGCGACCCAGCATACTTGAACCGCTGAATTGAATGGCAGATTCGAGGGCATTCCAAGTCATGAAAATGGTTGCAAATGGCAAAAAACTCAAAGACGTGGTCGTGTGATAGTTCACCAGGCTCAATGTGAGCTGGTCGATGCGCAAGTGGCGACCGAGTGAACTTTGAGCCGTAAAAGAAGAATAAGAATATTGTTGAACATTCTACATTGGGAATGTTCTGAGTGCTAAGTCATTATACCAATAATTGAGAATTGTTAAAGAATTGAATCTTGAACATTCAAGTCAAGTTGAACACAGAACAGTTGCTATGTAAGTACTAGTCGAAAATTTGTTGAAAGAGACAATATACAGAAATTGGCACCAGGCTGCCACTTATCTGCCCTACCTACTTTATTATGATTTCCACGATGGTGGGCTTTGCCATGCCAGCAGGCCTACTATTACTTATTTAAACATGAATTTGCCTGACTCTCCATGCTTCCAGAAAAAGCCCCAGTTGATTGTATGATGCCCTGCATCCTTTTGACAGGCTGTCGAAATTTTGGGGGGGTGTCACGGTCTAACCTGGGCCGTGTCGAAGTGTCGAATATGTTCCGGTTTTCATGCGTCACCCCCCCCCCCCCCCCCCCCCCCCCCCCCTGTCGAATTGAATGAAAAAAAAAAAAAACCAGTATGCGGAATTTAGCCAAGTGCTTCAGGGCCGATCAAAGAATGCCTGCCTCATTTTCTGTATGCGACTGCTATGTGAATAATCTGGCCGGTAAAGGAAGGGAAACTTATGAGGGCGCAAGACGTGCTCTTGGATTCAACCCCGTTTTTAGATCTGGTGGGCCCGAAGATGACAGAGGGACATCACACTACATGGGATTAGATTCAGGAAACCTGCATGATATTTTTCCCACTCGTCCCAATGCTAAGGTAGGTGTCATGCGCATCCATCGAGTCACGTGAACGTGACTGATGCGTGACAGTAACGTGGGAAAGCGCGAAATTTTGGTTCCGAAAAATAAAACAACGGTCTTTTTGCCTAGAAAATCCTCCTAGCAGAAAAAGAGTTCTTAAAACTGAGTCTTTTACTGTGTGAAGGGTCCAGAAATCAAGATCTTGGCCTCGGAAACTTTGTTCTAATGTTCTCGACCCATAGAGTGGGTTAACTGTAAAACTTGAAGATGTAAAGTTAAGTGTTTTTGCACCTGTAGTGTATATATATGGAAATATAACTTACCTCTGCCTTGGAGATGTTTACCTCACAATGCAGTGAAGTAAATTTAGGGTATGGGCCGTTATGGGTGATTGAGATGGGGATCTATTAGCAAAACATACAAAATTTGTCATATGAGTTGTATTTTGGTCTTCTACATCTACCCACACCCATTACACAGAGAAAAACCAAAGGAAGACGAGTGTGGACGCGAAATGTACAGTGCCCAGCACCACCTCTCCATCACCTGTTTTTCGACCCAAAGAAAATTTTTGTGAATTATTTCTGATTTTCTGGGCCAGGAAACCGGCCAAAAGAATGCGATTGACGTCGAGATCTCATTTTTTCCCATGGTGTTTCACTTTCTTGAGGTCCAAAAAAAATGAACATGCTTCAATACCAGTCTCCTCACCATAAATAATGTTGGATAACATCCAAAAGTGCTATAAATGCTTTCCCCTAGTATCTGGACATGACCTTGGGTCTGCAGGGAACGAAGATAAAATTGGTGTTGGTAGCCCCTATCAAGCACGTGACTGCTAACCCTACCCAATAAAGGAATTTGATGGCATCATTAGGGTTTGTTTCACTTTTTGTGTGGTAAAAAAGTAAAATCTTCTCTGAATGACTAGAAAAGCACAAGGTGGCTTCTTTAGGATCCCTCTGAGTGTTTCCGAGTGTTTTTGGACCCACCCATTCTGACGGCATAATGTGGTTTCAAGTTCAAAGTTTTGATATGTTTACTGCCAAAAGTAGAACCGTGATGTGATGAGAGGCACTGTAGGAGGAAACAGCGCGTTTGATTGGTGAGCACGTGATCTTACTTAGGGTTAGGGTTTCCTTATATAGAAGCGCGAAATTTTGACAATAAAAATGTAAAGCTGTCTCGCTGGAATGCAAATGATATTTTGGGCACTTTTCTAAAAATCAGTGAAAAACATTTTTTTGAGACCAGTTATCAAAAATCTGAGACCATAGGATTTGCTTAAACTAAGCACATCTATGGTTTTAGTTTGGCTTCCCATCCCGACAGTACCAACTAGTAAGGGCGGGAGTCGGTGTCACGCTGTGATGGCACGTGACTCGATGGATGCGCATGACGCCTACCTTATTGTACTATTTCGACCATAGGTTCAGGTGACGGATGACGGAGGGTTGTGAACTGAACCTATTTGGTACCGGTGACGGTGACGGCAAACTTTTGTGGCCCAGATGGGCGTAAAAGTGTAAAAATGTATCCTTCGGCACTTGCCGGATTACCATTTATGGCAATTTTGATGTGACTGCCGAGGAATGAACATCTAACCCAGTGAACATGTAAGGTTACAGGTTACATGGTGTGAACCTACGGTCGGAATAGTACAGTATACTTAGCAGCTTGTCCCCCAAGTCATAAAACGAAGGCGATAATCAATTAAAGCAACGAGCTGTGATTCGCGAGAGGCAGTGACATCCCGCTCCAGGCGGAACCCCAGATATGACCACCGGAGTGATTCATGCCCCGACGGCGTCGAGTCTAGGTACCAGGTATGACATATGTAATCAATGTAAGTTGAAGGAGGGTTTCACAACTGCCAGATTCCCAGACGAGGGGAAACTACAATGGAGAAGGGGATTGCTGGGTTGGTGTGCTCGACTGTGCATCATGGGCCTGGCTCCCATCAGCGGTCAACCCGGTTTTGACCCTGTTACGGGATTCCATGTTGGGATCAATTGACTGGGAACGAGTGAAAGAAGCACAAACAACTCTTCTTCCTCTTCACCCGCAATCATGATTCATGATTCACGCCTCGATAGCTCAACACCCGGCACAAGTTTTTGAAGGCATTGCTTGCCCCGGTACACTTGACTTTGAGGACTCGGGCTTGGCTCTAAGGACTGCATGTTGAGCTCTGACACTGGACTTGCCACAGGCACGAACAATAACATTTTACTTACACCATGGCTTCCGTAAAGACGTACATCAATAACCCCTTGTTCCGGATACCTACCTCAACGCTATGTTTGCTCTGAGTCAGCCTATAAAAGCTCCCCAAGATTGAAGACGAGCAGCATTCACATTCATACTCATCTCCCTTTCTTCCCCACTCGTACAACTACATCCTAATGCCTTCTCCGACACGTCTTCTCGCACTTGCTGCACTCCTCATCTGTGAGCCATCTCGCCTTTGGTGTACTTTCATTTTAACTCATTCACTGCGATCAACAGCGACTACCGCCCTTGACGTCGTGCCCCCCAGCCAAAGAGGCCCTATCAACGCCCCCGGTGCCCGCAAACATCACCGCACCTATGCCCGATAACTCTGTCATTGCGCAGACCGCCGGCCAGGTCGACCAGAAGAGTGGTCCCGCCTCTGACACCCCACCCAACGCCGACGTGCCTCCCACCACCGTCACCGCTCTCGACGGGACGCTCACCAACACCACCATTAATGATGCCTCTGCCTCCGCCGGCAGCAACACGCGCCGCCGCCGCGACATAGGACGGTTTGGGAAGCGCGAGGATGGCTTCAAGGAGATCTTCTCGCCCTTGCCGGCCGACCAGCATGACGCGTCGATTGAGGGCACCGCGTACCTCACGTACACCGTCGTCCCCAACATCAGGAAAACCGTAGCCGAGGCATAGTCAGGCCCTAGTGTCATAGAGGCCATAGTGATCCCATAGTGGCCCTAGTGCTTGACAGCACTGCATAGTATTTCACCGAGCACTAGGCAGCACTGGGCAGCACTAGGGTGGTCATCACCGAGCACTATGCAGTGCTACACAGCACCGGCCGCCCGGATTCAACGAACTTCAAGTTTTGCAATCTAAAGTTCAAAGTGAATGACTTTGGACAGATAAATTCCGTAGAACATGAAGTTATATTTGTTTTTTTGGCATAGTTACAGTCTACAAACTGGCATTCACGGAGATTCACGGGAGAAAGCTTTCAAACTGCTGATTTCCAGCCAATTTCAGCGAGGAGACCGCAATTTGAAGACTCTTCGACATTTGGACCTGGACTCTTCAGCCCACGCTTCTTTTCTTCCCTTCGAGAACTACACTTCAAGTTCAAGGGATTCAATGAGACTCACCGTCTGTGCGCTGTCAACCAATTCAGGTCGGTTTCGAGACTTGCTCTCAGGTTTGATAATGACTTAGACCTCCCTGAAAGGAAGCTGCATGCAACATTATTGCAGATATACTAGTAATATATTGAAATTTATTGGCGTAGTTGAATTGCCCTTGCGGACCTTAGATTCGGTGTTGAACCAGTCTGGACTCTCGAATCCAAGTCCTACACCTGGAGATTGAGTGGGATGCTGTGATCGGAATTTTTTTTGAAGATTGCACTGAAGCAGGTTGAGATATTGTACGACGATTGCTATGACATTATATAAATAGAGTTCGCAAGCGCAGAGAGTGACGGATGAAGCCGGCGGCGCACGTGCCTTACCAACCGCACCCAAACACGGCGCAAACACCAGTGCCACTCTTTCTTCTTCCCCTCTACTTCGCTCGGAGGCCTTGCACAAGCTGAACGAAGTCATCATCCCCCAAGCTATCCGAATACACGGGACGCGGCCACGTCCTTTTTGGGTGGCGTCATCGCTACGGTGTCGCGCACGGACGAGTCGTCGAGGATTGTGAGTGTGGACGACGACGACGTGCGGGACGACGACTGACCTGCAGCCAGCCCCGTACTCCATGGACGTGCATGCGGGAGCAACATCTTAATGGTGGGTGCAACTCACCCTACTAGCGTAGCATGCTCATGTGCAGGTTTTTTGTTTTGCAGTGCAATCACTCTCTGAAGTCCAAGGATCACCACAAAGCTTACTGGTGAGCCCGATTGACACCCTTCATCTTTCCTTGCTTACTGTATGCACATGTTGCCCATAGACACCTGCAGCATAATTGTGGTTGCACGTAGATGTACTGACGGTGAAACATGGGTGCGTCGCTAGTTATTTCCAGGAGCCCTTGACTGACATGGTTTGTGTTTCGAGGGACAAGGCCATGGCCACGCTATATTGGCTGTATGGTACGTGCTCTGCAATATCCACCGTTATTAACAACTACACCGCCAACGGTCACACACGTGGCCGCCAGCTGGACGCGACAAGTCAACCACATGTGAGTAAACGGTGGCCACCAGCATCCTAAAAGCTGGTGGTGTGACGGAGAGCAGCCGGCTAGCGAGTCGGCGGCTAGTTCCGGCACACGAAGCAGTTGGTCGGTCGGTCCAACGAGGTGAGTGGCGTAGTAATTCGATTGACCAGGGAACTAACTACGGATATCAGAGGCTTATATACTACGAGTAAATAGGGGTAACAGGATAAATGAAAAGTGAAATCAATCAAGGAGTGTGGTATCTTGGCAACGTCAAGTCAGGGATCAAAGGAAATTAAAGAGAGTGAGGGGTCGATTAAGATATATTCGTTACATCCGCCCTCCAGGTTGTCGATACGCGACGACCTAGATCTCGTTTTCGGTGTAAAAATCTTCAGCAAACTTATCGTGTGTGTCTTGATCGCAATCCGGCGTGAATAAATACTCAAGGCCGGAATTCATCTTAAAGAGGATGCCTGGAAGCTTAGTGGACCAGTCCAGGCGTCGCAAATCAGCTCTTTCGTGCTTATTCGGTGTATCATGTTCTTTGAGGGAATCGGCGTTCGCGCGAACCACGAAATCTGGTCCCACGGAGATCGGCTCGACAGCCGGTGACGGATCGGGATTTACGTGTGGCTGTGACTCCCCCTTCTCTCCTCTCACCACCTTCGCTGCGGCGGCCATTGTTCTCACGTCAGCGTATAACGCTGGCGTCTGGTCAGGTTCAATCATCAAGGCATCTGATTCACTCTCGCCCTTCATTCCGGACGTCAGAACCTCAGGCCCTAATGACTGGCCACGGTCGTCTGTCAGGGTCTGGCGCTCAATGTCGAGCACGCGACCAGCATTCGAATCAACAAGTCTCAGCTTAGTTGTGTGCAGATCTTGGTTGTCCAAGATTGCGGGGCTATTGTCGCTCATCAAATCCTTCTCAGAGTCATTAATCGCTTCAAGTGAAGGTATGTCAGAATCCGAATCATTCTCGGAGTCAATATTCAAGGACATTCGTTCAAATGTATCACAACAAGCATCGAAAAATTCAAGGGGCTCCACCCCGCCCTCCTCGACTTCGAGAAGGGTATCAAAACGTACGTGGAAGGAGTCTAGCATCTCCGTGCTCTCGTACAGCGCGTCGCGGGAGTCTGAGCCGTTGGGGATATACATCGCGCGCGTCGCAATTTCTGCTTCAATC
Source organism: Mycena epipterygia (assembly GCA_029281465.1). NCBI lineage: Eukaryota > Fungi > Basidiomycota > Agaricomycetes > Agaricales > Mycenaceae > Mycena > Mycena epipterygia. The sequence goes on along the minus strand of JARJCQ010000001.1, from coordinate 4,042,188 downwards.
CTGAATCTTGCTGACTTCGGCGACGGACAGTCCCGAGCACGATGACCTCGGCCTCCGCAATTGAAGCATAGACCTTTGCGCATGAACTCATCGCGCTGTACGTGCCTCGGAGGCTGTTCCTCTGGGAGTTCAACTTCAACCGCGGCGGCGTGCATCATTTCGGCTTGCGCCTGTGGCGCCTCAACGCGCCCTCCATTCCGGCGTGCAGAAGGATCGTCATCATCGACTTCCTCTGCGTCGTCGGCATTCTCTGCCGGTACGTCGGCGTATTCATCTTCGTCAAAATCAAAATCTTCTTCCTCATCCTGAGAGTCATACCCAAGGCGGTTCTTCTCCTCAATCTTCACTAGGATTTCGGACTTTTCGGCGCCTCTCACGACCTGCTCCCAGGTCGAGACTTCCGGATCGATATCCTTACGGTAAAGTTCTGTTTGGATGTTGAAGTTGAAGCTATTGAATAACTTAACAACCTTTTCTTGGGTATCAGGTGAGCCAATCGTGTTGAAAATCTGCGACCACTCGGCAACGTGAGCGGCTACCGACTTATCGTTCTGGAAGCAGTGAGTCAGTCGCTTTCTCTGCTTGTTGCGGAAATCAACAGGGAAGCAGAACTCGAACAGTTCCACGAAAAACCTCTGTAAGTTCCAGTTCTCTTCATCTGGTACAACGACTTGATTATAGAAATCTAACGCCTTGTCATCCAGGAAGTATGAAACGAAGAAGACCTGGTCTTCTAACGGTACACGACCCATCTTCACATACGTCGTAGCTTCTCTCACGAAGCGATGAATCAGGTTGGCGTTCGGTTCACCAGTGTACCGTCCCGGGCTAATTGGTTTTAGAACCATCTTGCGTTTGCGTTCCGAGCCTCGCTTTCGCTTGGCGGACATGCGTGGGGAACACTGGCGGCGCCGCGATCCAGACTGGTCGGTACTCAAAGAGCTGGAGTCAAAACTCGAGCTCGAGGAGTTATCTGACGAGTTGGACGGCGAATCTTGGCCAGTCTTATACACGCCACGCATGGCTTTATCAAGGAAGCTCCCAGCAGCCAATCTACCCGGAGTTATGCCCCGCAACTTGGGCACCATTGGGGACTTCGAGTCCCGTTCTTCTTTCGTCACCTTTGGTGAGTTCATCTCGGCGCGCTGCCTCTCAAGCTCACTGATTTTGTGATGCAGTAGAGTGAATTTCTCATCTGTTGTGAGATCCGTCTGGCCAGACATATTGGCGTGATCCGTTTTCGAATCACGGCCTGAGGCTTTCAAGCGCGGCTTGGGTTCAACATCGTGAACCTGGTGCGGCTCCATTTTCGGAGCTGCCGGCTTCAACTTTGAAGCTTTCTTATCGGTTTTGGGTGTTTTCCCATCCGATTTCAGAGCCTCGGAAGGCAACTTCACCTTCCTAGCTTCTGGTTTCGGTCGGTGCGGCACAGAAACATCCACCAGCACCTCACGAGACGTCGTAACGCTCTCATGATTCGTAACGCGGTGAGTTTCCGCGAAGTTCTTCAGAGCAACTGGCTGGGCTTTCGAAGTGCTCACAGCAAAGTTCTCAAGGAAACTGACATCTCCCCAGTTACCTGGATCGGTGCCTTTCCCTTTTCTGTAGGAAGAGCCATGTCCAGCAACTGTCTCAGGAATGCGTTGCGCACGTCCTGTCTTAACGGACTCCTCAGTATCGGAGCTGTTGGGACCTTGGCCCTCCTCAGCCGCTTCAGTCGCATGTTTGCGATCTGAGGCTGCGTGAAGCCGGGCTGCGAATGCCTGGTGGCGACGAGCAAGAGCAATGAGTTCATCGCCGCTCAAATCCGTGGTAGCACGCGCAATCATGGACTCAGTATCCGAAGCAAAATCTGTATATTTGCTGTCGGATGAATTGCTACGCTCGCGGTGAGTGCGCGAGGTTCTACGGGTCACCGTCGTCCAGCTTTCGGGTTCGCGCTGCACAGCAGCGACGAAAATCTCGCCTTTCGACGGTGTCTTTGCCACAGGGGCGGGTCTCACAATGCCAGAGGCACTGCGGGGTCTCATCACCGAAGTGATGGATCTCGTCGGCGAACCGACGGAGAGTCTCGCCATGTTAACGGCGGAAGGGGAATCGGGGATAGCGCCAGCCTCGATGGATCCAAACGACATACGAGAGGAGCTATAAAGGGGCGCAGAGGCAGAGTGCATGGGGCCGGCGTGGGCCTTGGCAGGTCGGTTCAAGTTATCGTCCATAGTTAGTTGGTTCAGGGAGTGTCAACAGCAAAGTGGTAGGTCCAGGGGAAATCCAGAGGGAAACCAGCAGAGCCGAGACAGGGGTTATCGACACTCAAAAAGATGTGACGGAGAGCAGCCGGCTAGCGAGTCGGCGGCTAGTTCCGGCACACGAAGCAGTTGGTTGGTCGGTCCAACGAGGTGAGTGGCGTAGTAATTCGATTGACCAGGGAACTAACTACGGATATCAGAGGCTTATATACTACGAGTAAATAGGGGTAACAGGATAAATGAAAAGTGAAATCAATCAAGGAGTGTGGTATCTTGGCAACGTCAAGTCAGGGATCAAAGGAAATTAAAGAGAGTGAGGGGTCAATTAAGATATATTCGTTACAGGTGGCCAGCAAATTTCCGAATGGCTCCATGCTGGAGCCAGCCTTATGGTGGCGGCCAGCTGACAGTCCAGCTGGTGTATAGCCGTAGTTACAACTGAAAAAATAAGCACTGATTGCTGTTTCGCACAACCAAAATAAATGTAAAAAATAGATATCATATTGGGCGCAGATACAGAACAGTATACACTAGAGCAAACGAGGACACCGCTGGGGATCCCAGATGCAGTTTGGGGTGTTGCAGGCCCAAATGTACGCCCGACTCTCCTCGTTCATGGGTGGGGTGCGGCGCCTCGCGATCCAATACACAGTGGAGGGGAGATCTGGGAAGTGATGAGTGGGTGTGGTAAATTTGCAGAAACACACACCTGGCGATTCACAATCCGACGGGTTGCACGGTCGGTGATATTTGAAGGCCTGCATACAATGTATCAGTAACCAAGTAAGGTGTATGTATGTTGCACATACGGGTGAGCCCGAACTCTCTGATTATTATAAGTACACAATATATCAGGACTTGCTCCACTTGAGTCCGCGTGTAAATTGGCGAACGCATGTTGAAGACTGGGACGAGAGGAACTAGAACCTTTGATGCCTTGAATGACGCATCCGAATGAGTGGTTTGAGATCTTGCACGTAGTTAGCCATGTTGGGTCCATATTGAGTTTGAGAAACCAAATTTGACGGTGCAACGACAGAGTTGATGGCCTCGGGTATGGACTTCGCATTGAAGACCGTCATTCACACGGGGCTAGTGGTGGAAAAGGTGGGAGATTGATGATGAAGAAGACTTGAGGATGCCAGGAATGACTCGATGAAAACCAAAAGACTTGGTATGGAGCACGTAAGTGGCCAGATCCATGTAGCCAACGGGGGTCAAGGCTCGGAAGTGAAGCACGTAATCGAGCGGGAGATTGTTGACGGTGCGGGGAGTGAGCGCACAGGGTAAGAAGAGCGCACATGAATGCTAACGGGTTCCCGCAAACAGTCGGGGCAGAAATGGAGAAGTAGAAGTGGCGTCGTTCTATTGGAAACTTGTTGTTGTCTTGAAGCGGAGACCCACCCGCTGTTGGAACAATGGAGGCGCTCGGTTCGTTGAGGAAGCAGCTTGCCCGGGGAGACTCATCCAGTAGACAGTGGAAGTAGGAGAAAGGAAGGACTGAGTGGGACTGAGCGAATGTGGGCGATCAACATGCACGTGACCATGAATGCCGTGCCAAACAAACGCACGGACCTTTGACGAACCTTACTCTCGTTCCGGCCGCAAAACCAGTCGTCGGTAATGAGATTCTTTTCGTATCTCTCAGACTGATGAGCAAACAGATCTGACTTCATCCGCTGTACTTATCTGATCTGCGGGCAGGGGTAGCATTTGAAAGCCGGCGTGTGCCCAGTCACCCAGAGTGATTCGCACTCGCAGATTCAATATATATTCTTTTGCTGAATGCGTGTAGAGCCAATGTGTGCATGTGAAAAAAAAAATCCTGAAAAATTTATGTCCGGGAGCTCGAATGTCCAGGTACACTTGAACAAGGATTCAGGGAAACAGTCGGGTACTTCCAAGAACCTTAGTTAGGCAGGGAGGTGTATTACCAACGACTCCCTTCAAGAAAATTAGTGCAAGTACATTTCCTTATTTTTCTCGGAATAGTACGTATACCAGCTATTCAACAGCATGGGAGCCATAAATATGCTCAGCTGGTGGACAGCTCGAAATATCGGCTGGAGTGTGCAGCTGGTAGCCAGCTGTGGAGAACCTGGGATCAACTTTCACGAAAGATGGCCACCAGCCGAGAACTCCAGCTGGGAGCAGCGTGCGCACACTTTGGCGGTGTAATTGAGTTTTTTTTTTGACACCTCCAATGCACTTCGAACCCACCCGAACCCGGAGAAGATGCTCGCTCCCTAACAGAGGCGGAATCTTTATGCGCAACACCCTCCGAAGAGTCAGGGAAGGTGAGCTGGTACGCTGCGGGCGAACACGGAGCATACGGCGCGAGCAGCGCGGTGGGATTGGCTTGGGTGGTGGACGGGAGGTGCGCATTTGGGCAGGGAGGAGCATACAGGCAAGTACGGGCATGGAATGACCGAGGTGAGATACCCGCACAGGGAGTGCGAGCGTCGCACTGCAGCGAATGCTTCGGCGACGGCTTGAATCTGTCACCAGCTGTACATGTAGCTACTTGAATGAATATATTCTCTTTCCCCCTACCTAATACCATTGGATTCGAGGGCAACACAGGGCTGGAATACGAGGGATCGCAGCGCAAGTAGCTAGTAATGTACGGAATACATGGGAAACGCCGAGCTGCATAGTACTTCCCTAGTGCTCACCTAGTGCTGCCCAGCACTGTATAGTGTGGCACGGCAACTAGCCAGTGCTGCATAGAGGGGATGTATCTAGGTGCACTATGGCACTAGGCAGCACTGGTAAGCACTGTCAAGTGTCACCTGGTTTTCCTGATGAACTCGACCTACAATGTCGACGCGTGCCTGACTTGGTGTGCCGGGATAGACGGGTGTGGTACGTGCTCTCCTCCTTGCTTCCATCTCGTCCCCAATTGCTTCCGCCTCCGGTTGCTGGTTTCCCGGTCCTTTGATTTTTTCTTATTCCTCTGCCTTCGAGCCCCTGTATTATTAACGTCCCCTTCCGTGCGTTAACACGTGACCTAGTCTTCGTCAATCTCTACTACGAGTTCAACAACCCCCTCCTCGACTTTGTCTTCTCCGAGAAGCCGAACCTCAAGTGCGCCGCGACGGCGATCTCCACAGCGCCGCCGAGAAGACCAACTTTGGCGGACAGGCGCTCTACCCCCAGGTGGGTCTCCACTTTACTTTCCGCGCGCCCGCTCACATAACCTCCTTCCGCAGGTCGGCAACGAGACCGTGCTCCTCTCGTTCATCACGCAGAGCAGCGGCTGGGGGCTCGACAGCCTCGTCGACCCCACCGACCCCGAAGGCTACGAACTCGTCTTTGGACCCACTGGTGATGCCAACAACGCGCCTGGAGTGAGTGTCCCGTCCATTTCCTGTCACTTCCGTCCCGATGCTAATCCGATTTTAGTACATGGGCTTTGCCTTGAGTCATTGACAAATACGATGTCGATGCCTGTGCGCAGCTCTGTAGCGAACGCGGTGCAGACCCCAATGGAGGATGCGCGTACTTCAACATCTGGCGCGCGGTCGTTAGCGGGATCCCGACGACGTATACTTGCTCCATGGTGAGTGGCTTGCCGCTCTTATCCTCTGTCTCTTCGAGAGCTCGGTGATACGCGACTTCTGCGCGAGGACGCCACTCCCCTGTGCATTCTGCTCCCTCTGCGCCCGGGCTCTCGTCCGCTCTCTCGTACCCGCTCATGCTGACCCGCCTCGCTACAGTACTACCTCGTCGCCGACGAATCCACCGCCGTCAACTTCGGCCAGGGCGACCTCGTCGTGACCCTCTCCCGCGGCTAAAGGTGTCTTTCCGTGCTCCCTGACGGGGACTTCGAGGGCTACACCGTGTGCGACTTCTTCTGCTTCACCGCGTCCTACGCGAACTGGATCGGCACCAGCCCGGCCAACGGCTCGCTCGACGCCAGCATCTTCTTCTTCGCGGAATACGCGCACACGGGCCACGGCGTCGCGCTGCTCGGCTCAGCCTCGGGCACCGACAGCCTCGCGGGGACGCTCACGCCCGCAGCACCGCTGAAGACCAAGGCTGGGACCGGATATGTTATCCAGGCGTTCATGGTCTCGACGTTCTCGGGCGAGGCGCGCGAGGGGCCCGCGAAGGTAGACATCCTGTGGAACGGCGTGCGCGTGGGCGGCATCAGCGGGTACATGCCGTGGACGCTGGTGCAGGTGGCTGTCACCGGGACGGGCAACGACACGCTGTCGTTCATCGGGGGCGCCGCGCCCGCATGGACCTTCATCGACGATGTCTACGTCTACGAGGGCTCTGTGGCCAACTAGGGCATGGTTTGTTCGGGTTTTCCCCCTCACTCACTACTTGCGCTTGTTTTAAATATGGTTAATGGGGAAACTTGGTTATTTATACAGTCGCAAACCGGGAAGAGCAACACACGTAGAAGAGCAACACTACAGCTGCGGCCATTCCTGCCTTGAAAGTGGCCTCAAAACTTGGTATGAGTACAGTAGGGCATCATCTCAGTCGATCGAGAGAAAGATTTATGCAAAACGACCCAGTGGATCAAGAGAAATAGCATTTTTTGTCCGCGGGTTCAACTGTTGTTGATGGCGGTAAGTAGGTCCTACCTTCTTCAGCCAATATTCTGCCCAAAAATATCAGCTATGTTGATTTACTGGGGTTTTTTAGATCCCTGATTACGGATATGTGGGTCTCAGATCCAAAAACCCCGGTGCCGGAACTATAATCGGTGGCGCCGTAGTGTTGCGCTTCTACGTATTTGGGCATATTTGGCCTGGCAGAAAATATTGGACTCGCTCTCGACAACTACGAGGGCTATCCCTTGGGAGTAAATTGCAGTATGTAGGGCGGATCGGTAGGATCCAATGAATGACTTGGACCGAGCGATTTAGGTTCTTTTTGGTTGAGATATTCACAGGACAGTTTGATCGTTGCTCTTCCCGGTTTGCAACTGTATTCGTAGTTGAAAGTCTTCACTATAAAATTGTGACTTACTTTCGTCATCCTTTGGATATAATCGTCGTCAACTCGCGATTCTGAGCTTTAAAAAGGCATGACTCTATCAACGGATTATATATTATTGCATCTTGCCACCACTACTTCGAGATGCTAACGCAGAGGATCTCATGGATGTATTCAATGACCCGGATGCAGGCGTCAATGTTCGATTTATGTAACAGTCTGAGTCGCTGGGAGTTGGAGTCTCAGGCTGATAGGGCACCACCGCATTTACTCACCTGAACGCAATCCAGAATCGCCACACCGAGCAGCGCAGCAGAGCGCAGCATTGGAACGTTTTCAGAGTTTGAAATGTCCTTTGTGGTCGCGGCTGCAAGGGAAGTATATTGAGCAATGGTTCGAAGGCGACTTGACTGCATTTGGGGGTCCCCCGGGGCGTGCCAAGGATGGGACCCTTGGGAAACCAAAGGCTTGCGTCCTAAGGTCAGCTCGAACTCCGCTTCCGTGCGCTGGGTGGAAGACTCCGAACTTGAACACTTGAACAAGGCAAAAGAGCAATTGAAAAGCAGGACGTAGTACACGTGGCTATCGCCCTCGGTGGATCGAGGATGTAATCATTAATGCAGAGAGTTCCGTCGGTCTCCATTGGTATCAAGTACGCCAATCTCCACAGAAGACTCCGAACATGTGGTCGTAGCCGGTTGTCCGACCTTGGGTCCCCAAAAGGGGCATGCGAAAAGAGATTAGCCAAGAAATTTCAGAAAATTCGCGAAAAAAGCAAAATTGAGAAAGCATGAACCTTAGTAATACCTTCGGATCCGGTCAATATTAATTCCTTGTTTGACGTTCGGTACGATGGTAGCTTACAGCTTGAGAGCAGGGCGTCACCAGAGAGGAGTCTGAACCTGGCTGCTTGGATGATGGCGTCAGATCCGATATTGAATCCATCTAGAGGAAAAGAGAAGTATTAGCAAGGAGCCCCTATCTTTCTGTTTGTTATTCACCCATTGCAGCCTGCATCATTGGGATGGTTCCAGTAGTACTCGACCCCGAGTGCACGTACGGACCAGGTAGGGGATCGTAGCCGATTCGCGTCTTTGGCGACTTCTGAGAGTTAAAATTTAACGTCGACGATTGGTTGACGACTTGTAGTTTGCTGGTGTAAGTTCCTCGGCTGTGGCCGAATTAATCACTGATGCGCTCAAGTTCTCCCTCTTCTCTGTGCTACTTAGAGAACAGAGCCCTCTTCTCCCTCGTGTCAGTGAAGGTGTGAGCGGATCCAAGACTTCCCACGCTACGTTGCCCCAATCCGAGTCCTGCTTTTTAATTATAGTATCATCCTCTTTGCCATTCTCCTCTTTGCCACTCCTCGAAAGAGCTGAAAACGCGCATAGGGTTGACTTGCTATCGAACGGTTACTTTAGATGCCATCCAACTGAAGCTATCGGTGTTCTTCCAGTTCGTCATTTCTTTCACAGGGTCATCACAAATGTCATCCCTTTCTTTACACAAACTGACCGGATTATTTGCCATAGAAGTCGGGATACTTATTCCGCCAGAAAAGGATACAGGTGATCGCTGTTGGCCCACCAGAAGCACTTGCCTGAATTTCGCAGATAGTCATTTATAGCCCATGTGCGTCCGGTGACTGATGAATGTCAAATTGCTCACACTATGGACGTAACGTTTACTTTCCTTTCCGGGTGGTTTTCCATAGTTCTGGTGCGGACCAACCAAAAGCGGAGCTTGAAACCGATACCCTCAAATTTATAAAGAGCAGGATCGAAGCATATAATTGATCTTCTCACCGTGATGCATTTCACCGACTTCATTCCTACGATTTGGGCAACACTGGGCGTTGCAATAATTCTGTACGGCCTTCACTCGAGGCGCGTCACCCGCTCTAAACTGCCTCTGCCACCCGGACCAACAAAGATGCCAATTGTTGGCAATATATTCAACGCACCTTCGGCTTTTGAGTGGGAGGTGTACAAGGACTGGAGTCATCAATACAGTGAGTTTGGGATGCATCGTGGTCACTGTGATTAATAGTCATCTTCAGATTCAGATATTATCCAGTTAAATCTGTTTGGGACGTCGGTGATTGTCTTGTCATCGTTGAAGGCAACGGAGGACCTGCTCGAGAAGCGCTCATCCATTTATTCGGACAGGTAAATGGTATTGTACCCAACCCATACTGTTTTATAAGTTTTCAGGTTGACAATGCCTATGCTCAGCCTGATGGGATGGGATTTCCATTTGTGTGAGTGCGTTCTGTTCATCCCATTACTTACTTTAAATAACGCGCAGTTTCAGCGGTTATGAAATACGGTACGCATTTCAGCTCCGTCAAGAGCGCGAGGGCTCTTATATCCTTCTGCTCCATTGACAGGGGAAACCTGGTTCGCCACTTAAATCCGTAATCAATTGAAACTTACTCCAAATGAAGGCGGACGCATCGGCGTCTGTTTAACCAGGGTTTCAATGTTATAAGCTCGCGGAACTTCCGTCCTAAAGAACTCGCGGCTGCTCATGGACTGCTCCGACGGCTTCTTCATACCCCCGATGCCTTCAGGGATCACTTGAAGCAGTGAGGGCTTTCTTTCAGCGTAACACGCATCAGTACATGACTGCTCACTCACTATTCTCAAGGATGGCCAGTGAAGTCATCATGTCCGTGGCCTACGGAATCAACGTCCTACCCATCAACGACCCATATCTCGCTTTGGCTGAAGAGGCACTACGCTCAGGCGAACAGGCTAACATCCCCGGGCGGTTCCTTGTGGTGAGTTCTTCACAGATATATTACCAGGAATCTGAGGGCCTCCAGGACTGGATTCCGATTTTGAAATATGTCCCCGACTGGTTTCCGGGAGCCGGCTTTAAACGGAAAGCTAAAGAATGGAGACAGATGACCCGCGCGCTCCAAGATGTGCCGTTTGTCGAGGTGAAGCGTCAACTGGTCAGGAACTATGCCTCATCACAATACACCCTTGAATGAACATTTATCTAACCAGGCATTGGGTACCGCAGCCCATTCCTTCGCTGCGGAAAGCCTGCAGATTCTCGGTGAATCTGGCGTTAAATATTATGACGAGGAGACGATCAAGGCAACAGCCGCGACTATGTATGGTGCAGGGTCCGAAACAACGGTCAATGCTCTCGCCACATTCGTCCTCGCTATGCTGGCCAACCCTGAGGCTCAGAAGAAGGCCCAGATAGAAATCGATGCAGTGGTTGGACAGGGGCAGCTACCAAATTTCAATGACGAGCAGTCCTTGCCGTACGTCTCCGCGCTCGTGAAAGAGGTGTTCCGATGGAAACCTGTGACTCCAATGGGTTTGCAACTCTCGTGATTGCTCTACTATTTAGAGTTTAACTCTTTCTTAGGCGTCCCGCACTTTCTAACAATTGAAGACAAGTATCGCGGATACAGGCTTCCCGCAGGGTCTGTGATCATCGGGAACGTCTGGTGAGTATCCCTACTTATATTAAAGTCAACTTCTCTATTCATTAATCGTTCACAGGGCTATCCTCCAAGACGAGGTTCTGTCGTAATGCACCGTTGATGCTTGTTTCTCATCTTCCCATATAGGATATGTATCCTGATCCAAGTACATTCAAACCCGAGCGGTTTTTGCGTGACGGCAAGCCGAACCCAGATGTCAGGGACCCGCACGCTGCTTTCGGCTTTGGACGAAGGTGTGTCTGCTCACAAACTCCGTGCTCGGTATTCCAGCTGAACCATTTACAGGATATGTCCGGGAAGACACATGGCGATGTCGTCGGTATGGATTACCATAGCCTCAATTCTGGCGGTCTTCGACATTACCAAAGCCGTCGGGGAAGATGGACAGACCATCGAGCCCTCTTATGAGTATTCTCCGAACCTCATCAGGTAATGAGTGACCACTCTCAGAGATGTCAGTTACTCAGATTTTCTAGTGCAGCACTCCCTTTCAGATGTTCAATCACGCCTCGATCCCCAGAGGTCGTGGCCCTGATTGACGCCACTGACTAGTACAGTAAGGTAGGCGTCATGCGCATCCATCGAGTCACGTGCCATCACAGTGTGACACCGACTCCCGCCCTTACTAGTTGGTACTGTCGGGATGGGAAGCCAAACTAAAACCATAGATGTGCTTAGTTTAAGCAAATCCTATGGTCTCAGATTTTTGATAACTGGTCTCAAAAAAATGTTTTTCACTGATTTTTAGAAAAGTGCCCAAAATATCATTTGCATTCCAGCGAGACAGCTTTACATTTTTATTGTCAAAATTTCGTGCTTGCTCACCAATCAAACACGCTGTTTCCTCCTACATTTCGCGTCCACACTCGTCTTCCTTTGGTTTTTCTCTGTGTAATGGGTGTGGGTAGATGTAGAAGACCAAAATACAACTCATATGACAAATTTTGTATGTTTTGCTAATAGATCCCCATCTCAATCACCCATAACGGCCCATACCCTAAATTTACTTCACTGCATTGTGAGGTAAACATCTCCAAGGCAGAGGTAAGTTATATTTCCATATATATACACTACAGGTGCAAAAACACTTAACTTTACATCTTCAAGTTTTACAGTTAACCCACTCTATGGGTCGAGAACATTGGAACAAAGTTTCCGAGGCCAAGATCTTGATTTCTGGACCCTTCACACAGTAAAAGACTCAGTTTTAAGAACTCTTTTTCTGCTAGGAGGATTTCTAGGCAAAAAGACCGTTGTTTTATTTTTCGGAACCAAAATTTCGCGCTTTCCCACGTTACTGTCACGCATCAGTCACGTTCACGTGACTCGATGGATGCGCATGACACCTACCTTAGCATTGGGACGAGTGGGAAAAATATCATGCAGGTTTCCTGAATCTAATCCCATGTAGTGTGATGTCCCTCTGTCATCTTCGGGCCCACCAGATCTAAAAACGGGGTTAAATCCAAGAGCACGTCTTGCGCCCTCATAAGTTTCCCTTCCTTTACCGGCCAGATTATTCACATAGCAGTCGCATACAGAAAATGAGGCAGGCATTCTTTGATCGGCCCTGAAGCACTTGGCTAAATTCCGCATACTGGTTTTTTTTTTTTTTCATTCAATTCGACAGGGGGGGGGTGACGCGTGAAAACCGGAACATATTCAACACTTCGACACGGCCCAGGTTAGACCGTGACACCCCCCCAAAATTTCGACAGCCTGTCAAAAGGATGCAGGGCATCATACAATCAACTGGGGCTTTTTCTGGAAGCATGGAGAGTCAGGCAAATTCATGTTTAAATAAGTAATAGTAGGCCTGCTGGCATGGCAAAGCCCACCATCGTGGAAATCATAATAAAGTAGGTAGGGCAGATAAGTGGCAGCCTGGTGCCAATTTCTGTATATTGTCTCTTTCAACAAATTTTCGACTAGTACTTACATAGCAACTGTTCTGTGTTCAACTTGACTTGAATGTTCAAGATTCAATTCTTTAACAATTCTCAATTATTGGTATAATGACTTAGCACTCAGAACATTCCCAGTGTAACTGTCACGCATCAGTCACGTTCACGTGACTCGATGGATGCGCATGACGCCTACCTTAGCCTCCGCGTAGAATGGATTTCGATTTCCAGGTTTGTGGTTCTCTGCTCCAGATCAGCGCGCGGAGCCATTCAAACAAAAGTGTAGTATTCACGGGTCCGGGGGTTGTTTTTCAACCACAATCACGGCCCCGAATAGCACCCGATTAACCAAAGATTTTCGGAGTTGGTCGTTGAACCTCGGCTCGGGAGTACATACTGTGGGTGCAATCCGAACACCGAACTAAGAATGCTTACTGTACTATTTCGACCGTAGGTCCAGGTGATGGGTGACGGAGTGTCATGAACGGAACCTATTTGTTACCGGTGACGGTGACAGCAAACATTTTGACAGAACTCCAACACCTGGGAACATGCAGGAAATGAGGTATATCGGAATCCATGGGGCACATAATAACCCAGTGTGACGCGCCTGGCCAGAATGAGATCTGGGCGCTCGCTCGCGAGCTGTGGGAAATGAAGACAGGGGACATCCTTCCCAAACTGGTAATGGGCCAAATAATGGCATGCGCGGCGAACACGCGAGGCGACGTGGGCACATCACGTCTATTCCGAATACTCATATCCGAATCGGCACATTTAATCTGGAGATTGAGATGTGAGAGAGTAATCCAAGAAAAAGAACCCACGTCGCAGCGAGAAATAAGAAGCAGATGGCTCAAGTCGATGAACAACAGGCTGGGATTAGACTGTGCGCTAACAAACGAATCTAAGTACAGAAAAAAAGCAATAGATAAATTGCTAGTACCAAACACATGGTGCAAAGTCCTGAATGACGGAGAACATCTCCCTAAAGACTGGACCAGGAAGGCCGGGGTTTTAGTGGGTATCGGTTACAGCAATTGGCAGTACCGAAGGCGCGGCCGAAATTTTTCCGATTTGGGATGTTTTCAAAGAATTCCCCGTGGCTCGGTCAGTTCTTCACCGATTTGGATGAAACCATGCTAGATCTTTCGGGGTAACTCAGACGGAATTAGTGATAGAGACAAACCTGTAAAAATACATCACATTGTCTGATGTAGATTTTTGAGGCTTTTCGGCAATGAATCTGATTTGGCATATCCAATTCATGTACTCCTGGTCTGGATTTTGTCTAGGGAAGACTTCTCAACATTCTAAAACATGTGATAGAGTCAAAAGTATATCACATCTCATGTATGTTTCAATCACGGTAATATTTCAGATCCCGCTGGGTTGCCTGTTATCTCGACATGACTGCAAGCACCACAGACCAAATTCTTTACAGTTATGACTCTATCACATGTTTCAAAATCCATCCCGGCTGACTGTTGCAAAACACCACATTGTTTGAACATGCCTGGACCTCGCTAGATCACAATTATCTCAAAAGGGGGTGCAAAAACCTACATCAGAGAATGTGATGTATTTTTACAGGTTTGTCTCTATCACTAATTCCGTCTGAGTTACCCCGAAAGATCTAGCATGGTTTCATCCAAATCGGTGAAGAACTGACCGAGCCACGGGGAATTCTTTGAAAACATCCCAAATCGGAAAAATTTCGGCCGCGCCTTCGGTACTGCCAATTGCTGTAATTCCCAGTAAATTCACAATGGAATTTTAATCGCATCGGGTGTCGCAGATACAGAAGGATGCAAAGAAACAACACGAGGAACTCCTAGCCTTCCTTTCTGACGCGGGGTTGGCTGTCTCTGACTTATCCTCGGTGGGTCTAATTAATTTTACCGTGCGCTCCGGTTAAAATAACCGGCGTACCTCAGGATGCTGAGAGTTTGTCGTCACTACATATGAGGTTACCTAAATTCATTCTGAATCGACAATGGACAGCTTGCGCAACAGCCACTAGAGCCATTCAATAGCTTGTGGAGCGTGCGCAGATTTGGCAAGTGAATGGCTCCACAAAGCCATTGACATCATATTTTGGCTGTGGAGCCATTCATTTGCGCACGTGCCACAAGCCATTGCATGGCTCCAATGGCTTGCAATTGTGCGCAAGCTGTCTAATGCGCAACTTAGATCGTCGAAAGCCTATGGACTCGCTCCTCTCGAAGCTGCATGACATAATGCTCTCGCAATATACCACAGGAGTCAAGGCGATGGAGACAGGTCCTTACAGAATCATAAACTGGCTCTCGTCGACAACTGGTGGGCCCGCAAATACCGCCTTGAATGCGGAAGGCGGGCTTGCCGCCCGGAAACCTCCATGAGGTTGTCCGATACGGGATACAACCTGGAGGCGCTCAAATACGCCAAGCATGCGCAGGAATGTGCATTATCAGGCTGTAGCCATCACGTTGCAGGTCCGATGCTTAAACTACCTAGGCAGTTTCCATACTGCCCAGGGACTTCGTTTCCAAGCTACAGATCTGTTGAAGAAATGTGGACTTCAAAACACCGTTCAAGACTTCAGGCTGCGCAGCCACCAGGCACATATTCATCTCCAGAAAACGGAATACCTCGACGCCAGGACAATCAGCGAATACATCGCCCGCGCTTCTGAAAATTCCAGACTAGTCCTGGAAATTGCCTTCGCCCATCATAATCTTGCCGTCGGTGATATCGCGCTGGGTGCCCCTCCAGACGTGATACTCCGAAGTCTGTAGACCGCTCGTGAACAATTCAACATGGTGCGATGGCCATTGGCGACTCCACGCTGGGACACGACCCACGCAGGCCTCCATCTCCGCGAAAGAGAAATCCTCCAAGCGAAAAAGATGTTTGAACTGTCGTTCGCGGCACTGCAGTACAGATTAGTGGAGGCCGCAGACTTCTGCCTCGAACGACTGGCGGACGTTCACAGTGGAATGAGCGGTCCACATGATACCTAGGCGGCCATTCATCTTGCCTCCGCATGCAAAACACCAAACAAGCTGCCGATCGTGAAGGCTTTTTTCGCTTTTGGGACAATATTTTTGTCGCTCATGAAGACGATGAAACAGCGTTGAGTCTGTTTCGCGTTGCATGGATTCACCTGCATGGGAATACATCGGTGGAGGGAGGATTGTGTCGCACGCATCGCAACTATCCTCGACCGACGACGGCAGTTGACGCGATAACTTCATCGTTTTCAACAGCTACCGGGGTATACCATCCCGCCGTTCCAACGCTATCTGAACCGCATCAAAACTTCTTAGTTTCTGGATTTCTAGACGCACATCCAGATTCCATTTTTGTCATCTTTGACCGTGATTTACCATTTATTTACCATTTAATCGCATGCATATAGAAGGACGACGTATATTATACTACTCCATCAGCCACATCAGTGGCATTTCAAACTCGCTCCACCTCCCCAACGTGTCCCTTCGATTCAAAGTTAGGATCACTCTGAGAGGGAGACGGCTGCTCTCTCCCCAATCGCCGGTGGTTTTTGTGCGCATTGATCACCTCAAGATGGGCGGCTGGGACGACTGCAAACAGAAAATTGCCGGATGAGAGAGGTCTCGAAATGGATGGTGCGTCTACGCACCGCGGTCGGAGTCACTCAGCATGAGCTCGTACACGACGCACGAGAGGAGTGTCGCGGGGATATTGGTCAGCGCAGCGAGCGCCGCGTATGATCCGCCTCCCGCTATACATGTGAATACTTAGATGAATACCTATAATGCCAAACGGAGACGCACCCGGCAAGCCCCAAACGGTGAGCGCCACAAGGCGGCCTCCCACGTCGCGGGCAGCGTTGGCAGCAACTGCGGAGAGATGTGTCAGTGATTGCGCTGCCAGGGATGTTGCGGGACTCACGTCCGTTGGAGGAGAAAGACCAGATTGCGACGGCGCTACATATGGAGATGAGTGTGGGACGGACATCGCAATGCACCGAATGAAACGTACTAAGCAAGAGAAATGATCATGGGGCCCACTGCCGGCGGGATGAGCGTGTTTGTTGGGTCCAGGGCAGCAAAGATGACGAGTCCCAACATGAAATCCTGCATCGAGGTTCGATTGAATGCAACTCAAGTTCTAGTTGTCAATATACGCACCACCACAAACTCGTTCACAAATGCCCGGCCCATGTTGGAACCGGGCTGGAGAGAGAGAGCAAAAATACCGCCAGGACCGTTGGGAGTGTAGAAGATGGCCTCGCTCATACCCGGACCTGCGCCTGCGAGGGCAAGCTCCGCCTCTATGATGAGGGTCTTATATTGCACGTAGACCAGCAAACAAGCGATATATCCGCCGAGGATCTGCGCAACTATGTACCTATTCGTGAACAGGCATTAGCGTCGCTGCAGCTTAACTACGGGTTCATTTACCGGAAGCCCTTCAGCGGGGGGAAACGATGGAAGACGAGCTGGGTAACAGTGATAGCCTGGAAAAGGAGGGTGAGTGGACGACGATGGGAAAAACAAGCGACATTTACCGGATTGAAATGGCCTGGCGGTTTGTTCCAGAAGGTGAGCGGTGGTTCTCCGTTAAGTGAAGATGAGCCTTACCTCCCGAAGTCGCACTGCAGACACTGATTGCGAGAAGGATTCCGCACGCGTAGGCGAAGCCGATCTGGAGTATAGCTGCGACCCTATTAGCACTCTCCATCTTTCGCATGTAAAGTTCAGAAGCGTACACGATGCCCCGGTCACCTTCAAAATGTTCCCGAGGACGTACAACGCTTGCGAGCCAACACCTAGTGAACACTCGGATCAGTGAAATGATCCGTCTGACCCATAGATATATGCGCACCAGCATAAGTACTGCAGGACAGTAGAACTTGTGATGAGCAAGAAATGAGGACCAGAGACTGACGACATACTAGAAAAAGACGCCCAGCTGCAGTGGATACAAGGCTCAGAGACGGTATGGCTACGCTTTTCTTGACCGACTCACAGCTTCGGCGAAGCACTCGACAAGCCAGTGGATGCTGGTATGGCGGCGCCGTTCAAACCCTGCGTAAAACCCCGAGCGCTGTCGGATATCACTGAGGTAGACAATGTTGTTAGACATGGTGGGGCCAAAGTGTGTCCGTCAGCATTAAAGAACTCATTTGTATTCACGCCATGGGATATTTTAACCGCATCCGAGACAGACCATGTGAGCGGCTGCAATGCGTTTCCTGTGCGGGTTGAAACGAGCGCTCGTCCCAGAGAAATGGGAGAAATGGAGACACTGCGGAAGGGCGGGGAATGCCAGCACCCAATGTCACTTGAGCGTCCTGCAAAAAAACGGAAGGAAGCATGCAGAAGTCAGCAAAGGCGAATACCCGGAGACTAAAATAGCAACTAGTCAGGCGACCAAATGAATAGAAACGTTCGGCTACTTCACATTGCCGTCCAGTAACCATCTACAGCACCCGGTAACGTCCAATTTTTTTCAATGCGTTGAGATCCGGGAGCGAGGAGTGGCATGTGCGGCAGCAGTGCTCCCGGGAACGCATGGGGACTGAGAACGGACACGGAACATAGGCAGAGTTTACCTGGAAATGCTCAGGCCTACCTTCGCATGGTGGGTGCAGGCGGACTTATTTTTGTTTTGGTAGAAGCCTGATGAGTTTCACGGTAAGTATGTAAGGGGGATGGAAACGCACCCGTACCTCAAATTAGCAATCCATGGGAGCTTCTGGCAAAGAATGTATAGACTTGCGTCCCCGTATGTCCTAGCCCGAACCACAATCAGTGGTTACGGCGGCGTCGGCGGGGCGTGATTTTAGTCTCCAGATCGGAGCCTGCGGAAGAGCGAAGGCCAGTGTTAAGGCTGAGAGGCTCAGGCTGAGGTCCACACCTGGAACCAGCCGTGGACGCCCAAATACAAAGAAGACAAACAGGCTGTGAGCAAGATGATAGTGGCGGGCAAGGTGGTGGGAGAGTCCAGGCACGGTGGCGGTGCAGTGCCGTAGCTTCGAATCATCCAATCACGTAATGTTCTTTGGTGTCGATCAACTTGGGCAGTTGTCCAAACCTCGGCGAAAATGTTATGTTCCGTAGTCATGGGCAAGGCGAGAAACCAAAGACTCTCTGCCTCTGATCTCCCTTCGTGGCCACCATACAACTCCAGTCCAAATTTTCTTCAACTCGCAACGCTACAATTCTCTGCTAGCGATAATTGCGTCTATACTACTAGTAGCGTCGAGATATTACTGGATAACAATAAGCTAAAATGATAAATCCAACCCCTGCCAAATAAATCCAGGTCCCTTCGTCGACGGTAATCCCATCCCCAAGCTGCAGGCGACAGGCGATGATATCACAGCATTTTCTTCGACGCCGCACCATTCCCGTTCACCTTCGCCTTCGCTTTCGGTTTCACGCCGATGGGTTTCTCCCCGGTCGGCTTCACGCCGTTCGGCTTTTCCCCGCTCGCCTTCGCGCCCGCCGTGTGCCCGTTTGCGCTCTCCACCACCACCTCCTCGTCATCCTCATCCTCGTCGTCCGAGCGCACGTCCTCCGTCTTGTTCGTCCGCACAGCACTGCGCGAGATTGGACGTCAGTATTATATCACCACCAGGAAATAATTCGAAACGAGGAAAGGGATGTGACTACGAAGGGGTGTGTCGAGGAGTGAAATCGATACATATATAGCAGCCAGAAGAAGACGAGGAAAAGCCGGAGTCGAAAAGGGAAAAGGAGAAATGGAAAAGACGAAAATAGAAAGAAGAAGGAACAAGGAACAGAGAAACACGCACTTGACCACAACCCGCGCAATCATATAGAACCAAAACACATTCAGCCCCTGCAGCACCCACAGCGCGGCGAACCCGCACCAGCGCAGGCGCGTCAGCGTCGTTTTGTCTTGTCTGTTATCCCGTTATCCCATTGTACCGTTATCCCATGTTATCCCATATAGATGAGTGTGTGGTTAGTGTTTGAGAAGTGTATTGGTAAGTGTTGAGATGTATGTGGTGAGCGTTTGAGAAGTGTATTGGTGAGCGTTTGAGATGTATTGTTAGCGTTTGATATGTATGGATTAGTTAGCGTTTGTTTAGAACTTGCGGAAGACGGAATGGGAGACGCACGGGAGCCGCTCGAGGTGCGGGTCGATCTCGGTGTAGACGCTCCAGAGGATGGCGAGGTTGAGATAGTGCCGGAAGTATCTGCGCGAGACGACGAAATATTAAAATTATACACCGGCGGATGGACGGAGAAAGGGTTCAAGGGGAATGAAGAGAAAGAAAGGAAGAAATAAAGGAAGAGACGACATACGTCCAGGACACGGCGAAGACGACGAGCAGCGCGTGGTTGGCGCGGCTCCACTGAATGTAGTTGAGCAGTTTCGGGAGCTGGATGATGCGAATAATTTATCAGCCGGGGCCGGTTATTTTCTGGACAGGATTATGAGGTACGCACGGCCAAGAGCGCATCGGGGATGTCCATGCTGACGAACACGGCGTTCCCCGCGATGGTGAGGTGCGTTATGTAGCTCACGCTGTGCGATTTGGTTTTCAGGTCCGATAATGGATGAATCGCGGATATGAAATTGCGAATATGAGTGGGTGGACGAAACGCAGGACAGGAAGGAACGCACATGACGAGGGCCATGGTGATGATGTGGTGTATGACGAGCTCGACGTAGTCCTTGCGCGGCTTCTCGAGGCCCAGCACGAGGACGAGGAACTGCTGTGTCCAGAAGGCGGCTTGGAGGAGGTAGTAGCGCTTCAGCTCGGGGATCATGGTCGTGTGGGGGTAGTCTGCACGGGTGGAGGGTGTGAGTATGCGTATATTCGAAGAATGTAAAAGATGGCGCATATTTTATATGGATAGATCCGTGAAATCGAATGGAGAAGAGGGGAGGAGAAAGGAAAAGAATAAGAGAAAGCGGACGCACCAATCCAGAACGCCTCCGTGTGGTACCACCAAGTCGGGAGCTGCGACATTATGCGCTGGAGAACGCAGGTTAATGTCCGTTCAGCAGGACATGATCTGGACGCACCATCCCCCATACGCCGAACGACGCCCAATATATGAACGCATACAGCTGCTCCCCGAATCGTTCGAGCTTCCCCGCGCGCCGGAGGCCGAAGAACCGCCCCACGCGCTGCGCAACGGTGACCGTAATCGTCTGGCGCAGAAGCGAAAATACCACGACGTAGTACGCGCAGAACGCGAGGTCGCCTAGCCCGCGCTCGTAAAGTGGTGGACCTGGCCCCGGGACGCGGTGCGGAAGGATGAAAAGGTTCGCGAAAGGGTTTGAGCGGGGCGTGTATTTGGGTGGGATTACGGAGATAAGGTGGGGCTCGAGGAACGGCCAGACAAGAAAGAGGATGACGGGGAGGATGAGGAGGCGCAGGGATTCGACTGTTTCGATTGGATGGACGTCAGGTGTGAACAGCTACTTGAGCGGGAGACGCACCCGGCTCGACAGCCGATCGCAGCCAGGGCGATACGCGCCGCACTTTGGGCTTGCTCCCTGCTGGAAAGGGAAAGTCTGTCTGTATGGGGGACGGTGCATCCAGCGGGCTACGACCGATATAAGGGCATTGCGGAAATGGACGAAGCACAACTGGCGCACGTCTGAGGCTCGACGGAGTCGGAGAAATGGTTCGTGGGTTCGCTAGACACGTCTCTGGAATGGCATGAATGAAATGAACCGTGGAGGAATGGCGAAGGCGGGAAAGGCGCATACCTCGCGGCGGGTTTGAGATGGGGTGGTTTGGAGGCCTTGCCTCGTCGGCGGGGAGGATCCATGAGTGGTAAGGATGGATGGAGGCAAGGATCAGGAGGCGGGTGTGCAAGAAAAAGATGATCACCGCTGATCACAACGTCAAAGGCATCGACGGCAGGACCCCGGATAATAGCCAAGAATCCCTGATGCAAATCCTGACGAATTTGGGTAATTTTGGGCCTCTAGGGGTGTTCCAAATCCTGACGAAATGCGCCAAAATGGCCGTATGGCCTGGTCAAATCCTGACGGAATTGCGCCGGCGGCGGAGAAATTTTTTGCGAAAATGACCTCTTGGGGCGAAAATTTATACCTGAGGCGAAATCCTGACGATTTTGGGCCGATTTTGGGTCTTAGGCGTGTGCTAATCCTGACGAAATTCCCGAATAGAATCCTGACGAATTTCCCGTTTTGAAATCAGGCCTTCTCACCTATAATCCGGGGTCCTTCGACGGCCCAAACGACGGCCGGCGCTTAGTCAGGGCCAGATGTCATCCGGATGCATCCGTACAGATGACATTTCTCTCGCTCATTCTTATCTCGCACGAACAGCAGATACCAGCAGAAATACTGAAGCATGGCATGATTACTCCATACTCTACTCTTTTTGAAGCTTTTGGGTAGCCAGAACACCCAAACTGGCTTGAAATCAAAGAAATTCATATCCAGCCTTCAACCGCCATCCGTTGTTCATCCGTGCGAAGTCTATCCACTGTACGGATGACGATCGAAGGATGACATCCGGATGAGACATTCGTGTCGGTCCCTACTTGAACACTTTCCAACGCCAGGTAGTAACCGGTTCTGCAAATAAGTGCCTGGTCATACATAGTGGTGGACATCCAGCTTCCGGGAAAGTATAGCGCGAGAAAGGCGAGAATGGGTGCGCGTTCGCCTGTATGGTGACTATTTTATTGCCACCAAAGTCTTCAGGTGGTTCTCCGTCGGCCCACGGAGGATGCTGAGCAATTTTGGTTTTGTCCATGTGGGTTTACGGTCGCGTAAAAAAATCACATCTCGCGTAAGGAGGAAGAAAGAAAGGGCAATATGTAAAAGGATTAAGAAGGCAAGTTGAAAGGAGACACGGGTAAAAACTGTGGCTCGAGGTACTTACTTATCTGCAAGTTTTAAACCAAGTGATGCTGTTGATCAGGATGTGTATACATACAAGAGCGTGCCGGGGGCGCTCCGCGCCCCTGGCACTTCGCCTCTGAGGTTATGTTGTGGCACCAGGCATATTTCAGTTATATATTTGAAGGAGTCAAGCCAGAAAGGCCCCGAGGCGGCAAAAGACGGAGGTGTCGGAGATGGCCGAGCGGAGTTTGAAGGCTTCGGACAACGCAATTTTATAAAAAGAGAGATATCCACTGCTATCACCGGTCTGCAAAAAATAGATGATGAATGCATTGAAGGCGCGTTCCTGCACCGCAAAACCGTTGATACCAATACTGTTTGAATTCTGTTCTCTGTCAGAGATGCCACGGACGAACCGAGAGTTTTGACACGAGAACGATCTGACAGGATGAATACTATCCTGCACTCCAGGAGCAGCTTGGCGGTGTTTCAGGGTGAAATGACGGTGGACCAGAGAATACAAAAATTGTGGGGTTATATCCCAAATCTGATTCCGACGTTGTGAGGAAAAACTTGGAGAAGTCGGGAGCTGCGCATGGGGTTTTTCGACCATTCTACTGGGTATCAAATGCAGGGAGAATTGGAAAAAATAAATCGAACAAGGAAGGTATATATGCAAGGAAACATCCGGGAAGAACCTGAAGCTCCCAATGGACTACAAGAAATGCTCTAATACCTGTTAACATCACTGGGGCCTGTAACCACCATTCCATGATTTACTCCGTCCTTAGATGGGTGTGGTGAAAACTGAGTACAGTCGCCTCTGTCTTAAGCCATACCCCTCTGTCACTTGAAAAACCATGGGTTATCGCGAAGTATGGGTTACTGCAGAGCATGGGAAAGCACTCGGCAAAAGCCGAGAACCTCTGCTGACCAACCCATAAAATATATTACAGATCTTTAATAAATACTGCTTTAAACATTGAATATGCAACTGGTGCCTTCTTTCTGGTTAAAGTGTCTCTGGTCATGGAGCCTGGATCAGAAGGTCGACTGATGGCGGTCCAAACACCCGTGAACTATCCCTAAAGGAGCTATTCCCAACAGAAATAGCATTCCAGGCAGTTTTGTGTGAACTTCGCACCAAACATGGGCTGCTTACTGAGAAAACTAGGGTAAGTTATGGGTTTTTGCCCCAAAAATGTATGGGTTATGGAGTATGTACTACAGAATTATGGGATTTTTGGCTGTAACCAACTTGATTACACCAAAAAACTATGGGGCACAGCAGAGTATGGGTTATGACAGGTATGGGTTAGGACAGAGGCGACCGTAGATACAGTAGAACTCATTCCAATTTTTTTTTCATGCACTCTCAAATATATTCCGGATTTTGTCTGGTCTACAGAGAAAGCACTGGCTGGATGGCAGATAAGTGTAAACTGCGCATGGACCATCGGCAGGTCTCGGGATGTTCCCGTATTGATCCGACGAGCATGACACTTCGCCGCTTTGCTTCCCGCCACCAAGCCCGCCACCAGCCCGCCACCAAGTCCGCCACCAAGCCGCCACTTGCCGCGACCAATCAGGTCAAAGTCTTCACCAGCTCTGCACTAAGCACTGAGCAGCTGTTTGGTTCCTAACACTAACCTCGGATCGCCATCCCCTCGTCTTCTTCATCCCTTGATACTGATCCATCTTCTACTTTACGGGACGGGCAAACAAACGTTAACAGGCAAAAAAAACGACCACGGAACCTGACTGGACTGGATCTTCACCCTGGCTGGCTTCCTGAACATCTCAGGCTACTTATCTCCTGGACTACTAATATCTCAGATTCGTGGGGCAGATTGGGCCGGATGAATCGGACGACGCTTGGATGAAGGTCGCTATGCCCCGGAAGCGGACATCGAAGCCGTTCAGCGCTGAGATTCTCGTTCGCTGGTGATTTTCTTCCAATGATGTTCATGGAATCCGCAATATCCAGAATATAAAGGCAATCTGGATGATCTACGATTCTTCAAACTTCTCTGCGCGCAATATTCCCCGCGATCATTTCGATCATTTTTCAAAGTCAGGACGACGAGGGTTTCCGATACATGGCACTCTTAGAGGCATGCCCGTTCAGGAATCCGAGCGCGATGACATTTTTCAAGAGTCATCAAGCATAACTTTGGGGTCCAGCCAATCACTATGGCGAACAGTGCGATGGATTCAAGACTGCGAAGCCGCCTTAGGCTTAATTACGTAGGTATTCTTAACCTTGTGAATAACGGCAGGATTCATACACGCTCTTGCTCGGAAGCAGAACTGGTGCCCCGCAGGCCCATTGTCAGTGATGTTTCGTCCAATGCCTGCGTAGACGCTCACGTCACTGTGGTGCAATTGGTCACAGGCTCTTCATACTATACTTATTGTTCCATTTTCTCACAGCACGCCCTCAAACTGTGCAAGCCCGGCGAACTGACGCTACATTGCACAGAAATTTAGACCCACAACAGGCGATGATAGGTAAGTATCATGGAGTGCTGACAGTCGCTGCGCTGATGAGGTTGCTTGGCGATAGGAGAGACATTCTGCGCCCCAAATCACGAAGCATCACCTGATCCTTGCCTGATCCCATAATGGAAGCCTGGCATCCTTACGGCTTCAACTTCTCCGCATAACCCCGCAGATTCTACACCCGAACTCCTCCCGTAGCCTCAGGATAAATGTCGCGCGCGCATCTCGCAAATCCTTGCATCTCCAGCTTTTCGACTTCTTTCCGATGTCCTTCGTCCTCGCCACTGGTCTCGCCGAGGCGGTCGTGGAGTTCACGCTCTACGGCGCGTTCACGGTCGTCTTTTTCGCCGTCGTATACTTGTTCTGGACGCGCGGCCTCATCTCAACAAAACGGCCTAGCCTCTTCGTCTTTGTGGCCCTCGTGCTCCTGTTTCTGTCGATAACAGCTGTACGCAATGTGGCATCACGCCCGATACCTGACCGACTGATTTTTTTTTGTTTTTTGTTGCAGCATTGGATCAATGGGATATACGTCGTATATATCGCGTTCATACGTCTTGGAGGAGGAATTCCGGCTGAATTGTTCTATCTCGGTCTATCCTCACCCACGTCGCTCGCACATATCAGCCTCGTGGAAATCGCGACCTTCATTACAGACGCCCTCGTGGTAACCTCTCTTCGCTACATGCAATGGTAACATCTCATCACTGTCCGTTCCCCAGATCCATCGCCTCTATATTGTCTGGTCTTGTCAAATTCGCGTCATAATAATTCCGGTCATATTTCAACTCGCCCAAGTCGGTGGGTTCCATCGCGCGATTTTAGAGATCTCTTATTTCTAATATGAATTGGGACAGTGAGCGGCATCCACACAATATACGACTTTTCCCGCGAGACGCTGTTCACTTTCTACGCCCTGTCCAATCCCTGGGTGACTACCAGCCTCGTATCCTCTCTCGTGTGAGTAACAAGTACTGCTCGTATTTTTTTGTGAATCCCCTTGACGGTGCCAATTCGATATCAGAATCAGCGCATACAGTAATGGTGAGTAGTACATCTGCCAACCATCTTGTGTCGACCGACTCAAAATATTTGCAGGGATGATCATCTATAAAATCTGGGGAATGGCGCGCTCGGTCCAAAGAATCACAGGAAAGCCGAACAGTGGACAGCGTCTCATGGTATGTTATACTCCCCATTTTAGCATGTCATTTAATTAAAAGCCACGCAGGCGGTGCTCGCAGTGATCCTCGAGAGCTCCGTGCTCCAGACGTACGTGACGATTGTAATTCACTGTGCGACGGCTCACCCTGGTGGACAGGACAATGTCCGTGTGCATCTTAGTCTCGTTTCAAATCGGGCTGCTTGTGCAGTCGGTGTTTACGGCGCTGCAGCCCGTCGTGTTCGGCCTCTCGGTCCTCCTCATCCACGCGCGGGTCGGACTGGGCTGGGCGCAGGAGTCCTATCGTGCCAACAGTACATCCTTGCCCACCGCAATATCCCTCAATATCAATGTTACAAGAACCACAAGGGCAGACGGTACCGTGGTGGAGAGTATGATTGGGAGCAGGGGAAATGGGAGTGTGGGGGCGGGAATGAAAAAACAAGAGGATGTATTGTCAATTTCTGAAGTGTAGTAACATTTTTTTGTACCAAGTACTTAGTCGGAACTGGTTTCCAAGACTGGAATGTATTATTTTGTTGTTCTGTTATTTTGTGGTTCTGTTATTTTGTGGTTCTGTTGTTTCAGTTCAAAAATATCCACGAGATTACGTCGTGGAGTGTTCCCCGCGGTAATAACAGACACAAAGCACCCGATTTTCTCAGCATCCGATATAATGAAACTGACAGTTGACCGAAGCCATGAGTGTTCCCTTGACGCTCAAAAGAGTGTTAATGAAGCTTGCACCGCCCCGGGTTAACTTATTTACGCTATCTTGCACTGCCTGTAGGCTAACAATGGACTAACTTAGGATGAATTGAGCTCAATACAATCACTAGAAATACAGCGTTCCACGGTACACCCAAAGCTAAGGGCGAGTAGGTCTAGAGACAGCGTCCGCTCAAGTCTATAGGTAGCTTGCACGAAGGGAGGGAGCGTCCACGAAACGCCGCTCAAGTCCCTTCTTCCTGGCCATCCGTCGTATCAAAGCTCCTTCTTCACCACCCGCTCAAGGATGCGCATTTCTTGTTCCCCGAGCCCCATCCGTGCGTCGGCGCCCAAGACCGCGCACGACTCCGCATCCTCCGCTTCGTCCACGACGCAGCGCATAACATGCGCGACGCTGCACCCCGATGCGTACGCAATGTACGTGGTCGCGACGGCAAGGACGGCGCGCGGCGGGCCAACGAGGAGGACTCGCACGGCGTCTGTGCGGCATTTCTGAGATGGGGGCGGGCCGGTGAGCGGGTCGAAGTCGAGAGGCGAATACGATGACTCGCAGGCATCACCGTCAGGTGATTCGGTGGGGTGCGCGCAGGCGTAGTACGGGAGCGCAAGAGCGAGAAAGTCACGCGCCACGAGGAGGTGGCGCGCCCCGAGCGGGAGAGCGGTGCGGCTCTTGGATCCCACGTACATATTTAGGATATGTCCGCACCCGTTGTCGGCGGACTCGGTGACACCCGTGCTCCCAACAGGGTGTTCCTCCGAAGGGGTCAAAATTCGGATGACGTGCGTCCAGCTTCCGGTGGGGAGTGTGGCGGGAGAAGAAGGCGAGGATAGATAGAGGTAGGGTATGAATTGGCGCGGTCCACTCTTGTGGTCGATAAAGTCTTCGAGAGGATCCATCGACCCTCCGGGAAGAGGCGGAGGAGAGGTGATTCCGGAACGGGGGAGAATCTGGTTGGTGGAGGGAGGAGTGTTTCCCGCAGAGGATGTTAAATTGGCGCGCAATTTTGATTTCGTCGAGGTGGGTTTACGATCGGTGCAGATGCGCAAAAGGGTGTTGCATCTGTCGCGCAAGGGCTGGCGGAAAGGCATGGTGGAGGGTGGAGATATGGGTAAAATGAATGTGTGGTTCGAGGGTGGCAGCGGGGCGTGATGGAGAGACAGTGGAGCAAATGAGTGGGATGCTTCGAGCTCGGCTCGAGGAGGCTTTGCAGGGTCGTATAGATGAGGGAGAGGGCGGTGGCAGTATAAACCGCCGGGCATGGCGCATATTTATGGTTTTCGACACGATGGCTTCAAAGCGCGTCAGACCATTGTTTTCTCAAAGAAGCAAAGCACAAAGGGAACAGGATATACGGATCGCATGGGGCTGTGTGGGTGTGGAGCTTTGAAAGAGACATTGATGTGTTATTACCCGTACTCGCGATGCGCATGAATGGTTAATTTATTCTGTGACTGCACGACTCCGCGACGCGAAACCTTCGGGAATTCAGCTAACAGGAAGCCATGATATTGAGCCAGTAAGTCGATTCATTTGGTATGAAGGATTTCGAAGAGGAAGGTCCAGGACGTAGATGCCTAAGGGCACGCGCTTTGCGGCATCATGATAAAGAGAGAAAAGGCCAGCGTTTGGTCACGCATTTTTGATCCGGCCTCTGCCGGCGTTTCCGGTTCCTCCCACCAACCGTCTCATCCACACTTGTCCGTGGTGGCGTCTGCAATGCACTGACTTTCCTACTAAACTAAAGATTCGCAATTCCAGTCCGGCCACAGTAACATCAGGAAAAAAATTAGAATATGGTTTCATTATATGTGGCCGTGTGTTACAGCCGTGTTAAGTAAAGTATTGTAAAAGCAAGCGTGATGCATCCCGCTCACATCTCGTTCATGGCCACCCTCTCAAGCATCTTCATATCCTTCTCACCGAGTCCCATCTCCCCATTCTCCCCCAATAGCCGACACCACTCCGCATCTCCGTCGCCCTCCAGTACGCCGCGCATGACCTGCGCGACGCCGCACCCCGAGGCGTACGCGAGGTACGTGAGCCCGATCGCGAGGACTGTCCGTGGAGGGCCGAGTACCAAGACGCGAACGGGATCTGCCTGCGACAGCTGCGGTGGCGGAGGGACCGCGCCCGGGAGGCCCTGAAGAGGCTCGTGCGTTATCGGGGTGACCGTCGCGGACGACCACGATCCCGACGTCGGCCAGGTGCATGAAAACGGATCCGCGGAATCCTCTGCGGGGTGCGCGGAGGCGTAGTACGGCAGCGCGAGCGCGAGGAAGTCGCGTGCGAGGAGGAGGTGCTCGCGCGAGAGATGGAGAGCGTGCCCGGATTTAAAGCCCGCGGCAGGGATGTGGAGGTCCAGTCCGCGCGGACCACTACCGCTGGTGCTGCCGACGAGTGCGGTGGACCCTGCGGGCTGGGTCTTGGAGGGCGGGAGTAGACGGAGCGTGTGCGTCCAGTGTCCGGCGGGAATCGCGCCGGGTGCGCGCGGCGAAAAGAGGTACAGATATGGAATGAATTGGCGGGGACCATGCGCATCTTGGGGTACCCGTGGAACTTCTTCGATTCCGTGGGATGCTGAAATAGCTGAGAGTGGGATGCGGCGTCGGACGCGAGGTGTCGGACTGCGCATGTACGCCACAGTGCCTTCCTCGAGATCAGACCGAGTCATCGCGAGCTTGCTACGCTCGGTCACGACGCGCGCCGGCACGTTGCATCTGTCTCGCAAGGGTTGGTATGATGTCATCGAACGGTAAGACGACAAGCAAAAGGGGTGTCCAAGTTTTATCGGTCCAGCGGATATCAGAAGTGGGCGTGAGGGAGGGCGGGAGAATAAGCCACAAGCAGCGGGGAGAGAGGCCTTTATATCTTTTGCGGGTCATCCGGAGAGGCGCAAGAGGAAGGTTTTGTTGTTGCCGGGCGGCCATTGTTCCCAAAAAGGAGACAATGCAAAGAACAAGAGCACCTTGGTTCCATCGCTTTGGGGCTTACCTTGGGTTGACCTTGTTCCCGAACCTTGTAAACTTCCGGGATTTGTGTCGTCTATCTACCAGCAGCGAGTGCGCAAGCAACTTGACGAGCCCCGGTCGTCGAATTTCTGGTGGCTCAGAGTCCGCACTCAGGCGCGTGACCAGATCTAAAGACGAGCGGTCCGAGATAATGATTGAATCTTTGTGTGAACCCAAGCGCCTCCAAGCGCCAGCGAAGCGGGGCTCCTCCGAGCCAAAAGAGATAGTTGGTGGAGGGAATGTCACCCGTCACATTATTGTCACCGTAATGCCGTTATGCCGGGTGATGTTCCCACGCATGCGAACTGTGTTGGAATCTTGGTTAAAATTGGACCATCAGCTTCCTTGTCAGCTGCCTGTACTTGGGAAACACACGCTTCACTTTGATTTCTGCCTTGAATCTGGCCAGCCGACAGGCGCCAGGGTTCCATTCTATAGTCCATCAATATTTACCTAGATGCCCGACGATAAACGAATTCAGCGAATTAATTACATCTTATGACGGACAGAGTAGATCATATCTTCGTTCTCACGCCTTGGTGATTTCGACATCGACTTGCAATATCCTGTGAAACCGTGATTCCGAGTCGAAAGCTCCGGGCTCCCTTCCACTGTTGCACTTCGTGCGCACCACGTTTCCCGGTTGTGTTCTCAAAAATCCTTGTATTTGTTTCCTAGAATCTTGTTCCTAGTCTATGTTTTGTAGGAAATCTTCACACAAAACTGTGATCATCTTTTGTTCATCTGCTAGAAGCCCTCTGGAAACACAGCACCTTGGGAAGTAATATATAACATGACAATTGCTTCCCATACCACCGTTAATCCCCCGTATTCCTACCATGATGGATACATTTCAGACCTTACAGTCTTCGCCTCTCGACGGAACCCTTGGAGCGATGGAAATCGGGGCAATCCTGGGTACCTTTCTATTCGGAATCGAGACTCTCCAAACTTTCAACTATTACCGCCGATTCCCGGAGGACTCGAAGCTCCTGAAGACCACTGTAACTAAATTTGTCCCTTACCTTCATGAATATACGGCTGAAGAAGCTGACAGGTCGCTGTCATTTGGTTCGATATTTCAATATTTCCAACAGGTCACTTCCAATGCGTTTGACTATTCAAGGTTTCTTGAACTCGGCAACACAATTTGCGGGTGGGATGCGGTGGGTCCACATACTTCTAAGTTGCTGTGCTTTCATCGATCTCCATAAACTCAGATATACACTATGACCGTCACCTTCTATGGTCAAGCACCGACTCAACATATCCTCAACCCGCCACACACGCTCAACATCACGATACTATTATCCGCTCCCATAAACGCATTGGTTCAAGTAGGCATTCCATTTTATTGTTTACCCTCTGCCTATGGTGATCACGAAATAGCTCTTCTTCGGGAACCGCATCAGAGTTCTCTCGGGACACTGGCGCATTATGGTCCTTTGCTTGTTTTTGACTCTCCTACGTTTCACCTGCGACGTGGCTCTCACCATCGCGTTCTGGGTATCCCCCTCGGGGTTCTCCGTCTTGCGGTCGAATGTCCATTGGGAAATGATTACTGCATCATCTGTTGGGCCGGTTGTTGACGGAGTTATCGCAGTGTCAATGTGTTTTTGTCTTTGGCGCCTTCGCAGATCTGGATTCAAGCGGTGGGTAGCTTGTGAGTGGAAGTTTGAAACTCCATGGTCATATATAGTGCACTTTTTTCTACAGGACCCAGCGAATGGTGGATACACTTATTGTATGGACCGTCGGTGCGCATATTGTGTGTCTAATCAATGCTCCTCGTTAATCATGATTCGTATTAGAAACAACACTAATTACGAGGTAAACCAATGTCCTATCAATCTAAACCTCCTTGACGTTGAATCTAGTGTGGCGGGGATTATGCAACTTGTTCTCGCAAGTCTTCTTTCGTTGTTGTAACATAAATATCTAGCTTGACTTGGTTTAACAGTTCCTGTCACGCACAGACTGTGAGTGACGCTTTCGATGCTCATGGAGTCGACATGCTCATCGTGCAGTATCCTTCATGGCTTTTTTTCTCATCCAACCAAAACGTGAGAGCCTTTAGGAACTGGATCGGCACTTTCTAATCATATCCGTACGCAGTGTTTTCGAATTCGATGCTCGCATCGTAAGTCGCCACCGACTCTCATTTAATATTGCCGATTACTGACCCTTGAAGGTTGAATGGACGGCAACGCTTTCGCCTGCTTGACCAAGTGGATATTGGTTCTCTCGAGCTTGCCGATAATCCCGAACGAACTAAAAATGGGGTGAGCTACACAAGGATTATTATGATCCACTTTCACTCACACTCGGCTATGATGCAACCCAGCGCGTTCTCATTGGAGATGAGTGCGCCTGATCTCACGTCACCGCGGGCGTGCAAAATATATTTATTTACATGCGGCGGACCATTGCCTTGCGCCAGACCTCACTGGCAGGCTCGATCCAATCTGAATGTTCCCTTCCTGGCGCCCATGGAATGCGTAAATGTCAGCGATGAACTTGAGGTCGGTAGTAAAAGCGTGCGGAGCGATGCCCCAAATACGTTCTCGTGCAATCGGTTCAAAGAACGAGGATAATTTATCAAGGAGTTTCATCTTTGGAGGATAACGCAGTAGCTGATGAGCATCCGAAACTGCTGGGTTCAGTCTCCATGTACGTGCCTCTGTGTGTGATCGTTAAATGCACGGTACTTATGTCTTTCGTCCTGCATTCCGCAAGACATAAACAGTTTATCTATGGTATTTTTTGGAGACAATTTGCCCACCCTTATATGTATCCATCTAGGGAAATCAGTCATGATCCAGGGACTCTCAAGGATTCCGGAATTTCGATACCAGAGATAATTAGGAGTAAGACTAGAGGTTGGGCCGAGATAGCCGAGCGCCATCACTATTAACGATGGAGCTGGAGCGACCAGATGATGTCAATTACTTTCATTCGACATCCTTTTGTGTATTTTGTGAAAAATGAAGTGTATGGACCGGCTACACCCCAAGGTAAATTAAAGAAGAAAAACTACTTCAAGCCACATGGCAGGAATTCACATCATCAATCGCCGTTGACAGTGGCTTCAATGAGTGCTGCAGCGTCTGGAGATCGAGACTTAATTGAACATTTGAAAGGGATTGGCGCGCTAGAAGGCTTGAATAAGTGATATCTCCAAGAGTGGTAGTTCATTACCTGACGAGGTCTGCAGAATATTCATAAGAAGGTTCGATTATCTGTCCATCGTCCCCGATGGCCTTCGTGATGTCGAAGACTGTCAGAATTGAAGCTATAGTGATCCATACCGACGACATCGCCATGTGTCGTCCTGGACAAATCCTGACCATCATTTAGTTGAAATACTGAGGGCGGACTTGAGTGAACATCTGCACCTTCGTCCGAATCCAAACGCGACTTGCGGGTCTTTAACATCTGGGTTCAACTTGTCGTCGCGCAGGAACCGTTCAGGCTTGAAGCATTCTGGATCGGGGTAGACGTCCTGTATGGAAAGATAAGAGAGATGAAATACGACGAGCCGAACTTAAGTGGCGGGCGATTTTACCGCCAACCGAACTCAAGTCGCGTGCAACTTAAGTTGCACGCGTATGCCTGCCACAGGCGGCGGCTCACCTATGGGCACTCATACATACACACAACTGAAGTCCCCCCATGGCACTCAAGTCCTGGTCGCCACTTCAGTTTCGCCCACATCTTAAGCTGTGTTAACATATAACTTGAGTCTGTATTAATATATAACTTCAGTTCCGTAGATACAACTTCAGTTCCGTACCACTTAAGTGTCGACAAGGGCACTTAAGTCCTGGCCTCAACAGTACTTAAGTTCTGTCGTAGCGCACTAAAAATCTTTGTACGCCCGATGTATACCCTAATCTTTAGTCAATAACGAACAGATGTGTTAACAAACCGACCGTTGCACGCACCATTTCATCCATCCACTTGAAGACCACCTCGCGCCACTCGTCAATCTTGGTTATTAGCTCGTCAAACGTCGTTGCTGAAGACCAATCGTGATGTGCGCCGGTCTCGGCACTCTTGAAAACCACCTCCGCGTTGTGCTGCAGTCGCTGGTACATAGCGGCTTGCATTCTAGCGAAAGTCGCCGCACCATCAACGCCACCCTTCAGCTCCTCTTCACGATTCGCCCGTCCCACCCAGACAGCACTATCACGCCGGAACCTCGCGATAACGCGCATGAGTTCGGCGTGCTTGCGTTCGTACTGTTCCAGCCAGCGGTACATCTCCGCTTCGGCGCGCAACCACTGCACGCGATCACCTAGTCCAGTGTCAGCATACGGCTACCGCCACTCGATCATACAAGACACTTACTTTCCATCTTATACTCCGCCAATTTATCCTCGCCCAGAGTTTGCCCCCTCGTCAAATCCTCCAGCCATATCCAGCCGTCCGCCCGTTTCCCCTTCTTCTTCTTTCCGCCTCGTTTTGCCCCCTGCTTGGCCGGCTTGGACGGTGACATCTCCAAGTCGCTGTCCTCGGCCTCAGACGACGAAGGGGAGTCCACGTCGACGTCATCTGGCGCGATGTCCTTGAGACGTTTTGACGGGCGCGGAGACTTTATGAAACCTACAGATACGTCAATCTCAGAGCGACTCATCAAGCGGATGCTACTTACCCGAACGCTTCAATGTTTGCGTACCTGCCAATAAACGGGGCTCATCTTCGTCGTCCTGTCGCCTCTTGATTGGCAACCGCATCGCAGGCACGGCTGCGCGCGAGATCGTCACCCCGCTCTGTAAATACCAGGCCGTGCCATCGAATAACCGTGAGTCCCCCCTCGCCCGATGTAAGTGAGTTTCTTTCCTGCGCGTGTCCCGGAGGCTTAGCGGCGGATAGGGCTCAACAGCGTCCTTCGCCATGTGGCCCAGATGGATCAGGCAACCCCTTGCCTTGTTGTACATCGTGATCTCAAAGGCTTTCATCAGCTCCGCTTTTTGGAGGTTGCGCTGCGAACGTGTGATCCCTGCCTGGCCGCGGTAATCCAGCTCCCTAGCCTTCTTGACGGCGGACAACGCCAGAGAGGCTGCACGGACACCGAGGATACCGCTGTTGGCCTGACTGCACCGAAGCTTCGTTTCTGCCTCCCGCAGCTCTGAGTCGTCGGCGTTGGTATCCGGGTCAGTCACCATCCGCTGACCATGCTTCATGCGATACGATGGCAGCTGGATTGCCGTGAGTTCCGGCTCGTCTACGTCGAGTGCGCTGAGCTTCAGACGCGGGTATATCAGCCGCTGGCGATCTCTGAATTTCTTGAGATCCAAATTCAGGGAGTCGCGAAGTTTGGTGATGGTCGCCCATGTGTCCTGCAAGGGATGCTCACGGTGGCTATTCAGAAGCGCGATCACAAGGAGTCTGCATGGTGGTGCATTAGCACAAGTTCGTGCATCGTCATTACAATAAACACGTACTGCTGACGCTCGATGCCCATTCCATCGTGAATCCACTGTGCCACCGATGTTGTCGCCTCAGACCCGGCTTCGCGCGTCGATTTCTGTCGTTCTTCAGCGACCAAAGAAGCCAACATGCTCTCGATAGTAAGTACTAGAATACTTGAGTTCCAAATACGCGCCACAATTCAATGCAGGCGTACCTTTCGTTGACTCGTGCTGATAGACACTTGACGGTTTACCACTGGCAGACTTAGTCGTCGTCCGTGACAGTCGCGACCAAGCTGCTACGTCGGTGGCATGCTGTCTGCTGAGGTCCTCCACAACAGCCATGTGCAGCTCGAACAGCTGAAGCGCGTCAAGTCGCTCAGCTGCCAGAAGTTCCGCTGCAAAATATGGGGTCAGCAATGTTACTGTGCCGACAACGGAGCCTTACCTTGACGCAGTACCTTCGACGAATTCCACGCGTCCATCACAAAATTAATAATATCGTGCCGTGCAGCGCCAGTCATTTGGCGCGTCGAAGAGCCAAGGGGATTCAAAAACGCCCAAAGCATCTCCGCCGTCTCCCCATGGAAATGCGCCCTGCACGCAAAATACACAGCCTGCCAAAGAGTTTGACAATCTGTTCCGTGCCCGTTAATATGATCCGCCGGAATCTGGCCTTCTACCTCCGCCAGCAGCGTATGGAGCCAGGTCTCCTCCGGGAAAAGTGTCATTGCCCGTTTAACCCGGTTCACCACAAACGAGCACCAGCTGTCGTAGCTGAAAACGATGGGTGTGGCTGTCGCTGGGCCGTGCGGCGGTGAGTTTGTGTGCTTCAAATGCTCGCGTTGTGCGTAAGTCCCCAGCGCGAAACTATCGGATATGAGCGCGCGACCTCATCGCCGAGAGGAAAGGACTTACGCTTCACCCTTAAGCATGTCGACGAACGACCCCGCAACTGCATGGTCGCAGGCACAGGCGACAACACCACTGACAGCTGTATTCCCGTATTTCACTTGTCCCTGGTGCCGGATAGATCCAATATGCGCCTTGCACGGTACTTCCTTGGGTTTGTCATCAGCGACGAGCAATGAAAGCGTCAAAAATGAATTTACCTTGTCTTCCTCTGGAACTACATACACCTTTGCTATCCCATTGAACTCCTCTTGACGGGGAAAATACATCTTCCCGTCTGTGAGCGCCGTGTCGCTGCCGTCATCGCGTTTGAAGAATAGATTGGCCTTGAAGTTGCCATCCAGCGTCAACTGCTGGGAAATAGTGTGGCTAGTGTTCCATTAGCACTGTGTCGTCGGTGGGTAACACATATTCACCACTCACCGAAGATAGCTTGGAACGTTGACAATCAAGGGCATATTGACGCCTCTTTCGGGACACGCCGCACATAGGAGACCAAGATATCCTATTGGGCGATTGGGGTATGGGCGGTCGACTTCGCCAGGGAGAGCGACATCCGGCCGATGTGCATGCCCACGTCGCATGATGATATCGAGGTGTTGGTGAAATCTACTGACAGCCAGAAGGTTTATGTATATGTCCTAAAGCCGGTATTAGTATTCTCGTTGACCCAAGTTATTGATTATTGATTAACTCACTGGAACTGCGCCCGCAAAGAAGGGATCTGCCATCCGCTGCAGAACACGTACAAAGTTGTA
Organism: Mycena epipterygia; assembly: GCA_029281465.1. Taxonomy (NCBI): domain Eukaryota; kingdom Fungi; phylum Basidiomycota; class Agaricomycetes; order Agaricales; family Mycenaceae; genus Mycena; species Mycena epipterygia. Next base: position 4,005,293 of record JARJCQ010000001.1, on the reverse strand, counting down.
GGCGGAACCCTTCCCTTGGTTCCGCTGCTGACGGTAATACTCAAGTAGGCCCAGCGTATAACCCGTCTTCGGTTCCTTTACGCTCCCAGGAAATATCCCCGCCCGCAAGAGTTGTTGGAATTCTGGGGCGCCACGCTGCCCATCAGAAGTTTTGCACCGGCAGAACGAAATGGCGGTGGCATGGATCCCGTTTGAATCCACCAATGTGAAGGTACGTCCCAGATCCGCGTTGGGACACCGTTGCCCATAGTGGCCGAGCGCGACCACAGCATTTTTCATCACCCGACAAAAGTCGTGCTTCTCGAAGAAGCGGTCCATCGCGTTCCAGACCAATGCCCAATGCGTGGGCATCGTCCTGTGTTTGTTCAGCCAGCACTGGGGACACAAGAGCTCCGCTTGTAGGCATTCGGTGCACGCGACCTTCCGGAGCCGTGACTCGAGGCCGCAAGTGCAGGGAGTGAGAACTTGCGAGTCGTAATGGAGGGATAACATGATTTTTAGAAAAATACGTTCCTCCGCCTTGAGTTCGTCCATATGAGCTACACTCTGCAGGAATATTAGTGTTACTGAACTCGGGTGCTTGAAATACTGAACGCACCTGGCGTATCTTCGCACCCTTATCATCGCACGGTGTGGTCGTTTCATACGCAGGGACCAAATCCGGTGCCTCTGTAGTCGCGTCCACGAACGGCAGGGGCATGTCCTCCGGCAGATCGGAAAATCTGGGTTGTGGCACACCTCCTTTCGTGTTTGCAACGTAGCGCTCCTCAGGTTTTGAGGGAGTGGCATCTGTCTCGGAGTAAGTCTGTGCACCCAGACGATGGTGGCCGAGCCACACCTGTGTGGAAGGTAACTTTGTATGTTGGCACGCTGGTGGCAAGGCGTGCTGTACTCGCGTCCTGGTCGGTTCTGCGTTCACGTAGGCGCACCCCGACGCGTTTCATGCTTGCTGAGGAAGAAGGCAGGTGAAATCAGGAATAGTAGGACCAGGAATACTGCAAAGTGAAAGTAAATCGCGAGGAGGGAGTACAACAAATCAAAATAAAGCGCACTTTGGTGACAGTACAAAGCGAATAATGCCGGCGACAAAGGCGACCACAAAGTGCCCCACGGTACCTTTAAAATTATTTCAGTACTGGAAGTAGGGCAGTGCACATTCAGACGTACTGGGTTCCTTCCAGGGCAACAAAATCGCGTTCAAGCCAATATACCAACAAGCGCGTGTATTTACTGGGTCCATTTGACTACAAGAAAAAGACCATTTGACTACAGAAAAGAGCCCGTTTGACTACGAGTGGCCGTGGTGAAAAACACAGAAAAAAAAACTCGCAGAAACAAGGTGCCGACATGAAGTCTGGCGGGCTGACGTGAAGTCGAGCCCTGGAGCTGGTGCAGGCCGACATGGAGTCTAGCCTGCACCAATGGTGCGCCTATGGGTCCGTTCGGCCTCGCTGTTCGTCGTCGCACGCAGGCTAGGGTCGAGTGAGGGACCGGGAGGTGGATGAGCGAGGAGGAGATGGTGAGGGAGAGAGAGGGAGTTGTTTGGTCTTGTATTTCTGATCCGCTATTTTACTTTCCGCCTAAAATTGAAACGACAGTAGAGGAAGTAAAAACTAGTCTTGAGGGGAAATATAAAAATCAAAATAAACACAAAAACAGAGACGTCAAGATAAATTTGGATTCTCGAGCTATATACTAGACTAGATACAAAATAAAATACAATATATAATACAACGCAAGAGCAGCAAGACGCAGTCAAGATAGAATAACAATGCCAGAAGAGACAGACGTAGTCCAGATGCAGCACAAGTAACATATTTTACAATTCGCCGTCCTCTTTCACCAGCTCGTGCTCCAAACGCAGCGGGACAACAGCAGCGCGACCAAAATACTCCCAGAAGGCTTGTGTGTAGTAGCGACACACAGCGCTTTCCAGAGACTCCATGTCGGACGGGGACCACTTGAAACGGTCGGCCACGCGGTCGATGATACGGGGACGGGGAGACTTGGTCGTCCAGCTGAGCATCAGAGTGGCTGTCTGGCCGACATACCGATGGCGCTCTTCGAGCTCTGTTGCAGCCCAACCGCGCTTACTCATCTCCAAGGGGGCCCCAACGAGCATATGACCTGCGAAACAAGCCTTGACCTCGTCCAACCGATCCTTGCGGGACACCCGTTTGTCCAGAGAGCAAAACTCAAAACGAAAGCTCGTCTCAGCAACCTGCCAAACGATTTCTTGCGTCTGCTCGAGAGTGAAATGAGGTAAACGGTCAAGGGGCACAGGGAGGCCCTCGATGCTGGAGACGTTGGACGCTTGCAACGCCGGCCGTATGCGGTCCTCGAGGTTCTTGCTGCGAGTGTGAGTTCTGGAGCCGGGAACACCGCGCTTGATGGTATACCCCTCCAATATATCTCTCCACTCCTGCGCGCTCAGAAGCTGCGGGTCGTGGGCGAGCATATATATGAAGCCGTCACTGAGGAGCTGCCAGTGGTGAAGGAACTTGCGGCGCCGATCGCTGGTTGTGTTTATGAGCAACGCAGGTTCGGGGAGCACATAGCTCTTGTCGCTGCCATGCGATGTGTAGGGGGCCACGGAGCGATTCACCTGGGACAGTGCCTTGGCCATGGAGCCGATGGCTGGCGGCATTTCAGGCACTGCTAAGCGACTGAATTTATCCCGCTCGATCTTTGCGGGGGGCTTCTCAGCCACAGAGGGTTTCGCGGCATTGGCTGGATCTGTAGCACGAACATCAGTTTTGTATTATTCCTCGTGACTCAAAACATACATGGTTTGAAGCGCTGCTGATTCTTTGACTTGGTCACTGCACGGGAACCGCTGGGAACAGGAGCGGCTGCAGGGAGACGATCAGTGGTGTGTATATCTTCAAATGCGAAGCACGTACCAGGCGACGCGACTGAGGGAGAGCTGGTGGACGCAGGAGTCGGCGAGGGGGCACGGGTGAAGCTCGTTTCGAATGGGTCGTGGTACCATGGTGTGTGACGGGCTGCGCGCTGGATTGCTGAGATTTTCTCTTGGGTACTATTCCCGCAATATAAAGCGGGCGGTGCACCCTCGCCGTGCGCGTTGGGGTCGGGCAGCGAAAACATCGGCTCGCGCAAGGGCACGATAGCCAAAATGTTCTCTCCATCGAAGAACTCGTATGGACGCAGAAACCATACCGGCACGCGGGCGGCCCAGAGCCGCTGAGCAACCGTTGGAACAGTCGTGAATGCGCCAACAAATTGGGCGACAGTAGTGTCCGTGGAGTGGGGGGCCATGTAATTGTCCATTCGCTGTTTGTAAACGGTCATGTAATTGTACAGCGCATCGAGTTCGAGAAAAGCGCGTTGCATCGACGTCACCGTGAAGAGCATTTTGGGGTACGTTGTCGGGAGAGTTTGCAGTTGCTCAAGCAGCATGAGCAGGTGCTGAATGAGTTCGCCGAAGAGGGGCGTGGCGAGAGCTGGGGATGTGCGGCGAAGCTCTTTGCACTGCGCTACGAGCTTGTTGATGGGAGAGAGAAATCTGGAAAAAAAACCAGATCTGAGCCGCCCCAGCCCTCGCGTCAGGGCACTCCCTACTTGAAAATCGTTCGGCGAAAAGTCCCACCACATCACGTCAATGTCAGGGCGCGACCCTTTCTGGGCAATGAGCGGTAGATGGCAGTATTGCGCCGTCCACTGTTGGGGCCAGAGGGTGGGGTCGTCCGTCCCATACCGCATGTCGGACCGGAGATAGACTGCGTGTGGGAGTTGAAGAGATGGGACAGCGGGGACGTAGTCGGCGTTGGTCGTAATGAAGAAATGCTGCGCTCCGATGTGAGCCCAAGCAGCGACCTTGCCATCGAATGGCCCCAGCGGACTACCCGGATCCCGGTTACGCAGTAAATCGACGCCGTGGGGGTGCGTTTGCTGGAGGGAATGTTGAGCCATAGTCTTCCGACGTGAAGTCTGGAAAATCCAAGTCAAAACGGATCCGACGTGAAGTCTAAATCCGAGTCAACGATTCGACGTGAAGTCTGAATCTCGGTTCGCTGAGCTGAGGCTGTTGACAAGCGGAAGGAATGGATGAGAGGAGGAGGAATGAGGAGGAGGAGGTGGACTTGGCGTGACGAGAAGCAATACGAGGCTGTGTTGAGGCTGTGCCATAACGCATAACTCGTTACACGCTCTTCTTCCCACCACCATCTCCTCCTCGCTCATCCACCTCCCTGTCCCTCACTCGACCCTGGCCTGCGTGCGACGACGAACAGCGAGGCCGAACGGACCCATAGGCGCACCATTGGTGCAGGCTAGACTCCATGTCGGCCTGCACCAGCTCCAGGGCTCGACTTCACGTCAGCCCGCCAGACTTCATGTCGGCACCTTGTTTCTGCGAGTTTTTTTTTCTGTGTTTTTCACCACGGCCACTCGTAGTCAAACGGGCTCTTTTCTGTAGTCAAATGGTCTTTTTCTTGTAGTCAACTGGACCCAGTAAATACATCGACTTAGATACACGGCGTTTGTAATTTTGAATCGGGTTTCCAGTGAATATCTTTTGTCTTTCTCTTGAACAGGTCCCATACTGACCTGTGAGCTGTAGAAGCTGGTCTCTGAGTCCCGGTCAATCCAAAGGAATGGGCGAGCGCGCAAGCACGAGAAGGCGAAACAAGACATTTATGAGGTAAATCCATTGAATGTCCACTGCTCTGGACACTTTTTAATTCATTTCAAGTCTACGTATTGCCCGTGCATTCGTTCTTCAAATGCGCGTTGCGGGTGGAGAAGCCCTGGAATGTGGAAATTTACAGGTGAGTACATACTATTAAAACTCTACACTATGGACGGTTTTTGATTTCATTGAGAAGTCTGCGTCAAATTGTTAAGTCCACGACGCCCAAGAACCTCTGTTTCTTGCGCGGCTGCAGTGCGGTCTCCTCCTCACTGTCGGAGATATCGATAACCCCCAAGAACTTCCTCTTTTTGGGGAGGCGCCGGGCTCTTTTGTCATCGTCGTCGGACAATTCCATGGGACGCAGGCGCGAACCAATTGGGGCGCGAGCGCACGGAGTAGCAACCGGAGCGCGGACGGGAGAGGTGGGTGGGGGTGTGGGAAGGGCTGCCTGGGCACACCGCCTCCGCGGAGTCTCCACAGCCGGCGTATCTGCTCGTAGTGCGGGCGCGGGGGTGCGGCGGACCCTCTGCAGTCCCGGGAGTGGCTGCAAAGCCCAGGCAGGACGGCCGGGCATACCGCGAGCTGCAAGATATGGCACAACCCAATCGTGCCATGTCTGTTCTGCGGCCTGCAGCACAAACCGCGCCTGTGGGTTGCGGACCGAATAGCTGTTCCCCTGCTTCATGAAGTAGGTGTCGTACGCGTCGCGGTACGCGCGCAGAGCTTGTCGCGCAGCGAGATCGGGAGGGGCGGTCTCTTGAGACACCAAGCGACCATTACGCACCTGATGGGGAGTCAGTGGGCAGCGCCGATGGCCAGATGTGAACGCACAAAGTTAGTCTTTATTTTGCCCATCTCGTAGGAAGTAAAAGCTGATCCCATGGCCACGCGCAGTCTTATGGGCGGACGAAATACGGCCTGGAGTTCTTCAGGGGGGACCAGTTCGAGCGCCTTGCGCAGAATAGCATGGTGGTGGACGTTGGTTTTGAAGTCGGGTCGATTCAGCGGGCCGAAGAGACGGCGCGTCTCTTGGAAGGATATTATGGTAGGCATGGTGAATGAAAGGTACGCTGCGATCTTCAGTTTGAGCACAGGAACTTATATACTCGCCAGGCGTGCCACCTCGTTTCCTTTTTTACTCGAGTTGTGCATTTATTTCCGGCGAGAAACTGGAGTTTCAGAACAATGGATAGTGCTTTGGTGGGTAATACCATGATCTTGAGTTCGAGTGCAGGGACTTACACATTCGCCAGGCGTGCCACATCGTTGCCGTTTTTAGCCACCGTGGCACAATGAATATAGTGCACAGTGTGCTTGTGGATTGTCTGGGCCACACCGCCGCTTTGGTCTTGACCTTTTTGGGCGTGTCCTGGTGGGTGGCATTCCCTTGCGTCTTCCGTCCGACGCTGACTTGCCTTTCACCACTTCAGCTCGCTTACCACTTACACTTTGTCTTCCTTCCCCCCACACCGACTCGCAACGATGGCGCGAACGAAGCAGCAATCTAAAGCCAAAGAGATGTTCAAGCCGTACAACGCTGCTGACGTCCCCGACATAATGCCATTCCCAGAGCTGGCGCTCGTTGCCACCACCAAAGGCGAGGAAACCGCTGTACCCCGACTTAACGAACACCAGCGAAGCTGGATCCTCGACATTGGGGTCCGCGATGTGGATCTTCCGAGTTTGAAGGCCAAGGCCGCCACCCAATTTTACGACCAGGTGAAGACCGACGCCTTTACCGCCAAGGCATTCCAGCACACGTCCCAGCCCGAGGATGCAGCGGAAGAAGGTCGCCTGCCCACGCTCGTCGCAGCCTGGAAACAGAAACAGCGTTCCAGGCGGAACGACAATGCGGCGGCAGATGACGGTGACTCGAGTGACGAGGAGCAAGATGAGGGCGGTCGTGCAGGTCTCCTGCGTGGATACACCAAGGCGGGGTGGCGAGTGGTGAGATCATTAACTTGTATGGTTTCGAGCGCGCTTCTGACCAACAAAATAGGCGATCCAGAAGGTTATTAGTAACAAGCGAACGGCTGAAAATGCCAAACGCAAGACCAAGGCGACCAAGGACGACGCTGAAGAATCCATTGCAGAGTCTTCTGCAGTGTCGAAGCTGCTCGGCCTCGCTGCCTACACGGGTCGCGACAAATTCCGTCAGGATCACCACGACGAGATCGAGAAACTCTCGAGGACTTTGCCAGGCACTAGCAACGCCGGTGGCAAGTTTCGCAAAGCCGAATCCCTGCTGTGGGCGCAAGAGGATCAAGCCTCATGGGAAGCTGCGGCGGTGGCTGACGAGGACGTCGACTGGGTAGAGTCAGTCCTTTCTACGATGTCTTGTCGTTCGCCACCAAACTAACACTTCCGCAGACGTCAAAAGCTAGTCGCGAGTGGCTTCAAGCAGATGGTCAATAACCTCCATGCCAGCCGCAAGTTTCGCCCTTTCGTTGCCACCATGCTAATGGCGTGGCTAAGCGAAGAGGGACAGATGCAATTCGAGTGGCAAGTAGTATTCCACCCCGATGGTTTGCATGCGACTTATGGTCCGAGCAGGGTTGAGGCCGTTCCCGAGGACATTCGTGTTCGCCAAACGTTCGAGAAGGAATACGCGCCACTCGTGAAAGACAGCATCAACGGCATGTACGCATGGGCAGAAAAGCCTCTCAAAGGTAGGACACGGAATTCCCCACGACGAGTTGTTCTGACCTGCGCCTATAGATTTTATGGCCACTCGTGAAGATTCGGCGGGGCCGCCTTTCTTTCCTCTCAGCGCTGCGGCCCTCGATGATGTGTCACCCAAAACGCTGGCGCAAACAGTGAGCAGCTTCTTGGTCGAATCATATCGTGCGTCGGTTCCATTTACAAGATACTCTTATATTATTAACTTTACCGACACCATAGAAGCTGCGTTTGGGAGTCCGGAGATACCGTGGGCCGCAATTGCGAGCGCACCCGACGAGTACTACGACGCCGCCCAGCTGCCACTAGGTTTCACCGCGACTGGGCTCGCAGAGTTGACGCGCACCGAGTGGTACGACTTAGCCAACACACTGGTGTCGGTAGCAGGAGTTGGGACCACGGGGTTCTTCCGCAAGCCGCGTGCAGCTCAGCCACCCTCGCCTCCTCCTGCGCGTTCCCCGACGCCGCCGCCGCGTGCTTCGACGCCTCCTCCTCCACCGCCGTCGCCTCCTCCTGCGCGTTCCCCGACGCCGCCGCCGCGTGCTTCGACACCTCCTCCTCCACCGCCGTCGCCTCCTCCTGCGCGTTCCCCGACGCCGCCGCCGCATCCTTCGACACCTCCTCCTCCTCCACCGCCGTCGCCTCCTCCTGCACGTTCCCCGACGCCGCTGCCGCGTCCTTTGACACCTCCTCCTCCTCCACCGCCGTCGCCTCCTCCTGCGCGCTCCCCAACGCCGCCGCCGCGTCCTTCAACGCCTCCTCCTCCACCGCCGCCGTCGCCTCCTCCTGCGGGCTCCCCAACGCCGCCTCCACCGCCACCACCTCCTGCCGACGGCGATGAGACAGGGGACCCGCCAAAGAAGCGTGGGAGGAAACGCAAGGCGGATGTTCAGCTCGTCCCAGAGGATGATGCAACCGAAGAGTCGGGGACTAGGCGCCCTGCGAGAGCGCGCAAAACACCGGAGGTAAAGCTTTCATTCGCACGTCTAATTTGTTTGTCTGATTTAGTTCACAGGAGGCTGCATTAGAACGTCAAAGGAAGGCCGCAGCTGCAGCAAATGGCCCCAAACCGAAACCTAGGTAAGTTTTCAAGTCTTTGGTCTATACGTTAGCGATGCTAATCAGTATTAGCTATAAATACGTGCCGGCGAGTCCGTTGAAACCCAAGACAAAGAAGAGGTACGAAAATACCAGTTTTGACTGTCCGATATACGGAACTGAAGTCTGCCAGTAGAACCTAAGTTGTGCGGGAACTCAAGTCCACGCGTAGAACTGAAGTCGCTCTCTGTCTTCAGTTCCAGGCGGAGACTTCAGTTCGGCGGTAATCTGAAGTTCTGGATTATGTATACATATATTTACACTCATATGCGATCTTAAGTTTGAACTAGAACTTATCTTATTGAAACTAGAACTTATTGAATCAAGCGCGAACTCAAGTCGGGGACGACTTAAGACCATGGTATGAACTCAAGTCATGGACGACTTAAGACCATGGTATGAACTCAAGTCATGGACGACTTGAGATCATCGTACGAACTCAAGTTTGAAATGACCCCCTGCACTGATATGAAAAAATGGTACATAACACGTAGTAGGCTACATTAAGAAACTTAAGATATTGCGTTACAGAGCTTGAGTTGTAGTAGATCTTGAGTCCCTGTGGCGGTAAAATCACCCCGAACTTAAGATGACCTAATAAAGTATTTGAAGAGAGAGCATCAATACCATAGAAGGACAGAACCTCGTCCTGGAGGATGGCCCTGCGAAGAATAAACGAACAGAGACATGGCTAGTAGGGACACTCACCAGACGTTTCCGATGATTATAGACCCTGCCGGAAGCCTATATCCGCGATATTCATCCTCAACTGCTAAAAAGTGTGGGATGGCTGAGGAAGATATTAAATCCACGATGCGCGGCGGTGATGTGCTTGCACACCGATTGGGGTTACAGGTCGCCACCGGAGCACCTCTTTCACGAGTGCGGAGACATACGGCAGCGACTGCTCGCTGTTGAAATCTGGAAGCTGTCCATGCCCAATTACCGTATCGATTTCCATTTGCGCCTTCTTCTGCGCGTCGGGGTTGGCCAGCATAGCGAGGACAAACGTGTAGAGAGCAGCGACCGTGGTATCGGACCCGGCAAGATACATGCTCGCGGCGGTCGCTTTAATCGTGTCCTCATCAAAATATGTATCGCCGGATTCACTCAGAATCTGCAGGCCGTCCGCGGTGAAGGAATGGGAGGCAGTGCCAGATGCCTAGAACGATACGCTTATGTACGAGTGCACTATAAATGAGTCACATCTGCTCAGAATTTGACGCTTCACCTCGACAAAGGGTACATCCTGGAGCGCTCGGCCCACTTGTTTCCACTCCTTAGCTTTGCGTTTAAAGCCGGCTCCGGGGAACCATTCAGGGACGTGTTTCAATAATGGAACGGAGTTCTGATGTACTCAGAACGGTGGCCACATCCACGAAGACCACTCACCACAAGGAACCGCCCAGGGATGGTAAGTTCTATACTGGAGGTTACCGCCAGTTCACTCAAAGCGATATATGGGTCGTTGATGGGTAGGAGATCGATTCCATAGGCGACGGACATGATAATCTCACCGGCCATTCTTGAGAATAGTCAGCCCAGGTCCTGGTATTGAATGAAAGATGTCACCGTCTGATGTGAGCCCGGAATGCCTCAGGCGTATGGACAAGTCGACGAAGGAGTCCATGAGTAGCAGTGAGTTCTTTGGGACGAAAATTCCGTGAGTTGATGCTATTGAATCCCTGGCTGAATAAACGTCGATGCGTGCGCCTAAATTTGTTGTGATTTCTCAATCGTAGTTGACAGTTCGAAGCGACGAACCATCTGTCCCCTGTAAAAAACGTCGGGGTATTATATGAGACCTCACGCGGTATCAACGAGGCTCGAAGCGTTACCGTAACTCATAGTCGCTGAAGATCCTATGTTACTCCAATTAATGGACGGGCACAGGTCACTCACGCAAATTGAAAGTCCATTCCATCAGGTCTATGAGCATCGGGAATGGTGATCTGGAATCCTGTAGAACGGCACGGGGGCGGCATGGAAAATGAAACATACCGGTCCGAATATATGGACGACCGCTTCTCGAGGAGTTCCTCTGTCGCCTTCAAAGACGACAGGACGATTACGGACGTTCCAGCGAGATCCAAGTGGATAATATCAGAGTCTGGAGATTCCCGTCAGCAACAACAATAATCACGGAGAACGAAGGACTGACTGTATTGTCGACTCCATTCCTTGTACGTCTTCCACTCAAAACCCGAAGGTAGGTCGAAAATATTCCCGATAATTGGCAACTTTCTTGGTCCGGGTGGTAAAGGCAATTTCGAGCGGGTGGCGAGAATTGAGTGAAGGCTGTATAGGATTATTGCAACGCCCACTGTTGCCCCAAATGCAGGGGCCAAGTCGATAGAAGGCATGGTGAGAGGATGATTAAGATATCCGGCGGAGCTTTTTATAAAATTGCGGGCGTTGGTCCCGTGGGCACCAGGAAAAATAACCGACACTTTGATAATGCCGTGTCGGCATAGGACGGGCAGCAGACAGGTGGAAGCAGAAGCCGTAAAGTTACGTTCGCTTCGAACCGCGGCCGCAGTGGCTTCCATGCCAGACGGGAGTTGACTAAGAATGCTGCACGCAGATATATGACACCTATGTCCCATGGTCCATGGTAAATTTATGCATGTTTGACCGAAGAACGCCGACTCCATTGCCAAACGGATATTATCTTGCTTGTCAAGGTTTCTGCACCCTCATAATGGCCTCACTTTTCACCCCATCCATTGATCTCGTTTCTTTCCGTACTTTTCTGATCTAATCTAATATTTATCATCGCCCTACACTACAGTCAATCTACTTGCATTGCCTCTTCTGCTGGTGCAGCTTCATCCATCAGGAAAATCCCAAGTTGCCCCATAGCACCATATAGCCCATCATAGCCCTATATAGTGGACAGAGATGATATAGCAAACCGACCAACTTCAGAGTAACGTGGGAACATGAAGCAGGGGTAAGAATATTTAAATGCAGCCACCTTGGGGAGTTAAATTCAGGGCCTTGCGTTTACAACTAAAATTTGAGAAGCGACAAAATAACCACTAGACTAAGAAGCCATTAAGGTATAGAGAATCAAAGTCATGTTAGTAGGGTGGGCACTGACTTACCACCTCCCTTTGTCCTTGCCTTCACTTTGTGGTACTACATATATTAATGTGAGGTGATATTGGCTGGCGAGGCCATGATTTTAGGAGTAGCTAAAAATAAACCCCAAACCAAAATTGTAGAGCTCGAAATGTTCAACAAAAGTCGTCTAGGGACAAATTTTGCCTAAGGGCTTTGTTCCGCTGCAAACCATAAAATGAATTCCCAGACATGGTGCTTTGAACTCATGTAGGAGGTTCCACCTGGTAGCAAGGAAGGGTCCACATAAGCTGTTCGTGACAGCTGTAAGTTTACTTGCCATTGTGTTACCTAACTTTTCCCTCTTCTAGAGGACTGTGATTTATACTAGTGAAATCTTATAGATGACCATAGCTCCATAGAGTCAATTGGTTCAGCTCTATAGATCATCATAGCTCACAATAGCTTCATATAGCCAATCAGGTCAGTTATATAGCTCACCATAGCTCACCATAGCTTCATATAGCCAATCAGGTCAGTTATATAGCTCACCATAGCTCACCATAGCCCCAGATAGCCCATGATAGCCACATATGTGTCTCATAGCATTTCAGATTTCCTGATGTCTCTCCCCACCATCTCCTAGTCTGCTCATTCAAGGCTTCCAGTTTATCATCCTCTGCCAACAACATTGGATCATGGCTCTTCATGAACAGCCTTGTCTTAGACTCTCCATCCAACAACTTGAAGCACACCCTACAGCAATGGAAGATATCCAAAGCCTGCGTGACAACCTCATCCAAAAGTCTCATCATCTCGGCATCACCTCTATTCGAGAAGTTGTGTAGCAAAGGGTGGGTGGGGAGAACATGTTGGTGACTAAAAGAGTCTGTGATGGCGGAGACATGACTGATACCGGAGGCAGAGTATGGTGCACTTGAAAATCAAGTGCATCCAATGCATGTACTTTGCACCTGTGAAGACAGCGAACAAAGAGTACTATTTGAGACCAGTTAGTTGGCCACTTAAGCATTTATGCCGCAGCCCTGGTATTATACCGGTGCTGGTGCGAGCCAAACTATGTCAGAATGAGTGCATGCATTCTACGAAGAGTTCGAGTCTGCCAGCACCGAAATACTCGAAGATTTGAGTGCGTAAGGAATTTATTTTGACTGGCAGTCCAACATAGCCAAACAACAAGTTAGTTGGCCACCCCGCCAACTAACATATTGAGCTCTCAAATGGCAATGGCCTGCACCCAGAATCATATATACAGGTTATATTCACTATTTAAAACAGTTATGGTGTAGATATGAGGTATAGAAATGGGCAGAATACATGCTTGCGATCGACAGGAAACCTCGGAACTGGGGTCGTGGGATGAATGAGTGTTCTGCTACTCAGGTAAAGGCCGCGATGGGCCAAATTAGGATCCAAGCTACTTAATGGGAAGTATTTGGACGTACCTGGATGCCCAACTCCATTCCAAGTTGCTGACATCTCCTCCAAAAAATCCGACTATCAGCACGACTGAAATTGGGTGATTTTGGACAATGGCTTCCAGAGCAATCAGAGGTCATTGGATAAAATCTGGAAAAAAGGTCTCGGAATGAAGGATTGTATATTGAGAAGTCCTGTGTAAGGTTCCAGACCGATGGCATAGCGGTGTCGTGGACCGCGATGGTGCCAGCATGACTGACCTACAAATGAAATTGTGCTTTTCCCGGGTTTGTTAAGAGTGATAGTTCAGTCAGTTTCCGTCCAGTATCTCTTCAGATGGAAGGCCAGCATCGGGGGATCGGAACGAGCCCCCAAAGTTGTGGATCGAGGAAGAAATGGTGGAGAAATGGCGATGGCAAATGAGGCGAGTGGTCCGATTGATAAGAAATTGATGTCCCCACGCTTCGGATCCCGATCCGCGATGCCGTAGCTCCCGATCAACCCATCACTTTCGGCTGAAATTTGGTCTGAACATTCGTTGGAGGTCGTATTCCGTTTATACATTATGCCCAGTCATACTTATGAAGCCCTGGTCTTATAGGAGTCAAGTGGCCAACTAAGTAGGGTGGCCAACTAAGGGGTCTCTAATAGTAGACAAAGTCTCTTGGGTCGAAAAAGAGCAGACAAAGAGGAGACAAAGGGCAGGCAAAGATTCCCGCCACCCCAAGAATGTTTGCCTGCCCTTTGTCTCCCCTTTGTCTACTCTTTGTCTGCACAAAGAACTTTGTCTACTATTGTACCAACTGCAAAGTACATGCATTGGATGCACTTGGCTTTCAAGTGCGTCATACTTTGCCTCCAGTGTGAAGCTGCAAAACTCAAAGAAGGAGCTGAGGGCCATGATTCTAGTGACAACAATGATCCATGTCCTTGTCCCAGCATCACTCACTTTGGTTGATTTGCTTTCGTCTGAGAACTGCTGGCTGGCGCCAGATGGTATTTGGAAAGGTCCCATGATCTCCCATGACCTACACCCCAACTTTCGCTGATTTCAAAATGAGATACTGTCTGGCAGTTCCAGAGCTATCTCCTTTTATGGGTGACTTCAAGCATGTCATGCAAAATGTACAATGGTTCATGACAGCAATTGAAACCAAAGGCAATGAGAAACAAGGCATGCTCAACCAGAAAGAAAGACCCATCACCACCATTAAACTGCGCCACATATTGTTCGAAGTTTGCCTAATCACTGCGTTCCGGGGGGTCGTCTGCACATGCAGTGTATGACCCCCGTCCGCACATTTCTGTAGATTTGTGCATCTGCACACTATGTCGATCTCCTCCAGAATTTGCTCGGCATCCTGTGGGCACCCATTCGTCCTCTAAACACCTTGCTGACCGACGATCTGGGGCTGGTTTGACAGGTGATGTTGGCATAGCACTCACACGTCAAAACACACAGCACTTTGATAAATCTGGAAGTAACTCCGAAATGCCCACAACTGAAGCAACTTTGAACCAAAAAAATGATGTTATGGGGTCATGAAAGAGCCAATGTATGCTTAATGGATGTCTGTAGCATTTTCCAAGGGATTTTGTGTGAAGTGACAGATTTCGCCGACTCCAAGAACCTGAAACATGGCCAAATATAGAACCCCTATCACCGGCTTTCAAAACTTCGGTTATGTATGTCATAGACATGTCTTGGACATGTCAAGGGAGGTGGTAGCGGCAGAGAAGGAGGCCGGGGGCACAGTCCCGCCTGAGTGTTCCCACTGTGCGGACCGGGGTCGACAACCCGCTGCAGACGCACGTTCTACACCTAGTCTACGAAGGTCTGACCAATTCGGCCGATCTAATGTCGGCACACTGTGTATCCCTCGATCCACACTGATCCGCACCTAATCCGCATATGTCCGCATCGCTATGCAGACGCGGCCCCAGAACGCAGTGAATCTTCACGTCCATCTTCACATAACTGACACTTAACTCAGAAAATTGGAGACAACGAGAGTAAGATCGTCTCGATCCCAGTGCTTGAAATATGACCGAATACGGTTACATCAAGCATTGGCCCATCCAGACTGAAGCCGCTCCTGAAGGCTTGTCTGACACATTAGCTACCTATCGTGTGACTCCTTTGCCTACATACGACCACAGAGGGAGATTTATCCAGCCTACTGAGTGCTAAGTTATTGGATGCGATTGTTTGGGCGACGATCACCCTCAAACATTGGAATATTGCGCCCAAGGCGACGAAACCAGGGGACGTGACTCCTATACAGCCGATATCGAAAATCTTCATATTTTGGTCCCTGAACCAAAACCTACGACGACCACTATCACCCCGTGCAAACACATAATCCGGAAAACAGACCTGGGTAATCCCGCAACAGCGATATTCAGTGTTGTGACTGCAGTGACTGGTGACACGAGACACTTTGGTATAATTAGTGTTCTGGGATGTGTTTTACGAGGATTCAACTTGGCAGAAATGTAGGGAATATAACTGCATATTCCTGTGTTATTTTTTGAAGTGATTCAGTTCAGAGCTTAGCTAGATACATTGAATTCATTATTTCCTTCCTATCTTGGAATCACTCTGAGTGAGATAGCGTAGCCAATAAAGTAGATACATTTATATGGCTCTATGACAAGCTGTGTACCACCCACAAGTAGTCCCTTCCAAAATATTGGCTCGATTTGACAAGTCCTGGGGATGCTATACCAACTTAACCTGCCAGAGACCTGAAACAGCCAGGAGAGTCAGAATAAAAAATTGTTGCAATTCTGGCTCTATGAATAATTGTGCACAAATTATTCTGAAAGAACTAGCTAAACCTCAACTGGTTCTGTGCAGAACTGAGGGCGCTACAGACAATTATTTCACGGGGATCAAAAGACACCAAAATGGATATTTTTCTGTTCACGCCCTCGGTACTGTCATTAGCTGTGAAGTACGTCGTCCAGCCAATATGGTGTTGATTTGTCTGAGCCCACTTTGAGTCCACTCAGGACCCCGCTCAATATTTTCCGACTCGATCAACGACGAGTAGCAATTGTTTGAAAAAAGAATCCGATGATTAGTTGAGAATTGTGTATGTATATAGCGTAGGCTATTCGCCGATTGAAAAAGCAGCATCTTCATTTTGTTTGACATAGTCTGTAAACTAGCAAGCAAGGTCTGTGCCGACGTGAGGCGGCACTTCCTCGTCCACAGCTTCCATACTAATTCGGCCAGCCAAAAACGAGGGATGATGTGTTGATTATGCGATCTCAAGGATTAAACCAGAGGACGAAGGGATAGGCGATGGTTCGCAGCGAGAGGGAGTGGAGTGAGCACTGGAAGCGAGACTTAGATAGTGCGACTACAGTGTCATGGATACTGAGAGGGTTGTTCGCGGCAGCGCGACTGACTCATTCATGATTCTCCTCCGAGCGCTTTCGCTAGAGTAGGTGCTGTTGGGAGTAAAAATATGAGCTGAGGGCTGAGAGCGAAAAATGACAGACATGCCGAGTACTTGCGATTCGCTGAGCAGCTACGATAACCGCTTTCGATCTTATGCACTGTACAGTCCAATGGAGAGGAATTCCAATTCTCGCAGGGCTCGCACATGTGTCCAGAAGCAACCTCCCTGGGACAACTTGAACTTGTCGATAGAAAGATGTATCGATATCACGGGATGTGACGCGACGCGTGCAATTAGGACCGTCGAGACGCGTGTCCAAGACGTAATTGTGGCAAGATTGATTCAAGTTCCAGCCATGTGATGATAAAGAAAGGAACCAAGTAAAGATTGCTGGTGGGTATAACACATGGCACAGAATTTCCTTACAAGACTGCAACATGGACTCCCTCGTAATAACTGTGTGAGCCGGAAGGGGGGGAAGGGGGGGAAAGAGAAATGAAATGAAAAAGATCAAGCAAGTACCTCCAAGCCTCCACTTGACGAAATATTTGCTGTACACAGACGCCCACGCCTCGGAGCCGTCCTTCTCGATAATGTCCTGGATTGACATACAGAGTCAGCGATGCAGGGAGAGAACGAAGGAAATCGGTTCATACCGTGACACATAATGATACGCTTCGGGCACCACCCGAGGACGGTCTCTGCGTTGCGCTTCATTGCGCTGCGAAACAAATCGCGAACCAGCCTCGGGAACAGAAAAAGGAAGCTGGGAATTGCCACGTACACCTTGTCCTTCCTCTGGCCCCAGACAAAGTGCTTGTGCAATGAGCCCCACGGGTCGAGTGATCCAACGATGGGAACCTTCGAGCTACTCTTTGATTTTGAATACTGGGAAATGGAGAGAACGCAATGAGGTCGCGGCACCGTGATTAATGGGACGGAACACGCCTGCTCCTTTCCGGGTAGGTTAAACAGAAGGTCCCCGGCGGTGAGCATCTTGGAGGACGCATGGAACCAAGTGCCGTCCTTGTTCGCGAAGCCGGCGAAATAGCTGGGAGCATTTAGTATCATTTGAGAACCCTTATCGGAGAGCCGAGCCGCACCAAGCGTAGATCTTAACTCTACGTCAAAAGTCTGTCAGGCGATTAGAAAAAGTGTCCTCACCTCATCTTTGAATCCATACTTGGTGTCTGCGGGGTCCACCCCATAGGTTGAATCGCACATGCATGAGCAAACGGAGCTTGAAAGACCCGAAAAAAAATGTGGTGCTCACCGCCGTCGATATTCCAACCCTCCTCTTGCTTCTTCTCAGCAATTCCTTCCACGC
Organism: Mycena epipterygia; assembly: GCA_029281465.1. Classification (NCBI taxonomy): domain Eukaryota; kingdom Fungi; phylum Basidiomycota; class Agaricomycetes; order Agaricales; family Mycenaceae; genus Mycena; species Mycena epipterygia. The sequence continues at coordinate 3,987,622 of JARJCQ010000001.1, read as the reverse complement.
CAATGACCTTTGCCTCGGGGTACACCTTCTTGAATTGGGCTAGAAAAATCGCTCAGCGTCAACGCCTTGGATCAGTCTTCTCCCGCGAGCCGTGCTTACCCAAAATATATGATGCATGGAATCAACTGCCATGATCCATCTGTGAGAAGCAGAAATTGTGAGCAGAAATGAAAAGGAACCGTTGGCTCGGGGACCTACTTTACTGGGCCGAGCCTGTCGATTGCGGCCTTCGTATCATGCGTCAGCGCCGTCGAGGCGACAACCCAGACGTCGCCCGCGGAGAGGCAGACCGCGGTCGAGCGCCCTCCAAAGGGGAGAATACCGAACCGAGAAAAAGGCCTGGCAGATACCTGTTTAGCTTCGTGCGAGAGAAGCACCCAGAACAGAACACACTTTGAGAATATCGTAATGTCAGGTGTAACCTGAAGAGTCACAATCAATTTTGAGGATCTTCTGGGAAGGTTGAAAGGAAAGAAACATACCTCACGGATGACCAGCTCAGGCAGGTTCTTGGTGGCCATTGGTTTGGAGTGTGAAAGGAAGAGAGTGGTTAGAAGGGGAAGGTTCAAGGTTGCGTGGAAGAAAACAAGGCAGTGGGTATTGATAGGTAAGGAAATAGCTTTTCGGGTCTTTTATGGACGCTCTGCTCGCCGCACGCACTTGCACGCTTCCTGCTGAGTGTCTCCATGATGATACTGGCTGAGCTTCATCTGGTGAGGCCGAATGGGGATGATCGTGTTCACATTCTTTCGCCGCGTTCGGAACAAACCGCCTTCTCGAATCATATGATATACATGTGCTTCGCGCCTTTCTTTCTTGGCTTGGCGCTGACCGCACGGCATGCCCCGAGATTTGCCCGAGGCGAGAATCGCAAGCGCCGGTTCGGGCTACACACCGGTCGCTTCAACCGCTCGGCGTCGTTTTCGTTCCGTCCGGCGTCGTCTTCGTTCCGCCCACCAGGTAGCCGGGAGTCAGAAGTTCGAGATTTATTGACTAATGACTTTCAAATGCCAGAGATAATTAGGGGTGGGACCACGAAGTTGTGCGGTTGGGCCGAGATGGCCGAGCGCCATAGCGACCAGGTGATGTCAATTACTTTGGTTCAACATCCTCATGAAAATGGGGTGGATAGACGGGTTAGAGAAGAAGAAAGATTTATTGTGCTACTAGACAGGAATCCGGATCATCAATCGCCGTTGACAGTGACTTCAATCAGTGCAACAGCGTCTGGAGATCGAGGCTTGATTGAACACTTGAAAGGTAGTGGCGCACTAGAAGGCTTGAAAAACTGACATCTCCAAGAGTGATCGTTCATTACTTGACGAGGTCTGAAGAATATTCATAAGAAGGTTCTATTGTCTGTCCATCGTCCCCAACGGCCTTGGTAATGTTGAAGACAGCCAGAATTGAAGCCACAGTAATCCACATTGATGACATGACCATGTGTCGTCCCGGACATACCCTGAGAATAATTTATTCGCAATACTGAGCTCGGACTTGTGTGAATATACGCACCTGCGTCCGAACCCAAACACAGCTTGGGGGTCCCTAATATCTGGGTTTAGTTTGCCGTCCCGCAGAAACCGTTCAGGCTTGAAGACATGTGGATCAGGGTACATCTCCTATGAAGAAAATTGAGAGAGAGAATCAACATTGTGCAATGATAGAACCTCGTCCTGGAGGATGGCCCTGGGAAGGATGGATGAGCAGATGAGTTGTTTTTCTCTGATGCAAGCAGCAGGAATACTCACCAGACGTTCCCAACAATGATGGAGCCTGCCGGAAGCCTGTATCCGCGATACTCGTCCTCAACGGGTAAAAAGTGTGGGAGGGCTAAGGAAGATTTTAAATTTCACGATGGGGGCAGTGATGTATTTGCAAACCGATTGGCGTTACAGGTCCCCACCGGAGCACCTCCTTCACGAGCGCAGAGACATACGGAAAAAACTGCTCGTCTTTGAAATCTGGAAGTCGTCCCTGCCCAATTACCCCATCGATTTCCATTTGTGTTTTCTTCTGCGCGTCGGGGTTGGCCAGCATAGCGAGGATGAACGTGGAGAGAACATTGACCGTGGTATCGGACCCTGCAAGATACATACTCGCGGCGGTCGCCTTGATCGTCTCCTCGTCGTAATATCTATCGTCAGATTCACTAAGAATCTGCAGGCTCTCTGCGGTGAAGGAATGAGGGGCGGTATCCAGCGCCTAGTTGAATACGTTTAAAGGTAGACTATGAATGGGAGATGCCTGCTCACAATTTGCCGCTTAACCTCGGCAAAGGGTACATCCTGGAGAGCTCGGGCCAGCTTTCTCCACTTCTTGGCTTTCCGTTTGAAGCCGGCTCCGGGGAACCAGTCAGGGACGTGTTTTAATACCGGAATTGAATCCTGATTTTACTCAGAATCACGACCACATCCGCGCAGACACTCACAACGAGGAACCGCCCAGGGACGGCAGCTTGTATACCGGATTGTGACACTTGTTCAGCCAAATCGACATATGGGTCGTTGACCGGCAGGACGTCGATTCCATAGGCCACGGATATAATAATTTCACCGGCCATCCTTAAGAATAGTCAGCGGCTATGTCCTGACACGCCTTATATGAAAGTTCTCACCGTCTGATATGATCCCTGAACGCCTGAGGCGTATGGACAAGTCGATGAAGGAGTACATGAGTGGCAGCGATCTCCTTGTCATGGAAATTCCGCGAGCTTATAACATTGAATCCCTGGCTAAATAAACGCCGATGCGTCCGCCTAAATTTGGCTTGACTTTTTGAATCACGGTTGACATTTCGAAGTCACGGACCATGATTCCCCTGCAAATAACAACATCAGGACATGTGAACCCTTGTATTGAGAATTTTAGAATCATTACCGTATTTCATATTGGCTGAGAATTTCGCATGTCACTCCAGTCAATGGCCGAGCAGAGTTCACTCACGCAAACTAAAAGTCCATCCCATCAGATCATTGAGCATTGTCGATATCGGCCTAATATCTTATAGAATGACATGGGACTGGGTGAAAAATGAACCATACCGGTCCGAATATATGGATGAGCGCTTCTCAAGGAGGTCTTCCGTTGCCTCCAAAGACGACAAGACAATCACGGACATCCCAGCGAGATCCAAGTGGATAATGTTAGAATCTGGAGATGTCCGTCAGCGACAAAAATAATCACGGAGAACGAAGGACTGACTGTATTGCCGGCTCCAGTTCTTGTAGGTCTTCCACTCAAAACCCGGAGGAAGGTCGAAAATATTTCCGACAATTGGCATCTTCCTTGGTCCAGGAGGTAAAGGCAGTCTCGAGCGGGTGTTGAGTTTCGAGTGAAGGCTGTACAAGATGATTGCGAGGCCCGCTGTTGCCCCAATCGCAGGAACCAGGTCAATGGAATACATGGTGAGATGGCCCCAAATGGCCCGGGAAGCAGTACACAGTCCCCTAGACTTATAACTGTTCGATGATGTCACAGGACCGGGTGTCTGACAGACTCGGCGGGCGCTGGGAGAAAAGGCCGTAAAGGTTCAGGTTCCTACCCAGCCGCGGTTTCGAGGCTCACAATCTCTGTAGCGGTATTTTGAAGAATTGACTGACCGGGAATTTCGGACCGTGTTATGCGTGATGTTACTAGTGACCGAAAGTTGGGATGAGCCTCTCCACGGCCGTGGAGAGGATAACCCAAACTTTCGGTCACTAGTAACAACACGCGTTTTCGGTCACACTACAAATAATCACATTTTCTCTGTATTTAATTTTAAGACCACTACAGAGATTGTTATCCTCGAAACCGCGGCTGGGGAGGAACCTGGTAAAGGTTACGTTCCAATTTAATACGACATATACGGCCGCAGTGGCAAAGAAGCGACAATCGTCAACATCGGAATGTTGCACATGTGCCATCTTGGGAGGTTAAGGGAAATGCGGCTGAGGAACGGTCCAACATCCTTTCTGTATTTTACGAAAAGAATGAGGTGTATGGACAGACTACGGCACATGGTAAAAGAAACGAGAAAACCCGAGTCGTCATCAATCGCCTTTGACAATGGATTCTATGAGTGCCATGGCGTCCTTAGATCGAGGTTTGATTGAGCATTTGAAAGGGAGGGGTGCACTGCAAGGCTTGAGTAACTGGAATCTCCCAGAGTGGTCGCTCATTACCTGATGAGGTCCGGAGAATATTCATAAGAGGGTTCGATGGTCTTCCCATCTTCCCCAACCGCCTTCTGAATGTCGAAAACTGCCAGAATCGAGACTACAGTAATCCACACAGACGACATCGCCATGTGTCGTCCCGGACAGATCCTCAGCAAAAATTCAGCCGGGATACGGAGCACGGATGTGAGGACACACACCTTCGTCCGAAGCCAAACGCAGCCTGCGGGTCTCTCACATCTGGGTTGAGCTTGCCATCACGCAGGAACCGTTCGGGCTTGAATGCGGTTGGATCGGGGTACATTTCCTATATTGGAGGATGAGAAAGAGAGTATGGAACATTGTGTAAGGAAAGAACCTCGTCTTGGAGAATTGCCCTTAAAACGATAAATAAACATATCCAATAGGTTCGCTCTTGGTGGGCATACTCACCAGACGTTTCCGATGATTATAGAGCCTGCCGGAAGCCTGTATCCGCGATACTCGTCTTCAACTGGTAGAAAATGTGGCACGCCTAGTGACGAGTTTAGATTTAATCTACCCTAGGTGTAGTGGTGTGATGCAAACCGATTGGTGTGACAGGTTTCCAGCGGAGCACTTCTTTGACCACCGCAGAGACATAGGGCAGGGATTGCTCGTCGTTGAAATCTGGCAGCTGTCCCTGCCCAATTACCGCGTCGATTTCCATTTGGGCTTTCCGCTGAGCCTCGGGGTTGGCCAACATGGCAAGGAAGAACGTGGAGAGAGCAGTGACAGTCGTATCGGCCCCCGCGACATACATACTTGCTGCAGTTGCGCTGATCGTCTCTTCCTGGTAGTAGTTATTGCTGGATTCACTGAGAATCCGCAGGCTTTCCGCGGTGAATGAGTGGCCGGCGGTGCCAGCCGCCTGGTGGAGTAAGCGGGCGGATGTGCTGGAAATTGGTTCTGCTACTCACAAATTGACGTTTCGCCTCCGCAAAGGGTACATCTTCGAGCGCTCGAGCCACTTTCTTCCACTCTTTTCCTTGCCGTTTCCGCCCAGCGCCGGGGAACCAGTCAGGGACGTGTTTCAAAAGTGGAATTGAGTCCTGCTTATACTCAGAATCGCGACCACAGCCGCACAGAAACTCACAACAAGGAATCGCCCAGGGACGCCGGCCTGTGCACCGGCGACGACCGCCTGTTCGGCCAAAGTGATATATGGGTCGTTGACGGGCAGGACATCAATTCCGTATGCCACAGACATGATAATTTCACCTGCCATCCTTGAGAATGAGTAGTCAGCGGCTACGTCCCGATACGTAAATGAAAACAACTACTGCCTGAGGTGATCCCTGAATGCATCGGGGGTATCGAGAAGCCGACGAAGGAGTCCATGAGTGGCTGCGAGCTCCTTGGGACAGAAATTCTGCGAGTTTATAACATTGAATCCCTGACTGAATAAACGCCGATGCGTCCGCCTAAATTGGGCGTGAGATTTTCAGTCGTGATTGACAGATCAAATTCACAGACCAGCTTTCCCCTGCAAATGAAACGTCGGCACACGAGGACTCAATATATCTACGCAGCTCGGCGTACCGTATTTCATCAGACCTAAGAATTCCGCGCTATTGTAATTAGGTCCCGGAACGAGCGGAGCGCACTCACCCAGATTGAAAGTCCATTCCATCACGTCCAGGAACATTGGCAAGCTCGGCCTAACATCTTATAGAATGGCAGACGATCAGGATGGGAAATGGAACATACCGATCCGAATATATGGATGAGCGCTTCTCGAGGAGGTCCGCCGTTGCCTCCAAAGATGAAAGGACGATCACGGACGTCCCAGCGAGATCCAGCTGGATAATGTCAGAATCTGGAAATGAGTGTCAGGAACAAGGATAACCACGAAGCATGGTGGACTAGCTGTATTGTCGGCTCCAGTCTTTGTAGGTCTTCCACTCAAAACCCGGAGGAAGGTCGAAAATATTTCCGACGATTGGCATCTTCCTTGGTCCGGGAGGTAAAGGCAGTCTCGAGCGGGTGGTGAGTTTCAAGTGAAGGCCGTACAAGATGATTGCGAGGCCCGCTGTTGCCCCAATCGCAGGAACCAGGTCGATGGAATACATGGTGAGATGGTCTCAAATGGCCCGGGAAACAGTACCGTACCAGCACGCAGTCCCCTAGACTTATAACTGTTCGACGATGTCGTGTCGACATAAAACCAGGTGTCAGACTGGTGGGAACTGGGAGAAAAGGCCGTAAAGGTTACGTTCCCAATTTAATACAACATATACGGCCGCAGTGGCAAAGAAGCGACAAGTGTCAACACTGGCGTTCGCTGTCGCAGACATGTACAATCCTGGGAAGTTAAGGGAAGGCTGAGGAGCGGTTCAACATCCTTGAATGAGGTGTATGGACAGACTACGGCACAAAAAAAAACGAGAAAAATCCGAATCGTGCCTCTAGGCAGGAATCCGGATCATCAATTGCAGTTGACAGTGGCGTCGATGAGCGTCACAGCGTCGGGAGATCGAGGCTTGATTGAACATTTGAAAGGGAGTGGCACACTACATAGAAGGGTTGAATAGCTGATATCTCCAAGAGTAGTCGCTCATTACCTGATGAGGTTTGGAGAAAATTCATAAGGCTCGGTTATCTGCCCATCGTCCCCAACGACCTTCGTAATGTCGAAGACGGCCAGAATTGAAGCTATAGTGATCCATACCGACGACATCGCCATGTGTCGTCCCGGACAAATCCTGATCATGATTTAATCGAAATGCCAAGCACGGACTTGTGTGGACATCTTTACCTTCGTCCGAATCCGAACGCAGCTTGGGAGTCTCTAACATCGGGGTTTAATTTGCCGTCGCGCAGGAACCGTTCGGGTTTGAAGGCGGTTGGATCGGGGTACATGTCCTGTGTGAAAAGATGAGAGAGAGCGTTAATCGTGTAGAGGAACAGAACCTCGTTGTGGAGGATGGCCCTGACAATGATGAATGAACAGGTGCGTTGTTGTTTGTTTGGTACGAATACTCACAAGGCGTTTGCGACGATCACGGAACCTGCCGGAATCCTGTATCCGCGGTACTCATCTTCAACTGCTAAAAAGTGTGGGAGTCCTAAGGAAGATCTAGAGTCAAAATCGACGATACGGGAAGCGATGTGATGCAAACCCATTGGGAGGGAAGGTTTCCAGCGGAGCACTTCTTGAACCAGTGCGGACACATACGGCAGGGACTGCTCGTCGTTAAAATGTGGTAGCTGTCCCTGTCCAATTACCGCATCGATTTCCATTTGGGCCTTCTTCTGAGCCTCGGGGTTGAACAACATAGCAAGCACGAAGATAATAAGAGCAGCGACGGTCGTATCGGCCCCCGCGGTATACATGCTTGCGGCCATTGTCTTGACCGTCTCTTGTTGATAGTATTTATCGCTGGATTCACTGAGAATATGCAGGCTCTCTGAGGTAAAAGAATGAGGGGCGGTGCCCGATGCCTAGTTGGTTAATTTCTTTACTAAAGGGGGCTCTATAATGAGACATGCCTGCTCACCATTTGACGCTTCACCTCCGCAAAAGGTGAATCTGTGAGCGCACGGGCCAGTTCTTTCCACTCTTTCGCCAGTAGTTTGAAGCGAGCTCCGGGAAACCAGTCGGGCACGTGTTTCAACATCGGGATCGAATCCTGGTGGTACTGAGATTGTGCATGCCCGCGAAGAAATCACTCACAACAAGGAACCGCCCAGGAATGGCAGCCTGTATAGCGGTCTGTGCCGCCTCTTCAGCTACTGCGAGATATGGGTCGTTGACGGGCAGGACATCAATTCCATAAGCCACGGACATGATAACTTCGCCGGCCATTCTTGAGAATAGAAATAGTCAGCGGCTATGTCCTGATACGTCTTCAATGAAATCTATCACTGTCTAATGTGCTCCCTGAACGCATCAGGCGTGTGGAGAAATCGACGGAGGAGTCCATGAGTGGCAGCAAGTTCTTTCGGATAAAAATTTCGTGCGCTGATTATATTGAATCCCTGGTTGAATAGACGTCGAGATGTCCGCCTAAGTTTAGTGTGAGTTTTCTCGATGATCGTTGTTGACAGTTCGAAACCCACCATGTGTCCCCTGCAGATAAAGCCACGACAGATGAGAATCTTCGCAGAATTGACGGGGTTGCAACCGTTACCATATTTCATGTTCGCTGAGAATTCCGCGTCATTTAAATTAATGAGACGCGCAGAGAACACTCACCCAACTGGAAATCCCACCCCATGAGGTCATTAAGCATTGGCAGGTTCGGCCTAATATCTTCTTAAACAAGATGGGATAAGTGCCAGAAATACAACATACCGGTCTGAATATATGGATGAGCGCTTCTCGAGAAGTTCCTCCGCTGCCTCTAAAGACGACAGCACAATTACGGACGTCCCAGCGAAATTCAAGTGGATAATATCGGAATCTAGAGATACCTGTTAGCAACAAGGATGGCCGCGAAGCATGATGAACTGGCTGTATTCCCGGCTCCAGTCTTTGAACGTCTCCCATTCAAAACCCGGGGTAAGGTCGAAGATATTCCCGACAATTGGCAACTTTCTTGGTCCGGGGGGCAAAGGCAATTTCGAGCGGGTAACGAGCATCCGGTGAAGGCTGTACAGGATTATTGCAAGGCCGGCTGTTGCCCCCATCGCAGGGGTGAAATCGATGGAAGGCATGGTGAGATCAAGGGGAGATGGTGACTGGTCTCCCAGAGTCAACTACTTATATCCTGTCGTGTTCTTTATAAACATTGCGGGTGGCAGTCCAAACTTTGATTCGTAAGACTTTGGAAAATCACCTTTCAAATGCAGGAACAAGGATAAAAGACCGCGAAGCAGTTCAGTCTTCTAGACTTATATACCTGTTTGGCGATGTCGTGTCGACATGGGCTCGGGTGCAGAATGGGTGGGAGCACAAGCCGTAAAGTTTACGTCACTTCAAACACGGCCGTCGTGACAAAGGACTTCGAAGGCGCCGACAGCAGACGGGCGCCGACTATGAATGTTATGCCCACGTCGCCGATATGTCCCATTGGAAATTTAGAAAAGTGGAGGCATGTTCGACCGAAGACCGCCGGCCCATTCCGAAAGGGATATCCACGACTTTTACTCATACTCGCAACGAAAGTTGGTGAGTACCGGCAGCTCGATTCGGATGGCGTGGTAAAATATGGTAAGTGCACGTGCTAAAATGTCACGATAAGAGGGCTGTTCGCAGCTCGACTGACTCACAGTGAGTCACACGCTTTCGCTACAAAGTCATCTGCGTCGATTTAGGGACCGTCCGAGGAGACCGCGGGATAGAAACATGAATCGCCAGGCGTTGCACGATTTGCATTGCGCCATATCACAGACACAAAAGGATTTCGCCATGCAGTTCTCGCGGGGGACAAGTCGGACTGCAAAGCCCCTGGATAGTTGGTTGAGGAGCGCCACGGTTTTAGGGGGGGATGCTGAATCAGCAGGAACAACACACAGCGGAGTATTGATATTCAGTTCTTGTATCGCCGAATGGAAAATTAATATACACATCTCGTCCGTCGCCGTCTAAGAATCGAGGGAAACTGTCATCGGCTAAGGAACCAGTTCGCCGTGAGGAGGACCCCGAGCCCAAGCATCATGCTCGCCATGAAGCGCGGCCCACGAGTTTTCTGCTCACGCAGCGCTTCTTTCTGGGCCGCCCACGCGGCAGCAAGCGCGGTGGGGTCTGTGGGTTTGTAGCGCTGACCTGGATGCTGATGGTGCCGGTCGCCTGCACCAGGGAGCGGCGTGTGCGATGGGGGTCGCCGTCGGAAAGGTGGATCGAGGTAAACGAAGACGAAGTCGGTGAGGGCCGTGACGCGCGCCGGTAACGCGCCGCTGTGTCCATGAGGTGACGCGACTCAAGAGTGGATGGCGCGTGCCCTTGCGCTGCGGGGAGGGTGTTATCGTATGCGCGCCTGGATCATAGCTTAGTATAGTGATTCTTCCTCCAAGAAGGGGAAAAAAGTAAGGGGGCACCGCGAAACGGGGTCGCGAAGAACGTTGTATGCCTCAGTGATCTCGTGGAACTCCGGCTTGACCTTATGGTGGGGAACATCTGGGTGATGCTCCTTGCTCAGCTGGGATCTCCGTATTTGAGGCATGACTTCTCGGACGCACGAGAAGCAAACGCACCGCAAAAAAAGCAGTCTATGCGGAACGACACACATCAGCTTCCATCGACGAGACCTTTCGACACTGACCTTAATCTGGTCTACGGTGGCTTCTCGGCGTACACCCAGTATGTCGTAGTGCGTGCCCTGCCGGGCCCCTGTCGAAGAGAGCGCTCGGCGGTGCGTGTCGGGCAATGATAATGTCAGAATCTGGAAATGCCCGTCAGCAACAAGAATAACCACGGAGAACGAAGGACGACTGACTGTACTGCCGGCTCCAGTTTTTGTAGGTCTTCCACTCAAAACCTGGAGGAAGGTCGAAGATATTTCCGACAATTGACAGCATCCTTGGTCCGGGGGGTAAAGGTAGCCTCGAGCGGGTGGTGAGTTTCGAGTGAAGGCTGTACAAGATGATTGCGAGGCCCGCAGTTGCCCCAATCGCAGGAACCAGGTCGATGGAATACATGGTGAGAAGGTCACAAATGGCCCGGGAAGCAGTACACAGTCCCCTAGACTTATAACTGTTCGACGATGTCGTGTCAACATAAAACCGGGTCTCAGACTGGTGGGCACTGGGAGTCGAAGCCGTAAACGTTACGTTCCAATTTAATACAACGTATACGGCCGCAGTGGCAAAGAAGCGACAAGCGTCAACACCGATGCTCGCTGTCGCAGACATGTACCATCCTGGGAAGTTAAGGGAAGTGCGGCTGAGGAACGGGTCAACATCCTTTTCTGTATGTTGCGACAAGAATGAGGTGTATGGACAGACTACGGCACAAAAGAAACGAGAAAAATCCGAGTCGTGCCTCTAGGCAGGATCTGGATCATCAATCGCAGTTGACAGTAGCGTCAATGAGCGTCACAGCGTCGGGAGATCGAGGCTTGATTGAACATTTGAAAGGGAGTGGCACACTACATAGAAGGGTTGAATAACTGACATCTCCAAGAGTAGTCGCTCATTACCTGATGAGGTTTGGAGAAAATGCATAAGAGGGCTCGGTTATCTGCCCATCCTCCCCAACGGCTTTCGTAATGTCGAAGACGGCCAGAATTGAAGCTATAGTGATCCATACCGACGACATCGCCATGTGTCGTCCCGGACAAATCCTGATCATGATTTAGACAAAATGCCAAGCGCGGACGTGTGTGAACATCTGCACCTTCGTCCGAATCCAAACGCAGCTTGGGGATCTCTAACATCGGGGTTTAGTTTGCCGTCACGCAGGAACCGTTCAGGTTTGAAGGCGGTTGGATCGGGGTACATATCCTGTGTGGAAAGATGAGAGAGAGCGTTAATCGTGTAGAGGAACAGAACCTCGTTGTGGAGGATGGCCCTGACAATGATGAATGAACAGACGTGTTGTTGTTCTCTTGGGATGAATACTCACGAGGCGTTTGCAACGATCACGGAGCCTGCCGGAATCCTGTATCCACGATACTGGTCTTCAGCTGTGACAACGTGTGGCACGCCTAATGACGAGTTTGAATTAAATGTATTATGGGCAGTGTAGTGATATGATGCAAACCCATTGGGAGGGAAGGTTTCCAGCGGAACACTTCTTGAACCAGTGCGGACACATACGGCAGGGACTGCTCGTCGTTAAAATGTGGTAGCTGTCCCTGTCCAATTACCGCATCGATTTCCATTTGGGCCTTCTTCTGAGCCTCGGGGTTGAACAACATAGCAAGCACGAAAATAATGAGAGCAGCGACGGTCGTATCGGCCCCCGCGATATACATGCTTGCGGCCATTGTCTTGACCGTCTCTTCCTGGTAGTATTTATCGCTGGATTCACTGAGAATATGCAGGCTCTCTGAGGTAAAAGAATGAGGGGCGGTGCCCGATGCCTGGTTGGTTAATTTCTTTATTATTAAAGGGGCCTCTATAATAGGCATGCCTGCTCACCATTTGACGCTTCACCTCCGCAAAAGGTGAATCTGTGAGCGCACGGGCCAGTTCTTTCCACTCTTTCGCCAGTAGTTTGAAGCGAGCTCCGGGAAACCAGTCGGGCACGTGTTTCAACATCGGGATCGAATCCTGGTGGTACTGAGATTGCGCATGCCCGCGAAGAAATCACTCACAACAAGGAATCGGCCAGGAATGGCAGCCTGTATAGCGGTCTGTGCCGCCTCTTCAGCCACCGCGATATATGGGTCGTTGACGGGCAGGACATCAATTCCATAAGCCACGGACATGATAACTTCGCCGGCCATTCTTGAGAATAGAAACAGTCAGCGGCTATGTCCTGATACGTCTTCAATGAAATCTATCACTGTCTGATGTGCTCCCTATACGCATCAGGCGTATGGAGGAATCGACGGAGGAGTCCATGAGTGGCAGCAAGTTCTTTCGGATGGAAATTTCGTGCGCTGATTACGTTGAATCCCTGGTTGAATAGACGTCGAGACGTCCGCCTAAGCTTAGCGTGAGTTTTCTCGATGATCGTTGTTAACAGTTCGAAGTCACGGACCATGTGTCCCCTGCAGATAAAGTCATCGACAGATGAGAATCTTCGCAGAATTGACGGGTTACAACCGTTACCATATTTCATAGTCGCTGAGAATTCCGGGTCATTTCAATTAATGAGAAGCGCAGAGAACACTCACCCAACTGGAAATCCCACCCCATGAGGTCATTAAGCATTGGCGAGTTCGGCCTAATATCTTCTGAAACAACATGGGATAGGTATCAGAAATACAACATACCGGTCCGAATATATAGATGAGCGCTTCTCGAGGAGTTCCTCTGCTGCTTCCAAAGACGACAGCACGATTACGGACGTCCCAGCGAAATTCAAGTGGATAATATCAGAATCTAGAGATACCTGTTAGCAACAAGGATGGCCGCGAAGCATGATGAACTGACTGTATTCCCGGCTCCAGTCCCTGAACGTCTCCCACTCAAAACCCGGCGTTAGGTCGAAGATATTCCCGACAATTGGCAACTTTCTTGGTCCGGGGGGCAAAGGCAATTTCGAGCGGGTAGCGAGCATCCGATGAAGGCTGTACAGGATTATTGCAAGGCCGGCTGTTGCCCCCATTGCAGGGGTGAAGTCGATGGAAGGCATGGTGAGATCAAGGGGAGATGGTGACTGGTCTCCCAGAGTCAACTACTTATATCCTGTCGTATCAGCCTCTTTATAAGATTCCGTCTGTCTGTCCGTCCGTCGGAAGCCTTTTCAAACTCCGCCTTTGGGAGATCAGGCCCGAGGCTTTGGAAGCGCTGGGTCCAGACCTTTGGAAGCGCTCAACAAACGACGCTTCCTCGGAACTTTGGAGTTTCCGCCTCAAACGTAAGCACCCGATATAGTAACTACTTCGGCAGCTCGGCAGGCTTTTGATCCAACAAACTGCTCATGCCAAACAAACAAGCTGTCAGCCGCATCCCTCTCCTCTCTCTCCCCATCCTCGCTGCTCCCTCCACGACCACGCCCGCCGCACGCATCGCCTATCATCACGCCGCCTGCTGCTGGCGACGCCTATGCCCCGCTTCGAGGAGTTAGGCCGTGTCGTCTCGCCGTGGCTGGTTAATGTTAGAGTGAGGATATAGTATAAAGCGCGAAGCAAGGAGTAGTACAATATCTGTTTAGCTATACTTCAATTCATCCTTTTCGTGATGCTCAATGGCCAGTATGACCCAGTAATACCTCAAGTTGCCTTCAGCCAAACCTCGACACTTAGGGACGCTCGAGTTCAGGCCTGCCGAAGCTGCCGAAAATAATTACTATATTGGGTGCTTACGTTTGAGGCGGAAACTCAATAAGTCTTCAAGTTCCTCGGGGCTTTTGGCCCCATGATCGACTTTAAGCGCGTGCGCGCCTATAAAAGTGTACACAATGCCAAACTCCGTTTTTCGCTCACCGTTAAAGTTTCCGAGGCGCTAATTCAAGTGCCAAACCGGCGCCAATGACTTGAATTACTAATCTAACTGGCTCAGTCTCAAGCTCTCAAGTTGCCAGTAAAGACTGCCTTGATGAGAAAATATTTTTGTACCAGTCCAGTCAACTCAACTACCAACAGAAGTGGACCCTCTTTACAAAATTACGTGTGTCCGGTCCTTCTCGCCCAGATATTCCGACTCCAGTTAACAAGGAACAGTTCAACCCAGTTCAGATCCCCAATTCTTAGTTATTGTAAATTATGGCATTTAAATCCTAACAAAACGGGGTTTTAGGCCGAAAAATCCAGTGTCCAATATCAATTCAGCTCAGTTCAACTCAAGTTTTTCTCAGTTTACAAAGATGTTATATATAATCAAATCAGCAAGTGGGAGACGGCGCGAAGCGCCGTCGACCGCTTGTTCTTTATAAACATTGCGAGTGTCAGTCCCGATGTCGTGTCGGCATAGAATGGGTGGGAACACAAGCCGTAAAGTTTACGTTCACACACGGCCGTCGTGTCAAAGAACTTCTAAGGCGTCGATAGCAGCGGGCACCGACTATGAATGTTATGCGCACGTCGCCAATACATGTCCCCTGGGAACTTTAGAAAAGTGGAGGCATGTTCGCCCGAAGACCGCTGGCCCATTCCGAAAGGGATATCCACGACTTATACTCGCAACGAGAGTTAGTGAGTACCGGCAGCTCGACTCGGATGGCACGGTAAAATGTAGTCAGTGCATGTGCTAGACTGTCACGATAAGAGGGTTGTTCGCAGCAGATCGACTGACTCACATCTCCCGAGCGCTTTCGCGACAAAGTCATCTGCGTCGATTTAAGGACCGTCTGAGGAGACCGCCGGGATGGAAACATGAATCGTCAGGCGTTGCACGATTTGCATTGCGCCATATCACAGACACAAAAGGATTTCGCCATGCAGTTCTCGCGGGGGAACAAGTCGGACTGAAAATCCCTGGATAGCTGAGGAGCGCAGCGATTTTACCGGAGGGACGCTAAATCAGCAGGAACAACACACAACGGAGAATTGATATTCAGTTCTTGTATCGCCGAATGGAAAATTAATATACACATCTCGTCCGTCGCTGTCTAAGAATCGAGGGAAACTGTCATCGGCTAAGGAACCAGTTCGCCGTGAGGAGGACCCCGAGCCCAAGCATCATGCTCGCCATGAAGCGCGGCCCACGAGTTTTCTGCTCACGCAGCGCTTCTTTCTGGGCCGCCCACGCGGCAGCAAGCGCGGTGGGGTCTGGGGGTTTGTAGCGCTGACCTGGATGCTGATGGTGCCGGTCGCCTGCACCAGGGAGCGGCGTGTGCGATGGGGGTCGCCGCCGGAAAGGTGGATCCGCATGCGGGGTAGCGCGCGCGCGCGAGGTAAACGAAGACGAAGTCGGTGAGGGCCGTGATGCGCGCCGGAAACGCGCCGCTGTGTCCATGAGGTGACGCGACTCAAGAGTGGATGGCGCGTGCCCTTGCGCTGCGGGGAGGGTGTTATCGTATGCGCGCCTGGATCATAGCTCAGTATAGTGATTCTTCCCCCAAGAAGGGGAAAAAAGCAAGGGCGCACCGTGAAACGGGGTCGCGAAGAACGTTGTACGCCTCAGTGATCTCGTGGAATTCCGGCTTGACCTTATGGTGGGGAACATCTGGGTGATGCTCCTTGCTCAGCTGGGATCTCCGTATTTGAGGCATGTCTTCTCGGACGCACGAGGAGCAAACGCACCGCGAAAAAAGCAGTCTATGTGGAGCGACACAAATCAGCTTCCATCGACGAGACCTTTCGACACTGACCTTAATCTGGTCTACGGTGGCTTCTCGGCGTACACCCAGTATGTCGTAGTGCGTGCCCCGCCGGGCCCCCGTCGAAGAGAGTGCTCGGCGGTGCATGTCGAGAGGATGAGGTGGTGGAGCAAAGAAGCGCTGTGGCTGTGTGCCGGAGGCGTCTGGTCTAAACAACACCAAGCGTCGCGATTCAAACTTGAATTAAATCATCGACGGTTATGTATCGTACTTTCAATTCCAGTTCATGTAGAGGAAATTTATATAAATACAATTCTAAATGATAGATATGGATAGCTAGTTAATACATCTATCACTGGTCTTCGTTCGGGTCATACTCCCTGCATGTGAACAACAGCTCTTTTATCTCCACCCAGCCAGTCAGAAGATCGGTAGTTGCATCCGTCAACTGTCTGCAATACCCAGGGAGCCATAGCAGTGCGCACTCGAAACTCCCCACAGAAGTGTGGTGCAAGGCGCGATTGCCTATAAAGTTCAGGAGCAACTCGTCTCTAAATTGTCCCAGCGTTCTGAGATCAACGATCTCGAGGTTCGGAACAAGCCAGGTTTTCGGGCGGCCTTTTTCGGGGTCTCCTTCAGGGGTAAGTTTTTTCAGAAGGGAATCAGTAATGAGGTGGTGCGCGGGGTTCCCGTCGACGGCCGCGAGCGCGGGGTGGTCGGATATGAACAGGTACAAGAGCGATGGCAGCTCGGCCAAGGTGTCGAGGAGGTCGCTTTCAGTGATAGCGACATCATTCAGGGACAGAGCTTGGAGCGTGTGGCGGCTCGCTGAGCGGACAAAGAGCGCGTGCGCTGCGGGCTGTGGCCAATACAGCGGCTGTTCGGTGTTTGGCATGCTGAGAAGTCGGAGCCCTTGCATGCGCGGCAAAGTGAGGGCCCCGAATATCGCGGCGAGCGCGTGAAAGGAATCATCCCCGTTGTCCTGGACGGAGTCTATGACAAGCTCCTCTATTTGAGACACAACGGAGGGTAGTTCGAGAGGCAGTGCAGCACGGACCGCCTCCAAATTTATTTGCGCGAGAACTTCCTGTGCGCTTGAAAGTTGGGTGAACTGTGATAACAGGGAGGGGAGATCCTCGGGCTCCACGCCCCGGTATGCACAGTGGTGCAGCTGCTCGAGCGGAAGACGTGCCACCGGTGCGAGAGGTCCACAGAACTCGACCGTCCGCAGTTGCGGTGCATCCGAAAAATACCGGGCGACGTCTGAGAGGGCTTCTGAATTTTCTTTTAACACGTGAATGCAGAGCGTCTCGAGGATGGGGAGGTTGCCTGTGACGGCGGAAAGGTTCTTGAGCATGCCACAGTCCAGCGTAAACGAGGCGGAACGCCACCGGTGGCCAGCCAGCGCGATGGTCTGCAGCGCATGTGGGTGGCATTCGCCCACACCATACACTTCGATGGTCAGTAGGGTCTGTCGCCCGCGCTCCAACGCGACTTTCAGGAACTGGACCATCTGCTGATGCAGATAGCTCGCGCGCATCGTCTCCACCGGGATGGTCCAGCAGCGGAGGTCCAGGTTGATGGTGGACCACAACGTCGGAGTGCCAGTGACCAACTCGCGCCACTGTGTACAGACCTGCGACAAGGGAAAGAGGTGTCCGCCCGCGACGCGGCGCACCTCCTTCTGCGCCTCGTACTCCCAGGATTGTGGAGCGACGGGGTCCATCGACAATTCTTGCGTCGGTTGGCCACAGAGATTGAAGATCTCGAGCAGCATCTCGTTTGGCAGACGCCGGACGGGGGCATCGATGACGGCCACGCACTGGTCGTAGTGCTGTTGAAGAGCCGCGCGGCCAGCGACGATCTTCTCGAAGATACAGTCGAGCCGCGCGAGTTCTTCGTCGTAGCGCGCAAGTTCTGCTGGGACGGCAGAAATCGCGGCGCGTATCCCGGAGGTCTCGCGGTGCGCGCAGTTGGTGCGTAAAATTTGGAGGAGCTGGGCGGAGCGCTCGGCGGTCGGGATGAGGCGGGATTGGGTGAATGTGGTATCGCAGGAGTTGCAGAGGGATATGCTGGATGAGAGTGGCATGGTGTATGAGAGGAAAGAACCTGTGTGCTGCACTGGATACACAAGGTCAAACAACGCGTCTTGTAAGCGAGGGTTTGTGCAACGCGTGATCATGAGTCAGAGTCGCCTAGAGTGAACGAAATCTGCACAAAACCACAGCAGACCACAGCGTTGGTAGGGAACTTGATTGGAGGATCAGCTGGTTTGTGAAGTCATAACGAGGAAATAAAAAGAAGACAAAAGAAGAGAGATGAATCGAAAACGCGAAAGGATTGGAGAGAAAAAAACAGTGCAGCGTCGACACTTGCAGCATGGCAAAGATATCCTCTGAGAGATCCATGTCATGGACTGATATACAAGGCTTTCATATAAGGGAACGCGCAATAATTTCGAACGAAGCGGAAGATAGAATGAATAGAAATGCTTACGGTATCTCAAGGATAAAGAAGCGGTACACGCCAACGACTGACCTGTGGTTCGGAAGCCAGAAGGCGAACTGCATTCACAGACTAGATATCTGTGACGAGAAGTTAACGCATGTCAATATTTTGGGGAGGAAAATACAAACTCTTCCGTGCGCACTTTGACTCCAATGCTCCGAATGGCCGACTTCGAATGCGGCGCGACACAGGAGATGTCGAGCTCTCCAAGCATACACTTAGAAGGTTAACGTAGCAGTGACAGATCGAATAATATATCCAGGGGAGATTGATTGGCCCAGCGTACATTCTAGTCGTACATATCAATCCCGGTCTACAGCATTAAAAAAGTAACCCACCTACGGAACATCCTTCCGCGTGAGAACAACCTCCATCTCGCGCACATTCCCGATGTTGTCCACCCATCCGTTGACGTCCAGAACCCGCGGCGTTTGCTCCGCTTCGTCTGTCCGGCAAAACGTCGCGAAGTAGTGTACCTCGGGCGGGAGTTTCCCGGCTCGATAGGGAATCCACCCGGTCCCGGGTGGGGTCTCCACGTAGTCCTCCGGCTCCGCGAACCGCTCCACGAACAGCTTCGCCGCCCGCTGGCCGACATGTCACTCCGGCGCTCGTTCTATTCGATTCGAAAATTACATACTTTATGGCCCATTTCCTCCAACGATTTGCGGGAGAACACGCGTTTCTGCCCCCGGCACGTCACGACCAGCTGAGGATACGCGCATTGGCGCTTAGCAAGCATGAATGCGTTTAAGGCGCGCCAGACGGGCGTCAGATCCACGTTCGGGGCAGACTGGGTTGTAATGTGATTGTGGACGTTGACAGGGGTGGGGGTGCTGGTATTCGTTCTGGGTGCGGACTCGCGTGCGGCAGGCCGGTTTGACGGTGGTTCTGTTAGGTTGGTCATGGATGGCGGTAGAGAGCGGGGTTAGAGACATCAAAATAGCATCAATGATGTGACGTGGCGCCGGGCGGCAGACTCTAACAGGCTAATGATGGCAAGCTGTTGCACTACATTCCTTCAATTTGCTCTTAGTATTTTGGAGGCATAACATTTGTAGTATTTTCACTGTCATTGGGAATTCCCCAGACATTTAGATAAAATGGCTGAAGAGTGACGAGGAGACCGATCACCGAGGCGCTTCAAGTTTGTGGTGTCGAACTTACCTGAGT
Source organism: Mycena epipterygia (assembly GCA_029281465.1). Classification (NCBI taxonomy): domain Eukaryota; kingdom Fungi; phylum Basidiomycota; class Agaricomycetes; order Agaricales; family Mycenaceae; genus Mycena; species Mycena epipterygia. The sequence continues at coordinate 3,968,012 of JARJCQ010000001.1, read as the reverse complement.
TGAATAATTCTGCGAAACATGGCAGCTTGTGCAGGATCCTCTACTACGATGAGGTCCTGTTCGTCGCCGTCACTTCCAAGCGACATGAAAATGGTTGGAGTATCACTCAGCGTATCACTCGGTGTTCAACACGAGCCTTGGCCCACTTAATCCCTCTCGTCTACGCTACAGTAAGTTCTTCGTTAAGTCAGTCAGTCCGCCAGTCCACAGTTGATTCTATGGGCGCCTTTTCTGCCACGTCACATCATCGCTTCAAGTTCCTACGACATGATGGGTGATTGAGGATAGTACGGTTGAAATTTATTGGCTGTGAGATGGTAGAAAAAGAACAGGAAATTGCCTTGAACAGTTGAACTGCGCCCCATCAGGCCCCAGAAATATGCAGTCCCATCGCCTTCCTGCTCAACTGTCCCTCCACATCCTCGGCTTTAGCTAAACCCACGAAACCCACTCCAGTCGTCGCAACCGGCGGGAAGTCTGGGGGCGGGAGCCCTTTCAAAAACTCGTCCTTCTGGCGCGCTAACTAGCGCGAGCGTGCATCTGTAGGTGAGCGGAATCACGAGGATGTACATCACTAGGAATGGCGGAATCAGCCATATATGCCATTACAAGCAGAAATGAGGCGTTCCTGCGGAGTCCTCAGATCCCGTGTATTCTTGCTCAACGACTTCAAACGCTTCAGAGTACGTTCAAAGCAGGGTATTAGATCACATACTAGAGGTGAAAGAATTGCTTGTCCTCCTCCGGGAAACCTTGCCCAACAGAAAAATTAGACGAGAGGAAGGGGAAGGGATTGGCGCAAACCTTCAGCCTGCGGGTTGGTTTTGATAAATTCCTCGAGACTGGCCTTCCATGCTCGCACCTGGTCATCATACACGACATCCTTGATCAGAATCGTCCCTTTGCGCTTGATATCGGCGATCTGCGCCTCGCTCAACCTGTCCAAATCCGCAAACGACACTTGAGGGATGTACTGGCGTGACCAGTTGAAAAAAGGGTGACTCTAACAACAGATCCCTCTTTCGCGATGGTCTTGGTAACATGGTCAAGTTCCACAAGAACCTCATTCCAGGCCTTGGTAAGATCCTGTTCAAAATTCGGGTTGTTTGCCGCAATCGCGCGCTTTATTTCGGTGAACCGGGGAGGTAGCAGTGCGTTCAAGGCGAGAAGAATGAATGAAGCGGCACCTCGAGTCAACAACGTGTCATGTACGGTGTGGAATTAGCTATAGGGCCGAAAATGTGTTTACGCCGCAGTCAAGGGCCTGTTAACCCTGCGGCGCAGTGGTTAAATGTTGGACATTTCAGGAAATCAATGTTGGAGATTAGCAATCCAGCACAAGCCCGACGCAAAGCCGAGGCCGCTGACTGATATGGAACGGAATGGAAACATGCAGGGATAATTGGGATTGTAGTATAAATACCGTACCTACAGTAAAGCTCCTCATTAGCGTGTAACCTGAGGCCTAATAGCCGAGAGTGATATCTTATTGGGTTCACGAGATAAAATCAACAATTAACACCACTATAGCGGCTATTCTGGAACGATTGGATCCGTCTCCACAGCTCTCGCACAGCGCAAAGTCGTTCCGCGAATCGGAAGCACCGGAAACTGCGGGCACGGTGCGAAGACCGACCTATACAGGGGTTGGTTCAATTTTTGTATTTTTGTCAACGTAGTTTAATCCCACCGTGTCCAGGCCATTCGAGATCAAGGCAGAAGAGGGACGAGAGAGTCAACGAGATGGGGGGAAGACACTGCATTCAGTTGTGGACATGCGGCTAACCGGCTTAATCACAACTCCATCAATCTCCACAGCCCTAGGAAGCTCTCAGGGTCTGGCGAGGTCTGGCGGGGGCATGCGGCGGCAGTCTGCTGAGCTTTGAACACCCGGCTACCCACGCTAGGCTACGCGAGCTAGCCATCAGGTCGCATCAGCTAGACGGTTCCACAGCTCGCATCAGCTACACAGGGCCCCGGCTATCAACCGCCTGAATGCAGTGCAGACATATGGGAATGAAACCAAACAGTCCCAACGAAAGCGGCTCTTTTCGTGAAAGAAACGGGTAATCGCAGCTTGTTCAGGATCCAAGCCACGAAATCCTGTCCGCTGCCTCGCCTCAAATTTATATAAAGTAGTTAGTGTTCAACCCGAATCTCGCACTTAATCCCTCTCGTCGACACTAGATTCTTTCATAAATCAGTCAGTACATATCATCATTTCTCCTCCGTCGAATACTCGTGCTTATGCTTCTCCCCGCTCTTGCCCTCTTTAACACTATCACCACCACTTTCATCGCCCCCCTCCCCCTCGCCCTCGTCCTCGTCGTCGGAGCGCACGTCCTCCGCTTTCGCCGTCCGCACCGCCCTGCCGCCGTATGAATCAGTCTCGGCAACGGAAGAAAAGGACACCATCGACGGAAGAAAAAACAACATCGACGGAAGACAACACAATACAACATCGATGGAGGGAAAACACAACATCGACGGAGGGAAAACAAAAAACTAAGGAAAGAAAACAGAAGGACATGAACTCACTTGACCGCGATCCGGATGATCAAATAGTACCAGAACAAATTGAGCCCCTGCAGCAGGCAGAGCGCGCCGAACGCGGCCCAGCGCAGGGAGCCGGGGAGGGTCGTGTGCCGTCTGTTGGGCGTTGCATTAGGGAGTTTATTGTGTGGATGAGGAGAGTAGGGAGCGGGGAGGTTGGGAGAAGGAGACGCACGGGATCTCGGACCACACGCTCCACAGGATGACGAGGTTGAGGTAGTGTCGGAAGTATCTGTATCCATAATATGAATATATATAGCGGAAGGAGGAGGAGGAAGGGAAGAGGGGGTGAAGACGCACGTCCAGGCTGCAAAGAAGGCGGCGAACACGACGTAGATGCTGCGCTCCCACTGGATGTAGTTCAGCAGCTTTGACAGCTGTAGATGAAGAAATAACGATAGTAATCAATCAACCTTGGAGTATGAATGAATATGGAATGGAGAGGGGGACGCACAGCCAGGAACGCATCGGGGATGTCCATGCTCATGTACACCGCGCTCCCGACCAGGGTCAGGTTAGTCGTGTAGCTCACGCTGAATTCAAGTTTTAGGATCCATCCATAATGTTAACATGAAGAGAAGACGCACATGACAAGCCAGAGCGTGACGACGTGGTGCGCGACGAGCTCGGCGTAGTCTTTGCGGGGCTTCTCGAGCCCGAGGACGAGCACGAGGAATTGCTGGACCCAGTAGGCGGTCTGCATGAGGTAGTAGCGCTTCAGCTCGGGGAGGATGGCGGTGTGCGGGTAGTCTGCGAGGGGTTTAGTTGTTGACTCGAGATAAATGGGGGAACAGAGAGCGGAGACTCACCGATCCAGAAGTACTCCGTGCGGTACCACCAGGTCGGGAGTTGGGACATTATCCGCTGATAAAGTATAATTATTCAACACGAGATCTCCTCTGGATGCAGGCAAGACACGCACCACGCCCCATGCGCCGAACACGGAAAAATACACGAAGGCGTATAATTGTTCGCCGAAGCGTTCCAGCTTCCCTGTTCGTCGGAGCCCGAAGAAACGCCCCACGCGCTGCGCAACGGTGACCGTCATGACTTGCCGCACAAGCGAGAATACCACGACGTGGTACGCGACGAATGCGATGTCGCCTGTGCCGCGGGCATACCGCGGTTCGGGACCAGGGACACGGTGCGAAAGGAGGAAGAACTGTGCGAAGGGGTTGTCCTCGGGCAGGTCAAGGGTGCCGCATAAATTCGTAAGATGTGGGATGAGGAACTCCCAGTTGAGGAATAGCACGACGGGGACGAGGAGGACGGGGAGAGATGCCACTGGGGAGAGGGAGATTAGGGGGGAGTGGGATTTGATGAACTGGACACGCACCAGGCTCGACGGCCCACCGCAGCCAGGGCGACACGCGGACTTTTCGCACGCCCGGAGGTGGAAAGCCCCTGCTCACGGGGGATGGCGCGCCCAGCGGGCTGTACGAATATAAGGACATTATGGGGACTGAACACGAGCGACAGACGTCTGAGGCTCGACCGAGTCAGAGAAATGGTCCGTGGGTGTGTCCCTACAATGGCCACAAATAACATGAACCTCAGATAGAAGCGTGAATGTGCAAAACACGTACTTTGGGGTGGGTTTGAGATACGAGAGTTCGGAGGCTTTGGATCGTCTGTGGGGAGAATGCATCGCTGAATGAGCTGCACGAGTCGACCACGAGGGAGAGAGAAGAGAAAGAAAAGTGATCGGTCCCGGTTTGTCAGACACATATGTCATCGTGTCAGCATGCATGACAGGATTGAAATCTGCGACTCATTATTTCGGCCGATTTCACCCTGGTGCTGTGGAATGAACCAACGATTCTGTCTTCGCCAAATCCTCGTACGCATTCTCTCCTTTGACAGTCAAACATCAGTTTTTTTCGCCTTTTACTGGGACAGCGCGTGGCGGCAGGTGGCGGCCATCAACGGTGAGCCAATCAGCCAAGCTTCTTTGGCTTCTATTTTCCATTCCGGAGTTCGCCGTTTGCCGCGTAGTTTTCCCCTTGAAGCAAAGCGGCCTCAAAACGGAACATTCAAGCACAGCCAAATACGTAGCATATATTTCAGAGCCTCAGGCGAAAAGAATTCCTCAAACAAAGGTAAGGGGTGTAAATGCCAAATATGGTCTCCATTCGGGCAGTGATTGCAACATTCGCTTACACGGTGACTTTCCACATCGAGCCTGGTTCAAATTTCAACCAGGTTCAACCGTTCAAGCTTGGTTTCACCTGTCAAGAGTTGCGCAGGATGCTGCTCTTCATTTTCTAAGCGATGAAGCTCTGCAATACACGGCCAGCACCGGAAACTGCGGACCGGTGACACTGATTCCGTATACGGCGGACGTCGGATTTGCGGGGATGACAATGATCGTTACGTTACGTTCTCCATCCACCTGTCATAACTGCATTTCTTTGATAGAAAAGGTCCGTTCTCGCCTTTGGCATTCGGGGGAACTTCTGCCTGGGACGGTCTGGGCTCGTCTGGACGTTAAGAAGCACTGCGTGGAAACAATGCGGGCCGATGCACTGACGTATGTCCGAACATTACGGATTTACGGTGGCGATGCACTTTTATTCGCCTTCGACAACCATCCGACTATGCAACGGCACGGACTGGCGCTCAACAGCCAGTACCTCAGTCAGATGGTGCTCCACTTCAAAGTGATATGCCGTCGCTCGCTGGATGCTGTGCACTACTCTTGAAGCCCTATCTATCCACCATTCCCAGATGTAAACCGAAGTTCAACTCCCCAATCCAGGAACTTGACCAAAGACACCAACTTCAGAACAGAGTCGCCCTCCCGGTACTTAACTTTCTTGCAGGAGTCAACTCGCTTAAGCGTTTATTCGATAAATATCAGTGACTACATACAAATATAGGAAGCGAGCGGGAATCAATCTATGCGTAGGCGCTATATGAGTGATGCGCTGTTCTCGCTCAACGACCTTCCCATGCAAGATCCGCACTGAACTGAACGGAACTTCAACTGATTTCGATTGGTTGTCGCACCTGGCCGTGCTGGCTACGCGGCAGTATACTAACTAGGCTAGAGTGGGTAAGAAAATAAGTAACAGTACTGTAATTTGAGAATCATAAAGCGGGGATGCGGGATGAGAGCGGAGATTATATATGTAAGGTAGGGTAAGGTAAGAGAACTTAAAGAAAAGAGGAAACTTAGGAAAATCTACCAGTGAGGTAAACTTAATCCTTAAATTAGATCACAGCTCTCCATTGTCGCAAACCTCCTCCACAAAATAAGACACTTATTGCATCTTCAAGTGGGTGCTTGGTGGGGCATTGAACATACATAAGATGAGGGCCTCTCAACTCAACATCCAACCAAAACATGGCTTATTACAACTATAACGGTTTCGTACCGTGAACCTACGCATCGGCCTATCTGCTCGGAATGGGGCAGCTCCTGCCTGCTACTCCTCAGCAGCATGCAGTTGCCCAGATACAAGCCACCCTCGACAGTGGGATGTTTGATCAAACACAGCACCGCCCAGCACAATTTGAAGAAGATCACGATGAAGACGACGACGACGACGACGAGAACGCCCAGACGAGAGGAGAACAAGGAGAAAGTGGAGACTGCAGAGCCGTCATAATATTAGGTGATTTATTTGTTCGGGCTGTGCTCGGCCCGAACTCTGCTCCAAAATAAATTGTGTCTATCGTTTTTCACTTAGCTGTAAGAAGCACTGCATGGAAACAATTCGGAGCCGATGCACTTAATTTGACGTATGTCCGAACATTACGTATTTCCGGTGGCGATGTGCTGTTTTTTCACCTTCGACAAACATCTGATTATGCAACGGCACGGACTGGCGCTCAACAGCCAGTCCCTCAGATGGTCTCCACTTCAAAGTGATATGCCGTCGCTCGCTGGATGCTGTGGACTCTTGAGGTCCTGTCTATCCACCATTTCCAGATGTAAACTGAAATTCAACTGCTCAATCCAGGAAACCGAAGACACCAACTTCAGAACAGAGTCGCCCTCCCGGTGTTGAACTTTCTTGCAGTCAATTCGCTTAAAACATTCATTTGATGGATATCAGTGACTACATACGAAGATAGGAAGCGAACGGGAATCAATCTATGCGTAGGCGCTATATATATGAGTGATGCGCTGTCTCGCTCAACGACCTTCCCATGCAAGATCCGCGCTGAACTGAACTGAACTTCAACTGATTTCTATTGGTTGCCGCACCTGGCCGTGCTGGCTACGCGGCAGTATACTAACTAGGCTAGAGTGGGTGGGTGAATAAGTAACAGTACTGTAATTTGAGAATCGTAAAGCGGGGATGCGGGATGAGAGCGGAGATTATATATATAAGGTAGGGTAAGGTAAGAGAACTTAAAGAAAAGAGGAAATTTAGGAAAATCTACCAGTGAGGTAAACTTTGGGACGGATGTGAGGGTGCGTGACGCTAGCACTACTCCACGAAATCTAGCCTCATCTCAAATCCCCTCGTTCAGTTCTCAAATTAGCCCAAGGACGCCAGCTTTAGAACAGCGCACCCTCCGGAACAGTCAAGTGACTTAATCATCCATTAGGTGGATAGATCATCTGCATTGGATGGATAGATGATCATGGAGCGCGAGTAAGGGAGGGGGGGTAACGGGAATCAATCTGGTGTGCGGGATATATAATGAGCGGTGCGTTGGTCGCACTTTACTCGACATCCTTCTCATGACATCAACCTCCTCTCCTGCACTCGACGGATCCCTCGGGGCTTTGGAGATTGGCATAGTTGTGGGGACATTCCTCTTCGGGATTTTAACTCTCCAAACGTTCAACTACTACCGCCAATTTCCCGAGGATTCAAGGACGCTCAAGATCACGGTACGACCGTCTTATATACAATGCCACCTTAGTAACGTGCTGTGGATAGATCGCTACACTCTGGTAAGCTCGGTTCCGCCACAGTTTAAGCCGCGTTTCCTGATTAGTGCGTAGGCTGCTCGAACTCGCCCATACGATATGCTGTCTACATGGGGTGCGTAACGGCAATAATAATCCTACACGCCCCTTCTCATGCCAGCGGGGAAGATTTATCTCATGACTGTCACATTCTACGGGCAGCCGACCAGCGAAATCATGCTTAACCCACCGCTGTCGCATATTTTGTCGCTTGTGTTCTCCGGGGGAATAGACGCCTTGGTCCAGGTGCGCCTCAGTGCGGATGCAAGCCGCAAAGGCTGACAGTGAATTTAGATCTTCTTCGGGAACCGCATTCGCATGCTATCGGGGCGCCCTCACATCCTCTTCCTGTGCATAGCACTGGCAATTGCGCGGTTCACCGACGACATGATCCTCATGTCCAGTTTCTGGATCTACAAAGGAGGATATTTGGCTCTGCAATCGAAAGAGCATTGGGAACTGGTAACCGCAACCATCCTCGGGCCTACCGGAGATGGGGTTATCGCTCTGTCCATGTATTATTACCTCTGGCGACTTCGGAAGTCGGAATTTCACCGGTAGGTTCATTGTAACATCACCAGGTCGCTGACGTGCTGAAACCAGTCAAGCACACGAAGTATGGTCGATAGTCTCTTAATCTGGACTTTGGGTAAGCATCCTCAAACCTGAATGCCATGGAAATTCATCCGGCTGTTCAGAAACAACACTTGTGACCAGGTACATCGACAATTGAGTAAAGCTGTCTCAAGAGATTACATGATATTTATCGCAGTGTATCGGCCTTTCTTGAGCTCTTCTTCGTCGGTCTTCCCATTGCTCCTGACTCCTTTGCGCTTACGAATTCAACAGTTCCTGACTCGCAGGGATTGTGGGTGCCATTTTTTTCAAGTGTTAATCACCAGAACCTGAACCATCAACTCCGACAGTGGTTTTCATGACCTTTTATCTTATTCAACCCAAGTGTGAGACCCTCATCGGGCCATTGATACGATACATTGCACTGATACTAATATCACTTGCAGTGTTCTCAAACTCCATGCTCGCAGTGTATGTTGTCCACGCCTCCTTTGCTCTCGCTGATTTGGCGCATTAGCCTCAACGGTCGAACGCGATTCCGCTGCAATGAAGCGACGATCGCATCTCAGCCCCTCGATTTCGAGGCTACCGGGACCCGGACCCGCCGCGAGGACGACCATTACACTCTGGCGGACACAATGCGTAGTACCCGCAGTGTGGTCGTTCATATTTCGTCGGTCACCGAAGACTTCAGTGATAAGGACGATATCTCTTCCAAGGTTCTTCTCCGTATCATGTTTATCATTTAGGACTTGCTGACTGCTCTCAGGTTGAAAGCAAACAGAAAGCAGAGGCTGTTTAGTACCTCCTGGAGGCCATCCTATGGAACAGCCATTAGCGGACGGACATTTTCGGGGGGCTCCTGGAGTTTTAACGTGAAGCTAGAACTCTGATTCGCGGTGGTCATGTATTATTTAATCGGCGGTCGTATACAACTTAATTCATTTGCCTCTGGCCCATGGAATTATGAAGATTGTTCCAACATCCTGGTACCTATTTTCAACACTTGACGCGAGTTCCGGTCCATTTCTAGGATGAGGAGCGTTATTCTTGTTTGGCTTCCGGGACCGGCGCCGTGACTGAGATGTTCCGAATGAATTCAACCAAACGAATCGTTGTTCCGATGCATTATCGGTCATCTCGATTTCCCGCGCAGTCATCGCCTTCAACGACATCTAACCACGGCCGAATAAAATCAATTTCAGTGGTCATCGGTTGGTCGAGGATCAGGCGAGAGCAATTCCTCAACCAAGGGTCCGAGAATTCAGATATAGTCTCCTCATAATCTAGCTTGTTTTCCACCGGTACCGTGGGTCGAGGACTGATTCGGAATGGTTTGACAAAGCTTCTCAAGGACAGTCCAATTCAGTTCTACACCCACAATTCCAGCAAAACGTCCATCTGCTGACAGAATTACAGTATGCAAGAAGCCAGAGATGACCGTCGAATGGGACAAGACGCATCTCGGGTATACATTGATGCTACTGCTAAAGTCGGGCCCAGTTCAACTTAGCAACATGGAACGTGGAGACCGTCCAAGCTTCATAAATATATAATGAGATTTGTTGGACGCCAAATAGACGCTGTAATAATTGGAATTTACTCAATCTCTTCATAAGCCGTCGCTGCAAAGAAACTGCCCCGAATTAAATATTGGACATGCGCAGGATGCAAAGTGAGATACCGCCCGGGACACGCATGACGCCCGAGCCCGAATGCCAGGTGAACCGTCAACACAATTGAAACTGGCACAGAATTTCGTGAGGGAAATGCAGGGAAACGTCTTAGATTCGTTAAATAGTTAAATAGTGATGAAGCAAGGATTTAAGCGATTGAAATTCAAGCGCGTAGATACAAAATGTGAAGATTCAACACAGGATTTTACGTGATCAACGAAGAACTCACCTGGACCTTAACCAACCTGGGAATAATGTTATCTTGCTTGTCAAGATCTCTCCACCTTCATAATGGCCCACTTTTCGTCCCACCGGTGTGATCCTATTACCCTGAATCCCCCGAGTTCTTACGTCCGTGAATAAAGCACGGTGCAAAAAGTTGTACGTCTTACTTTAATACTTAGTCACCTCTGTGAGGAGCACTATTTCATGTGCGAGCGACACCCAACAGCCTCTGCAGCTGTATTCAACTCACATTTCAACATGATCTGCAAAATAAATATGTGACCTGCGAGCAAGGTCTCTGCCGACGCAGTCGGAGCTCCCTACTCACGCCAAAGACAGCAAATAATGGATTGGGACAACAGGGATGTATTTTGCAGGCATTGATCGCGAAATCAAAATGAGTTTACTTTAAGTTGGGTGCGTGCTTTCCTTTCTTTGTGCCCTTCCCTTTTCACGCCTCGGGCGCCTTGTCCGCATTGGCCTTGGCGGCAGGCGGTGCAGGTAGACAGACGAAAGGTTTTGAAGCTAGACGGACAGCAGACGTCAGGACTTGTAGAATGCATGGCATTGGCGTGAGCGGAATATTGAGAGCGTCGGCGACCAGAAGAGGGGCGCGTTGTTTCATTCGATGGTGGCGTCGAAAGCCCGGAGCCGCGAGGCGAATTAGAAGCATTACTCCCGCTGACAGCGGAGTTGACGGACCTTGTGCGGAGAACCCGTGGCGAGCTCTTCTCAGACCGTTAAAGCACCTCCGCAGACGAGTATTGCGCCGGCGGAAGGAAAATTGGGAGGCCAATAATCAGGAGGCGACTACCTGGAGACATGGACAGGATTGAGTAGGGAAACCCAGCGGCGAAGTGCAGTGTGCACCTTGGGAAGCGAATTCACCGATCAAAATGAGGCGCAAGGATCGTGTTTGCAGCGTTTGCGTTCGTGCATCTTGATTCTTTCTTGAATAGAGCTTGACGCAGACTGGCATGAGACGAAAGGGAGGGAATGCGAATGGCATCGAGAGAGAGCAGGGAACTGGGATATAAGGGAACCGAGCACGATAACGTTGGACTATCGCGCATCAGAATCAGCCAGGGAAAAGGCACGGCGACACCCTTGAGCGGGTAGTAGGATTGCGCATACAAGGATGATCAGAGCCGAAGGATGTGAAAGAACGAAAGACGTACCGCAGTGCATGCAAAGACTCTATAACAAGGTGTGGGAGAAGGTGGAGACGAGGGCCGGCGGCGCGCAGTGCTATCAGCTCGCTGGGAGCTCGCAAGGAAGAGATTGCCTGCGGCCTGAAGGAAGGAATTATTAGATTTTGCTCGGCAGTTATGATGCTTTCTTCTCAGCTTTTTTGCCCACGCAGGTAACCACTTCAGTTGTGTGCATATGTTGAGCTTCAGTCCCGAGAGACATAGACAATGCAAATACGGCTCAATGGACTTCAAGTGATCTCACTGAAGCAGCGAATTTGACTGCGGACCGGTGACACCGATTCCGCATAAGTACAGCGGGCGTCGGATTTGTGGCGGCAGTGACTATGATCGTTACGTTTCTCCATCCACCTCAGTTCATAACTGGTCACATTTTTTGATGGAGAAAAGGTCCTCACCCTTCGCATTGGGGGGCACTTCTGCTTGGGACCTACGTGGGCTCGTCTGAGCACTTCCCGGAAATCGAATCCGGAGGTGATGTACTGAACTTGACGTATTCCGGTGGCGATGCACTTTCATTTCACTCTCGACAACCGACTATGTATGCAACGCACAGACTGGCTGGCGCTCAACTGCCAGTCTCTGCCAGTCCCTCTGATCGCGCTCCACTTCCACGTCGAACTCATACTAACTGGATGCTGTGCACTACACTTGAACTCCTGTCTATCCACTATTTCCAGATGTAAACCGAAATCCAACTCCCCAATCCAGCAACTTAACCAAAGACACACCAGCTTTATAAAAGACCGCCCTCCCGATGCTGGATTTGTTTTTAAGGAGTCAATTCGCTTAAGCATTCATTGGATGGATATCAGTGACTACATATGGGAAGCGATCAGGAATCAATCTATCGTAGGCGCCATATATAAATGAGCTGTGCGCTGTACCCGCTCAACATCCGTCTCATGGTATCCCCCCACTCTCCTGCACTTGATGGAACCCTCGGGGCTCTGGAGGTTGGAACGGTCGCAGGAACATTCCTGTTCGGGATTTTGACTCTTCAAACGTTCAATTATTACCGGCGCTTCCCCAAAGATTCAAAGACGCTCAAAACTACGGTACGCCCGTTTTCTACACCCATTTCTGCCTTGGTAACCTTCAGCCTTGCTGAGGATAGATCGGTATACTCTGGTCAGCTCGGTTCCACCACAGTTTAAGCCGCATCTTCTGACCTGTGCGTAGGCTGCTCGAACTCGCCCATACGATATGCTGTCTACATGGGGTGCGTGACAATGATAACCCTGCATAACTTTCTCACCCGAGAGGAAGATTTACCTCATGACTGTCACATTCTACGGGGAACCGACAAGCGAAATTATCCTTAACCCGCCGACGTCGCTTATTTTGTCGCTTGTGTTCTCCGCGGGAATAGACGCCTTGGTTCAGGTGCGCCCCAGGGTGAATGAAACCCGCCAGGACTAATCACGCATGCGCGCAGATCTTCTTCGGCAACCGCATTCGCATGCTATCTGGGCGCCCGCACATCTTCTTCCTGTGCATAGCACTGGCAATTGCGCGGTTTACCTGCGACATGATCCTCATGTCCAGTTTTTGGATATACAAAGAAGGATATTTGGCTCTGCAGTCGAAAGTACACTGGGAAATGGTCACGGCATCGACACTCGGACCTACTGGGGATGTGGTTGTCGCTCTGGCCATGTGTTATTACCTCTGGCGGCTGCGAAAATCGGAATTTCACCGGTGGGTTCATTAAAATATGATCAAAGTCATTGAGGTTCTCAACCCAGTCAAGCACACGAAGTATGGTCGATACTCTCTTAGTCTGGACTTTCGGTGAGCATCTTTCAGCCGTGAATGCCATGGCAATTCACCCCGCGGTTCAGAAACAACACTTGTGACCAGGTACGTTGACAATTGATTAGAGGTATCTCAAGGGATTAATATTTATCGCAGTGTATCGGCCATTCTCCAGCTCTTCCTCGTCGGTCTTCCCATTTCTCTTGATTCCTTTGCGCTTACGAATTCAACAGTTCCTGACTCGCAGGGATTGTGGGTGTCATTTTTTTCAAGTGTTAATCACCATAACCTGAATCACCAACTCGAACAGTGGCTTTCATGACCTTTTATCTTATTCAACCCAAGTGTGAGACCCCCATAGCGCCCTTGATACATTGCATTGCACTGGTACTAATAGCGCACTTGCAGTGTTTTCAAACTCCATGCTCGCAGTGTATGTTATCCGCGCCTCCTTTGCTCTCGCTGACTTGACGCGCTAGCCTCAACGGCCGAACCCGATTCCGCTCCAATGAAGCGACCATCGTCTCTCAACCCCATGATTTCGAGGCTGCCGGGACCCGGCCCCGCCGCGAGAACGACCATTATATCATGGCGGGCACAATGCGCAGTGCCCGCAATGTGGTCGTTCATATTTCGTCGGTCACCGAAGACTACAATGGCAAGGACGACATCTCTTCCAAGATTCTTGTCCGTATCACGTTTATCCTTTGGGACTTGCTGACTGTTCTGAAAATAAGCAGAAGGCAGAAGCTGTGTAGTAGGTCATCCTATGGATCAGCCATTGGAGGACGGACATTTTCGGGGTGCTCCTGGAGGGTTACCTTGATACTTACTTGTACCTTGATCTTGATCTGAACGAATCATAAGTTATACAAGCGGCTGAGGGAATCCTCTTTCCGGTTGCGGAAAGCAAGCGGAGTTGAAGCGGAGAGTGTCTTTGACAGAGAAGTGATGGAGTTGATTGTGCGGGAGCACTCGGAACAGCGGCATGTGTTCCGAACAGTACCGAATTGATGAAAAATAAACGGCAACCAATTTAATTATTATCTGTTCTCTTACAGCTGTTTCCGAAAACCTTGAGACAAACCTTTTTTTTTGGCTCGCACAGATTTTTGATGGAGTGCTAAGGATTACCGGATTTGGTGTTGCCAAGCCCAGGCCGCCGCCTTGCCGACGCCAGCGTGCCTAGATTTTTTCTCTGCTACTTATTCGAGCAAACATCAAAAGGGGAGTTTGGGCTCAGAACGCCCATTGGTGTGAGTAATGATGTTTTCTGTACCTCTGCAGCACTCTATCCCGCAAATAAAATAATATGAAGAGGAAGGCCTGGGTTGGGCCCATCCCCAAATGGAGCTGATCCGAGCCCAAACCGGTAATCCTTAGCACTCCATCAAAACTTGGTGTGTGCAAAAAAAAAGTTGCCGTCTCAAGGTTTTCGGAAACAGCTGTAATGAGAATCAGATGGACGGCTTTCATTTACCTGGCTCTGGTTTCATCCCCATCGGGGTTATCTCCTTCTACGAGCCTCTCTCCTCGTCCTTCTCACTCGGCGGCAATGACCCACAGCCTCAAGATTTCAGAGTTCGACACTTTTGACATCCATCCCCAACGGTGAACTCATTCCCACTATGTCCGCATTTTCCGACTTCTGAATTGCTTCTGAACCGCGGAGAAGCTGCGACGGAACTGCGGGCTGTACGATTTCCGCCGAATTTAAACCGTTCATCAACGAGATGCTGTTCAACGATAGGAGAAGACCCCACTCAACCATTAACCCATTTCTCCATATGTCCTTCCTCCTTTCCTCATCGTCTGCTCGCACTGTGTCTTTAACCCCTTCCATGCTCGCATTCCTGTGCTCGTCCACACTGCCTCCTCATTTTGGTTACCCCATATGTCCTTTCTGCGGTACAGCAGCAATCCAGGGAATCGCACGGGCAGCTACGCATTACACTTCTCCGGATTTTTACCTTCACTTGTATGGTCCTTTTGTGGTTTGGCTTCTGCCGGACGTAACTGTGGCCATTACTGCATTCTGTGGCACAGTGAGGCTAGATTAACTGTTCTTTAACGAAATGGTTCTTGATTCTTTGTATCTGTACTGTATTTTTTTCGTTCAATTCGGCGGTCACGCGTCGCAGGGGGTCCTGTCAGGTCCTGTCGAAGCTGAATTTTGGTTCTTTGTCACGCGTCACAGAGGCGGTTGTCGAATTGGTTCTATGGTTCGAAAAATGGGACAAAATCTTTCTTGATGTTAAAAACGACCAGGGAAAATTCCGGGGCATCTCCTGTATCCTGAGAGGTAATATTCAATGCCCTTACTGAATTTCTACCCTCATCTCAGCCCAAAATCAACCCAGACTAGTTGGTATAAGCATTTCCGGCCAAATAATACAATTGGCATCTGCCCAGCTCTGTATGCTCTTGCAAAGGTGCCAGATGGGTTTTGAACATTCCTGCATCCTTCTGGGATGGTGTCGAAATTTTTGTCCTTGTCACGGTATAAATCGACCTGTGTCGAAGTGTCGAATTGGTTCAAGTTGTCACGCATCACAACTTGGAATACATCGTAAACCGTATGGATATTCTCACAGAAGAACCCCATGTGGCGGAACGGCTGATCTACCCGCAGTTCATCGTAGTTGCTGCTACCTAAGGCGCAGCCAATTCTATTTTCGTAAGGCCGGGGGGCCACGCAATCCTTCCGAAGAGACCCCAGATATAAAAAAGCCGTATTGCATTTCGTTCGGAAGCAGCCCTTTGCCCATTTCTCTCGTCTTCAAATTGCTATACCTGCAACATTCTTTCTCGGCCTCTCCCTCAACACTTCTTTTGTCCGCAGCTTGGAACCTTCGTCTACTCTGTGTCAAACTAACTCTATGCTCACCTGTGTTCCTGACTTACCCTCTGTCATGCTTCGGACTCCAGGGAACTCATGGAGTGTTTTCGCTGACCAATTACTGTTGTCCTGGTGTCGCCCTCCAGATTCAAGACCTGCGTTTTTTTAGTTCAGCTTTTTGCTCTTTGACAGTGATCTACAGTGTTCCCCCGGTCCTTGCGTCACCACTGTTCCTTGTGTCACTCTCGATAAAATATATTCATTTCAGGCTCGTTCCGTGGCGGTTCTTTTTGGAAATCTTCCTTGATACTAAGAGCACCTTGGAAATAAATTATAGCACCATAGGATGTTAATTGGCCGAGCAATGTGGGTACTTACACCTGATTTGAGTGATTTCTTGATTTGGCCACTTTCTTTGCTCCAAATGTACCCACAAGATGGCCCAAAAATATTAATCTGAGTACATAGAATCCTTCTATGGTATAATAACTACCAATTTTCTCTTTGGTCCGGATTGATTGTGTGAGAATTGAGCCCATGAGATAATGATTACAATTGTGCTTGTTTACAGCGTGACAGGTCGCGTCTCTCACATAACTCAACATCTCTACACCCATTCCCGCTTCCTCATATCTCTAAATCAAACATCCTCGTAATGGTGGGTCGTGCCCAGCCAGAAGCAGTGAAAAAGGCGAAAATTAGGCACACTGATGATGCAACGAGGCAGTCAGCAGTAAACACATTCCACGCCAATAAGGAGCTTCCAGAAGAAAACCGTGAGTCGGAGCGGGCTCTAGCTCGCCGCTTCGGGGTATCTGTTGACACATTATGCCGTCATGTTAATGGGGGAGTGTCAATGAATGCGTCAAAACAGAAACTAACCCCTGCCGAGGAACGCGTTGTTGTTGATCACATCTGCCAGTGTGCTGATCGCGGCTTTCCTCCCTCCCACAAGAATATTGTTTTCCACGCGAACACCATCATCGAAGCCTGGGGCGGCACCAATACAATTAACCCCGAGTCGAATTGGGCTGACAGGTTCCTCAAGCGTCATTACGTGGCGCTACAGACCCATTGGAGTCGATCCCTTTCCACACAGCGTGCACATTCCCTAAATCCAGCAGCAGTAGCAGGATGGTTTGATTTGGTCAAAAAACACATTGTCGATGAGGGAATTAGAAAGGAAGATATATACGGGATGGACGAGAGTGGGTTCCCCCTGTCCAATCATGGCAGAGAGCGTGTCGTGGGCTGGGCTGGGACAAAGGTTCAGCACAAACAGGGTGGAGGAGATAAAGAAAATGTTACCGTGATCGTAACCATCTGTGCGGATGGTACAGCCTTGAGTCCAACAATCATTATGAAAGGCCAAAATATTCAGAAGAAATGGGGAGAAGATAATGTCTCTGAAGCATCGTGAGTGTTTTGTTGTGAGTTGTTCGATGAGCTCACTGAAAATGATCAGATTCTGTGTATCCCCAAACAGGTGGATTGATAACGAGCTGGCGAAAGATTGGTTGGTCAAAGACTTTGACAGGCAGACTAGAGACAAAGCAGAAGGACGCACCCGAACTCTAGCTCTAGACAATCACATTTCCCATCTTTCACCGGAATTCCTCCACCTCGCAGACGAACATCTCATCAAGGTCCTTGGCTATCCCCCGAATTGTATGCATGCTCTTCAGGGACTGGATGTAGTTTGCTTCGCACACCAGAAGGAGACCTGGAAGCAAGAAGTCGAGATCTTTGAGAAGCGGACAGGACGAAAAGTGGGGAAAGGGGACTTCGCGGGGGTATTTGGGAGGGCATTCCAACGAGCATTTACCCCAAATATAATCAAGGCAGCGTTCCGTGACACAGGGATTGTTCCCTTCAATCCGAATGTCATCACGGAACACCAGATGAAGCCTGCCAAGGCAACATCCACCAAGGCAGCATTCCCACTTCAACAGACGAGCCCTGTCCAGGCTGTCATGGCTGCATTTCATCATTATCAGCCAACATCCTTTGAACTTGACAGCGACACTCACATGGAGCCTATCACAGGCGGGAGCGGACATCGAGAACCTGAAGCAAGTGGATCTGGAAGTGCAAATCAGCCCAGAACACCGTTGCGCCATGCACGGGACCCTAACATTGATCCTGCACTGTACACACCTTCAAAGCGCATGCGTATGATGACGAGTGCGTTAAACGGGACAGCTTCTGGCAGTTTCCTTGTCTCCCAAGCCCCTGTCACTTCTCGTTCCTCCATTGCTGCACCGGTACTTGAAGGGATTCCTTTGCTACCATCACTGGATTGGGATCTCATCGCGGCAAATCGTCCTGAACAAATTCAGCACCTGTCTGCCCCACAGCTCCGGGGCCGTATTGGTGAACTTACCTCATCTCTGGGACTTGGCCGACAGCATTTGATTGCCCGTGAGGGGATTATTGAGGCCGCACATGCCCAAATGGTCATCCAAAACATATTTGTGAGGCAACAGTCGGAGGCTCTGCATGCTAAAGAGACCAAGAAGTCAAGTAAGCTTGCCAAAGTACAGGGTGTGGAGGGGAAGGGAAGGGATCTCACCGTGCCAGAGTATATTGAGTCTCTTGAGAAAGAACAGCAGGAGAAGCTTGACGAAGGGGCCGCAAAAGATGTCCGTGCCCAGAAAAGGGAACGGAAGAGAACTGCAAAGGTTGAATTAGAGGAGAGGTGGAAGGGGATAAAAGCAGACCACGAAAGCGCCGTACAGCGGTGGGAGAAGATTTGTGCAGAGTTGCTTACAGGTGGAACACGCAAAAAGGACCTTCCAAAGAAGCCAAAACAGGCCAAAAAACCCAAACTTCCAGTAGACGATGAAAGCGAAGATGATAGTGGCTCCAGCAGTAGCTCCGACAGTAATTAGAGGTAGAAGATGTGTGTAGGATGTCGTGTAGATAACAAAGTCACTCGTGTCACACCCTGTCGCAAGGACCGATCTGTGTGACATTTGAGTCACTGTAATATCTTCCCTCGTATACACTCAGAACATGTTCAATAAATATAGAGCTCGGTTTAGACACTCTTAAGAACCATTAGAAACTTTCTACCAATTCAGTTTTACCAAAAATGCCCGAGAGATTAAATAATCAATGGATTTCAATCTGTTGTTGCAAGGACCGGGGGAACACTGTACTGCAAAAATTGATGGCTGCACTCACTTCCTCTGCCCTTCGACCCAAAATTCTCCTGTATTTAATACGGTGCAAAATACTCTTGCAGCTTGGTTGTTCTATTATTGAATGGAAGACTACGTACGGCCCTCTAGATGCAGCACTGTTTAATTACGCCGACTGGACTCCCAGGCTTATTGTTTGTGCTCAATATTTTATCCCTCTCTGTGTCTGTTCTTATGCTGAATGAATGCATTTTTTATTCTTAACAGTGAATGTTCCATCTACTGTATTGAATTGATCCTGTCGTGCCCTCCGATGTTGGCAGAATGGCTGTAATGGGCAATCTGCCCGATCCCCGAGGTCATTAGTCATCATATCACTAATATAGAATACCTTCGACTCTTGTAGAATATTCTAGTATATCTACCTCTGTAGTACATAAGCTAGGGGTAGTTGGCTAATCTCTTTAGGAGATTGTAACCAGCAGCCTAACAGCTCAAGTGCAACCTATCAACTTCCTGTTCATTCTCACAACATCCGACACTGCACTCTTTTAAGTATGTTTAAGCTGTCCCCGGACCCTGGATACCGGAGCGGAACGGAGGTCCGTCTTGTTTCCATCAATGCATTACTACCACTTTGGTGAGAGTCATATGCTCTTCACAGTTGCCCAGCTGACATTCCGCGGAGCTTTTCTCTCAGCACGTAGTCAGCGCAGCACCCACCGAAGGGACGCGGAGGCTTCGCAAACTGGGTGAGGCCACAGCAGCTGTTCTGCTGACAGATGATAAAAAATGATGACCTACGAGCAATCTCTTCTACCAGGAAGCCGCATTGGAGGTCAGGTTCATAATCTGAGGATCTGGTTGACTGTGTATTTGGAACGCAGATTGACTGAGCCCATTCCCAAAGAAAAAGACTGAGAATTGAGGGCAAAACAGCTGTCCTGCTGAGAAATGGTCAAAAATCATCAGAAGTAATTGCTTTTGGCACTCACAAAGCAGTTCTCGGTGTCATATATAAATTCTAAGGACGTGGGTGACTGCGTATTTTGGACGCGGATCAATTGAGCATATCGGCGAAGCGAACAGATAAAAATTGGGGCCAGGACGACTGTCCTGATCCAAACCAACAAAAAAGTGCCTAAAAAGGAAAGAAATTGTGTTGCGCCCTAAGTCCTGCAAAGAGCTGTAAATAGTGATGAAGCAAGGATTCGAGTGATTGAAATTCACAGCATGTATACAAAATGCGAAAATTCAATACAGATTGTACGTGATCAACGAAGAACTCGCCTGGACCTTAACCAACCTGGGAATAATGTTATCTTGCTTGTCAAGATCTCTCCACCTTCATAATGGCCCACTTTTCGTCCCACCGGTGTGATCCTATTACCCTGAATCCCCCGAGTTCTTACGTCCGTGAATAAAGCACGGTGCAAAAAGTTGTACGTCTTTAATACTTAGTCACCTCTGTGAGGAGCACTATTTCATGTGTGAGCGACACTCAACAGCTTCTGCAGCTGTATTCAACTCACATTTCAACATGATCTGTAAAATAAATATGTGACCTGCGAGCAAGGTCTCTGCCGACGCAGTCGGAGCTCCCTACTCACGCCAAAGACAGCAAATAATGGATTGGGACAGCAGGGATCTATTCTGCAGGTATTGATCGCGAAATCAGACAAAATGAGTGTACTGTAAGTTGGGTGCGTGCTTTTCTTTCTTTCTTTCTGCGGTTTGAAGCTAGACGGACGCAAGGACTCGGAGCAGATGTCAGGACTTAAAGGCGCACACAAGGACTTGAAGTATGCATGCATTGACGTGAGTGGAATATTGTCGGCGATTAGAAGAGGAGTGTATTGTTTTATTCGATGGTGGTGTTGAAAGCCGCGAGGCGAATTTGAAGGCATTACTCCAGCTGACAGCGGAGTCGACGCACGTTGTGGCGAACTCTTCTCGGACACGTTAGAGCATCTCTGCGGACGAGTATTGCGCCGGCCCAAGGACAGTCAGGAAGCCAATAATCAGGAGGCGACTACCTGGAGACATGGACAGGATTGAGTAGGGCAAACCAGCGGCGAAATGCAGTGCGCACCTTGAGAAGCGGATTGAGCGATCAAAATGAGGCGCAAGGATCGTGTTTGCTGAAGGGAATGGGATCGAGAGGGAGCAGGGAGAGCACTATAACGCTAGACTATCGCGCATCAAAATCAGTCCAGGAAAGGTAGTGTCCGATAGATATCTCCCACCTAGCATACGAGCACGGTGACGCCCTTGAGAGGCCAGGCGGAATGGGACATACAAGGATGATCAGAGCCGCAGGATGCGAAAGAGCGAAAGACGTACCGCTCTGCATGCAAAGATAGAGCCTCAAGCGCGATCCGCTGCTGTCAGCTTTCCTCGCAGGTCTTGGGAGATAGCCCGCGCATCCGAACACTAGTACTGGTCAAACACCGCCTCCCGGCCCACTATCCCTTGAAACCAAGTCAGCGCGCAGTCACATGCTCGGAATGATATCTCTCACCTCATCGCGAAGATCAGCGTACGGTCTTGGGCGGTGGGTAGGGTTGGTGGAGCCGTGAATGCGAGACGACCCGCGCCTACAAGGGTGATGCGAGCGAAGGACAAGAACGACGAAAGACGTACCGCACTGTCTTGGCACACTGCATGCAAAGATACGCGGTGTGCTGCTCCCACCCTCCCTCGTCGGCCTGCGGCGCACATTTCTATGAGCTCGCAAGGAAGGAATCGCCTGCGGTGCCCGAAGCCGATCCCCTGCGAACGCCACCTCCCCCACCCACCATCCTCAAAGATATGTGGTGTGCTGCTCCCACCCTCCCTCGCCGGCACTTGGGGCCTGCGGCGTGCATTTCTACGGGCTCGCCTGGAGCTCTCAAGGAGGATACTGCCTGCGGCGCGGAATTCTATCGGCTCGCCGGGAGCTCGCAAGGAAGGAATTGCCTACGGTGTCCGAACGCGATCCCCTGCAGGGATCGCCAGCGCTCTGGGATAAACAAGACCCGACTGACACATTCATTTTAAGGCCGGCACATTCTATTTCAAGGCCGGCACATTCTCCGACATGCACGGCACATTTCTCCAAACCCGGCACATAGTCATGTGGCACTGATGGCGTGTAGCCGTGTGGCAGCCGCTCTTAACAAGGCCAAATACTCCTTCGTTGGAGTGCTGCGAGTTCCGCAAAGTAGGCATGTACATATATTTCAGTGCCCATAGTATGTCAAGACTTGTTCAGAGCTCTACGAGAATGCAGGGTACTAAAATGAAATTTTTGCGGCACTCAGCCATTCAAACTCGATGAGCGGCAATTGAAATTCACCGCCAATACTGAACTAGGACTACTGGGAATGAAATAACCAGGTTGAGAAAGAAGCACTGCAATTTGTTCATGAAACACACCTGGCTTGCCTTGGTCTTTTTTGCCCGCCGCTCCGAGACACTGTCGTCTGCATCCCTCTTGCGCGACGTTGGAGCCCTGGATCGTATGGCGTTCAAAGTGCACTTTTAATACTTTGCTACATATTTCGCCATTTTTGTCTTTTCCGCTACCTCTTTCATGAAATTCATGTTTTTCCGCTACTTATTTGACTTCAAGATGGACCAAAAGAGGGAGCGGAAAAACCTAGAATTTCCGCTCCCTCTATTGGGTATTGGGTGATTCACATTCACGCTACCTCCATTGGGATAGTTTTTAATCACACTACTTTTACTGACAATTTTGTGATCCTGCTACTGTTGACAGTTGCGACCAAAATCCCGCTACTTTTCAATTTTCGGACTTGTGAAATTTTTCGCAATGATTTTTTTTTTTTCATGTATGGGTTGGCAGGGGTTTCTGTCTGTCAGGTGCCCATTGCCATGTGTATTTGTCCTTTGCATGGCTGCTAGTAGCTAGCTGGACTTGACAGTACTGTACATAAAACTTGTTACAGCTCTTTGCAGAACTTAGGGAGCTGCTCATTTTTTTTTTCCTTTTGAGGTATTTTTTTGATGGTTTAGACGAGGACAGTTGCCCTGGCCTCAGTTTTCATTTGTTTCCCTTGTCCATAGGCTCAATCGATTTGCATTCTAAATACGCAGTTAACCCCCTCCTCAGAATTTTCATACCACCCTGAGGACTGCTTCCTGAGCACAGAAATGAATATTATCTGGACATTTTTGAGCATTTTTGAGCAGGACAGCTGCCCTGCCCTCAATTCTGAACCCATTTCTTTGGGAATAGGCTCATTCTGTTCGCCTTGAGAATTCGCAGTTTACTGCTACCTCAGAATCCTGACCTCGCCCTTAAATCCTTTCCTGGAAATCCGATAGCACAACATGTGATCGTTCATCGGTGGAACAGCTGTGGTGACCTCATCCCTTGGCCGTTTTCCCTGCGTATGTGCTCATACTCTTCAAGCCTCCACTGCGCAGTCGCCCGCCGACTCAGATTTTTCAACATCACCTTTATCACAATTTCTCATTTTTCACCTTCTCCAGCTGAAAACACACAGTGAATGTGTTATGGAGTGTATTATGCCTATCTAACTAAGCAGTTCACTAGTCAATAAATCAAATTGCAACATTCCACAAAAACGATGACTTGTGGGAACCCCAAAAAAATGTCACAGCTGTCCTGCATGAAAATGTGCTCATAAATGAACTTCTGTCCTCAGACTGCACAGTAGTCAATCAGTCGCAAATGTAAAGCCACCATGCTCTGCGCAGCCATTAGGCGAAAAGATTAAGCCTATAAAGACAACAATTGATAAGGATTTGAGGCTGCAGCAGCTGTTCTGCTGATCAATAATCAAAAGTGATGATCTACCGTGGATCTCTTCCACCAGGAAACCATATTAGGGGCCATGTCAAGATTCTGAGGTGGCGGTAAACTGCGAATTCTCAAGGCGAACAGAATGAGCCTATTCCCAAAGAAATGGGTTCAGAATTGAGGGCAGGGCAGCTGTCCTGCTCAAAAATGCTCAAAAATGTCCAGATAATATTCATTTCTGTGCTCAGGAAGCAGTCCTCAGGGTGGTATGAAAATTCTGAGGAGGGGGTTAACTGCGTATTTAGAATGCAAATCGATTGAGCCTATGGACAAGGGAAACAAATGAAAACTGAGGCCAGGGCAACTGTCCTCGTCTAAACCATCAAAAAAATACCTCAAAAGGAAAAAAAAAATGAGCAGCTCCCTAAGTTCTGCAAAGAGCTGTAACAAGTTTTATGTACAGTACTGTCAAGTCCAGCTAGCTACTAGCAGCCATGCAAAGGACAAATACACATGGCAATGGGCACCTGACAGACAGAAACCCCTGCCAACCCATACATGAAAAAAAAAAAATCATTGCGAAAAATTTCACAAGTCCGAAAATTGAAAAGTAGCGGGATTTTGGTCGCAACTGTCAACAGTAGCAGGATCACAAAATTGTCAGTAAAAGTAGTGTGATTAAAAACTATCCCAATGGAGGTAGCGTGAATGTGAATCACCCAATACCCAATAGAGGGAGCGGAAATTCTAGGTTTTTCCGCTCCCTCTTTTGGTCCATCTTTAAGTCAAATAAGTAGCGGAAAAACATGAATTTCATGAAAGAGGTAGCGGAAAAGACAAAAATGGCGAAATATGTAGCAAAGTATTAAAAGTGCACTTTGAACGCCATACGATCCAGGGCTCCAACGTCGCGCACCTGACAGACAGAAACCCCTGCCAACCCATACATGAAAAAAAAAAAATCCTTGCGAAAAAATTTCACAAGTCCGAAAATTGAAAAGTAGCGGGATTTTGGTTGCAACTGTCAAAAGTAGCGGGATCACAAAATTGTCAGTAAAAGTAGTGTGATTAAAAACTATCCCAATGGAGGTAGCGCGAATGTGAATCGCCCAATAGAGGGAGCGGAAATTCTAGGTTTTTCCGCTCCCTCTTTTGGTCCATCTTGAAGTCAAATAAGTAGCGGAAAAACATGAATTTCATGAAAGAGGTAGCGGAAAAGACAAAAATGGCGAAATATGTAGCGGAGTATTAAAAGTGCACTTTGAACGCCATAGGATTGTGACAAAGTGAGTATATTTGCCGTCGAAGCTGTGGGAAGGAAGAGAAATCCCTTAGCAGGGGAATATCGATCCATTCGTGGTCGAGGAAATGGTTCGCATTGGCTGAAATGTAAGCCGGAGTATAGATCTACTGTACTATTTCGACCGTAGGTTCACACCATGTCACCCGTCACCTTACATGTTCACTGGATTAGATGTTCATTCCTCGGCAATCACATCAAAATTGCCATAAATGGTAATCCGGCAATTGCCGGAGGATAATTTTTGGCATTTTTACGCCCATCTGGGCCACAAAAGTTTGCCGTCACCGTCACCGGTACCAAATAGGTTCAGTTCACGACCCTCCGTCACCCGTCACCTGAACCTACGGTCGAAATAGTACAGTATCTTGTATGGTGACACGATGCGGCGCGACTTACATGGTTCCGAAAATCCATCAACTGCCGGGCTGACAGGCCATCAAGGAAGGCCTGGTCGGCGGGTGTGTGCTTCGACATTTTGACGCGCTTTTGACAGTGGTTTGAGGGGTGGTGGTGGTGGTCAGAGGAAAAGGCGGGAAGGAAAAAAATCTGCCACGTGGCTCTTCCCGAATGGGTATTTGCGAAGCCCGGCACATTTCTAAAAAGGCAAGTGCCGCCTCTGGTTCAAACCCGGCACATTGATGTGAATGTGCCGCCTCTCAGAAAAATGTGCCGGGTCTTAAAAAGAATGGGTAAGTCGGGTCTTGTACATCCTCCCAGCGCTCGCCAGGGCATTTTTTGATGGACAAAAGGTCTGTGTTCACCTTTCGCATTGGGGAAACTTCTGCCTGGGGCTCTTCTGCGCGTTAAGAAGCACTTCGTGTAAATCGAATCCGGAGGTGATGCACTGAACTTGCCAGTGACGTATTTCCGGTGGCGATGCACTTTCGTTTCACCCTCGGCAACCACCCGACTATGCAACGCACGGATTGGCTGGCGCTCAACTGCCATTCCCTCTGATGGCGCTGCACTTCCAAGTTATGCGACGTCACGCGCCGCCCGGTCAACTCTTACTACTGGATGCTGTGCGCTACGCTTGAAGTCCCGTCTATCACCACCATTTCCAGATGTAAACCGAAATCCAACTCCCCAATCCAGGAGACCTCACCAAAGACACACCAGCTTCATAACAGAGCGGCCCGCGCCTCCCGGTGCTCGATTCAACTCGCTCAAGCATTCATTGGATATCAGCGACTACGAAGCGAACGGCAATCAATCTACTCGTAGGCGCCATATATAAATGAGCTGTGCGCTGGTCCCGCTCAACGTTCCTTGCGAGCTCCCGGCGAGCCGATAACACTGCGCGCCGCCGGCCCTCCCTCGTCTCCACCTTCTCCCACACCTTGTTATATCTTTGCATGCACGGTAGTACGTCTTTTGTTCTTTCGCATCCTTCGGTTCTGATCATCCCTGTATGTGCCATTCTACCTGTCCGGTCAAGGACATCACCGTGCCCGTACGCTAGGTGAGAGACACTGCCTTTTCCTTGGCTGATTCTGATGCACGATAATCCAACGTTATCGTGCTCAGTTCCCTGCTCCCTCTCGATGCCATTCGCATTCCCTCCCTTCCGTTTCATGCCAGTCCGGGTCAAGCTCTATTCAAGAAAGAATCAAGATGCCCAGACGCAAACGCTGCAAACACGATCCTTGCGCCTCGTTTTGATCGGTGATCCGCTTCCCAAGGTGCGTACTGCAAATTTTCATGAACATCCGATCTGTAGAGAGCTGGACCGCCGGATCCGCCGGATGAGGTCCTTCACGACCTTTCACGGCCTTCATGTATAGAATGGCCTCCTTTCACAACCCTTCACGGTCACACTCTCCCAACTTCAAGTCAAAATCACTGTCCTTAACGCTGTGTACACACCGTTCAGGTCCTCCATTTTCCTTCACGAGTATGTTGAGCCTTCACACTTATTAGGACATGCCTGAATGACAGCAAATGTCCTTCACGATGCAAGAGACCTTTCACGTATGTTCAAGATCATTCACGATGAAATTCTACCTTCAGGCCTGGGCCTGTACGTGAACGACAGTAAATGTCCTTCACGACGCAAGAGACCCTTCACGTACATTCAAGATCATTCATGCTGTTTCTCGTTCAGGTCCTGCAAGACTCGAGTTCAACATTTTTCAACCAAGTCATCAAGTTCATTTTAGATTGTTACTAACATCCATTTATGCTAGTCGCAAGTGTTCGACATTGTCACTGTATTCATTATTTGAACCGAGACTAATACAATTCCCATCTACCTGAGTATGCAGTATTAATGTGTATCTCAGCCTCGTCCAACCACTTTGTACATTTAGTTCGATTCCCATCGAGAACGGGCGCTGCGAGCTCTCAACGGCTCTCGGCATGGATGTTGGGTTAGCAACTCCAGTCATTCGTTGAAAAGCTATAAAAAAAACAAGCCGCTGGCGCGTGTTGGGTTGTTTCGTTTTTGCAGGAGGGCGAGCACCGACGCTGAGGAGAAGGGGCTCACATTATTGATGTTGCGCTGCTTGAACGACAGCACGGCGTCCGAGGTGCTCGTCTGACGCAGTCGGTATCGAACCCCCACCGACGCCGGTGCCCAAATTGTCCCTTGGTGCCGAAATATGAACACACCTTATACAATCTCTGCAGGTCCACAGTTGGCTGGGGGTGCAGTATTGAATGGCGCTATTGCGGCGTAGGTGCGCATCAATGTACTAAGAGTGAGGAGGAGATCGTGGCAGGTGCAAAGGAATGAGCAACTGCACGTGATGGATGACACACGAACAAATATCGCGTGTGTGTTGCCTCAAACATGAACGCGCCTGAAGTCCCCGAACAATGGTGAATGTATACTTGAATCGTGAAGGGGCTTCAAGGTCCTGCACGATGGAAACTGTCCTGAACGTACAATAATACCGTGAACATATTACTCAGGATCATGAAGGAGCTTCAAGGTCCTGCACGATGGCAACTGTCCTAAATGTACAATGATACCGTGAACATATTACTCAGATTCATGAAGGAGCTTCAACAAGGTCCTGCACGATAGTAACTGTCTTGAACGTACAAGGATACCGTGAACGTATTACTCACACCGTGAAGGTTTTCATTCCATGAAGAATATGTCGGAAAGGCGTGAAGGAGTATGTAAGTCGTGAAAGCGGTCTCTTATCCCTGCAGGAATGTGGCAGGTCGTGAAGGTAGTGCAAGGTCATGAAGGTCGTGAAGGATCTCATCCGCCGGATCCGGCGGAAACGGCGGAAACGGCGGATGAATCCTCTACAGATCGGATGTTGTCAAATTTTCGATTCCGGAGTTCGCCATTTGGGATAATTTTGATGGGAAATCCGGTTTCCCAGAGAAGCCTCTGTTATTGCTCCGATCGGACCGAGGTATTCCGTCGAGACTCGACAAATTCTCACCTCATTTAGATGGTTGGGGTTGTGGGTGGTCTTCGGTTGAATTGGATTTTGCTCGGCAGCTATGATACTTTCGTCCTAGCTTTTTTTGCCCACGCCAGTGACCAGTTCAGTTGTGTGCATATGTTGAACTTCAGTCCCCGAAAGACATAGAAAATGTAAATACGGCTCCCTGGAATTCAAGTGATCTCACTGAAGCAGCGAATTTGACTGCGGACCGATGACACCGATTCCGCCAAGATTCCGCATACAGCGGGCGTCGGATTTGCGGCGGCAGTGGCAATGATCGCTACACTTCTTTCCATCCACCTCAGTTCCACCTCTCATAACTGGTCGCATTTGTTGATGGACAAAAGGTGTTCTCACCTTTCGCATTGGGGAAATTTCTGCCTGGTACCCACGTGGGCTCATCTGCGCGTTAAGAAGCATTTCATAGAAATCGAATCCGGAGGTGATGCACTGAACTTGACGTATTTCCGGTGGCGATGCGTTTTCATTTACCCTCGACAACCACCCGACTATACAACGGAACGGACTCTGGTTGGCGCCAGTCCATCTGATGGCGCTCCACTTCCAAGTTATGCGACGTCGCGCGCCGGCTGGGCAACTCTTTACTGGATGCTGTGTAAGCCCTGTCTATCCACCATTTTCAGATGTGGAAATCGAACTCCCCAATCCAGGAAACTTCCACGCCAGCTTTATAACTAACCAAAGACATACCAGCTTTATAACAGAGAGCCCTCCCGGTGCTGGATTTTTTTGGAGGAGTCAACTCGCTTAAGCATTCGTTGGATGGATATCAGTGACCGGATATAGGAAGCGACCGGGAATTAATCTATTTGTAAGTAGGCGCCATATATAAATGAGCTGTGCGCTGCACCCGCTCAACGTCCGTTTCATGGTATCCCCCCACTCTCCTGCACTTGACGGAACCCTCGGGGCTCTGGAGGTTGGAACGGTCACAGGAACATTCCTGTTCGGGATTTTGACTCTTCAAACGTTCAATTATTACCGGCGCTTCCCCAAAGATTCAAAGACGCTCAGAACTACGGTACGCCTATGTTTTCCCCCCAATTCTGCCTTGGGTAACCTTCAGCCTTGCCGAGGATAGATCGGTATACTCTGGTAAGCTTGGTTCCGCCACAGTTTAAGCCGCATCTCCTGACCTGTGCGTAGGCTGCTCGAACTCGCTCATACGATATGCTGTCTACATGGGGTGCGTGACAATGCTAACCCTGCATGCCTTTTCTCACCCGAGGAGAAGATTTACCTCATGACTGTCACATTCTACGGAGAACCGACTAGCGAAATCATTCTTAACCCGCCGGCGTCGCATATTTTGTCGCTTGTGTTCTCCGGGGGGATAGACGCCTTGGTTCAGGTGCGTCTCAGTGCGGATGCAACCGCGAAGGCTGACAGTGAATGTAGATCTTCTTCGGGAACCGCTTTCGCATGCTATCTGGGCGCCCGCACATCTTCTTCCTGTGCATAGCGTTGGCGATTGCGCGGTTCACTTGCGACATGATCCTCATGTCCAGTTTTTGGATCTACAAAGAAGGATATTTAGCTCTGCAGTCGAAATTACACTGGGCAATAGTCACGGCATCGACACTCGGGCCTGCTGGGGATGTGGTTGTCGCTCTGGCCATGTGTTATTACCTCTGGCGACTGCGAAAATCAGAATTTCACCGGTGGGTTCATTACAATATGATCAAAGTCATTGAGGTTCTCAACCCAATCAAGCACACGAAGTATGGTCGATACTCTCTTAGTCTGGACTTTCGGTGAGCATTTTTCAGCCGTGAATGCCATGGCAATTCACCCCGCGGTTCAGAAACAACACTTGTGACCAGGTACGTTGACAATTGATTAGAGGTATCTCAAGGGATTAATATTTATCGCAGTGTATCGGCCATTCTCCAGCTCTTCTTCGTCGGTCTTACCTTTTCTCCTGACTCCTTTGCGCTTACGACTTCAATAGTTCCTAACTCGCAAGGATTGTGGGTGCCATCTCTTTAAAAAGCCATAATCACCAGAACTTGAATCACCAACTCGAACAGTGGCTTTCATGACCTTTTATCTTATTCAACCCAAGTGTGAGACCCCTATTGGGCCCTTGATACATTGCATTGCACTGATACTAATAGCGCACTTGCAGTATTCTCAAACTCCATGCTCGCAGTGTATGTTATCCGCGCCTCTTTTGCTCTCGCTGATTTGGTGCATCAGCCTCAACGGCCGAACCCGATTCCGCTCCCCTGAAGCAACATTTATCTCTCAACCCCTCGATTTTGGGGCTGCCGGGACCCGGACCCGCTGCGAGGACGAAAACCATTACATTATAACAGACACGATGCCCAGTGCACCCGGTGTTGTCGTTCATATTTCGTCCACCACCGAAGACTACAATGACAAGGACGACATCTCCTCCAAGGTTTTTCGCCATTATTTTTATCATTTAGGACATGCTGACTGTTCTGAAAACAAGCAGAGGGCAGAGGCTGGTTAGTACACCCTGGAGGTCATCCTAGCGATCAGCCATCCTATTGATCAGCCATTGGCAGACGGCCATTTTCGGGGTGCTCCTGGAGGGTTACCTTGATACTTACTTGTACCTTGATCTTAATCTGAACGAATCATATATAGCTTAATTTTCTGCCTAATGGAACTCTGAATAATTTGTCAATATTTTGCTAACTATTCCTACCTGCCTCTTGACTGCTCGTCGCTCGCGCCTTGTGCGAGTTCAAAGTCAGTTTCACTGGTCTCTATATGCGAGTTAGAGAGATATCGGGTCCATCTCTGGGATGGAGGAGCGTGGCTCCCGGCGCCACGACAGATGTTCCGAATGAAATTCAACCAGACGAACTGTTGTTTGACGCATCACATCAGCGATCTCGATTTCCCGCGCTTCTGCCCTTCAAACAGTTCAACCACGGCCGAATATAATATACTTCAGCGACCATCGACTGGTTAAGGGCGAGGCAAAAACAATTCCTCAGGTAAAGGATTTTTCTAGCTTGTTTCCCACCGGTACCGACCGCGGATCCAGGGACCCTCTCGGAACGATTCTGTCTTCGCCAAATCCTCGTACGCATTCTCTCCTTTGACAGTCAAACATCGGTTTTCTTCGCCTTTCACTGGGACAGCGCGTGACGGCAGGTGGCGGCCATCAACGGTGAGCCAAGCTTCTTGGCTTCTATTTTCAATTCCGGAGTTCGCCGTTTGCCGCGTAGTTTTCCCCTTGAAGCAAAGCGGCTTCAAAACGGAACATTCAAGGACAGCCAAATACGTAGCATATATTTCAGAGCCCCAGGCGAAAAGAATTCTTCAAGCAAAGGTACTGGGTGTAAATGCCAAATATGGTCTCCATTCGGGCAGTGATTGCATCATTCACTTACAGTAAAAAGCGGTGACTTTCCATCAGTGTTCGCCCTAAGGTCTAAGGCCTTAACAGCTCTAAGGCTTAGTAAGCCCTTAGAGTAAGCCTTAGAAGTTTCACCAGATTTTCGCCTGCCCTTAGAGGCCTTAACCGGTTACGTCGGACCGGATTTCCGGCCGCAGAGCCGAAGCACGCCATCAACTATTTTCGCTCCTTCCCACGGAATCCCACCCATGGCCTCCGGATTCTTAGACGATTGAATGGTGAATCCGCTCGGGCTCAACCATTTGACTCTTGCAGGCAGAAATTGAGGCAGAGGGGGAGCTCATGGTCGCTTTGGCAGCCACAGGGCAGGCTGCCGAGGACGAGGAGGACGAGGAGGACGCGCGGTTGGATGAGCAGTAGAGATCCCGGATGAGGGTATTACGTGGGCTAGTACTGCGGAAATATATATATTATTAATAATAATATAAATATTTATTAAGGCCTTAAGGGAGGCCTTAACCTCTAAGCCTTAGGCCTTACTAAGGCTTAGAGGTTCTCAGAAGTGCCGTTAAGGCCTTAAGGGCGAACACTGCTTTCCATATCGAGCCTGGTTCAAATTTCAACCGTTCAAAGCTTGGTTTTACCTGCTGCAAGAACGCTGGTCTTCATTTTCTAGGCGATGAAGCCCTGCAGATATGCGGCCAACATCGGAAACTGCGGACCAGTGACACTGATTCCGCATACAGCGGGCGTCGGATTTGGGGATATCATTACGTTTCTCTCCATCCACCTCACATTGTTTGGACAAAGGTATTTTCTCACCTTTCACATTAGCGTAAACTTCCGCCTAGGACCGGTCTAGGCTCGTCTGGACGCTAATAAACACTGCGTGGAAACAATCCGGGCCGACGCACTGAACTTGACGTGTGTCCGAACATTACGTATTTACGGTGGCGATGCACTTTTATTTTCACCTTCGACAACCATCCGACTATGCAACGGCACGGACTGGCGCTCAACTGCCAGTCCCTCAGATGGCGCTCCACTTCGTCGCTCGCTGGATGCTGTGCACTACTCTTGCGGTCCTGTCTATCCACCATTTCCAGATGTAAACTGAAATCCAACTCCCCAATCCAGGAACTTAACCAAAGACACCAACTTCAGAACAGAGTCGCCCTCCCGGTGCTGAACTTTCTAAACATTCATTCGATAAGTATCAGTGACTACATACAAATATAGGAAGCGAGCGGGAATCAATCTATGCGTAGGCGCTATATGAGTGATGCGCTGTTCTCGCTCGACGTCCTTCCCATCCAAGATCCGCACTGAACTGAACTGAACTTCAACTGATTTCTAATGGTTGTCGCATCTGGCCGTGCTGGCTACGCAGCAGTATACTAACTAGGCTAGAGTGGGTAGGTAAATAAATAGCAGTACTGTGATTTGAGAATCATAAAGCGGGGATGCGGGATGAGAGCGGAGATTATATATGTAAGGTAGGGTAAGGTAAGAGAACTTAAAGAAAAGAGGAAACTTAGGAAAATCTACCGGTGAGGGCTATAAAATTTGTGACGGGTTTGAGGGTGCGCGACGCTAGCGCTACTCCACGAATTCCAGCCTCATCTCAAATCCCCTTCGTCCAAGGGCGCCAGCGGCCAGCTATAGAACAGAGCACCCTCGGGAACAGTTAAGCGACTTAATTATCCATTGGATGGATAGATCATCATGGACCGCGGGTAGTAGAAGGGGAGTAACGGGAATCAATCTAACCGGGTGCGCTGAATTTACTTATAATGAGCGGTGCGTTGGTCGCACTGCACTCGACATCCTTCCAATGGCATCCAACTACTCTCCTGCACTCGACGGATCCCTCGGGGCTTTGGAGATTGGCATAGTTGTGGGGACATTCCTCTTCGGGATTTTAACTCTCCAAACTTTCAACTATTACCGCCAATTTCCCGACGATTCAAGGACGCTCAAGATCACGGTACGACTGTCTTATACACCCAATTTCACCTTAGTGACCTTCAGCCTTGCGAGGATAGATCGGTATACTCTGGTAAGCTCGGTTCCGCCACAGTTTAAGCCGCGTCTCTTGAGCAGTGCGTAGGCTGCTCGAACGCGCCCATACAATATGCTGTCTACATGGGGTGCGTAACGACAATAATAATCCTACGCGCTCCTTCTCATGCCAGCGGAGAAGATTTACCTCATGACTATCACATTCTACGGGCAGCCGACCAGCGAAATCATGCTTAACCCACCGCTGTCGCATATTTTGTCGCTTGTGTTCTCCGGGGGAATAGACGCCTTGGTCCAGGTGCCCCTCAGTGCGGATACAACCCGCAAGGGCTGACAATGAATGTAGATCTTCTTCGGGAACCGCATTCGCATGCTATCGGGGCGCTCTCACATCCTCTTCCTGTGCATAGCACTGGCAATTGCGCGGTTTACCTACGACATCATCCTCATGTCCAGTTTCTGGATCTACAACGGAGGATATTTGGCTCTGCAGTCGAAAGAGCATTGGGAACTGGTAATCGCAACCACCCTCGGGTCTACTGGCGATGTGGTTATCGCTCTGGCCATGTATCATTACCTCTGGCGACTTCGGAAGTCGGAATTTCATCGGTTGGTTCATTGCAACATCACCAAGTCGTTGACGTGCTGAAACCAGTCAAGCACACGAAGTATGGTCGATACTCTCTTAATCTGGACTTTTGGTAAGCATCCTTGAACCTGAATGCCATGGCAATTTATCCGGCTGTTCAGAAACAACACTTGTGACCAGGTATGTCGACAATTGATTAAATCTATCTCACGGGATTAATATTTATCGCAGTGCATCGGCTATTCTCGAGCTCTTCTTCGTCCGTCTTGCCATTTCTCTTGATTCTGTTGCGCTTACGACTTCAATAGTTCCTCACTCGCAGGGATTGTGGATGCCATTTTTTTCAAGTTATAATCACCAGGACTTGAACCATCAACTCCGACAGTGGTTTTCATGACCTTTTATCTTATTCAACCCAAGTGTGAGACCCTCATCGGGCCATTGATACGATACATTGCACTGATACTAATATCTCACTTGCAGTATTTTCAAACTCCATGCTCGCAGTGTATGTTGCCCGCGCCTCCCTTGATCGCACTGATTTTGCGCATTAGCCTCAACGGCCGAACGCGATTCCGCTGCAATGAAGCGACGATCGCATCTCAGCCCCTCGATTTCGAGGCTACCGGGATCCGGTCCCGCCGCGAGGACGACCATTACATCATGGCAGACACAATGCGTAGTACCCGCAGTGTGGTCGTCCATATTTCGTCGGTCACTGAAGACTTCAGTGATAAGGACGATATCTCTTCCAAGGTTCTTCTCCATATCATGTTTATCATTTAGGACTTGCTGACTGTTCTCAGGTTGAAAGCAAACAGAAAGCAGAGGCTGTTTAGTACCTCCTGGAGGCCATCCTATCGAACAGCCATTGGCGGACGGACATTTTCGGGGGCTCCTGAAGTTTTACCTTGAAATTAGAACTCTGAATCGCGGTGGTCATGTATAATTTAGTCGGCGCTCGTATATAACTTAATTCATTTGCTTCTGGCCCATGGAATTATGAAGATTGTTCAAACATCCTGGTGCCTATTGTCAGCACTTGACGCGAGCTCCGGTCCATTTCTAGGATGAGGAGCGTTATTTTTGTTTGGCTTCCGGGACCGGCCCCGTGACTGAGATGTTCCGAATGAAATTCAACCAAACGAATCGTTGTTCCGATGCATTAGCGGCGATCTCGATTTCCCGCGCAGTTATCCTTCAACGACATCTAACCACGGCCGAATAAAATGAATTTCAGTGATCATTGATTGGTCGAGGTCAGGCCAAAGCAATTCCTCAAGCAAAGGTCTGGGAATTCACATATAGTCTCCTCATAATCTAGCTTGTTTCCCATCGGTACCGTGGATCGAGGGACCGACTCGGAATGGTTTGACAAATGTTCTCAAGGACAGTCCAATTCCATCCTACATCCACAATTTCAGCTAAACGTCCATCTGCTGACAGAATTATGCAAGAAGCAGGAGATGAACGTCGAATGGGACTCAAGACGCATCTCGGGTATACTTATGTTGGTGCTATGGCTAAAGTCGGGCCCAGTTCAACTTAGCAACATAGAACATGGAGACCGTCCAAGCTTCATAAATATATAATGGGATTTGTTGAATGCCAAATAAACGCTGGAATAATTGGAATTTTTTCAATCTCTTCATAAGCCGGATACATGCAACGAGGCGGAATTCCATACACACTTGAACATCAATAAATCACTGTCTCTTTCGAATCCACACCTTCGCCTCCCGATTCGGCGTTCTCACCTGCCCAATGCAATCATCCGGCGGCCTCACACCCTCTGTCTCCGCCCGCACATCGTAATTGAGCAGAACGTGCGCGAGCATCGCCTTGAGCTCCGTCGCTGCGAAGAAACTGCCCCGAATTGAATATTGGATGTGCGCAGGATGCAAAGTGACATACCGCCCGGGACACGCATGGCGTCCGTGTCCGAATGCCAGGTGGTCAGGCGCAGTCGTCACCATGTGCCGCTTGAACGGCCCCGCCTCGGCCTCGCGCATCTTCGCAAACCGGAAGCCGTCAAACGTCTCGGGGTTTTCGTAATTTTCTGAATGCAACCCCTGGTTAAGCGTGGGCCTTCACTATAAATTAGATGTTAACATACCGGGATCATACTGCGCCGCGCGCGCGGACGCAACGACGAAGGCGCCGCAGGGAATGTGCACTCCGTCTGAAAAAGTGAAGCCCTCGGGCGCGACACATCGGCGATTCATCATCACTGTCCCGTGCAACGCATAAGGATAGCAGAATAAGTTAAGAGTGAGTGGGTACGTACCAGAGGCCATGGGGTTCACGCGCTGCGACTCGCGCAGAAAACTATCCATCTTGTGCATGTTGCCCAACGCCGCCTTGGTCCACCCGTCGCTCTGGACTACGCGCTCCGCCTCCGCTCGCATTGGCGCAATGTGCTCTGGATACGTAACAAGGTCTAGGAGCGCGTGCGTGAACGCCTATGGGATGGTTGAGTATCAGAATATCCTCAGTGGTAGGATACTGGGTATACCAACCATGGAGGACGTGTGGATCGCAGCCATATTGATTACGAGCAGCCGCGCGGCAAGGGAAGGAGCGGTGCGTTCCGTCCCCTCCGCACTTTCCAGGAGCCACGAGATGAGGTCGTTCTATACGTCTCCCTCAGCCGAAGCACAGCTCTGCAAAGGCGCAGTACGAACCGGTTTGTCTGGCCAGTCAGGACCGAGCTCGTTCTCCTTTGCCAACCTGTCCTCGAGTATGGGTTCCAGGAACTTCAAGACCTGTTTGAGGGAGCGTTTGCGAGTCGAGATAAGAGGCGCTAAAATCCTAAATGCTATCTTAGGACTTGACGGTAAGAGGATGGGTATTGTTCACGAACGGTTTCAGGATATCTGGCACCAGACTAATGAGTACGCCCCGTATGACGACAGCGATAGTATAATCGATGTTGAGAGTCAGGTAGTCCGGTTCTCTGCCTGTTTACTCGCTGTTTAATTGTCTTGACAGGAAAGAGTAACAGGATTTACGCACAGATGGGAAAACCAACGAATAGACGATTACTCGTACGCGCCACGATTTGCATAACATCCGGCAGGACCTGGAACGATTTCCAGTCTGGAGTGAATTTTCAGCACTGGTACTAGGGGAAGCGGCGGCGATCTGACCTGAGCCCTGTAACGCAAGAACATCGTCGAATGCACAAACGATCTCGTCCCGAACATGCGGGAAACAGCGAGCGAGGTTCCGAGTCAAGGTCGTCCGCACTGTGTGCTCGTGATAAGGATTGGTCGTAAATTGCGGGCCCATCGTGTAGTACATTTGAAGGTCCTGACGACGACGTTTAAATGAATACGCTGTACCGCAGACAGTGAACGGACCTCGGAGACACCATGCATAAAAGACAGGACATTCTCAGGTGCGGCCGCCAGCTCCCCAATGCGCTGCTTCCCGTCCACAACGTACTGCCAAACGAAGAAACGGGGGACGCGAAACACGCCGTTGGGGTACTGCTCGGAGCCTTTCTGGATGATGTCCGCTCCATATCGGAAGTAGCGGTAAACGGCGATGTAGGAAGATAAAAGCCCCTCAGATCCAATAACAGCGGGAATATTGCTCTGCGGTGGCGGCGTGAATATACCTACATCTCCCACGCCCAGAGAGCTTTAAGACACTCACTTTGGAGGAACATCGGAGAACGGAGGCAGAAATTAGTGTGATGAGAACACCAATAAGGAAGAGTCGCAAGTCGTCCATGATTTAGCTTGGAGGGGGTGATGGAGGTGGGGAGAGAAAGAGAGAATGACGGAGCGTCATTCGCGATCGGCCAGCGGATGGCTCCCGCCAGGGGTTTGCCAGCGATCCGGATTGGCAATGGCGCCCCAAGGACTAAAGCGACATGTGGCCCTTTGAAGCCAGGTCAGAGCGAAGGCCGGCATAGATAAGAGAGGGGGGGGGGGGGGGGGGGGGGGGGGATATATTATACTCGCGTGGTCCAAATACCTGAACGACGAGTTTACTGAAGACAAATATGGACTACTGTATGGGTGTTTATCCTTACAAGTAGTTACACAATGCCAACAGAACACACATCTGTTCCAGGGGTTTGAGAATGCAAGACGCTGGCAATTTGTGGGCTGGCTGGCCGCAAAGGGCAGGACCTCTGGATAAAACCCTGTGGGACCTGACCACCAGTTGGATATGCTGGTGTGCGGGAAGAGTTCTCTCTTCCCAGGTATAAATCCCCAGAGTCCACCAACACACAAATGCTGTCGCAAGTCGTCCCTTTGCAGGATGCATGCAACAACATGCTCGGATCATCTCCGAAAAGACAACTCCGAGGGTCGTAGACACCGTTCCCGAGGGAATGATGCAGGGGGGGAGACCGTATAGCCTCCCCCAGTGCAACAGGGAACAACTGTGAGGTCGCTCAACCTGCGCATGCCTGAAGCTCAGAAAGCTCTCAGAACACAAAAAAATGCCCCCAGAACTCAAATCCTATTGAGCACAAATGCTCGGAAACCCATCAAACAAAGGTGTTCGGAGAAGGTGTTTTGTTCACCAGTACACAAGAGTTGTCGTTTGCAGAACACATGTGAAAAGCCCCCAGAAATCAACCAATAAACCAGAATCATGGAACAGGGCCCGGAGGCGCATTGATACAAAGCATGGGGGTTTCATCGAATATTTTTGAGACATCGTAGGCCAGCTTCCCGA
This sequence comes from Mycena epipterygia, assembly GCA_029281465.1. Taxonomy (NCBI): domain Eukaryota; kingdom Fungi; phylum Basidiomycota; class Agaricomycetes; order Agaricales; family Mycenaceae; genus Mycena; species Mycena epipterygia. The sequence goes on along the minus strand of JARJCQ010000001.1, from coordinate 3,928,959 downwards.
GGAGCGGTGTAATTTCGCGACGTGGTAGGAGGTCCCGGAAAAATCCCCAAGGTGTTGTGGGTGCTCCTTTGAGGCTTGGGAGATCCGCATAGAGTTTCCGCAAAAAGACCTCCCGGATCGTCATCAGGTCAGGATGGTTGCAGATAAACATTGCATGAGGAGCATCTTCAACACATGTCTTGCAGAAGCGGCATAAACGCCATGCCCGCGGGACAATTGGTTTGCCACGCTCCTTCCAACGCCGCCGTTCAACTGCAAGGGAGTGGCCAGATAAAATCATCCTTGTGAGCGCCCGTCGGTGGTTGGCGGAGGTGAGCCGCAAGTAGTGTCGGAAATCCAGGGATTTCTTGACCAGTTTACCGCTGTCAGAATCCATCTCAAGGCGGCCAGGTAAGATATCCTGGGTCCGAGCTGAGTTCTCAAGTTCGCTGTCAATCCACGCCTCCATGGATGACTTGACATTTTTCATGACGGCCTCGACCAGAGGCACCGTAAGCTCGGAAATGTCAAGTTCGACAGCAATGTGCAGGCGTGAGAGAACGATACGGAGGTCATTGATCCAAGAGATCTTCCTTGCACACGCCAGGTTCAGCGATTCCTGTAGACCGTTCCACGCAGGTCGCTGCGGTTTTTCGTCCTCAGTTTTAAGCCCCAGCAGATAGCAAAGATAGCTGAGTGCAAGGTAAACACGGCGGTACTTTATTGGCCATATACCGGTCTCCGAAAAAAGCTGTACATGTTTCTCGTCGATGATCGTGTTCGCCTGCCAGGTCCTGTGTGATTCGAAAGAGGGTTTGCCGACAACGTCTTGTCTGTTTGGCACGGCCCCCAACTTTACATACCCCACAACAAGTAGCGCTTTCAACTAGTCTCTCGGTGACAGACGCTTCAACATACTGAGCTCGTACCTCGCTTGTTGAAGCTTTCAACCACCTGTTAAAATCTGACGATCGCAAGCGATCTTCTAGCCAGCGAGAAAGTGAAATTTCTCGATGAAATTCCTCTGTCGGATTGTATTTACACGGAACACCGTCAACACAATTGAAACTGGCACAGAATTTCGTGAGGGAAATGGTGGGAAACGTCTTGGATTCGTAAAATAGTAATGAAGCAAGCATTTGAAATTTACAGTACAAATAAAAAGGGATTTTACGTGATCAGCGAAGGCGACTCACCTGTACCACAACTAACCCAGCTCGACACATGAAAACAATGTCACTCCAAAGACAGCAGATAATCGATTGGGACAATTCGGGAGAGCAGGGATGTATTTAAATTGAATGAGTGTGCTGTGAGTTGGGTACGTGCTTTAATTTATTGCTGCCCTTCCCCCGTTACGTCTCGGGCGCCTTCTCCGCATCGACCTTGGCGGCAGATGATTGCTCCGTCCTCACGATGCGTATGTTCTTGATGAAAAAAGCCGAGAGCAGCGCAAGCCCGGCAACAGGCGCGCCCAGCACGAACACGATCCGGAGCGACTGCAAGTAGCTCTGCACGACGCCGGGGATCATCGCCGCGGGCAGCGCCGTGTATATCGCCGTCGGGCTCTGGCGCACGATCTCCACGGGCGCGTCCGGCGCGTATTTCAGGAGGAACTTTGTAAGCTCCGACGAGAACACGGGCTCGGCGACGCCGAGACCCAGGGTCCCCCCCAGAAACTGTCCGAAGCCCGCCATGCTGGTCGCCTGCCCGAGCAGTTTTGGGTTGTTGCGGAACTCGACCTGCATGGCGAGGAGGGAATTCTGCATGCCCAAGCCCGTGCCGACGCCGGCAAGGATCTGGAACCCGACAAGGCTGGCGGAAGACGAGTTCGTATTGAGCGTGTAGAGGAGGCCGGAGCCGACGCCCAGAAACATGGGGGCGACGAAAAGCAACGGCCAGCTGGACCAGAGGAGAATCAGTTGGTGGGTGAGGCAGGGAGGGATAGCGCGACTCACTAGTAGCCAAACTTGCCGACGACCTGGCCAGAAATGATACCACTCAAGACGACACTGAGCACAAAGGGGAGGAGGTCGATTCCAGAGGCGGTCGCGCTTCGGTGCCGGGCAGCCTGGTAGAAGATAGGGATGTAGTACGAGAACAAGAGGAGTGAGAACCGCGTGAGGAAGCTGTACGCGACGATGGCGTACCTGTGTGTAGAGAATGGATTCAGCAAACGGTGTCTTCAAGCAAGGACAGCATGAAAGGCTCACACTGAATGGGATTTGAAGATTGCCATTGGTACCATAGCACTGTCACCCAAGTAGATCTCCCAACGAATCCACGCGCCCGCGATGACGGCGGAAAAAACGAAGCACTAGACTGGAGGGTCAGTTAGTCTGGAGCGGGTAGCGCAGTAGATGCAACTAACGATGATGACACCCTTGTCGCCCCAGGGTTTGGTGTTCCCGCCCCACTCGAGGGCAAGCGAGATACATGTCACGGCGCCTGCAACGAGGATGATGCCGACGAAATCAAGGCGGCGGACTTGCTTAAAAAGTTCCTTGTACGAGCGCTTGGAGGGGTCTGAGCCTAGAGGAGGCGCTGCCTTGAGCAGAACCAACAGTGCGGCGACTGAGATTCCGCCGATTGGCAGGTTGATGAAGAAGCACCAGCGCCAAGTGACCTTTCGGACGATTAGAACAGAACCATTTCAAAATAAATAGAGGGGCCAATCGTACGTGGTCAGTGAACGCGCCGCCCACGAGCGGCCCGATGACGGATGAGAGACCGAAGACCGCACCAAACAGGCCGAAGAGGCGCGCGCGGTCCTCGAGACGGACGGATTCCGAGATGATTTGAATCGACGCGACGACTATGGGTGTTTATTAGGTGTGGACATGAAGAGAGGCAGAACATGTGCACATATTCCCGCAGCCCCCAAGCCCGATACCGTGCGCCCCGCAATTAGCTGCTCAACATTTTGCGCTACCCCACACACCAAGGAGCCAACCTCAAAAATGGTGACAGCCCCGACGAGAATCCACTTCGAGGGGACTATCCGGAAGAGTTGGCCGTAAAATAGGAGGAAGGCGGTCTGAGCGAGCAGGAAAGACGATGCCACCCATCCTTGCAAAGAAAACGAACTAAAATCCTAGGAGAAGTGAGTACGATACACGATGGACTTCAAGCGGAAACCCGTACCGAAGCTATGCGAGGCAGAGCAGTGGCCAAAATCGTCTGGTCGAGAGCAATGATCAAAACTGAGAATAATCTTTTCAGCTGCGAGTTAATAGGTATTACCAGGAGCGAAATAGCAAGACTCACATTGCAGTAAAGACTGCGGCCAACTTTTTGCCCGTCAGAATCCTACTAGGTTCTGGGACTGGGGGCCTGATGGTTTTTCATCCTGAACGGACTCGTGAATGGTTGGGTCAGAGGAGCCGCGAGGGGTGTCTGCAATTTGGGCAGACATGGAGCCCGGAACTAACGGGGTGGAGCGGGATGAGGCCCGAATTATGAAGCAAGCGTGCAGTAGTATATGTCGAGGACACCCGGAAAATGTCCGTCTGCTGTGTCATTGCTTGTCATGGCAAAACCGTAAACGTTCCCCACGGCGTAAATTCGGTGATCTAGTTCGAGCTGTTGTACCTGCTATAATATTCAGAGACATTGAAATATATGCCTACAAGTTATCGATGTACCCCATTGGTCGCGCGTTGCTTGAAGATTACTTGTTGAACACTGCATAACATAATCGTGGTCAGATAATTTAACCGAATTTAACCATAGCAGTGAACGGATCTGTTTCCGTTGACGCATCCAATCCTTCATAATGCAATTCCCGGCCAAATGACTGAATGATCGCACCTAGAATTGTAGAAATCCATGTGGACCAAGATGCATTCTCGGCTCTGCCCGTATCCCAAGATACCCATGCCTTGAATTGAGCACACATCTCTATGGAAAGCCAGAGCACCACGCTCGTTTAATGGCCGGTGATTGCCCGATCGGGCAGTCGGACTGATGGCACCCTGCTGTGCGGGTACCACGGTTCTGTATGCTACCCACCTTGAAAATTATGAGCAAATGCAAAGGCGTACATCTTCCTAAAGAGCCAATCTCGGATCCAGATCTTTATGGGGTTGGCGGAAGGGGCAATTTGGGCCAGAATTCATCAAAAAGCCCAAGCAGCCATCACCCCGTAACCTTTTGACCGTTCAAACAGTTTGGACACGAAATAAATATATTTCAGTGTATACACAGACTATGCCTAAATGAAGACTGGCCACGGTGTGGGGGTAGAGGCCTCGTGAAACACGAGATAATCATAGCTCTGTGTGTAAATAGGCACAGAACCTGAGAATCAACAGAGGGTAGGCAGTATTAGCATGTCCTTAGCCATGCTAAATCTTCTAAGGAGCGAATGTCACGATTTGAATGTACTTTAGTGGGAGCAACACATTTTGGGTCGTAAATTCCACTTCATCCAGAATTCATATGTACTGAAACATACTCAAGGGAGCTGTAACCTCACTATTTGAAATGGTCTGACACCAATATCGCCTCCAATGTACATTTTTGAGTTTCTCAGTCCATAAATTGTGCTGGATCCGAATGTGATGGTATGCCTGAAATCAGGGCTTAAGAAATGGCGAGAAGATCCCTGACACCTTATATCGTGGAGGGAATGCTGATATAAAAGTTTCAATGCCACTGTGATGTACATAACTGACTATTCATCATTCATAGTGCAGTTCTTTTTTTGATTCGGTGTTTTTTGGTTATCTTGACTCATTGATACAATGCGTCGCGAGCAAGGGAGCCTAAAAATGCCCATATGTTACATAGTTGTTCATAAAGCATAGTGCATACGACATAATGACAGATTCAACACTATTTCGACATCTGGTCAACCGGCTTCAATGCTGGGAGTTCAAACCAGTGGCAGAACTTGTTGCAAATATGTTGCTCAGGAAATGCATTGAATGCGGCAGGTAAATTCCCTTCTCCAAAGATCTCAGCACCATCTCCGATCGAGCTTAAAACGATCCGTCAAGCCCCCGGATTACGCTAAAGAATTGAAACTCACTGTGCTGTCATTATTTGAGGATCAGTCAGTAATTTGGTGCTACCTGTGTGTGGAAATTAGTGCAAATTCATCGTAGAATGTGAGTGCTCACCTTGTAGGTCGGAAAGATAAATAATGCCTCCAGTCTTGTGAAACTGAACATGCTGCGTAAACGACAGAAATTCGGCGAGTGCAGAAAGTATTGGCGTGCGGCTGGGAGCTGAACTGGGATAGCACTCGCGTTATTGATGAATTTGTAAAAGCTGTCCTGTTCCTACTAGTTTGCCGCTCCGTTTAGAGGGTCAAAACGGATGGACATAGCCACCATGGACATAGCCAGGGACATAGCCACCGTTTTGACCCTCTAAACGGGGCGGCAAACTAGTAAAAGGTGAGTGTCCCAGTAGTCGGAGCCAAACTGAATTGTGGCCATCATGGCACAAAGGAGCCTGTAATCGATCGCGTCAAGTCACAGTTTGACACCTTGTGACACTAATTAGCGAAGTTTCAATTTTTTTTATGATGCCTCAAGAGACTCATTCAATTATTCTCAAGAGATAGAAACTGTTTAAATTACCATAAGATTCAATTGAGGCTATAAAAGTAATTATCGGCCCAATGTTGGATTGGGTACTTAGTAAAAGGACATAAGTACGAAGTTTCCGCCGGGTCCCGCCACGGCCCCACACCCCAAGTGGTTGCTCTCGACCTCAATACCTCGTCCGGTGTCCATAATCTACACTACGCCAATCCGGGTGCGCACAAATCGCTTCTGACGCGTGTATTCCTCGCACCCACCTTCGCGTACTTGCTCCTTCTAGCCGAGACGCTGCGGCCTGAGATCACAATGTCATGCTTCACCGTTGTGCCCTCACGAGATAGTTCCCACCGTTCTTGCCTATTCTGCGACGCAGAATGTCTTTGTACTCCCCGCACTCATTCTCCCTCTGTCTACCCATCTGGAGGCCGCAGCGCCTACCTCCCGCCCTCCTGACCACGATATCTTTGCATCCATTGTTTTGAGAATGTCACAGCGCTGTTGTTCCTTGTCTCGTTGAGCGAGTACGATCAGATGTTGTACGAGGACGAGAGTGTGGTATGTGTTGTTGGCCTCCCGAATTGCTCTTCCGCCCTCATGGCCTTTTCCGTAGAACCGTATGCAAGGATCGTATTTTCATAAAAGTGGGTGGCACTAATCGTGTAGTACACGGTATGTCACGATAAATACTGGTTTACAATTTACCGCAGAAAATGGCATACATATATAGCGGGTGTAGGTAGCAGCCAGCCCAAAAACAAAAATCGCATCGCTCTTAAACCTTTTCATAGTTGGTCGGGGCAATCTGACTGCCAGTGTCCGAATATTCTGACCGACTCGGAGAGAAACCGGCCTGCGGCTGAATAGACTTTGGAGTGATAAAGACCGTGTTGGCCCGAGTAGAACCTAAACTGTGACCAGGCTTGAAGCTTCCAGATGCCATGGTCGAGCTCGCGACCCCAGTGCTGGATGCGGTCCCTTTTCGAGATGCGTGGGAGTTGACCATGCGGAAGATGATGAGGAGGGGTCCGAATAGCTATGGGGAGATCATGAGATACAGTGGAAAGCGAGAATAGTAACACTTGCAGATCCATATGCAGCGATACTCTCCACCCAGCTCACCACATCCTGAACACCACTCGCAAACGCCGCCATCCAAACCAGTCGGCACGCCGACGTAATAGCGGACGACTCAACAAAGATCACTGCAAGTCGTCCATAAACCCTTTGGTGACTCGCGCCGAGGATCTCGACGTTCCTGCGATGGAACAAAAGTTTGCCGGCGATGAGGCATGTGGCGATGACGTCGAAGACGACGGAGGAGATGAGGGAGGCCTCTGTGTATTTTTCGCCGAGGTCGAGGGCTCGTTGAATGTCGACGACATATAGTCCTGGAAATTAAACATTCAATTTGATTTCAGAAAATTGGGTGTCAGAAGGTCGGGCTCACCCCAGTTGGCTAGCATCCACAACGGCAAGGGGATGAGGTACCACGCATGCTGTCTCCAGACAACATACACTCTATAAAGCTACCGACCCACCAAACCCACATCAGCACTTGAAACTTTCACGATCGGAGAATGGAACGTACCAACAAGAGATCCGCAGCAGCAAGGATCAAAAACAACGAGCTACAATCGATATAGCCGGGTAGATTCGCAGCATCGTCCGACGCCAGCCCGAGTGCGCCGTCGATCTGCGCCGCGTCGCCCCATATTCTTGCCATGGCGAATATCCAGGATGCGCAATGGGTCACGAAGAGGTAGACGTAGATGGGCACGTCTGCTTTCGAACGTATGCGCTTCGAGGAGATGAGGTAGTACAGTGCGACGAAGAAGACCATGACATAGGCCGCTGTTCAAGTTGAGAGTGTGCGTCTCGAAGAGTAAATGTGGGTTGAGATGCTTACTTTGGAGGGAGGTGGCCAGGACGGCCTTGGGGAGGAGCTCAGCTGCGTTCGGGTACCCATACACCGCTGAAATGTTGGGTTCGGAAGAAGAGGACGGCGTGGGGGAGGAGCTTGGCTGCGCTGGGGTACTCATACTGGGCAGGTGAGGGGATTAAATGAGATGTGCTTGCAGGGATTGGGGCGCTGCGGAGCAGTGTTTGTTATATGGAAAGGCGGCACTGCCACTCCCGCCACCGGTACCCTCCCACACCTGGGCCCTGGATCCAAAGTTAGAGCTTAATAAGTGGCTGAATATCCTGACTCGGAATGCCGAGTATATCTGGTATCCATCCCGCTTTCACAGAAAAAGCGCTCACTGTCATGATCACCGCTGGCAGATATTCTCCTGAGATGAAGTTACCATCTTTATATTTATAAAGCGAAGCTTAAGGCGACCGATTCAGTATTCAAGTGAAGGCCCGCGGCCATTGTACGCGTGCGCAGATCTCGAATATGTACAGATCTCGAATTCAGCCCCACTGCAATTAATTATCCGCAACTCCGATGTTCTGTTCTCGGATTCAAACCGATACTTATTCGGCGTGAGTTCGGGTCAAAGTCAGGGTAGAGATGAATAGTCACAAGGCCGGATATGACTTGAGAAAACGCCAAGCAGCTCCAACAGGAGATTGCGGAGGTTCAAATAGCGTAGGAACCGCATACCTTTAAGAAGAAGGTACCGTGCGTCTACGTAGGACGTTTTGATGAAATGAACTGCGGGCTCCCTTAGGTTCCGTGGAATATATTCATCCTTATGCCCCGATCCTGATTAACTGCTACCATTCTGTCGCGCCTAACTGTGTTCGAGGGTCTAACTTTGCAGCGGCAGTGATCCGGCGCTGTTACTGAATCTACATCAGCAAAAAAAGACATAGCTACCGCACTACAGAGCCACTGACTGCTATGATAGCGCTCTGTAGTGCTGTAGCTATGTCTTTTTTTCCTGATGTACGATGTGTGTCACACCGGCGCTGTTACTGAATCTACAATGTGTGTCACACACATCGTTAGTAGATGCAGGTCCGGCACATCGGATTTTTGATGTACCCGAGGTGGTAGATGTGTGTCACACACATTGTAGATTCAGTAACAGCGCCGGATTCCTCACAAGATGCTATTCTGAGCGGACCTATCAGCCTTTCAAAACGCGCTACGAATCACTTTCTCACCTGTGGATGTGAATGCAATGGATTCACATGTCCCCACCTGCGGGTGTTTGAGGTGTCCGTGCCGTTCCCGGAGAGATAAATTCTAGACTTGGTGAACTTCCTTTCTGAATGACAAATCAGTAAAATGCGTCAACTCAGATACAAGAGGTTTCACTCCTTGATTGAAAGATTATGCGTGTCCGCCATCAACCCTCTACCGCCGCTGCCGGAGTTGATTGGTGGAGCAGCCGGCTTCGGAACTACTTGTAACCCTAGAAATAGAAATTCCAGAACTCGTAAGACCACACTATCGCCTGGTACCTTCCCTCGCCCCCATTCGTCTCCTCGCAACTCATACCTATGGCTTTCGGAATGCTCCTCATCCTCATCACATTTGCAGCAATTGCGCTCCCTATCTGCCTATATCTGATATATCGTCAAAGGCTGTCCAATTCTTTCCCGCTCCCTCCGGGACCACCGCGCGAGCCAATCATTGGGCATCTCAGGCATATGCCCTCTACCAACCGGGCCGCAGTCTTTCATGAGTGGTCTAAAACTTACGGTCGTTGCCTCTTCTGACTCTGTCGTGCGTCTCTGACTCTCCGTCGCAGGCGATGTCATGTACCTAGAAGTCCTCGGGAACCCAATTATTGTCCTCAACACCGAACAAGTCGCGGCTGAACTTCTGAACAAGCGAAGTGCCATCTACAGCGACAGACCGCGGTTCATTCTATACGAGATGTCAGCTTCAAATTCATTTGGGTCCCCCAGAACGTACTGAAATTCATATTATTCTTCGAGGATCCGATGGTCAACAACCTTGAGCCTCATGCGATACGGGAAACGGTTCACCTTGCATCGGCAGCTGCACCAGTCGTACTTGAGTCGCCGCAACTGCCTCGAATTCCGCGACATGCAGACCCAGGAGGCGCACAGCCTGGTCGAAAATCTCCTCGCGGCTCCTCCGTCGGGGTACAGCAAGTTCATCAACAGGTAAGCCTCCCTTGGTTTGTCCATGGGAACCAAAGAGAACATCCGCATTGCGTAGATTCTCCACGGGGGTCATCTCGCAGATTGTCGCTGGTCACAGAATCTGCACCGACGATGACCCGTACATGCAGACCACTCAAGCACTGCGGGAATCGCTCGGACGCGCGGGTATCCCCGGAGTCACCGCGCTTGACCTTTTCCCCTTTCGTATGTTCTTTGGAACACCCATCGCAGTTTACGCCGCCTGATACAATGGTGCAGTGAAATACCTACCCGAATGGTTCCCTGGGTTCAAGTCCGGGGCAATTGCCAGGGAATGTAGACCGGCGCTTCAGCGACTGTACGATCTTCCTTTGCAAGCCGTCCGTGCTCAGATGGTGAGTTAACCGACAAGCTCTGGTAACCGGACCTGGTCCATTTTCAAACATAAATGGAATAGGAAAGCGGAACAGCCAAACCATCGTTCTTACTGAGCCACCTGGAACACATGAAGGAGACGGAGCCACAGAACTACGACGACGTTAAATGGGCGGCGGCGGCGATGTTCGGATCGACGGTAGGCCGTTATGTTCGATATTTCTGAACATTTAGGTAACGAGGCCGGACGAGTAGATCTGGAGCTCAGTAACCGTCTTCGTTCTCGCAATGCTTTTGCACCCGGAATACCAAGTCAAAGCCCAACAGGAGATCGATTCCGTAGTCGGAGCTGCAGCGCGGCTGCCCGGCTTCGAAGACCGCGGGCAACTCCCCTTGGTGGAATGCATAATGCAGGAGACGCTTCGGTTCGTGCTCAGAGTTTTTGCCGCCTGAAAGCTGCTCCTGAGGTCGTGGTTTCCAGATGGCACCCACCCACCGAGCTAGGTCAGTGTAGGGATTTGTCGATTTCTGATAAGGGTTGAATTATTGAATATCAACTAGGCGTACCGCACGCACTGATGAAGGACGACGTCTACGAGGGAATGTTCATCCCCAAGGGGTCTACCGTGTTTGCGAACATCCGGTGAGACTTCCACTTATCCCCAGAGACGACCATCTCTGACCGACCGATCGTGTTACAGCGCAATGTCCCTCGACGAGAGAACATATTCAACACCCGAGCAATTCTTCCCGGAGCGGTTTCTCCCGGAGCCACGCGGGAGAGGGGAACCGCATTTCGCCTCGGTGTATGGGTTCGGGCGGAGGTACGTGGCATTTGAGTCTGTTCCTATGCTGTCCACGGACCGTTTGACGCAGAATTTGTTCGGGCCAACACCTCGCGGACCAGAGCCTGTGGATCGCCATCGTGTCGATCTTGGCGAGCTGCACGATATCTACGGCATTCGATGAGAACGGGTGTGCCATTGTGCCGGAGGCCAGTATGAGCGATGGGGTATCGAGGTCTGTAACTTGCCCCGCAGTGGGTGAAGGGTTCTCACGAAACTTGGCAGCCATCCAGACGACTTTCCTTGCATAATTTTTCCGCGTGATCACAAGTTGGGGCCTGCCGAATGAGGGAGAGGTCGTCGCCTCTACCAAATGAATTATCGAGGTTCGCGGGCGATCAACTGCCACATGAATACATAATCGAACTTGCCCCCCGCTCACCAAGACGCGCCTCTGCAAAACAATGTGAACAGTCGCAGACCCACTCAAACTCAAACCCACCTGTCGTTTGTGTTGGTCGCGTTCTGTGGAAAGGAGATCTGTTCGTAATCAGATACAACATCGCACAGGCCAGTCGTTAGGAAACTGACTTTCGCCCACGAGATTCCGGATGAAGTCCTGAGTCGTTTGCGGTCGGTGTGGGTTACGGTGTGATTGAACGCCTTCATATCCGACGCGTGCAGCTCGGAAACCTGTTGCAAGAGCTCAATAAGGCAGATAATGGCACACGCTGAACAAGCCATGGAATATCACGTTCGCACCACTCGCTGGCCAGCTTCGGGTCGTCCTGGATGACTTCAGACACGATTTGCTGCAGATGTAGTGGTCGCTTTACATTTCCGGTGAGAAAATTGGGGATGGTGGGTCCAGGCAAGATCATGATGTAGCGCGGCGGCGAGGACAGGTTCCGACACAGAATTTGGAGGGCATGGAGGAGGTGGCGACCCTGGTCTTGACCCAGACGAGTATCCGGGCGAGCATTGAATGCAGGGATTGAAGCACGACGTGTCAGACGCCGTCAGTGCATTATTGCGGGCCGCGAATCAGCTCGTCGATGTAAAGCGTAAATCATTGGATGGATGAACTATTGAATTGGTTTCTCCATGTCTGAGCCGCTGAGCAAATGGGATAATCAGCAATCACCAAGGGGGTACTGATCGGTGATTGCCGGACCGGGGGGCGGTTGGTTGGTTCCCCCGCCAGCCCTTATAAGGTAGGGGCCATCCACTCCCGGCGAACGTCACATGATCAGCGTGACAGCCTCCAAATAAGGGCAATTTATCGTGAAATGGGTCGCAAATAATGAGCACACCACCCCGAGCCAATCGGCTCCATGAATTTGTAGATAAAGTATCTAGGAATAGGTAGGAATCGACCGATCTGGGAAATATCCTGTGTGGAAGGACGAGAAGCATTTTTTGTACTGTAATTACCCAAATACATGCTACTTCTTCATCTCGACGCGTCCAATACCCACCAAAGCCCACCAGCATGCCTGCGAAGACTAAGCACCTTCGTACGCGTGCTGAGAACTTCTTCAAAGGTGTAAAACGCGCTATAGTCAGTTTTTCCCCGCGGAAAAAGAGGAAAGTCTCGGAGGATAATGAGTCGGAGAAGGAAAACTTGACGGTGCGTGTGCACCTTCCTAGTCATGATTGACGTGTCTAAACCTACCTCATAACGCAGGGAAAGGGCTCTACCACGCCCTCCAACATCTCTGCAGATCCCACGCTGCCAGATCCCATTGACACTGATGTCTTCTTGACGACTTCACACAATGCCGAAATCTCGCGTCCCGGACCCTTTCCGGCCACCTATTTCTATCAGAGCTCGCGTCCCGACGTGCCGACATCTGCTCCCGCTCAATTTTATCACCAATACTTGTTACCTCCCCCCAAATCACCCGAGAAATCATATCGCGCGACTGTCGAGGAAGTTCCCGATGAAGACGATGTTTCCTATCTTGCACGCACACATCCCAACATCTCGACAGACAGTCTCGACTCGGAAGCATTGGCACCGGGCAGTCCGGACCCGGAGGAGTCTGCATTTGACAATGCTGCACGCGCTGATCCGGCAGCTCAGGACGCGTACACAAGGGTTTACGACACATTTTCAGCTCCGGAGAGGCTACGCGAGGCCCCAACGATCCTCTCTGCTATCGCGGCTGTCAAGGATCTGGGTCTGCTTCTTCGCGGAGAGAAGCGCGGGGAGCATTCAAGCGGCTACAAAGATCCAAATGTGGATCCTTTTGTCCGAAAGCGCATGGAGGGCATGCGGACATTTTTGAATCTATACACAGATCCTCGTTCCAAACCTATGATCACTGGGGTGCCTCTGCATTGCAGACCGCTGTCGGGCTCGGCCGCGGGCATTACTGTGTGCGCAAATTGTGTAAATTGGGCTGACAATTCATCCATGACTGCACCCTTCTACCCATCAATCTGTTTGGAGATTGAAACGAGTCCATGCTTGTCAATGAGGACTTGGCTACAGATATAAATCTTTACCTTCAGGAAATTGGGAACGATATCACAGCGGAGAAGGTCAAACTTTACCTGGGCCGCCCAGAAGTTATGGAAAAGCACGGGGTTACCAAGACTATTTCGGTCTGCACGGCTCGACGGTACTTGCGAGCACTGGGGTACAGGTACACGGAACCTAAGAAGGGTCAGTACTGTGACGGCCATGAACGTGAAGACGTTGTGTATGAACGCGATAAAGTATATGTTCCCAAGATCAAAAAACTTGAAGCTCGCATGCGCCATTGGGATAAAGACGGCCTTCCCGAGTATGGGCCGCATCCGGAGGGCCGCCGCATCATTGTTTGGAATCACGATGAGTCGACTTTTTATGCACACGATCGGTGAAATGGTGCCTCTGGCTATGCCTATGAAATATGACTTGCTCTGCTACGCACAAAACAACCACACAACACACACACACTTAATGCACAACCAAGGCGAATTGAGTTCAGGGTCTCGTCGTAGTATGCGACTAAGATTGAATTCTCTGACTTGTAGTTGGAAACTCGCACTTCAAAGTCTAATAGACTCAAAAGAGGTCCTTCAGCAGTGTAACTGACTGAGTTGTCCACCTAAGTACCGAGGTAAATAGGGTATTTGGATAGTTTTAGGGTTCCGTGGAGCTAAATATAGCCAGCAGAGGGTTCCACGGAGACAGCTGTATGTCTCTGTGGTGGGTATATGGCGCTGAACCAAACTCTCTATGCGAGACGTTCAAACAGTGGACTCTGGCCTCGTTACCAAAGTACCTTTAGGGCACTGACACTGCTACGACGAGCCTGACAGTGGACTTGGGCTTCATTACCCAAGTGCCTTTGGGGCAAAGTCACAACCTCGACGGGCTTGACAATGGACTCTGGCTTCGTTACCAAAGTATCTTTAGGGCAAAGTTCTCACTCAAAGAGGTTGAACGATGGACTTGGGCTTCGCTACCCTAGTACCTTTAGGTTTTGTACGTGGACACTTCTTACGGTGAACAACGCGAGCTTAGGTGCCTTAAAGCTAAATTAAGAGCCAACAACCAAATCTCTGTTAATGAGCAACTACAAACGAAAGATTGTATGATAACAAATCTCCGCGAAGCCAACCAGAGAACACCAACGCCGTATAAGCAAGCTTTAGACCGTAGTCACAGCAATACTGGGGGCAAGGATGAACTGAGGCATTGTGGGTTCTGGCAGGCCTTTTATACTACTTCTGATAAATACATGATAAACTGATAATGACTAAATGAGTAGGGATATTTGATATGCAGCAGCCACATAAACGGATGCCGAGTTGCTTGGTGAGATTCTGAAGCCAAACGAGTCATCTTGTTTGACTTGTCAATCTATAAAGGGTATATTTGAATTGCCCGCAGAGCTGCCAACGCAATTCGTGTATTGCCATCCCGACGTTTCCTGCCGGCCTGGTTGGTAAGTGTACCAAGCCCTGATAAGCAATAACTGCTAAACGGGTCCGCAGAGCCGTCTGGCCACGCATATGCTATGTCCCAATCTGGTTTCCTGCACTAGATCCGAAATAGATTGATCATGCTTGTCTTTGTTGTCTGATCTGAGCGTGTCTGTCTCATCACGTGTGGTCTGGGCCCTGCTAGGTATCGACTGTGTTCAATCCTCGCAGTTCGCAATCATTATGAATAAGATAGTTCAAGCTGGACGTCAAGCTATGGAGCTGCTGAGCTGTCTGAGCCTTCTGTGTGCTATTTATAGCCTCCGCGGAGCATGTGTTCCATGTAGTTCAACCTCGTAGCCTCAGTCCTTCCCACAACTCTGTAGTTGATAATAGATTCAATCCTCGTCTTTGGTCTGGGCTTTTGTGTTTATATCTCTCCTTGTTTATGTGTCTAGCCTTTGCAGTGCAATCCGCCCCTACATATAGGTTGTGGACTGAGTCTGACGGCGCTTCATAGTACATGACAGCGATCCCAACCCCCAATTGGTAAGGGCCAAGCATCCCACGAACATACACTGATTCACACCTCTCGCATGATTGACACTCAATCAGCAGCTCGGAGCTCACTCTGACTCTCTTATGTATCACCGAACAGGGGTCCGCAGAGTATAATTAGCCTCAGCGGAGAGCCATCCAACAGTCTGTGGACCCATTTCTGGATCCTTAGAAGGTCAAAAATGCGCAATTTCACGGCTGGACTAATCTGGGCCGTATCACCGCGCACGCAATTAATTCATTAATTTAAGATGAAGCAGCTAGATGGCAGTCTGTGGTTTTTCACGAGCATCGTTGGGTCGGAATGATGTTGAGATCTGCGACTGGACAAAACAGAGAGCAAGGATCCCTTTCATCCAAGGAGTGCGAGAGGGTTGTCGTGGCTGTTGCTGCCGATTCAGATTTAGGCGAAGCAACGAGATTTTGATGCTGGGCAGATACATATATATATATTTGCAGTGATAGGTCGCCGGGGAATAACATCCCTCACAGTGGCCTCGCTGGCAGGGCGGCAGTCCGGCAGTCTGCGTTGGGCTCCAGCGACTTACGGCGGGATCCAGCAGAGGTCAGTGGCTATCAGGGATATGGCAGTCCCGCTAGTGATTGGCGGAGAGTGGTGTCTTATCTCGGAGCCCACTGGAAGACAACATCAAATATTGTCCAGCAAAATCTGCCAGCGGCCGCCAACAACCACTGGTGGCCACCGGTGGCTGCCAGCGAACTTTCCAGTGATGGGTATATTACTCATTCGGTCGAGTTTGAACAGGTGTACAGTTGAAGCTGTCTTAATCCATAGCTGCCACACTCTGGATTTTGGCTGTCCACCACGGTGGTTCCCAATTAAAACCCATAAATCTGTGATACTCAATAATCCATATTTTTTGGAGGGCAAAAACCAATACATTTTTGCGATTTTGAGAACCTTCTCATGGGATTTGGTGGCAGAAATTGGCACAGTGAAACTGTATACATTGAGCTGTAAGTTATTTCAACCCAATTGTGGGCCAGGTGCGTGGCACATCAAGCCAGGGCAATAGCGAGAGCTGAGCTGGGACCCATTCAGTTCAACTTCAATGGCTCATTTGTTTGGAGCATTTTACAGAATAACAGCTTCAAAAGAACACCCCCAGTGACACTTTACGTAGCTTAGCCTCCTCAGATATCTATTTTCCATGCTGAAAACCACCTTGAAATGGGCTTCGCATATAACCGAAACATTTCCCATGCCGCATTAATCCATATGCCATGATAACCCATACCCTGGACCGTCCACCGATGGGTATGGGTTAGAACAGCTTCGACTGTATATTAATACTGGCATGCCTTGGATGTATTTCAATATTTCAGATTCGTGCACATATATATATAGATAAAAATGAACATGTTTCGCCCCACTCTGAAGATTGTAGCGAAATTTTATGTTAACAATATATGAAAGATGTATGTAAGAGAACTTGGACATTATAGAGCTTCATTAAAAAATGGATTCATATGGCATGGCATAGATTGTGGCATGGGACATGAAATCAGTAAAATGTGTGCATAATCATAGAAATGAGATGGTAAAATGCAGGTTGAACTAAGCTGCAGCGTCCTGAAAACCCGGAAGTTCAAACCAGCGGCAGAATTTGCTGCAGATGTGCTGGGTGGGGAATGCCTTGAATGCAGCGGGTAAGTTCCCGTCACCAAATATCTCCAGGCCATCTCCAATTGACCTTTCAACCCAACAGACATAAAATTGCATATCACAGCACAGATAATGGACTCACGGCATTATTTGAGGGTCGGTCAACAGTTTGCAACTTCCTACGTGATAGAGTCAGTTTTCAAGTTGCTCTCAATGTGCATGAAATGAACCTTGGAGGTCAGAAAGATAAACAGCACCGTTGGTCTTGTAGTATTGAACATGTTGAGTGAAAGAGAGGAACTCAGCCAAGGCGGACAGGGCAGGATTAGTAGTGATATGTGGAACAGGCATCGCATCCCCATTGTTGATGAACTTGTGAAAACCGTCTGTCTGCTCATCAATCACCTCCTCTAGGAGATAAGAGCGACAGATAGTGGATTTTCCATGAACTATCGGCCCATTGAGCTGCTCGTACACAACGGCGACACCCCCATGAACAAACCGAACCTCTGGGATTTCAAAGGGCGGAGGATGTGATGAATTGGCGATGAAATGATGGATGAAGGAGTAGGTGAACCGTATGATGGATGTAGCCCAGAGCAAAACATTGGCTTCCATGAGAGTTTTACGGAACTCATCCACAGCAGTGAGGCGACCAATGACAAAGCCAGTGGGGTTAGCCTCAGTTCTTTGGGAGCGTTGCACATACATCCTTTTTACAGCAATGTACTCGTTCGGACTGGTGCCGATTCCATCTGCAAACAGATGAACGAGAGAAAGATGGCCAGGATGGGCTGTTTTAAACATCCCTATCCCAAGATATTGTTTGGGCTCGAGGAAAAGAGACCCCTGCGCAGCGGTTGCGGGGTCACAGATGAATCCCTGGAACCCGTCATCACCTGTGATGGACAGCAGCTCATTGAGTGGGCACTCCGGAATTTGGAAAAAGTGGACATGCTCTGATCGGATAAAAACTGCTTTATTCAATAAGGAGGGCGTGGGTGCTACTGGGTGCTACAGTAACAGTAGCATCACCGTGGTATCATTGATCCGGGGGGGCTTGAGAGCTCACAGGAGGGGTAGAAAAAGATTTTGGGGGTTGTTGAATAGCAGCAGCCCATGTATCCATTATAATTATCAGCCATTGGTGTTATTTGATGTGATGTAAGGCGCACAATGTCGTGGGTCCAACTACCCGATAAGGCAATCACCGGTCATCAAACGAGCGTGGTGCTCCAGCTTTCCATATTTTTGCGCCTCAAGACTCTTCTGATCTGGCGACTCTCCATCTATCACGATTCACACCGCTGGCCCATCCTCCACTCGCAGCGCTGTCTTCGCTATGTCTCACCACATTGCACCGTATAAGCTTGTTGGTAGCAGTCGCACATCTGGAGGCGGCGGCCAATCAGCCACTTTCGATATACTACATCAGCTTGGTGCTTGCGCCCCAGCCCTGCATTCTCCACCAACAGCCTCACCCCCATGTTCTCCCTCGATGCACGCACACACCCTCATCCGCTTCCCTACTGGACATCCGCTGGCAGCGCAACCAGCACCGAGCCATGGCAGCGTCACCAACAGCGTCCAAATGCCAGCCAGCCGCAGGGCGATCGCTGGGAGGGGTGATCGCTCCTCTCAGTGGTCCCTCTCCGTCCTCCTCATCCCGTTCCTTGTTCCCCCGCCTCCTCTCTCCCTCCGTCTCCCGTGCCTCCCTCTCATCGTCCCTCCTCGCGTTCCCCATCCTCTCTCTCCATGTCCCTCGTCGCGGTTCCCCTCCCTCCCATCGTCCCTCCTCACGTTCCCCACTCCCTCCCTCTTTGTTCCGCCTCCTTGTTCCCCTCCCGCCTCCTCGTTCTCCTCCCTCTTCCTCATCCCCCTCCCTCCTTGTCCCGCTCCATGTTCCCCCTCCCTCTCCCCGTTCCCCAGCCTACTCCCTCTCCCCGTTCTCAGGCCTCTTCGTTCCTCTGCGTCTCTCTCCTCCCTCCGTCCTCGTCTCTCTCTCTCCCCTCCCTCCTCGTCACTCCCCCTCCCTCTCCGTGTCTCCCTCGTCCCGTTCCCCGTCAAGTAGAATAGTTAATTTGTACTAGGTGCATTAATAATGATCAGCTTCCCTCTAAAGACTGAACCCTTGCGCGCCCGAAATCCCACCTCCATGACCAGAATTCACATTTTCCATTTCCCATACCCATTTTCAGATCGTTAAAGGTGTTCCTGGGGTCCTATACTGTTAGCCGAACCCGGGGATCTAAAATCGCAACCGATTTCCTTTTTCGTAAGCTGTCCTGTCCGTGTTGCCATAGTATCTGCCCAATTTTTTTTTCCGAGTATGAAAAAGTTGTCAAAACACACACATATATACTTCCATTGCGATGCGGCGCGGCAGCGACCTTCCATCAGAAAACACCATAAAAATAATCTCAAGATAATGTTGTCAAATTTCACGGACTCGTTTTGCAGTCATCGAGATTCTGTATATCCCGGGCCACCTCTGTTTTCTCCCATTTGCATCGCACTCCGGCCATTAAGTTGGATCAATTTATGTCTATTTGAGCTCTACAGATATCGTATTCCAAGGTCTCAGAAACTGCTATACTGTATAATTTTAATCAATTCGACCGTCACGCGTCACGCACCCCCTGGTCGGTGTCGAATATTGGTGTCGGGTCACGCGTCACGCCCCCGCTGGTCGAACCTAAAATCTGTCACGCAGCTCCCCAAAACGCCTAAATCTGCGCCCGCGACGTGAAAAATCCAAAATTTTCGCTCAGTGGTTGAATTTTCTTTAGGTCTGTCACGCAAAATTCCGGCCGTGGTCGAATGATCGAATCGGTAATTTGGGTCACGCGTCACGCCCCAGGTCGATTTGATTGAAATGATACAGTACATCGAATTTCAGCCATCTAAATTTGGCCCGGGGATTCCGCGAGTCAATGAATGGTACCTCGCATATACCCCTCCAACCTTGAATGTACATAGGGAACATCGCCGCGCGCCAGGGAAATATCTCCATCGGTGTAATTCCGACCGTTGTCAGCGAATGAATAAATTAAAATGCGCCACGCCAATTAGTCCCCCGGTATTTACAGCCAATTGGGGCAATATTCACCGTCTGAGACATCCCGAGGAACTATTTCCTGATTTGGACGATATGATTGATTCGCTGATAGCCATCAATTGACACACACGCCTAACGGTTTACGCGGTCCCAGTAATCGCTCGCTGTTCTTTCAGAAAAAAAAATAAGGAACGATCTACCTGCTGTCACTTGTGAGGGCTGTACAGCCATGATCTCACACAAGTTCTTCCGCCGCCCTCGGGGAGCAATTGTCACCAGTACTGCCAGTAGTCGCGATACGGTGATAGCTTATTAGCGGCGGCTGATGTCAGGGGAACCTATCTCTTCATCGTCCTCTGCGGTACGAACAGCTCCTTGACCATCCGCCCACTGGTTGCCGAGAAATCCCCATTACCTCTTGCTACATGGCTGACAGGGACATCGTGAATAGGGATTCTACGGCAACTGCCCAGAATGATTCGAAGGAAAAAGATGCCGATCAAGCGAAACGTCGAGGCGACCAGCCCGAACGACCTGCGAAAATCTGCGGCTGCGCTTGCCGAGTCGACTGCAATTGCAAATGCACCTGCTCTCATCGGGACCACTGTGTCTGCGTAAGGGACATCTGCGAAGGAAAATGCGGAGACCGGGTGTCCCGAAACTTGATTATCTCAATCGACGGCACATCCAATCAGTTTGGGATTAATGTGAGTAATGAACACCATAGTATCAGAACCCGTCCTTACTGCTTTCGTGCGTTAGAACACCAACGTTGTGGAACTCCACAGTCGGATCCTCAGTGACGAATCGGTGGAGCAGAGAAAATATTACAACTGCGGTATCGGAACTTACGTACCGTATCAATCAAAAACCTCGTTAAAATACTGGGAACAACAGATGGACAATGCTCTTGATTTGGCGTTCGCACTGTCAGTTTTAAATAATATCCCTTCTAAAACTCACCGGTAATCCCACATATACAGAAATTTCAAGGACATCATCCTCAAGGCATACCGGTGGCTTTCACAAACTTATAAGCCTGGAGACAAGATATTTTTCTTTGGTGGGATTTCGCAGCATCTCGCTGGAAAAAAAATTAATTGAGCTCAATAGGTTTCTCGCGAGGCGCATATCAGGTTCGAGCGTTGGCGGGAATGGTCGAAACGGTATGTGTAATCTTGAGACTTGAGTCTGGTTCGTTAAAGTCATTGTCGAGCAGGTCGGGCTCATTGACCCCGGGAACGAAGAGCTGATTCCTTTGTTTGTGATCCTGGTCACCCATCCCTCCGTTGCTGATACTAGACACCAGTGCATACGAAATTTATTTGGAGCGACACAAGGGCGCGGGTAGGTTGATTCTCTGGATATAAAATTTAACCTAGTAACCACCGTCTCAAGTGACCAAGGAGGCCCAAGAAATAGCCGCAAATTTCAAGAAAACATTCTCGCGGGATGTCAAAATTCATTTCGTAGGGGTCTGGTCAGATTGTGTCTCCGTTCTCTGTTGGGCTTGTCATGCTGATCACTGAATTCATTCCAGGGATACTGTCTCTTCCGTCGGAGTGTTTCGGGGGAAACCTCTCCCATTGACACTGTCTGCCCGACACCTTTGCATCTTCCGTCATGCATTAGCCTTGGATGAGTGTCGTGTAAAATTTCTCCCGGAATACATCGATGGTAGAGACCCGGTGTCGCCGGGCGACGACACCGAAGCTGGTTCAACAGTTTCTGCCAGTCAAACAAATGTCAAAGAAGTGTGGTTCGCTGGCACTCATTCGGACATGTGAGTGCTGTGTAATCTTTCAAATTAATATATTCCTTATATTCACGATCAGAGGAGGAGGAATACGGAAGAATCTCGACCTTAATCTATCCTCGATTCCCCTTCTCTGGATGGAAAACGAAGCCACAACTGCTGGACTCCGACTACGCCCTCGAACAACAGGAGGTGCATGGAACGTAGAAGACTTGCGTACGAAAGATGATGTGCATGAGTCGCTCACAGGGGCCTGGCGGACCCTGGAGTATCTTCCTTTGACACGTTTATCTTTCAATACGGCGCACACAGTCACTAGGTATGCATGAACACCCAGACGAAAATGGACAAGTAGACTTATGTAATTACTAGGACACCACACCGAGGAGCTGGTCGTGTTATTGTTCCTGGACAGCGCATTCACATATCCGTCGTCTTCAAGAAGGAGTATGTTCCTCGAGCGACATTCCTTCAGGATAGCGGTATTAAATGGGAATCGTTCGTTGGGAAGGATGTAGAGACTGGCACCTTCGACTGGGCACATCAGTTTGGAGACAAGGTTGAAATGGATTTATTCGATGGATCCCTCATGGTCGAAGCTGTTGAAAAGCTCCAAGCGCTGTGGGCAAAGGGTGGCACTTCCGAATCCGCCATGACCGAGACAGATGGCTGCATCAAACGTTTGGAATTCATGGCGCTTTCCGGGCAACTGGCAGCCAATTACCTGTCACAGCTCGCACGCAGCTCACCGGAGGACAACGCGAGAGAGGTTCGAACTGCAATCGATTTATTCCAGAAGCTCCGAATGCAGAAACCTGGCACCTTCGATGGGGATGTCGCCGCATTGCTGGAACAAGAGGCCCGTCTGATGGGCGAGTTCAAACAGCAGGAGAGAGCTCTGCAGACCTACCGGGAGGCAGAGATCATTCGGCGGAATAGAGCCACAGCTGATAAGGCTCCGATGCGCGACCTCCAAAATTTTGCTGCCTGTCTGGAAAGCATTTATTTCTGTTATCTAGAGCTAGACCTGGCCGATGAGGCACTAGCGGCGATTCAGGAGGCCGTCGGATTCCGACAAAGGATGGCACAAGGAGAACCAAACCAGGTTCTTGCTAGGTCACTGCACTACCTAGGCTACGTGCTGAGCACTCTCGGCCGCCACGAGGATGCTCTGCGGGCAGATGAAGAAGCCGTCGACATTCGTCGCAAGCTGGCGGAGACAGATCCCTCCGGCAAAGGAGACTTCGCTGAGTCGTTGCATAATTTAGGATATGATCATCGAGCTCTCAGCCGCCACAAGGATGCACTGCGCGCCGACGAAGAAGCCGCTGAAATTCGTCGCAAGCTTGCGGAGACGGACCCCACCATCATCAAGGATCTCTCCCGGTCTCTGCACCACCTAGGCATCGATCTCAGTGCCGTCGGCCGGCAAGAAGATGCACTGCGCGCTGATAAAGAGGCCGTCGAGATTCGCCGCAGGCTTGCAGAGATGGACCCCACTATCAGCAAGGATTTGGCCGAGTCCTTACACAGCCTAGGAGTTGATCTTCGCGCTGTAAACTGCCATGGGGATGCTGTCCACGCCGACGAAGAAGCGGTTAAAATTCGCCGCGAGCATGCGGGGACGGATCCCACAGTCAATAATGTCCTTGCCGACTCGCTGGATAGCCTGGGGGTTGACCTAAGCATACTCGGCCGTCACAAAGATGCGTTGTCTGCCAAGGAGGAAGCCATCGAGCTTCGTCGCAAGCTGGGTGAAATGCCCGCTGCCACCAAGGTTCTCGCCCAGTCTCTGCACAACCTCGGATTTGATCTTCGCGTTGTCGGCCGCCACGAAGATGCGGTGCGCGTCGACGAAGAAGCCATCGAGCTTCGCCGCAAAATCGCGGAGACAGACACCACCATCACCAAGGATTTGGCCTGGTCCTTGAACAATCTAGGAGTTGACCTTCGCGCCGTCAGCCGCCACGGCGATGCGCTGCGCGCCGACGAAGAAGCCGCTGAAATTCGCCGCCAACTTGCGGAGACGGATCCCACCGTCACCAATGATTTGACCTGGTCCTTGAACAACTTAGGATATGATCTTCGCGCTCTCGGCCGCTACGGTGATGCGGCGCGCGTCCGCGAAGAAGTCGTCGAGCTGCGCCGGAACCTTGCAGGAAAGGACCCCACTGTCACCAAGGATTTAGCTTGGTCGCTGTTCAATCTCGGTATAGACCTCCGCCGTGCCGGCCGTTATGAAGATGCACTGCACGCAGACGAAGAGGCTGTTGAGCTCCGTCGCAAGCTGGCGGTGACGGACCCCGCTTTCACCAAGGATTTAGCTTGGTCGCTGTTCAGTCTCGGTATAGACCTCCGCCGTGGCGGCCGTTACGAAGATGCACTGCACGCAGACAAAGAGGCGGTTGAGCTCCGTCGCAAGCTAGCGGGGACGGACCCCACCACTACCGTGAATCTCGCAGACTCACTGCAAAACCTAGGTTTCGATTTCAGCGCCATTGAGCACCACGAAGATGCGGTGCGAGCCAGTGAAGAGGCTGTCGAGCTTTATCAGAAGGTTTCGGAGCCCACTGTACGGATGCAGTTGGAACTTGCCAATACACTGCAAAATCTCGCTACATCCCTTCACGCTGTCGGCCGCCACGACGATGGGTCGCGTGCTCATGACAAAGGCGCTCAGATTCATCGCAAACTAGCTGCGACGGATCCCGCTTCCACCGCCGGGGGATTTCAAAGCCTTGCTCGAGATTTCCGGAGTATAGGCCGCCACGACGACGAGTTGCGCGCCGAGGAAGGTGCTGCCGAGCTTTACCGCAAGCTTGTGCAGACGGAGCCTGCCCGAAAAGAGCAACTGAGCATGTCTCTCGAATTGATTGCGGGAAATCTGCGTGCCCTTGGGCGGGAGGAAGAGGCGGCGCGTATTGATGCCGAGGTCAATGAACTGGAAGGCACCGCTTCGGAAGGGCCCAGTATAGTCCAACCAACTCAAAGGTACGTCTCAAAGGATTTGTAGATTGGAGGAGAGACTGACGACAATTCACAGTTCACCGCCCGCGGAGGCGGATCACGAAAGTAGCCAGGAACCTGCAGCAGCGGTCTTCGAGCTGGAGGGCACAGATTTGGAGGGACAGGGTTCAATGCAAGTCGCGGATCCAGCTCAGAGGTACGTCTGAAGGGATGGGTAGATGGGAAAGGATCCTGACGCCCTGGATTCAAAGTTTATCGCCCCCGAACGCGGCTCACGAAAGTAGCCCGGAACCTGCAACAGCGGGGCAAGAAGCAGGCGATGAAACAGACGAGGAGGTCGAAGGAAGTGGAAATGGGAGTCCATCGTAATTATTTCGGCGCGTCTTGCATGTACAGTAGGATACTTGGATTTTTTATGATATCGTAAGATATAGTGACGGTGCAGTCCGATGCAGTTGTAGTCGAGAGCAATTGCGATCAGCGTGTATATGCAGAGAGAGTGAGACGTCGCTGCGAGAGAAGACTCAGAAGAGCGAGTGGCGATGATCGCGATCAGTTTCGTTCTTGACTTTCACCACCACTGGAACCACTTCAGATCTACATTCTTTCTCCTTGGCTTCCAACGTGCCTCATCCGTTGCTCTCGATGCTATCCAGGCGTCTGTTGAACGACGTTACTATCGCGTGGACTCCATCGCTTGGATAGTATTTTCACCCGTGCTCGCCCTCACGGCCGCGACCAGTCCCCCGGACAGACACGTTCTCAAGACCTTTGAATGGCTCACATCGCAATACGCGGCTGATCATCCACGGCCCGCGATTGCTCCCATGCCCCGCGTCTGGATATTCGATACAAGAACTCGATCTACTATAAGGGAGGCGGCTCCTAGCGATGGTGTACTCCAGTACGTCTCCTCCAACACCTCCTCTATGCTTGAACGCTAAACTGCCCCACAGATCAATGCATATAGCGATTATCTACTAAATCCCGATTCAGACACATCCAGCGCAAGTCGCGCATAGATTCTGACGCAATTGGATTCCATGACGGGCGCAAGATACTCGGGTTTTGCTGCCCGATACGCCCACCACATCTCGCCTCATACCCACACCGAATATCGCCCAGGTGCATGTGGGCGGCTCGCTCTCCTGTCGAGCGTCACACATTCGCACGTTCGCTATTCACGAGCGACGCGATTGCTGCGTACCTCTCGCTGCCGCCGCGTGGTGCTGTAGTGTGGCCCGTGAAGTATTACATCCGGGCTTGTGTGCCCCACCCTGCTCAATACCGACCTCAGGACAACAACACAGATGTCCCTCGTGCGCTCGCGCGTGGCCCGACTCCCCTCCGACCGGTATGTCTTGCCTTTTGAATCGCAGAGGTCCCGTACTTATCCGGATGCGCAGACTTGCCGATATACTAAACTCCTCGCATTCCGGGCGCTGCGGGCATCTACCGCGTCGAGAAAAGATCGCACGGCTGTTATGACGCGGATCGCGCATGCACGTTACCGCCCCTTCCTTCCCTCTCCTCGCCCATCAGTTCCGTCCTCGCGCCGCCGATCTCCACCCCCTTCTGCTTCCCACCCCGACGCTGTTCCCCCACCCCACCGCCTAGATTCGGGCCCGCCCGCAGATGGGACGTTGCGCTCTGCTGCCCCATTTGATTTCCCCGGCCAGCTACGGCACCCGCAAATCGCGCTTTTCCCCACGCAGGAAACTCCCCAACGCGACCATGCCCGGATTCGGGTCCAGCCCGCATATCGCGCTTAGCCCCGCACGCCCGAACTCCCCTAGCGCAGCGCGAACTGCCCGATCCCACAGCCCACGTTGCCCGCTGAATGTGGGAAAGCGTATGCGGGTATTCGCCAAGATGCGAGGCGGCATGCCCCGCAGCGTGCCTCAGCGAAAGTGGTCACGAATATCCGACGCCGGGCTTAAATCTACTCAGCGCTGGCATCGGTGTGGTAGCGCGGCGCGGCAGCGGGACTGCTTGGATGGTGGTGGCGGTGCGAGTATTCTGCTCCGGCGCACGAAGCGTCCGTGTGCTGACGAGGACTCCGGAGGTGGAGCGTGCGAAGGAGTCCAAGCGCGTACGCACCGCTGGCCCTTTCTCGCGATGGAGCCGCGGCGGGACTCGCGAAATCGCCCGCTGCGGAACTCGACGTCTTGGATGAGGCCGAGCATTGCCGGAGGAGATTGTCGCCGGCGATTAGCTCTATATACTTTTCTATTTCATTCTTTTGCGACATTCTTTGTCCCTCATCTTTATATAGTACCCACTTTTCAAATCCTGCTTTACTACATTTTCATCGTTGTTATCACAGCTTGGCCCATGGACTTCGTTGGGTCAGAGAGTCGCCGGCTCTCGCATACGCGATCCAATAAATAGCATACAAGGAGCACAATATTATCACCCGCTCTCCAACTTCACATAAAAAATATTCTCCGCACCATCCGCAGCGACGAAATTTGTCCTTCGCTCCCCTCGCTAGCCCTTGCATCGCTACTTCGACTCTCCACGACCACTCCAGCGAGAAATATCGCAGGGGCGCGAAGCGCCGCGTCTCACATCCGTTTATGAGGCGCGCAGACCCGGAGCGGAACCAGCGCCTCTGCGTAAATGACGAGAGCGCTCTAGTCGCAGCTGCGGAGTCCCGAGGTCCGTGCAGAGAGGCTAAGTACTGATGGTTTTCTGCAGCATATATATCAGCAAACAGGGCCGTTTATAATCGAAACAATACTTGCTGCCCAGAAAGCATTCCAATTTGGGGTCAATCGACCTCCAATGCCTCCCGAATCGAGGTACTGCGGCAAATGCCACAGCGACGTCGACTCGGGAGGGAATGGAGACGCAGCACGGCCAACTTGCAAGACGACCGAGGGAAATGCAGCCGGGGCTCGCGGAGGCTGCACGTTGCGAGCGAGGAGGTGCAGGAGCACACAACGCGAATCCTGCATATCCTGGGCGCCTACAACACACGGCGTCCGCCATCGCAGGAATGAGAGGGCCTATGTACCGCGGCACGGTTTATCGAGGTCGCCGACGCTGGGAGGCGGGCGCGTAAACACGTCTGGGGAATAGCAGGGCTTGCCGCGCGGACTGCAGGAGGGGTGCATGGACATAGTAGCCACGGCGGGGATTCCAGGCTGCGTTTGCGTCGGATGCACGTCCTCGCTGGAACCTCGCCGAGTCGGTTGCGAGGCGCTGAACGCTGCAGTAATCAGGCCGAGGCTTCGTGCACCATGCACCGTGGAGGGTTGGAAGGTGGGTAGGATGTGCATTGCGGAGGATCGTCAGCGGGACATTTTACATACCGGGATTCGAGTTGCGAACTTTGCCACCAGTGTGCGCGGTCCTGGAGATGAGTTTCATACGGATTGGAATGGGAATCCTGTTCCAGCTTGCAGCACCTTGCAGCGAAGATAATCGAGGATTGGTCTGTCGGTGATAGCCGACCGATTAGTTGATGGCCTATCTTTCATAACTTACCTCGATGCCGAGTCCGCATTTTTCAAGCCCGAGTCCTTGACTGCAAGAGTCGCGCATCCCTGCCCAACAAACATACAACGCAGATGTCCTCCTTGCGCTCAGCTACACCAAGAGATGGAGTGCGGGTTCACCAACTTTGTTTTTGCTTTTGAATCGCAGAGACGTCTTTGGTCTTATTCTGGGCAGACTTGCTGATGCGCTAAAGTCTTCGCAGTCCGAGCGCCACACGTCCTCTCCTTCAACTTGCGCTGCCAAGATGCGGGTCACGCGTACCCGAGGCCGCTTCCTCCCTCTGAGACTCTAATCCATCAGCCCATCCCCTTGGGCCATCTCCGGCGAGATCGCTACCGCGGCGCCCACTTCCCGAGTGTCCAGCGCAAACCACCGCCGGGCCCCTCGCCATCACGCCTCCGACACCGTTCCGTTCCTCCGTGCCACCCGCCTGGATTCGTGTCCAGCCTGCAGATCGCTCGGCCCCGCACCCCGCGCCGCCGCAGCGACCTTCCCTGTGAAGCGCCTTCGTACTCACTGCCCACCACGCAGATCGATCGCCCGCCGCGACATTCCACCGCGCGGCCCGTCCGCAGATCGCGTACGGTGCCTGCTAGATGTACGTGGGATTCGCGAAGGCCCCTGCCAGGGCGCGCCTCAGCGTACACCGTATACATCAGCGACCACGAATACACGAATCCTCTCGGTGCGGTAACGCGGCGGCGGGGCTGCGCGGATGATGGGGGCAGCGCCGAGTATCTTGCGTCTGCGCATACTGGTGGGGAACCCGGAGGTCAGGACAGCGATGGAGCGTGTAGCGGAATCCGAGCGCGCGCGAGGCGTTGGCTCGCGATGGAGTCGACTGGCGACGCGGACTCTCATGGAGCGATCTTGGAGTATATGGTCCTCGTCGAATACTGCCGACAAGGGATCCCTTCCTGACCATTTTTTTTTCGTATTGAATCCGATTGCGCTATACATGTATGCGGTCTTCTATTTCTTCCTTCTTCATTCGCCTATCTTTGAATCCTGCTTTATATTTTCGCGTGCGTAGGTCGCTCTTTCAATTATCACATCATTGCTGCACCAAGTACAATTACAAATTACAGGACACTATTTTACACCCTTGCATACATACCCGCTCTTCTCAGCTCCGTTCAAAGCAACCCATTCGCAGCGAGCGACAGAATTCTTCGCTCCTCTCTACGGCCATTTCAGCGGGAAATACACAGATTCGCGAAGCGCCGCGTCCGCATCCCGCGTTGATAAGATCGTGCGCGGAACTAGCTCCTCCGGACAAACGATGAAACCGCCCTCGTTGTAAGGGGCTCAGCCTGCGAAGAGAATGTAGTGGATGTCGTGCCGGAATCTCGAGTGCGCGGAGCACATCAGTAAGTAGGACGGTCTATAAGTCACTGGTGAATAGGTCAAGGTCCCAATACACACTTGGATTCTGCACTTCGACGCGTGAGCCCCAATACCTCCCGACCCGAAGCGCTGCGGCGACTGCCAAAGCGCCTGCGACTCGGGAGGGAATGGAGGCAGCGCGAGTGTACTTGCGGGACTGTCGAGGTGGGTGCGCGACTCGGAGGATACCGCACGCCTGCAACAGACCGCCGTGGATCACAGTGGACAAGAGGTGCAGGAGGCGGCCCGGGCGCGTCGGGCCTGGCGCAGTTGAGGAGCGGGTGCAGACACGCCTCCGAGTCGAGGGTATCAGCGTGCGGACGTGCATATCCTGACCCGCAAGCCGGCCAGCGCGTTTACGGAAATGGCTGTGGATCCGCGTTGCGCTCGAGCCTTGGCGACTCGGTGCGATATCAATATCGAGCCGGAGGTTTCCTGCACATTCCTGGAATGTGTTCGGGACGTGGATTGTAGGCGGCGAGTCCTTGGAAAGTCCATTGACGCACCAGGCCTGGAGATGTTGAAGGGAGACTTTCACTGGTCATAAACTTCTGGCACATACCCTGTAATGCATTCACCACCAGGCCGCAATCGTTTGTGGATTTTGGTGGAATTGCCCGACGACGAAGGAGGGAAGGAAGGAAAGGGCAGTCGGTGATGGCCGACCGATTGGAACTCCGCTTGATGGCCACCAACTCTCCTCCCAACTCCATCCTCGTTTCGTACTTGCAGGATAATCGTCGGCCATGAATAACCCAGTATGGAGCAGATGCGGTGAGTCTGCGGCTGCATTTTCGATGGCGAGGGTGAATAATAATCAAGTTGGTTTTCAGTATTTCCTGCCACGCAGAGAGCCCCCACTAGAGTTTACAGCCTGGCTGTAAGACAAGCACCATTTTCTCGCGTCCACGTCGCAATTTTAACGTTCTTCAGAACCGGGCCGTCTAGCAATCCTGCGGTACGTAGTATTCGAATAAATTCTACTGGCAGAAAACGCCGATCAATGCTTTGAATTCATCGCGTGGTGCATCACGAATGACTTATTAATATCATTCGCGTTTCGACGCTTTAAATTCGCCCTGCTCAATTTTCAAAAACCTCTCGCGCTGGTTGGTCTCGCGTTCGTATTATTGCTTGCAGGTTCACTTGCTTCTAGGATGCGCCGCTTGGAGGTGTGTTCAACACTTTGCTTCTTGTATCTCTGATGTTCCGCCCGCGGCATTTCTCAAGATAATCTCTCCCCGAGCGCAACGGTTTTGTCACATTAAAGTCCGTTGTCCTTCACTACATTACATATTACACGCAAGCCGCTCACAGCAAACCGCATCCAAAACTGGTAGGTATTGACTCCAAGCTGCATTTCTAATTTGACCGCTGACTGCTAAATTTTGATACGCAGGAAACAAACCCGCGCCTTCAAGCATGGCCTTCAAGCATGAGCATAGTCGGGAATCTCGAAAGCCTCTACGAATATTCGCGTGCCGCGGTCGTCCTGGAGCGAATATCAAATAATCCCGTGTCGCCCGCATACTCCAAAGCGCTCGTCTCCGGGACCAGAGATCCAACCATCTGCAGCCCGGATCGAATCACAGTGAGCAGTTTAATTGCGCGCGATATTTTGCTTGCGTGCCCCAGCACCCCATCGTTCTCAGGTTGCGCTGCTTTAGCATTCTTGCGGCCCAGACGTTCCGACACCCTCCCAGCATAAAACTTGTCTGTGCTCTTCTTTCTTTCCAGCATTGATAATGATATTACTCTCGCCGCAGCTAGCTGGTACATAATCAGTGGTAAAATTACGTTCCTAATGCCTTTCAGGATCAATACTGAGGCATCTGACTACCGTCTCAAATAACTCCAAAAATTCAAACATATCCGCGTCACTAATGTCTCTCGCTGGCCCGGATGCAACTTCATCTCTAGCTTAATTTACTCGTTGCTACTCCCAAAATCGTGCCAACAATTCGCACTTGCTCTCAGTGAACGAACCTTGAAGCTCGCGATAATATTGATCTCTGGGACAGAAACCCCATCTCCGACGTCCAGGAAGGTCCAGGAACCCTCAACACCTATACTTCACCCATCCCCAAATTCAAACTTCCTTGCCGCACGTTTTCCCGCAAGGACATAGCAGAGCTCTTCATCTGGGAGTTCATTTCTACGGGAATCGATACATAGGTGTTCTGGAGCTGTCGGGCGGCCTCACTCTCCACCATTTTTCGATCAGCATCGTACAGTCCTCGGGAATTCTGCATCTACGCTCTGGCTTTTACTCTACGCGGCACCGCTTGTTGATGTTCACAGCACTTGCCCTTTTTCTTGCGAATGGTCTCGCGCTTTCTTCGAGGGCCCAATGTTGGCTGCGCATTTTAGGACTTGGTAAAATTGCAACGCACCACTCGGAACGGAGACAACATTATCATAATGCTCTAAATGGATACACTTACCCGAGGGCACGAGTAGCAACCAGTTCAGTTTATGATATCGCTTAGAAAAGATGGGCAATTTAGCACACTTGGTGCTGGAACATTGCTGTACACCCTGAGTCATTTTTGAACTGCGAACGCAACGGGGGGTCTACTAATCAAACCACCTCGACATTTATCTTGATGCTAGGCGAAGTCAGCTCGTAGGCGCCAAACAATGAATCGGACTTATTCAACAATCAATCACCTTAGACAATATCAATCGCTGAGTATGGAAAGTTTGACAAAAACTGTCTTGAGATTACCTGGCCGTGCTCCTCTTGGACCAGGGCAATCATTGCAATCGGTCACCTCTGGCTTTTGCAATCTTACTTCATACATCACAATGCGGGAGGGTTTACAGTTTTTGAACCACCCAGACTAGATATGTGACTGAGTCTAAGTATTGACCGAATATAGAGAATCTATGTATCGCCGTCAATTCACTCGTAACTTTCTTTTAGTGGAAACATGTGAAATAGGACGAGATTCTCCGGCTGAACGAAGCACAGGAATTGGTAAATTTCGAGATGGTGAATTGAGAGCGCCCCTGCTACTGGTGCCGCCGCCGTCGCGAAGCCCGCCAAGGCAGCCAAGGTCGGGAAGGTCTGCACCCGCGCACCGCGCGCCCTCCGCCGCAAGCTCATCGAGACCATGATGGAGCGCCACGGCGCCGCCCTCGACTAAGCCAGCCCCGCCGTCGACTAAGCTAGTACAGCTGCGTCTCGTGTCGGTTCCGGTTTTTTCACATGCCGTGTCGGTTTTTCGTGGTCGTGGTCGGGTCGGATTGTCCCTCTGAAGTGTTGAAGCAAGGTGAAAGAATGTCAATATATATATACCAAGATCAATTTCTGGATATCCACGTACGTAGCGGAGTGCAAGCCTGCATCGTCGATTGCGGGAACGAGAATGAATGATTTGGTCTCATCGTTTTTGTGTGCGAGATTAAGAGAGAAGGGAGATCTTTTTCTTCCGAGGATGCGGTGTAGTTCATATCGCTTCGGTCCTTGGACGCTCGCCACGCAAAGTGAAGGGAGACGCGAGACATGTGTCATTGGCCGAATGTGGTGATTCTAGTGTATCTGATTCACTCATCAATTGACTCCGAAAATTTACAATCGAGGTCCGAAATAATCCAGGCGACATCCCCCTGCTGGGTGTTCGGGGACGTCAAAGTTCTTGATCGCCTTTCGGATTCTTCCCGATTCGGACGATATAATTGATTGCCGCGAATTGATGCGTCGTCCAGAAATGCAAACACGTGCTCTAACCCAACTCTAACTTAGACTATCCGTCTCATGTCGACTCGAACCGGCCGCAAAAGATTCCATCGGATACGAGCACCGGCAACTTGGCCTGCCTAGATCCAGGACGTAAGAAGGGCGCCTGACACACGAGTTACGGCTTGATTATGGCTCAGCGCTGTGCTTCCCGGTCTTCCACTACTCTTTTGGTATATTGTAGCGGGGCTGTGATTCACACGCCGACGTCTCTACGGGAAATTAACCACCCGTAGAATGTGGCGGCAGATTCCTCGAACAACGACATACCACTCGACGCTAATTGAGCGCCTTGACGCCAGGGCTGTCTAGGTGCTGTAAGCTGTGGTCCTACCGAATCCAGTGCAAAGGACATTCGTCTCACACTGCAGTCTTCTAATGTCCCCAATCAAGTTCTTTCGCCGCCCTGACAGCGATTTCTCATGATGGTCCAACAATAGTCGCGACACGCGCTTGCCTCGCGGTTCTGATATTGTCTCTTCCGTTCTACACTCTGCACTCCTTGACGACGCCTCTCAATTGTCGAGAAAGCCCGATATATCTTACTGGATGGCTGGCAACGACTTCGAGAAGAGGGACATTGCGGCGACGGTTCCGAATGAGAAGGTTGCTTCCAAGGGAAAAGATGCCGACCAAGCGAAACGCCGAGGTGATCAGCCCGAGCGACGCACGAAAATATGTGGCTGCACTTGTCGAATCGACTGTAATTGCAAATGCACTTGTGCTCATCTGGCCCATTGCGTCTGTGCAAGGGCCCCGTGCGAAGGAAAATGCGGAGATCGGATGTCCCGAAACCTGGTGATCTCAATCGACGGGACATCCAACCAGTTCGGAATCCGTGTGAGTAGTCGACACCATAGTATCAGAAGCCGTTCTTACCTCTGCCAGAACACCAACGTTGTGGAGCTCCACAGTCGGGTCCTCAGTGACGAATCAGCAGAGCAGAGTAAATATTACAACTGCGGTATTGGGACTTACGTCCCGTACCAATCAAAAACTTCATTGAAATACTGGGGGCAGCAGATGGACAATGCCCTTGACCTGGCTTTCGCACTGTCAGTTCTAATATCATTAGAAATTCTAACTGATGATTGAACATCTTCAGGAATTTCAAGGACATCATCCTCAAGGCATACCGGTGGCTTTCACAAACATATAGGCCTGGAGACAAGATCTTTTTCTTTGGTGAGATTTCTCAGTATCTCGCAGGATGGCATTAACCAAAATGAATAGGTTTCTCCCGAGGAGCATATCAGGTTCGAGCATTAGCGGGAATGGTTGAAACGGTATGTGGAATCTTGAGCTGAGTTGAGTCTGGTTCATTAAAAGTCATTGTCGAGCAGGTCGGGCTTATTGACCCTGGGAACGAAGAGCTCATCCCTTTGTTTGTCGTGCTAGTTACCAGTGTTGTCAAATACTAATACTGAACCAGTGCATACGAAATCTATTTGGAGCGACACAAGGGCGTGGGCAAGTGCTTTCTCTGGATATGAACTTCACGCAATGACCGCTGTTGGGAACAGTGACCAAGGAGGCTCACGAGATAGCCGCAAATTTCAAAAAAACATTTGCGAGGGATGTTAAAATCCATTTTGTGGGGGTGTGGTAAGATTATGTTTTCGTTCTCTGTTGGGCTTGTCGTGCTGATTCTTGAACTCCAGGGATACTGTCTCTTCCGTCGGAGTGCTTCGGGGGCAACCTCTCCCACTGACCTTGTCTGCCCAACACCTTTGTACCTTCCGCCATGCATTAGCCCTAGATGAGTGTCGGGTGAAATTCCTCCCGGAATATATTGATGGTGGAGGTTCGGTGTCGGGGGCCAAAGCTGATGTCAAGGAAGTATGGTTTCCTGGGACTCACTCAGACATGTGAGCCTTACTTCGTTAGATTAATAGATTTTTTTTACTTAAATAATGCTCGCAGAGGAGGAGGAATAAAAAAGAATCTCGACCTCAATCTCTCATCTGTTCCCCTTCTATGGATGGAAAATGAAGCCACATCTGCTGGACTGCGACTATGTCCTCGACCGACAGGAGGTGCATGGAATTTAGAGGACTTGCATCAGGATGAGGTGCATGAGTCGCTTACGGGGGCCTGGTGGGCTCTGGAGCACTTACCTCTGACACGTTTATCATTCAACACGGCCCAAGATGTTACCAGGTATGTGAAACTCACGAAATTCAAATAAAATTGCCGACTCATGTAATCGCTAGGACACCGCACCGGGGAGCCGGTCGTATTATTGTTCCTGGGCAACGCATTCACATGTCTGTCGCCTTCAAGAAGAACTACATTCCCAGAGCGACATTTCTTGACGATAACTACATAGAATGGGAATCATTCGTCGGGAAGAATATGGAAACTGACACCTTCGAGTGGGCACGTCAGTTGGGAGAAACGGTCGAAATGGATCTGTTCAATGGGTCCCTTATGATCGAAGCTGTTGAAAATCTCCAAGCACTTGGTGACACTTTCGAACCTGGGAATGAATCCACGGCTGGCAGTTCAGCATATTGGATCAAGCGCCTGGAATTCATGGCGCTTTCCGGGCAACTGGCAGCCAATTACCTGTCACAGCTCACGTGGGGCTCACCGGAGAACAGTGCAGGAGGGGTCCGGACTGCGATCGAGCTGTTCCAGAAGCTCCGACTACAGAAACCTGGGACCTTCGATGCAGATGTCGCCACATTGCTGGAATACGATGCCCATCGGTTGGTCAAGCTCAAACAGTGGGACACAGCTCTGCAGACCTACCGGGAGGCGGAAACCATTCGACAGAATAGAGTCGTAACCGATAAAGTCCCAATGCGGGACCTGGAAAGTTTGGTGAACTGCTTGGAAGGTATTGACTTGTGCTGCACAAAGCTAGACTTGGCCAGTGAGGCACTAGCGGCGATTCAAGAGGTGGTCAAACTACGACGAAGGATCACACGAGGAGAGCCAAAAAAATCTCTTGCTAGGTCACTGTACGACCTAGGCAATCGCCTCAGCGCTGTCAGCCGCGACGAAGATGCTGTGCGTGCCGACGAAGAAGCGGCCGAGCTTCGTCGCAACCTCGCGAAGATGGACCCCACTGTCACCGAGGATCTCGCCTGGTCCTTGCACAACCTAGGCATTGATCTCAACGCCGTCAGCCGTTACGCAGATGCAGTACGCGTGGTGGAAGAGGCTGTCGAGCTTCGTCGCAAGCTTGTCGAAACAGACCCCACCATCACCAAGGACCTCGCGCATTCCCTGTATAATCTAGGCATCTATCTCCGTGCCGTCAACCGGCACGAAGACGCCATGCGCGCTGACGAGGAAGCAGCCGAGCTTTATCGCAAGCTTGCGGAGATGGACCCCATCGTGACCAAGGATCTTGCTGACTCCCTGGACAGCCTAGGGTATGATCTTCGCGGTGTCAAGCGCCATGGGGACGCTGCGCGTGCCGACGAAGAAGCGGTCGAGCTTCGTCGCAAGCTTGCGGAGACGGACCCCACCGTCACCAAGGATCTCGCGCATTCCCTGTATAACCTAGGCATCTATCTCCGCGCCATCAGCCGGCACGAAGATGCGGTGCGCGCGGACGAGGAAGCGGTCGAGCTTCGTCGCAAGGTTGCGGAGACGGACCCCACCGTCAGGATTGATCTCGCCGACTCACTGCAAAACCTTGGTGTAGACCTCAACACCGTTGGCCGCTACGAAGATGCAGTGCACACTGGACAAGAAGCTCTCGGGCTTTATCGCAAGCTTGCAGAGACGGACCCCAGTGTCAGCAAGAATCTCGCGCAGTCCCTGAATAACCTAGGCATCAATCTCCGCACCGTCGGCCGGCACAAAGATGCTGTGCGTGCTGATGAAGAGGCTGTCGAGCTTCTTCGCAAGCTTGCGGCGGCAGACCCCACCGTCAGCAAGGATCTCGCGCAGTCCCTGTATAACCTAGCCATCAATCTCCGCGCCGTGGAGCGCCACGGGGACGCTGTGCGCGCCGACGAAGAGGCCGTCGAGCTTCGTCGGAAGCTGGCTGAGGCGGATCCCACCGTCACCAAGGATTTAGCTTGGTCGTTATACGCTCTCGCGATGGATCTCCGTCGTGTCAGCCGCCACGAAGATGCGGCGCGCGCCGACAAGGAAGCCGTCGAACTTTATCGTAAGCTGGCGGAGACAGATCCCACCATAACCGAGCGTCTTGCAGACTCCCTGCAAAACCTAGGTTTCGATCTCAGCGCCACTGACCGCCACGAAGATGCGGTGCGGGCTAGTGAAGAGGCTGTCGAGCTTTATCAGAAAGTTGCGGAGTCTACTGCAACGATGGAAGCGTACATTGGGAACGCACTCAAGAATCTCGCCACGTCCCTCCAAGCTCTGGGCCGCCACAACGATGCCTTACTTGCCCACGAAAAAGGGGACACGATTCATCGCAAGCTGGCCCAGACGGATCTCACTTCCACTGCCAGCGTGGTCCATCACCTCGCTGAAAATTTCCGCAATATAGGCCGCCGCGCCGACGCGCTGCGTGCCGAGGAAGGCGCTGTCGAGCTTTACCGCAAGCTCATGCAGACGGAGCCCGCCCGCAAAAAGGATCTCAGCGAGGCTCTGGAATTACTCGCAGGGGATCTGCGCGCTGTCGGGCGGGAGGAAGAGGCGGCGCGTATCGACGCCGAGGTCATTGAGCTGAAAGACCCGGTTTTGGAGGGCACGAGTCCACAAGCCACAGATCCAGCTCAAAGGTACGTTTTAAAGGATGTGTACATTGGAGGAGAGACTGACGACTCATATTCATAGTTTATCGCCCGCGGAGCCAGCTCATGAAAGCAACCAGGGAGCTGCTGCAGCGGTCATTGAGCTGGAGGGCACGGATTTGGAGGGACAGGGTTCAATGCAAGTCGCGGATCCAGCTCAGAGGTACGTCTGAAGGGATGGGTAGATGGGAAAGGATCCTGACGCCCTGGATTCACAGTTTATCGCCCCCGACCGCGGTCCACGAAAGTAGCGCGGAACCTACAATAGCGGGGCAAGAAGCAGGCGATGAAACGGGCGAGGAGGTTGAAGGAAGTGAAAATGGGAGTCCATTGTAATTGTTTCGGCGCATCTTGCATGTACAGTAGGATACTTGGATTTTTTATGATACCGTAAGATGTAGTGACGGTGCAGTCTGATGCAATTGTGTAGTCGAGAGCAATTGCGATCAGCGTGTATGTGCAGAGAGTGAGACGTCGCTGCAAGAGAAGAGCGAGTGGCGATGATCGCGATCAGTCTTCGTTCTTGACTTTCACCACCACTGGAACCACTTCAGATCTACATACTTTCTCCTTGCCTTCCAACGTGCCTCATCCATTACTCTCGATGCTATCCAGACGTCTGTTGAACGGCGTTACTATCGCGTGGACTCCAGTATTCTCGCCCGTGCTCGCCCTCACGGCCGCTACCAGTCGCCGGCCAACCACATTCTCAAGACTTTAAATGGTTGACATCCCAATGCGCGGCTGATCATCCACGGCCCGCGGTTACGCCCAGGCATGCCGCATCCGTGCATTCGATCCAAGAACTCGATCTACGGAGCGCGGTTCCTCGCGATGGCGTACTCCAGTACGTCTCTTCTACCTTTCCTCTTGCTTGCACGCTAAGTTTCCCCACAAATCAATGGATATAGCGATTATCTACTAAATCCCGATTCAGTGACATTCAGCGCAAGTCGCGCATGGATTCCTCAACGGGTGTAAAGTACTCGGGTTTTGCTGCCCGGTACGCCGAGCGCATCTCGCTGTATGCCCCGACCGAATATCGCCAGGTGCATGTGGGCGGCTCGCTCTCCCGTCGAGCGTCACACATTCGGACGTTACGATCCACGAGCGACGCGATTGCTGCGTACCTCTCGCTGCCGCCGCGTGGTACTGTAGTATGGCCCGTGCAGCATTACATCCGGACTTGTACCCCACCCTGCTCAAGACCGGCCTCAGCGTAGCTCAGGATCGCAACACAGATCTTCGTGCGCTCGTGGCCCGATTCCACTCGACGGGTATGCCTTTCGAATCGCAGACCTCTTATTTATCCGTCTGTGCAGACTTGCCGATACACTAAATCCTCGCATTCCGGGTGCTGTGGACATCTACCGTGTCGAGACAAGATCGCACGGCTGTTATGACGCGGACCGCGCATGCACGTTACCGCCCCTTCCTTCCCTCTCCTCGCCCATCGACTCCATCCTCGCGCCGCCGATCTCCACCCCCTTCTGCTTCCCACCCCGACGCTCTTCCCCCGCGCCACCGCCTGGATTCGGGCCCGCCCGCAGATAGGACGTTTCGCGCTGGTTGCCACCCGAAATGGCCAGCTACGAGACCCGGAAATCGCGCTTTCCCCCACGCCTCCGACGCAGGGAACTCCCCAGCGCGACGACGCTAGGAATCGGGTCCAGCCCGCAGATCGCGCTTGCCCGCACCGCCTACGGAACTTCCCAACACGGCCCGCCCGCAAATCGCGTACGTTACCCGCAGGGTGTGGGCGTATGCGAGGCTGTATGCGCCGCGGCGCGCCTCAGCGATAGCGGCCATGAATATCCGACACCGAGCATATTCTCGCGTTGCGCCCTTTTAACTTGGAATCGGCGTGGCGGAAGGAGACCGCATGGACGATGCTCTTGCCGCGGTGCGCTTCGTCTGCGGTGCCCTACGACGCCCTGAGCGTCTGCGGGAACTCGGAAGTGGAGAGCATGCGGAGAAACCAAGCGTGTAGGCGGCGCCTCGCGATGGAGCCGCGGTGGGACTCGCGGAAGTCACCTGCTGCGGTGCTAGACGCGGAGCGATTTTGGTGCATGGGGTCCCCAGCGAGTACTGCCAGCTCTGAAGGGACCGTCCTGTTTGGCGTTAAGTCTCATCGCCATTCTTTGTCCGTCGCCTATACAGTACCCACTTTGAATCCTACTTTATTTCGCTTTACTACATTTTCGTATGTTACCGCATCTTGGACTCGACCCTGCGCTTCTCCGGGCCGGAGAATAGTTGCACGAGTGGCCAACTCCTGCATACGCAATCCGATAAATAGCAATGCGTACAACGCACAATATTATCACCCGCTCTCCAGCTTCCGTCAAAAAACCCCACTCGAGTCTAAGCTCTACCGCGTTGGTGCGGAGGTTATTAGCCGTGCTTACCACGCCTCGCCCTTGCATCTCTACTTCGTCTCTGCGCGACCATTTCAGCGGGAAATACCGCAGGTTCACGAAGCGCTGCATCTCGCACTTCACGTAGATGCGGTGCGCAGACTCGGAGCAGTCCGCGTAAAAGACGAGATCGCAGGGCGGAGGGATCCCGAGGTCCGCCTGCAGAGAGGCATCTTGAGTGCAGGTCTGGTCTGGAGCACATCAGCCAGTAGGTCCGTTATAGTTATATTTGAAACAATACTCGCTGCTCAGAAAACATTCCGACAATCATGTCAATCGAGCTCCAATGCCTCCCGACTCGATGCACTGCGGCAAATACCACAGCGACGTCGACTCGGGATGGAATGAAGACGCGGCAGAGCCGACATGCAAGACGGCCGAGGTGCACGCTGCCGGGTCGTCGGATGCAGCACGTTCCGCGCGGGGAGAGGCGCCGCAGCACAGTGCGAATCCTACATGTCCCGGGCGCCTGCCGCAACACGGTTTATCGGAGGGGAACGCTGCCGGCGCTCGCGGATGCAGTACGTCGCGCGCGGGGAGAGGCGCAGGAGCAAGCCAATGTGAATCCTGCATATTCCGGGCGCCTGAAGCGACACGGTTTATCGAGGCCGCCGACGCTGGGAAGGGGGCGCGTAGATTCCTCGGGGAGTAGCAGGGCTCGCCGCGCACGGACAATAGGAGTGCACGCACAGTCGCCGCGGCGAGGACTCCGGGCTGCGTTTGCATACGTCGGATGCACGTCCTCGCTGGA
This sequence comes from Mycena epipterygia, assembly GCA_029281465.1. Classification (NCBI taxonomy): domain Eukaryota; kingdom Fungi; phylum Basidiomycota; class Agaricomycetes; order Agaricales; family Mycenaceae; genus Mycena; species Mycena epipterygia. Next base: position 3,887,798 of record JARJCQ010000001.1, on the reverse strand, counting down.
GCGTCGCCGAGTCGGTTGTGAGGCGCTGAACGCTGCGGTACGAGGCTTCGTGCACCATGGACGGTTGGAAGGCGGTTAGGAGGTTCGTCAGCGGGATGTCCGTAGGGTTCGAGTTGCGAACTTTGCCACCAGTGTGCGCGGTAATGAAGGTAGTTCAATGCATCCGGCTGTCGGCAATGGCTTACTAATTGGAACTCCGCTCGACGGGCCGCAATCTTCCACTACTTAACCTTCATGTCGCATCCGTTCAACTCGTACAAGCAAGCCACAAGCATCCAGCCGCTTGAGCCTTCTGGTGAATTCAGAGTTTATTGTCGATAACCATGATACAATAATCAATCGGACGTTGGTCGGACGAAATTGATCGAAGATTCAAGTTGAATTGAAGGGCAGCGTTCGCGTTTTCAAATGTGAATTCTTTACAGGTTAACCGCTAATTACCCGTCTGCGCCCTCATCATTTCAAACATTCTTCATTACAAAGTCGACCAGGTCAGAAATTCCAGTGCTAGCAACTGCAGCGGGGTCCCGAATTCATCGAGTACGTATTATCACTATGTAATCAATGATGAATGCAATGGCTGATACCCTTAGTATGCGTCCTCCCTAGCCAATACTAGCTAGACACTCCCGTTCCCGCCATCCGCGTGCTCGTAACACCGACAATAGTGTCATACATTGGACATACATATTTCCCCGTGCATTCCGGCGCAGTCGCGGCCAACGAACGAATTATCACGCGGCTTCAAGTGATACTTATTCATGTCCATTCAACCGCTTTTCTCGCAAGCGGTTGGCCTAGGGGTCAGCATCGCAGGCGCTCCAAGGATGCACGACTCGAAGGTGCGTTGAGTTTGTCTTTTTTATTCTCGCCTCCGCGACACTTCTCAGAATACTCTCTCGTGGAGCGGAACGACTCATGTTACGTTCAATCGTGTCCTTCACTACCTTATATGCATTTCATGTCGCTCGCAGCCAACCGCATCCAAACCTGGTAACACGCGGATTCTGCGTTGCGAATATGCTAACCCGGCAAGTTATTAATTCACGGTATGCCGGAATCATCCACACCTTCAAGAATGGCGTATTATTCGCGCGCCGCAGTCGTCCTGGAATCAACAATCCGTAGCACTCTGCCTGCCACACACATCGAGCGAGATCAGAGACCCAACCATCATCGAATCGGAGCGAATAGCTTTGCGCGAGGTATTTCGTGTGCCCATCGCTCTATCGTGCTTAGCATACATTAGTATTATTGCGGCCCATTATTGCGGATATACATAGACTTGCCTGTCCTGCATTCGCACAGGGATAAGTCAAGGCACATCGACTGCGTCCTCTTCTTCTCCCTTTCAAATACTGTTGATATTATTCTCGCCCTGCAGCTGGGAAGAAAGGAAATCCCATGTAATCAGTGGTAAGCTTGCGTTCTAATTGATTTTAAGTTCGATACTGAAGCATCGACGAATGTGCTGACCACCGTTTAAAGTTCTGTCAAATAACTCCAAGCTTAAAACATAGATATCCGCATCACTAATATCCTCCATCGTAGCTAGGGTTCAACTTGATCTCCAGCTTGATTTAGATTCAAACTGCTGGACATCATGTCAACTACTCTCTCACCTTGCTATTAGTGAGTAAACCTTGAAGCTCCCGCTGATATTGATCCCTAGCACAGAGACCCCATCTCCGACGTCCAGGAACTCTTAAATCCTACACTTCATGCGTCCACAAAATTCAAGCTTCCTTAGCATGCCTTTTTTTCCCGCAACGGCACAGCAGATTTCAGCATCTGCGAGTTCATTTCCACGGTAGCTCCGATATACGTATGCCGTCTCGAGCTGTAGGTCGGCCTCACTCTCCACCAGTTTCCAATTAGCAACATACATTATCCTCGGGGAATTCTGCATCTACGCCCTGGATTTTATTCTACGCGACGCCACCCGTTGATGTTCACAGCACTTGCAGCAGTTTTTCTTGTTTTTCGAACGGCGTCGTACTTTCGAAATTCGCGGCTTCAACGTTAGCTCCGAATTTAGGACTTGGTAAAATTGTAACGCACGAAGAAGGGAGCCAGGATTATTATAATGCTCTAACCGGATATAATCTCTGTGGGCCCACTTCGCGGGTTATCCTTCACGAAGCTACATACGCGAAAGACAACCCCAATTTCCAGTTCATCGCCCTTGGCGCTGGATTACTGTCCACTCCGAGTCGTTCTCCTAGTCTTCGCTCCAATTTTTTTGAACTTCGTCCAAGCCGAACCTGGGGTCTACCAATCAAACTACTTCGACATTTATCTTAATACTAGGCAGACTCCGCTTATATTTTCCAATCGGACTGATACGATGATCGCCTTGGAGGCTTGGAATATCTCATGCGCTGTGTCATTTTATATATACCAAGCGCAGTGTCTGGATATCCACATATGTATAGGAGTGCAAGCCCGAATCGATTGCCGGAACGAGAGTGAATGATTGGCCTCATTTTATTGTGTGTGTGACAGTAAAAGAGAAGGGAGACTTTTTTTACCTAGACCCGGTAGGCACTGGTCGACGAATATGAATATGGAGACTTCATATATCGCCCTCCATTCATTGTGGCGCGGAAGTTTTAATGGAGATGCGACAACCGCTGGAATCAGGGCAGGGACCACATTTTTTTGGTGGTAAATAGTGATAAATGGTGAGCACCGGAGTATCTGTACTGATCGCGGATGATGGCGGATGATGGCGGAATGATGGCGGAATGATGGCGGAATACCCGTGCACGGCCTGCACTCACGCATGTCCGTGCGCGGATTACCCTGCACTAGGGCGCTGTTTTTAATGCTGGTTTGCAAACATGTTTATAAACAGGTGTTTATAAACCGGTTTTTAATTGCTTGGGCCCGAACACCCTGTTTTTAATTCAATGTGGCAGTGCTCGGCAAGGCTAAGTTGAGCAGAAAAAGGTTCCCATGTGTGCGTTCTGGGAAATTCTGGGCCAAATTCTACTCCTAGCGAAGAAGAATTCCGTCAGGTGGAGCTATACTCCTGTTGGAATGCATCCCAAGTTGCCTGAAGTTGGCATTTGTTGGCTCACACTTAGCCTCTTGCGCAGAGTCAGCGGATAATACAGTTCCCTACTGGATTTCGGGTGTATTCAAGGATCCTGAGCACTGGAGCATGAAGGAAACACCAAATTTAAGCAAAGGTTCGCAAGATAACAGGTTCCTGGCTCATTTCGGTCAGTGTTTATAAACATGTTTATAAACGGCCTGTTTACAAACAAAGTTTGTAAACCGGTTTTTAAATCCTCGGGAATTATAAACAGCACCCTACCCTGCACGGGTATCCGTGTGCGCGTTGTCCGTGCGGGTAGCATCCGTGTGCGTACCAGCCGTGCGCGTACCCCCCGTGCGCGTACCCTCCGTGCGCGTGGCTTCCGTGCGCGTACCCCCGTGCGCGTACTATATATGGTACCACGTGCTGCTTTAGCTTACAAACATATTTTTGGTATCGGACCGGTATTCCCAGAGATAAGATAACCGCCGCGTTAATTGACGCGTCGGTCAAAGCGATTCTTCTCTATACATTGTACTTTCTGCTATGTAGGTTCCGGAATATTCCGCATTGGGATGAGCTGGGGGTGACGATGGAAACGAGGGGCGCACAGGGCGGCGAGTCGTCGGGCACGGAGGGCGCGCTGGTCGTGGGGGGAAGTTGAGGAAGACATAAAGTGGTAGAATGTGAGTAAAGGTGAGGTGAGATCAGGAGAAGAGCTTAATTGATGGTGCGTGGGAAAAGGATTCATTTGTGAAAACTAAATTACATTAACTTGCAATTGCTATACTATGTTAGTATTGTAAAAATCGCTTTGGCCACCTATATTTAGCTGTGTTAGGTCCGCCTGACCGCGCCAGATCACGAGGTTTTGACAGATTTGACACGCGAAAATTGATTATAATTCAGGCCGTGCACGCATCCCCGTGCACGGGCGGGCGCGCACGGGTATGCGCGCACGGAACTGTATGCGCGCACCGATATGCGTGCACGGACATGTACGCACTCACTAGATAAGTAAAATATGTTTTGTATGCCGGTGACCCGGCTACAGAATGGGGGAGCTTGCACAAATCTCAGTCTCAATCTTTGGGCACTTCATACTACTCTTCGAACACATACTGACTAAGATCCATACCATACCTATCTAATGTAAACCAATCTAATCCCTATGTACAGAGTCCTCTTCCAGCATTCTCGTTGGCTCCATGACATTCGGCCTCTTCAATCGGCTCCATAGGAAAGCAGTTCGAAACGCAATGCCGGGGTAAGCCGAGCTTATTTGAACGTCAACCAGATTACACTCGAAATGAGAGAAAATTTATGTTCTCCTCCCGGAGTCCAAGGAAAGATCTCATCCCATTTCCCCTTTTGAATCTCTTCGACAGTAGGAAGATATATATGTGCAGCTGCCTGGGCAACATCAGTACGGATCTGTTGTTCTCTACTGCATATGATGGACTAACGGGTCATACGGGGTAACGGGTCAAACGAATATTTCACCCGAATGGGAAAATTTCCGGACAATTTGAGTCGAGTATATTCTGGGTAGTATCTATTGCTATCAGAACCGGATTTTGGGGATCATAGAGCAAGTTCTGAGGGAGAAATGGGATGGTTTCTTGCCAAATTGCCATTTTGGGCGGTCATCAGATCTCTTCTCCCTCTTTCCTCGACAACTGCTGCTGAAGATGCTTGTGGATGCTCTGTTATTTCATTACAGTAGTGAACGAAGACTCTGGGTGGCTCTGAAATTCAGGAATCCATGTTTTAATGTGTCAACAGATGGTTGACCCGGTACCCCAGAATTGGTGGTTTCGGACACAATTTATTCATGGTACCACCACTCATGTAAATACCGGCGGACTTTCTTGATAATCCATTGAACGACTTGTTTATGAAGTAAACTGTCTGCTCAGACTTCTTGTAGCTATCCTGGATGTGAAGATATTTGACATTCATTTAAATTTGACCCATTACTACATCACATGCGCTCGACAAGCACAATAGGCTGCCTGGCCAAGTTTTGGCTCTCCTACCATGACCTAAGCACAAACTAACAGGTATCTCACAAGTGCTGAGAATGTATTTACCAGAGCAGTCACAGTCAGATAACGAGGCTCAGTACCTAAAAAGAAAACATAAAATATTGTTGCCTCTAGATAGACCCAGATAGCTCCTGAAAAAAAAAGGTTGCTGCTACCAGATAGACCCACATAGGGTAGGAACCAGAATAGCAAAGGAAAGCCCAATACTGGACGATGAACATCCGGAAGCGTAGTGAAAAGAGGACAAGATTCGCTGATTGGCAGGTTTGGTACTATAATAGGTACTGTAATCCATCAATCTCCGACGCCAGCCAGACACGATGCCATGCACAAGTTCAACTCGGACGGTGGGTAGTTCTATTTCATTCTTTCATTTTTGACAGTCTTCGTCAAGTTCAACTCCAACGGTGGGCAGTTTAAATTTATTCTCTCATTCAAGGGACAAGAACCAAACACGAACAACAATCAGTCGTGCATTGCACAGCCATCCGGATTTGAGGCTTAGTCGGGAGAATTGGGGTCGCAAGCTCCCCCAATAAATATATATAAATATTGCTTAAAATTATAAGGCCGTTAACGGGGACGTGGAGGCGGACGCGCACGTCCCCCCGCGCGCGTACCCCCCGTGCGCGGATCGCCGTGCGCGAGGTTTCCGCCAACACTCCGCCAACAATCCGCCATCATTCAATCATCCGCGATCAGACCTGATACTCCGGCGTATTGGATAAATCCGAAGCTCCTCGCGATCAGGATCGCCGTTCGGAATCTTCCCGATTCAGACGAGATAATTGATTGCCGCTAATTGATGCGTGCCATCGTATACATAGATGCAAACAGACGCGCCTGCCTTCCTTCCAACGCTCAACTTCTTAACCCACTCCACTTGATCTGGCCATAAGGGAGTCGACCGGATTCAACAGAGATGCATCACCGTTTGATATCACTCGACGACAATTTGGTGGTGCCTTGAGGACAGTGACTCGCGTAGTCTCAGGAATTGACATCCGTCTTGTACATTAGCAAGTTCTTTCGCCACCCTGGCAGCGATTTACATGAGGGTCTAACAATTGCGGTGACACGGCCGCGGTGATGGCTATTAGTGACTCGCTGCGAGACTGCTGTCAGATTGAGCTGTCTTTTCCTCCTCCCCTGCGACACGAACAGCCTCTGAAAATCCTCCCAGTGGAGAAATCCTGATTACCTCTGGCTACATGCCTGACAACGATTTCGAGAAGAGGGACGCTGTGGCGACGGCTCAGAATGACGAGGTTGTTTCGGAGGGGGAAAATACCGACCCAGCGAAACGAGGCGACGCTGTGGCGACGGCTCATGACGAGGTTGTTTCGGAGGGGGAAAATACCGACTCAGCGAAACGAGGCGACGCTGTGGCGGCGACTCAGAATGACGAGGTTGTTTCGGAGGGGGAAAATACCGACCCAGCGAAAGGCGGCGACCAACCAGAGCGACCTCCGAAAATATGCGGTTGCGCTTGTCGAATGGATTGTAACTGCAAATGCACCTGTCCTCACCAGGACCACTGCGTCTGCGAAAGGGCCCCGTGCGAAGGAAAATGCGGAGATCAGGTGTCCCGAAACCTGGTGATCTCAATCGACGGGACATCCAACCAGTTCGGGATCCGTGTGAGTAGTCGACACCATAGTATCAGAAGCCGTTCTTACCTCCGTTAGAACACCAATGTTGTAGAGCTCCACATTCGGGTCCTCGGTCACGAATCGGCAAAGCAGAGCAATTGCGGTATTGGGACTTACGTCCCGTACCAATCGAAAACTTCGTTGAAATACTGGGAGGAACAGATTGAAAATGCCCTTCACAGGGACGCCGCGCACGCCGACGAAGAAGCCATCGAGCTTCGTCGCAAGCTTGTGGAGATGGACTCCACCATGATCAAGCATCTCGGCAACTCACTGCTCAGCCTAGGCGTTGAACTTAGCGCCATCGCCCGCTGCGAAGATGCGGTGCGCGCTGCCGAAGAAGCCGTCGAACTTTGCCGCAAGCATGTGGAGACAGACGCAACGGCCAAACGGGGCCTTGCGGATTCATTAGAGAATTTGGCCGTATGTCTCCGTGCCATCCGCCGCAACGACGATGCTTTGCACGCTGATGAAGAGGCTATTGGGCTGTATCGGACCCTTGCAGATGACCGTCAGATTTTTGTGAAAAAATTTGCGAACACTTTGTGTTCTTTTGCGATAGATCTCAGCACTGCAAACCGTCACGAAGATGCCCTGCAGGTTGGCGAAGAAGCCGTGGAGCTGTATCGCAAGCTGAATAACCCTGCTGTCAGCTGGGATCTTGCGAATTCACTGGACAGCCTAGGATATCGTCTTCGCGCTGTTAGCCGCCACGGGGACGCTGCGCGTGCCGACGAAGAAGCTGTCGAGCTTCGTCGCAAGCTTGCGGCGACGGACCCCACCGTCACCAAGGATCTCGCCTCGTCCTTGTATAACCTAGGATTTGATTTCCGTGCTGTCAACCGCCACGGGGATGCCGCGCGCGCCGACAAAGAAGCGGTCGAGCTCCGTCGCAAGCTTGCGACGACAGACCCCACCGTCACCGAGGATCTCGCGCAGTCCCTGCATAACCTAGGCATCGATCTCAGCGCCGTCAACCGCCACGGGGATGCTGCGTGCGCCCACGAAGAAGCTGTCGAGCTTTACCGAAGGCTTGCGGAGACGGACCCCACCGTCACCAAAAATCTCGCACAGTCCCTGCATAGCTTAGCCTTCGATCTTCGCACCATCAACCGCCATGGGGACGCTGCACGCGCCAACGAAGAAGCTGCTGAACTCCGTCGCAACCTCGCGAAGACGGACCCCACCGTCAGCAAGGACCTGGTCTGGTCCCTGCACAACCTAGGAACCGATCTTCACGCCGTCAAACGCCACGAAGATGCTGTGCGCGCCGACGAAGAAGCTGTCGAGCTTCGTCGTAAGCTTGCAGAGACAGACCCCACCATCAGCAAGGATCTTGCCAGTTCATTGGATAACCTAGGCATCAATCTCAGCATCGTCGGTCGGCACGAAGAGGCACTGCGCGCTGACGAGGAAGCAGTCGAGCTTCGTCGCAAGTTTGTCGAGACAGACCCCACCATCACCACGGATCTCGCGCAGTCCCTGCATCACCTAGGCATCGATCTCAGCGCCGTCAGCCGGCACGAAGATGCGCTGCGCGCTGATGAAGAGGCTGTCGAGCTTCGTCGCAAACTTGCGGCGACAGACCCCACCGTCACCACGGCTCTTGCGGAGTCACTGTTCAACCTAGGATGTGATCTTCGCCAATGCAGCCGCTACGAAGATGCCCTGCACATCGACGAAGAGGTTGTTGAGCTCCGTCGCAAGCTGGCGGAGACAGACCCCATCATAGCTAAGGATCTCGCGGACTCACTATTGAATCTAGGTTTCGATTTCAGCGGGGCTGACCGCGACGAAGATGCGGTGCGGGTCACTCAGGAGGCTGTCGAGCTTTATGAGACGATTTCGGAACCCACTCCAGAGACACAGGCGAACCTTGCTAATGTACTGAAAAGTCTCGCTACCTGGCTCCACGCTTTGGGCCGCCACGACGATGGGTCGCGCGCTCATGAGAAAGGCGCTGAAATCCATTGCAAGCTAGCCGAGACGGATCCGACTGTCGCTGGCGCCGCGATTGACGTTCTTGCTACGGCTTTCCGCAGCATAGGCCGCCATGCCGACGCGCTGCGCGCCGAAGAAGGCACTGTCGAGCTTTACCGCAAGCTTATGCAAACGGAGCCCACCTGCAAAAAGGATTTAAGCAAGGCACTGCAATTACTTGCGGGGGATCTGCGCGCTCTCGGGCGGGAAGAAGAGGCGGCGCGTATCGACGCCGAGGTCATTGAGCTTGAAGACCCGGTTTCGGAGGAGCCCAGTTTAATCCAAGTCGCAGATTCAGCTCAGAAGTACGTTTCAAAGGATGCGAGGTCCGAAGAGAGTCTGACGACAATTCATAGTCTATCGCCAGCGGAGGCGGTTCACGAAAATAGCCAGGAGTCTGCAGCTGTGGTCATTGAACAACCACTGGAAGGCACGACTTTGGAGGGCCTCAGTTTACTGCAAGTTGCAGATCCAGTTCAAAGGTGCGTTCAAATGGATGCGGGGTCCGAAGAGAGTCTGACGATAATCCACAGTCTATCGCACGCGGAGGCGGTTCATGAAAGTAGCCAGAAACCTGCAGCAGCGGAAATTGAGCCGGAAGGCACGGCTTCGGAGGGCCCCAGTTTACTGCAAGCCGCAGAACAAACTCAAAGGTACGTACAAGGGACGTGTAAATTAGAGGAAAGGCTGACGACACGGTTCACAGTTCATCGCCCGCGAAGCCAGCTCACGAAAGTAACCAGGAACCTACAGAAGCGGTCACTGAGCAGCAGCTGGAAGGCACGGCTTTCAGTTTACCCCAAGTCGCAGATACAGCTCGAAGGTACGTCTTACGGGATCTGCAGATGGAAAGAGATTCTGACGCCGGATTCAAAGTTTATCGCCCCCAAACGCGGTTCACGAAAGTAGCCCGGAACCTGGAACAGTCTCGGGGCAAGAAGCAGGCGATGAAACGGACGAGGAGCTTGAAGGAAGTGAAAATAGGAGTCCGTCGTAATTGTTTCGGCACGCATCTTGCATATAGGATACTTGGATTTTTTATGATACAATATCGAGTCCTAAGCTGTAGTCCGAGGCAGCCCGATGTAGTGTAGTCGAGAGCAATTGTGATTAGTGTGTATATGCAGACTCGGAGAGAGTGAGGAAGAGAGAGTGGCGTCACGCGATGATCAGTCCTTGACTTTCACCACCACTGGAACGACATACTTTCTCCGTGGCTTCCAACGTGCCTCATCCGTTGCTCTCGATGCTACCCACGCGTCTATTGAACAGCGTTACTATCGCGTGGACAATTGCTGGTCGTACGAACACGCAAGAGTTTGTTGGACAAACGGATCTAGAAGTCAAGAGTCGACATACACACGGAGCCGATCCTGGTTGGTATCCAGAATATGTCGCACTAGAGGGCTACGAGGTACGCCCGCAGTTTGTATTTTCCATGTGTCTGCCATGTTCTTACTGGAAACTACTCAGGATGAGCCATAGCCATGGATCAGCAAGACCCATCCTTCCTGGGTTCGGTTACTCCAAGTTTTCGCCCTTGGTATGCATATCGTGACTCTCCGGATATCGATGCCATCCCAGGCTCCTTCTCGCCGCCGCCCACTTCATCGCATGGATGATGCTATCATCGCTAGGATGGTAGTCTCGCCCGTGCTCGCCGTCGCAGTCTGGTCGCGGCGCACTGGGACTGAAGCGGCCTTGCTACCCAGCGCCCGCTGACAGGCACGTTCTCAAGACCTTGGCTGGTTTACCCGCCATGCGCGGCGGCCGGTTATCCATGTTTCGTGCCGGATACATGCAGGCGATCCCCATGCTCGACCACCGACACTCCATTGACGGAGCGCGCTTCTCCCCGATTTCGTAGCGGTAGCTCACCAGATGACGCGGGCGATGTCATAATTACTTGTGTACGTCTCCTCCCCCATTTTCTCTATGCTTGAACGCTAAGCTGCCCCACAGAATATAGCGAATATCTTCCAAATCGCGATTCAGAGACATTCAGCGCAAGTCGCGGATGGATTCCATAGCGGGCACAGGATACCTTCGATGTGCCCAGTACTTGTTGCCGTATACCTAGACCCGAGATAATTGCCCAGGTGGGCGGCTTGCTCGCGTCCTCGCCCATCGAGTTTTACATTCGGCCCCCGGACGTTACAATCCACGAGCCACGCGATTGGCGCGTACTCCTCGCTGCCCCTGCGCTGTTGCGCGCGGTGCTGCACTTTGGCCCGATAAACGTCATGATATCGTCGGCACATCACTCCGTCCCGGCGCGATTTTCGCTTTCCCTGCCCGAGACGTTGCGGTGCTCGTGAAGTGCATGTACCGCGTACACCAAGAGTTGGGGCACGTTCGATCGTCGAACCCCGACGCTTGTATCCGGTTTGTCTTCTCTTTCCATTTAATTCGCGAACCTCTTACTAACCTATGTGCGCAGAGCTACGCTACCAAGGTCTTCACACTCACCCGTTAAGAACATATCTACCAGCATCCACCGGTTCGAGACCGCCAGACCATCTCGCGCTAAATCCTCTGCTAACCCGCGAGCCGCGCATGCACGTCACCGCCTCTTCCTCCCTCTGCTCACCGATCAACTCCATCCCCGTGCCGCGCATCTCCACCCCTCTCTGCTTTCCGCCATCGACGCTCTTTCCCCGCGCCACCGCCTGGATTCGCAGATGGAACGTTGCGCTCTGCTGCCCCACCCGATTTCCCCCTCGAAATGCCCTACCCGCATATCGCGCTCTTCCCCACGCCTCCAACACTGGAAACTCCCCAGCGCGTGCCCAAAGTCGTGTCCAGCCACAGATCGCGCTCGCCCCCGCACCGCCCACGCCCGAACTTCCAAACATGATCCGTCCCGCAGATCGCGTACGTTGCCCGCTGGGTGAGCAGCGTATGCGGGTATTCGCCAAGATGCGAGGATGTATGCCCCGCGGCGCGCGTCGGCCAAAGCGACTACGACGCCCCGAGCATATTCTCGCTCTGCGCTTCTTAACTTGGATTCGGCGCGGCGGAAGGGACCATATGGACGATGCTCTTGCTGCGGTGCGCTTCGTCTGCGGTGCCCTACGACGCCCTAAGCGTCTGCGGGAACTTGGAGGTGGGGAGCGTGGAGAAACCAAGCGTGTAGGCGGCGCCTCGCGATGGAGCCGCGGTGGGACTCGCGGGAGTTACCCTGCGGCGATCGGCATGAAATGATCTTGCCAAGCTCATGTGGGGCTATGCGGGTCCTCGTCAAATACTGCCGGCTCGAGGAGATTGGAAAGGGACCTCCTGTCAATTTGTTTCGCGTCGCGTTAGGTAGCCTTCTACTACTGCGCTTGCTTCTTACCTACCCACTTTTCTGCTTTTCTCTACTGCGCCATCGATTTTTATCATCTTTGCTCCGGGTCGGAGAATAATTGAATAATTATGAAGGTGAAGAACGTGCCATTCCGGCTCAATGCATGGTGGAATACAGAGGACACCGAATTTTGCCCATGCAGCACGTTATCTCCTTGGTCCCAAAGCAAGGTATTTTCTGAGAAATACCGCGTACGCGGAGTACCATCCGCGGCGACGTAATTTATCCCTCGCCAGTCGCCTCGCCCTTGGATCGCTACTCCGCCTCTCCGCGACCATTTCTGCGTGAAATGCCGCAGGTTCGCGAAACGCCGCGTCTCCACGTTGATGAGGTGCACAGGCTCGGAGCCGAACCAGCGCCTCCGCCTCTGCGTAAACGACGAGAGCGCTCTTGTCGCAGCTGTGGGATCCCGAGGTCCGCCTGCAGAGAGGCTAAATATCGATATTGAGTGTGGGTCTGGTCTGGAGCACATTAGTAAATAGATCCGTTATAATTGAAACAATACTTTGTTGCCTGAAAGCACTCTGACAAGCGCGCCAATGTGGTGTCAATCGACCTCCAATGCCTCCCGACTCGATGCACTGCGGCAAATACCACAGCGACGTCGACTCGGGAGGGAGTGAAGGCGCAACACGGCCGATAAGTTGCAAGACGGCTGAGGGGAACTCTGGCGTCGGGTGCAGCACGTTGCGCGCGGGGAGGGACAGCAGCACATAGTGCGAATCCTGCATATCCCGGGCGTCTGCAACGCTCAGGGGCGTCACGGAGATGAGGGCCGCGCAGGGTTTATCGAAGCCGTCGACGCTGGGAAGCGGACAAACAGACAGCTGGGGGGGATAGCAGGGCTCGCCGGGCGCCGGGGCGTGGACAGCAGGAGTATACGCACATCCTGGCACATTGAACAAGCTGCCGCGGCGAGGGACTCCGGGCTGCATTTACGCATGAGGAGCTACGTAGTACGTCCTCGCTCGAGCCTCGCCGAGTCGATTTCAAGGCGCTGGACGTTGAACGGTACGGTATCAGGTCGAGGCTCCCTGCGCCGTGGAGGGTTGGAAGAGTCGGTGATGGTGATGGCCGACCGATTGGAACTCCGCTTGAGGGCGATAATCTTTTGATTCTTGACAACAACCTTGTTGCCTTCTTGTCATACTCAGTCAACTCGTATAAGCAAGCCACACAGACACCCAGCCGCTTGAATATACTGGTGAATTCAGTTTTGTTATCGATTTCGATGACCATGATACGATACCAGTCGGATGTTCAATGGTCGGATGCCGATTGAATTCGAGAACTTGAAGTCGATGCCGTGTGGCAGAGTTCGTGTTTTCAACCCTGAGTCCTTGACTGCAAGTTAACCGCTACTTACTCGTTTGCTTGCGCGCACATTCTCCATAACAAAGTCGTCCAGGTCGGGGAGCATTACACATCGCGAGCTGCGAACAGACAATGCCAGAAGGCGGCGGGTCCCACTGTTAATGCTCGAATTCATTGGAGTGCGTAGTATCGTTATGCTACATAATTAATGATGAATGCGATTGCTGATATCCGTATGCGTCCTCTCTAACTTAGCAATACTAGTCAGACACCCGCCACTAATATCTGCGTGTTCACAACATCAATAGCGACATACAATATTTCCCCCGTGCGTTCCTCGGCGACTCGAATGTTCGAATTATCACTCACGTTCGATTGATATTCATCCCTGTTCAAAAAAACGCTTTTCTCACAAATTATAATACAAGCTGGTTGGCATCTCAGGCGCTTCAGAATGCGCCACTCGAAGGTGCGCTGGATGCCTTTTCTTTCGAATCCATCATGTCCCGTAGTTCCGTCCGCGGCGTTTCTCGTGATAATCTTCCTGGAGCGTAACCGGCTGTTGGGTTCAAGTCCGTTATATCAGCCGTGTCCGTGGTTCCAAATCGCATCCACAGCTGACGCCGGTGCGGAAGCTGCATCCGCTGATATGATGGTGAGCTTTCAATCGCTTGGTATCAACTTGATATGCAGGAATCAGTTCGCACCTTCAAGCATGAGCGTACTCGGCATTATCAGCAAGCCTCGACTAATATCCGTGCGCCGCGGTCGACCTGGGCGACCCGCCTGGCATGCATGCGAGCGCGTTGGTATCTCTGTGACCGGAGACCCAACCGTCTGCAGCGCGGATCGAATCACAGCGAACAGTTTAATTGTGCGCGCCCCAGCATCTCATCGCTCTATTACACTGAGGATTAGCGTTATTGCGATAGCGTCCCTGCATAAACTTACCTGCACCTTCTTTTCCACAGGTAACAATGCACATTGGTTGCGCACTCTCTTTTCAAATCAATGTTACTCTCGCGCTGCAGCTAGGACGAAAGGAAATCCTACGTAATCAGTGGTACAACAGTGGTACGTTTCAAGTTCGTTACTGAGGCATTGAGGAATATGCTGACCACCGTTTTTAAAATTCTGCCAAAAAATCAAACATATCCGCGTCGCTAATGTCTTCACTCCTGGCCGGGTTCATCTTGATCTCTAGCTTTATTCACGTGCGGTTCATAGGACTGAAATTCCTGAAAATTGTGTCAACAATTCGCACTTGCTTTCAGTGAATCTTGGAGCTCCCGATAATATAATCCCTGGCACAGAGATCCATCTCCGACGTCTATCGCAACCCTCAACACTTCATGCGTCCACAAAATTCGAGCTTCTTTGGCGCGCTTTTCCCCACAAGAACATAGCAGACTTCGGCATTTGAGTTCAAGTTCATTCCGACGGTAACCCCCAGACAAGTACGCCTTCTCGAGTTGTCGGGCGGCCTCACTCTCCACCAATTTTCAATCAGCACCATACAGTCCTCAGGGAATTCTACATCTACGCCTTGGCTTTTACTCCACATCGATAGTCACAGCACTTGCCGTTTTTCGAGCGGCCTCGTACTTTCTCCGAGGGCCCAATATCAGCTCCACATTTTATATTGCGCCGACTTGGAACGGAGGGGCCAGGATTATCTCGATCTTCTAACCAGATACAGTCGCCGAATGCCCACGTCGCAGATTATCCCTTATGAAGCTACGCGAAAGACGACTAACAAGTATTATCAAGTTAACAGTTAATACCTTTGCTGTACACTCTGCTTCCAAATTTTGTGAACTTCGTCCAAACGGAACCGGGCGTCTACTGATCAAATCAAACCACCTCGACATTAATCCCTAGTCGGCTTCCAAGTAATAACTCAGACTTGTTCACCAATCAATCTCAATGGTTCTAACAAAAACTTTGAGATTACTAATACCTTGGCGTGCTCCTCCGATTGGACCAGGGCAATCACTACAATCGGTGCTCAGAGGAAGTTCCACCTCTGGTTTTCGAAATCTGACTGCATACATCACAATGCAGATCTTTATCCGCCTATCCAAGCTGGACGCTTTTTTCGTTCTAGGTCCGAACGAATCAATGATAGTTTTCGCGCCCGCTCGTTTATTCATCTTGTCTTTCAGATGCATGGATAATAACTTGATTCAGCCCAATATAAAGTAGTGTCGAATTCTCCAGATCCTAGTTTCGGAATCCAGTTTTTCTGGCTGGAATTTCTCCATTTTGACGGGTTTCCGAACTATGTATCTGATTATCTGATTGCACTCAGAACCCGAACTTCGGGGAGACCTCTGCAAAGGCGTATAAATCTCAGCTAATAGTACGTCGCTCTCTTATGAATTGACTGTATTTCGGCAAGGGATACTACGAAGTTTTACAGTTTTTGAACCACCGAAACCGAGTCGATTGACTGAATATGGAGAAGCTATGTATATCAGTATAAGTTTGCAGGGGGAAATATTGATGCAAACGTGTGAAATAGGGCGACATTTTCCGGCCGAAAGAAGCACAGGGATTGAATTTCGAGAGAGCTGAAGGTTCGTAATCAATACCTCCCGATTTGGACGATATGATTGATGCGCTGATGGCCGCCGCCAAATTGATGGGACAGTAGGCTTCAGACGCCTGCCATCTTCCTTGAATGCTAGTTCGCCTTGGACATCTGTCTCTCTGTGGAATCCGCAGGCATGATACTACCACTGGTGACCAAGAGGTTAGAGGCCCAAGTCCATGGACACGACCAACGGCATCCAAACAGCATCCCGAGAAGTCTGCGGAACCACGAAAGCACATCCATCTCCCACGGAAGCATTCCAATCTCTTCCAAATCAAGTTCTCCCCCCGCCCTCGGAGCGATTTCTCACAGCGGTGTCTAACAATAGTCTTGGCACGGGCGTCTTGGGGCTCTGACATCTGTCTCTTCCGTCCTCCGCTGCGCTCCTCTGTGATATCTTCCCAGTTCTCGAGAAATCTCTGGCTACATGGCTGACAGTGACGTTGTGCCAAATAGGGATACTACCGCGACGGCTCCCTTGAATCAGAATGTCGGATCGCAAGAAAAAGACACCGACAAAGTGAAGCACCGAGACAACCAGCCCGAGCGACCTGCAAAAATATGCGGCTGCACTTGCCGAATCGGCTGCAACTGCAAATGTACTTGCTCTCACCGGGACCACTGTGTCTGTGCAAGGGAGCCCTGCGAAGGAAAATGCGGAGATCGGGTGTCCCGAAACTTGGTGATCTCGATCGATGGCACGTCCAACCAGTTCGGGACCAATGTGAGTAGGTGACGCGAGTAGCAGAAGCTGTTCTTACTTCCGGTAGAACACCAACGTTGTGGAACTTCACAGTCGGGTCCTCAGTGGCGCATCCGCAGAACAGAGCAAATATTATAACTGCGGTATTGGGACTTACGTGCCATACCAAACAAAAACTTCGTTGAAGTACTTAGGGCAACAGGTGGACAGTGCCCTTGACCTGGCCTTCGCACTGTATGTGCTCTACTCGTATTAGTAGCCTGTGTGGGACCGACGGTTATAAACATACGCAGAAATTTCAAAGATATCATCCTCAAGGCGTATCGGTGGCTTTCCCAAATGTATAAACCAGGCGACAAGATATATTTTTTCGGTGAGATTATTTGGTATCTTGGTATCTGACAGAATAATGTTAATGAAGATGAATAGGTTTCTCTCGTGGCGCGTATCAGGTTAGGGCGTTGGCAGGAATGATCGAAACAGTATGTGGACACTTTGACTCTGGCATTAAAAATTTTCAATATTAACATCTGTCAGGTCGGACTCATTGACTCTGGGAATGAAGAACTCATCCCTTTGTTCGTAGCCCTGGTCACCAATTGTTCCGTTGCTGATATGATATGCCAGTGCATACGAAATCTATTTGGAGCGACACAAGGGAGTGGGCAAGTTAATTTTCTCGTATATACATTCCTCCTAATGACCACCGTCCAAACAGTGACTGAGGAGGCCCGAGACATGGCCGCAAACTTCAAAAGGACATTTTCGAGGGATGTCAAAATCCATTTTGTAGGCGCATGGTCAGATTGCATTTCCATTCTTTGTTTTGCTCGTCATACTGATAATCGAACTCCAGGGATACTGTTTCTTCAGTAGGAGTCTTTCGGGATAAACCCCTCCCACTGACACTGTCTTCCCGACACCTTTGCATCTTCCGCCATGCATTAGCCTTGGATGAGCGCCATGTAAAATTTCTCCCGGAATACATCGATGGTGGAGGCTCCATATCACCAGGGGACAACGCCGAAGCTGCTTCAAAGGTGTCCAGCGCCGGTCCAACAAATGTCAAAGAAGTGTGGTTTGCTGGGACTCATTCGGACATGTGAGTGTTGTGTAATCTTTCAGATTAATGTATTCCTTATATTCACAATAGAGGAGGAGGAATACGGAAGAATCTCGACCTTAATCTATCCTCTATTCCCCTTCTCTGGATGGAAAACGAAGCCACATCTGCTGGACTCCGACTACGCCCTCGAACAACGGGAGGCGCATGGAACGTAGAAGACTTGCGTACAAAAGATGATGTGCATGAATCACTCACGGGGGCCTGGAGGGCTCTGGAGTACCTTCCTTTGACACGTTTATCTTTCAATACGGCGCACGCAGTCACTAGGTATGCATGAACACCCAGATAAAAATGGACTGGTAGGCTTATTTAATTGCTAGGACCCCGCACCAAGGAGCTGGTCGTGTTATTGTTCCTGGACAGCACATTCACATATCTGTCGCTTTCAAGAAGGATTATTTTCCTCGAGCGACATTCCTCAAGAATGACACGATCAAATGGGAAGTGTTTGTTGGAAAAGATATCGAAACTGGCACCTTTGAGTGGGCACGTCAGTTAGGAGACAAGGTTGAGATGGATCTGTTTGATGGATCCCTCATGATTGAAGCTGTTACAAAACTCCAAGAACTGTGGGCCAAGGGTGACACCTCTGAACCTGAGGACGAACCCACGGCCGAGACATACGGCAGCACAGCGTACTGGATCAAACGTTTGGAATTCATGGCGCTTTCCGGACAACTGGCAGCCAATTATCTGTCAAAGCTCGCACAGAGCTCCCCAGAGAACACAAAAGAAGTTCGGACTGCGATCGAGTTGTTCCAAAGGCTCCGAATACAGAAACCTGGGACTTTTGATGCGGATGTCGCCACATTGCTGGAATACGACGCCCATCAGTGGGTCGAGCTCAAACAGTGGGATACAGCTCTGCAGACCTACCGGGAGGCGGAAACCATCCGACGGAATAGAGCCATAGCTGATAAGGCTCCGATGCGCGACCTCCAAAGTTTCGCTGCCTGCCTGGAATACATTTCGTTCTGTTGCATCCAGCTAGACTGCGCCGATGAGGCAGTAGCGACGATGCAGGAGGCGGTCGAATTCCGACGACGGATCGCGCGCGGAAAACCAGACCAGGCTCTTGCTAGGTCACTGCGCTACCTAGGCTGGGAGCTGAACACTGTCGGCCGCCACGAGGATGCTCTGCGAACAGACGAAGAAATCGTCGACATTCGTCGCAAGTTTGTCGAGACAGACCCTACCGTCACCAAGGATCTTGCGCAGTCTCTGCGCAATCTCGGATTGGATCTTCGCACCGTTGGCCGCCACGAAGATGCTTTGCACGCAGACGAAGAGGCCGTTGAGCTTTGTCGCAAGCTTGCGGAGACGGACCCCACCGTCACCAAGGATCTTGCGCAGTCTCTGCACAACCTCGGATTTGATCTTCGCGCCGTCAGCCGCCACGAAGATGCTCTGAGCGCAGATGAAGAGGCTGTCGAGCTTCGGCGCAAGCTTGCGGAGACGGACCCTACCGTCATCAAGCATCTCGCAGAGTCCCTGCATAACCTAGGCATCGATCTTTGCGCCGTCGAACGCCACGAAGATGCTCTACGCGCAGACCAAGAAGCCGTCGAGCTTTTTCGCAAGCTTGCGGAGACGGACCCCATTGTCACCAAGGATCTCGCGCAGTCTCTGCACAACCTCGGACTTGATCTTCGCACCGTCAGCCGCCACGAAGATGCTCTGGGCGCAGATGAAGAGGCTGTCGAGCTTCGGCGCAAGCTGGCAGAGATGGACCCCACTGTCAGCAAGGATCTCGCCCAGTCATTGCAAAGCCTAGGCATCGATCTCAGCACTGTCGAACGCCACGAAGATGCTCTATGCGCAGACCAAGAAGCCGTCGAGCTTTTTCGCAAGCTTGCGGAGACGGACCCCACCATCACCAAGGATCTCGCGCAGTCCCTCCATAACCTAGGCATCAATCTCAGCGCCGTCAGCCGGCACGATGATGCACTGCGCGCCGACGAAGAGGCTGTAGAGCTTCGCCGAAGGCTTGCAGAGACGGACCCTACCATCACCAAGGATTTGGCCTGGTCCTTGAACAATTTAGGATATGATTTTCGCAATGTCAACCGCTACGGGGACGCTGCCCGCGCCGACGAAGAAGTCGTCGAGCTTCGCCGGAAGCTTGCGGCCACAGAACCCACTGTCACCAAGGATTTGGCCTGGTCATTGTATAATCTCGGTATAGATCTCCGCCGTGCCGGCCGTTACGAAGATGCCCTGCACGCCGACGAAGCGGCCGTCGAGCTTCGCCGCAAGATTGTCGAAACAGACTCTACCATAACCGAGGATCTCGCAGACTCACTGCAAAACCTAGGTTTCGATTTCAGCGCCACTGACCGCCATGAAGATGCGGTGCGGGTCAATAAGGAGGCTGTCGAGCTTTATCAGACAGTTGCAGAGCGCACTGTAATGATGGAAGCGTACATTGGGAACACGCTGAAGAATCTCGCCACATCCCTCCAAGCTCTGGGTCGCCACAACGATGCCTTGCTTGCCAACGAGAAAGGGGACGAGATTCATCGCAAACTGGCGGAGAAGGATCTCGCGTCCACTGCCTACGTGGTACACGACCTCGCCCTCGATTTCCGCAGTATACGCCGCCACGCCGACGCAATGCGCGCTGAGGAGGGCACTGTTGAGCTATACCGCAAGCTCGTGCAGACGGAGCCCGCCCGCAAAAAGGATCTCAGCGAAGCTCTGGAATTACTTGCGGGGGATTTGCGCGCCCTCGGGCGGGAGGAAGAGGCGGCGCACATCGATGCCGAGGTCATTGAGCTGGAAGACCCGGTTTCGGAGGGGCCCACTGGCAGTTTAGTCCAACCAGCTCCAAGGTACGTTTCAAAGGATGCCGGGTCCGAAGAAAGTCTGATGACAATTCATAGTTTATCGCCAGTGGAGGCGGTTCACGACAGTAGCCAAGAACCTGCAATTGCGGTGATTGAGCTGGAAGGCGAGGGTCCCAGCTTACTGCAAGCCGCAGATCCAGCTCAAAGGTATGTCTCAGGGTCCGGAGTGTAGATGGGAAGAGAGTCTGACGACAATATACAGTCCATCGGCCGCGAATGCGACTTACGAAGGTAGCCAGGAACCTGCAGCAGCCAATGAAAAGAACGACGGAATTGAAGGAGCTCCACCGTAACTAGATCGTATTCACCAGGACAATATCGAGCCTTATGTAGCCTGTTGACGGCGTAGTCCGATGTAGTCGTGTAATCGAGCAGTTGTAATTCATGCAAGGAGAGAGAGAGGCCGAGTGGCGATGCATCAGTCGTTCTTCTCGACTTTACTACCATTTAACGACTTTGACTCACATCTGTTTTCTTCCAACTCGTCTCCTTCCAGTTCTCTCCAGGCTGCTCGCGCGTATTCATTGAACAGCGTTACGTGGGCAACAGCTCTTTCTTGAAAGTGAAAGTGCTGGACGAACGGATTTGACAAGATAAGATGCGAAAGACGCGAAGAGGATAGACACGGATGTGGTCCTGGTATCTCATATGGAGTGTTATAAGGAATGAGGTACGCCTATGGTTTGTATTCTCAGCGGATCCGCCATATTCTTATTAGCGACTACTCGGCCCAGGACGGGAGCTGGGTTCGGTTACGAGCTCCAAGTTTTCCTCGTTGGACTGCACATCGTGGCTCTCTGTATATCGTTACCCTTCCCATGGACCCAGTTCCTTCTCGCCGCGACGCACCTCATCGCGTGGATGATGCTCGATGGTAGCCTCTCCCGTGCTCGCCGTCACGGTCTCGTCGCGCGTTCTGGGGTTGGATAGCGGCCGTATATGTCCTGCTACCGAGAGTCCACGGACAGACACCTTGTCGAGATGGTTTCAGCAATGCGCGGCCGATGGTTTATGGTTAGCGATTAATCATGCTTCCCGTCGTGTCCGAGTCCGTGCAGTCCATGTCCATGATCGACCGACACTTCATGACGCAGCGCGTTCCTTTCGATGTCGCGGTCGTTCAGCAGATGTCTGTCGCGTGTGATGTCCTACTCGGTACGTTTTGTCCGCTCTTTCCTCCTGCTTTAACGCTAAGCTGCCCCACAGATCGGTGAACATAAGTGATGATTGTATTCAATTGTCTTCCAAATACCGATTCAGCGCAAGGCGGCCGTGGATCGCGTCGCATTGGTCCTCCGAATCGCAGATGGGCACACATACGGTTAAGGTGTCCCGTTTTCGCTGCCCAATACGCCCCCGCACGTCCCGCCGACCATCATGCGCTCCTCGGTGACGGGCTAGACCTGAGACTATCGTGGCCGCTCATCGCGGACGTCGCTTGCCCCCGCCGAGGATTCGACTCGCGGGCATTGCGACATTCACGAACCCGCCTGCCGGCCGCTCCCGAGCTGTTGGGCGCGGTGTCGCACTTTTGGCGTAATAGATGACACGATGTCGTCGGTGCAGCACTACATCCCAATACGTTTGCTTGTACCATCACCCACCCCCGGAACCGCCTGCGACCTCGCAGTGCGCACGAACCGCGGCTCAAATGTCCTCATGTTCTTGTCGCATCACGCACACCAAGAGTTGGAGGTCGACTGTATCCCCGCGGCCATTGGGTCCCCCTTCTTTGATCCGCGGTTCTCTGACTCATGTACGCAGACGACGACACCTAAAGTCTCCGTATCCTGGGCGGTGTATATCGTACCGTTTCGAGGCCGGCGAAACTCGCACGTCCTCTCCTTCCACATTCAAATACGCGGCTATATACGATGCTGTTCCCTCAATACACTGCTACGACGTCCCTTAATACACTGCTACGATGCTGCTCCCTCAATACACTGCTACGATGCTGCTCCCTCAATACACTGCTACGACGCCGCTCCATCCCCACCTCGTGCAGCAGCCCCATCCGCACGCAGGCTCCCCGGGCATCTCCAGCATGTTCGATCTCACGTCGTCGATATCCCGTGCCATGTTGCTCGCTGGGGTGGGCGGCGTAGACGAGATCCTTGTACTTATGCGCCGCATACACCACAGCACCCGCCCGACGGCAGGTCTTAGCTATGGCATTGGAGCGGTGCGCAACGGCGGGAGACCCTGATGCCCGTGTCCATGGTGCCGACTGTCTGGGCGTGTCGAGGGAACCCGAAGTTGGAGGCTGCGGAAAAGTCTGACAGTGTGAGTGAAAGCGTGTACTTGCTCGCGCTGAGCCTCGCGAAGTCACCATGTACCGGGGACTCGCCATGCTTTGCGTCAAACGATCTCATCGCGTTACTTGGTCTTGGATCCTATCCTTCTGCCACACTTTTACCTACTTGAGCGCATTTCTTTACATATTCGGGTGTAGGAGTCTTACCACATGTCGGGTGGGGCAGACCGGATTTTTGCAAGGTGGAAAAGTTCTTGTCGAGCTCGTGGCCCGGTGGCCGTCAGTTGCGGTCACACCGCTGAACCTTTTACCACGATGGCACAATGCCTGCGACGGCGATACTCAACCTATTGAAAAGGGTTGAACTATGCATGAACACCCGGTACCACCACCACGAAATTGTCTACATCCTTCGGATTTGGCGCTATTCAAATTTCTGATTTCACAGAAATCAACTTGAAATTTTGCCAGTGCCAGCCACCCGGATACTTAGTCTCTTATAAACAGACGCTACAAATGTTGGTGCTCGTATCTCGCATGTTTATACTAGGGTTCGCACCAGCGCAGCGTGGTTTCTATTTCGTGAATCATCCAACTTTCAGTCAGTCATGCGTTCATACGCAGCGAGCGCTTGCTTGGCTTGAAGAATTTGTGGAGCACACGGAGCGAGCGGCCGCGGAGCTTGCTCAGTTTGCGGAAGAAACAGATTCTATCAATCCGCCCCCGGCAGATCAACTTCGTCTTCAAGTTAGTTACGCTATCAACCATGAGATGAGAGATTATCTCGCACGCCACGACGACAAGTCTGCCATTATCGCTTATCTTTCAGTGAGCATTTATCATTTTTGGTTTTGACCATCTGCAGATCTTTCTTTATGAGTGACGAGGCGCCCGAGAATTCAAATCTCGACCGTGCTCGGAAGAGCGTAACCGTGTTAACGAAACAAGTTGTTGCGCTTCTCCAATCGGTGTCGTCCTCTTCCCCGCTCCGAGCGGAGCATTCGAGGATATTGCTGTTTCGACCGCGTTGGAGAATCTATGCATAAGTTGTGACGCTCTGACTCTTGACTGGAGGGATTTTTGGAGCAGAGCAGAGTCCATGGTTGGGAATAAATTATACAAAGCAGGCTTTGCGAAAACTGTAGGCTTCGGTGAACAACTGGCATGGTAGTAACCTATGTTATTAACATCCTGTTAATAATTGTTATATCAAGGGCCTCCAAAACACCTAAAAAACGCCTGAATAATTGTGAACAACCACCATCTCGGGCAATTAACACTTCAAGTTGTTACGAACTCGAGTTGGCGAGTCCAATCTGTATTTTTACAGAGAGCAGACACAATCTTAGGTTCTTTTTTCTTTTTCCCTAGTCGGTCCCGGACCACGCCTAGAGTCAACATCATCACAGGCTCATCGCATCTAACGGCAGAAACTGTACGCTGGAAATGCACCATCATCAGCAAAAAGAGTGCGTTTCGATCCTGGTTCGCCCTTGTTCGGCGGACTCGGCCAAACAAGCCGAGAACTTGGGTGGAGCGTCTGCGACGAGGTTGAGGATTTCTCCAGAAGACGAGGGATGCGCACTGGATCGACGTCCTCGCTCGAGCCTCGCCGAGTCGCGCTGAACGTGGGCTGAACGGTGCGGTAATCAGGCCATTTCGTGGGCCGTGCAGGGTTGGAAAGCGGGTGGGATGTGCACTGTGGAGGTTCGTTAACGGGATGAGTTGGCAGCCGACGCGGAGGATGACTTAAAAGCACTTGGGCGTATCATGCATAGGGCGACGAGATAAGATAAGATTACACCGACCTTCGGAATTCAACGTAGAGGTATTCATGAAAATCTTCCAACCTGATTCAGAAGAGCCGAAAGGAAAGTCAACACTATTCAGGGTGTCAGGCTGCCCTGGGATAAAGTTCTGTCTAGGGGTCATGATTTTTCGACAGTTACTACGAACTGTTCAATATATATAACGGAAGCCTCTATGTCTTGCCAGCGCCTGTTGATAGGTGATGCCCTCAAGATGTGCCGCCTTCTTGACACACTCCTCGTTTGCGGATGAAACCGCCGCATCGTCAGCATCCAGTTGGCGATTCATACGTACGAGACGCTGGCGGATCACTATTAAATCACGGTGAGACAAGAAAGATGTCTGTTCGTCGAAAAGCACAATACCGAGGGAAAAGATCGTGCTGAGTATGAGCGCGACTAGGGAAATCTCGAACGATTGGTCATATCGGGGACCCCAGCTAGACTTCCACACGTAAGATCCCACCCTGGATTAAATGAGCGTCCGGTGAGAGGAGAAATTGGACAGGCGTACAGGGTTCCTAGGTTTCCCATGCCATTCACGATGCCGATTGTGGCTGCACGCTTTCTACAGGCAAAATAATGAGATACAGAATAGTACGAAATTGGGGATGCATACGATGGCGGCCTGGGAATTGAATTGGAGGCCCAAACGAGAGTCATAGCGCACCCTGTACTGTCCGATTAATACCGCACATATATAAAAATCGCCCACTTACCTGCATCTCCTATGGCAATCAGGAACATGGACAAGTATCGGGGCCCGACCGACATCGTACACAGACTGATAATAAAGCCAACCATCATCGCCCACACCCACACCGAGATATGGAAGAAGCGTTCTCCGGTTCGGTCTACCCAGAGGAATTTGAGGTGGTCGTCGACCGTTGGCTAATTATCTCACCTGCATTCCAGGCACTGACCACGCAAACAATCGCTGCTACGATCCACGGAGGTCTGGGTTGTACTTGACAATCGGTTTTTAGCAAAACAAGGACAGCACATACGTTGTGAGCAGCAATGTGTATGAAGTTGAGAACCCGAATATTTCGGCAAGACTGAGAAGCAATTCTGAAACTCGAACCAAAAAAAAATGGCCTACGCACGTTGGAAAGAAGAGCCCAGCGCTGCGCCCCACATGCTGTGCGACTTCCAGCGTATTTTAAGGTTAGATTCAATAGATCAGAGGGGGTACCCACGAAGCATAATCGAAAAAAGCCAGACCAAAGGGTCCGCTACAGCCTGTTTGAAGCCGTGGAACGGGCTAGATGGCAATTGCGGCATGTCGATAAGAAGAAATGAAATCGAGAGGAACAATCATAACTTACGAGTCGGCTTCGGTATCCTGATCAGCTTCGCCGGCATCTTCAGCTAAGCGGGCTTGAGCTAGACGGCTTTCTTTATCATTTAGCCACCGAGTATCGCGCGGCTGGTAAGTAAGTATTCAGGGATCAGTCACTCAGAAAGGATGTGATATACATAGTCGGGTAGCATCCACCTATATCCAGAATTCAAGAGGCGTAGTATGAAAAGTCGGCAGCAACGTACATGACAAGGAATCCAAAGATGATGGTGGCGCAACCCTAAAGGAGTTTGAGAAGGGAAGGTTATGTTACCGGCATAGATCTAACCTCGATTATAAAAAGCCTAGCACCGGGTATTAAATAAGAGAAGGGAAATACGCAACTGGTGCTTACCACCGCCAGCCAGCTATGCCCCGAGTCCCCTCCATCCGATCAAGGATTGCAGCAGCCAACAACTGGATTCGGATATTGGGTTGAGGTAAATTTCCGACGTCGTAAGATGCTCACCGCTCCAAACGCATTGGCGATGTCAAGGCCAGAGAAAAGGATGGCCGTACGGAATGCCAGTTCCTACGATGAAAGAGTGAGATTCAAAGCTGCAAGAGGGCCAAAGTCGCGCACGTTTTTGGTGTACCAACATGATAAAAGGTAGACGGCTACGGTGGAAAAATAAGGAGATGGAGGTGATCAAAGAGCATGCAATACCTCCAGGATAAAAGGATGCCTTTTGAATCTGAATTAGTTTCGACATTGCGATCGATTGTCATATGTACCTCAAATATACCAGTGAAAAAGCGGCAGGCAAGAATGCCATAATAATCAACTGTCACTCCGGAGAGAGCACTAGTCAGCCCCCATGCAGCAACGCAGCCGCCGATGTAGATTGACGGTCTGGAAGGATTCTTAGTAGCATATAGTCGTCTATGGGATGACACACCTTTTGACTTTGTTTATAATCTACTGAGAGGTTAATAGAGCAGCGAAGGAGGGTGAAATTTCTCCACCATATTCGATGGGGGCTGCCCAAAAGCCAATGTGACAAATAGGACCGACAGGACGACATTGTATTGGAGATCTAACTCAGTTTTATCAAGTCGTCGATATTGTATACGCATTTATTACCTGAAATGCCGAGATCGCGGTCCAGTCCCTTCAGCCGTGCCGTCGTAATAGCGGTTCGCTAGCGTAAAATAAATTAGGTCGACAGAGAAACAGGGGAAATTATACTGACGTTGAGGTAGTTTAGGACATAGATGAGAAAGACCGCGGAGACTAGTCGGATGTCGAGCTTGCGCAGAAGCCTCCGTTCAGCGGCCTGGTATTCCAGAGTTACAATTCCCGCAGTTGCATCGAGCGTGCTACTCCGTGAGTTGGCTGGCGTTTTTTCACGGTCCATGAGGAAGGGGAAAGAGTGGTGGTCGCTGGCTCCCGCGCCCTATGGGTGCTTTAAGTACGATTGCAGCTCTTCGGACCTTCTGAGACAGTGTGGCGTGATCCTGCGATAGGCTTAGTGAGCGGACGGTGCGTACCCTCCATCCACGCATTGAAAGGGAGATTAATAGCTTGTCCAGTTCCTCTTCGAGTTCCGCGGTTCTTTGGAACCCGATCCACATATGCGGTCGGATATACCAGGCCAGTTCCATAGCGAAGAGTGCCAGAGATGGATTCCTGTTTCCAGCGTGAATTAATTCTAGTCGCTGGCGCTCCACAACCTGCTCCACTGTCTCGTCTCGAGGAAGTCATATTCCTCGAAACGGAAACGACTCGGGAGATGTGTGGACCGAGATGAATCGAGATCTCAGTATTATCAGAGAAAATCTGATTGAAAGAATTCGCAAAACGGACGGAAACTGGGAATAGCGTCATCTAGGATTCTGCCACTGCGGGTGGTACGGTGGCATTGACTTCCCTAACTCCGATCCTATAGTGCAGTGGGGCCAAAGTGGGACATCAAGTTCCTCCCCCAAGGCAAGATTCCCCCCCATTTATAGAAGCTTGAGCCGGTGAGCGGATTGCGTGGGTTAGGCAAGGGAGGAGACTCGTGAGGAGAACGCGTCGCGCGAAGGATTGAAGTTCAAGAATCGAAATGTCACGTGAATGGTATGATATTTGGATCACAGGTTCATGTCCGTGATGCCAAGCAACGCGTCGCTTATAATTACCCCTATCTTGCAAGTTTACAAATATGATACCTGCGTATCCACGCCAGGCTCGGGGGTGCCAGAAACATCTTCGCTGTGGTTCCTCGGACTTGCTAGATACCGTGACCCAGTTGCAACTCACGAGTCTGAGTCTGCCGCCCACGTTGATAGTATCGAACGGTTTTTCGCCACCTGAGGCAGCGTTGTAATCCGAGTCCACTGTAGAGAGTATCTAATACTCTAAAGACGCTCAGCTTTTTTTGTGGAACGTCTACGAGAAATCAGTCGAACCCTTCCCGTTTCGAGTCAGACTGCATCTCCACTGGCATACCATGATATCGATGCATCCTCCGTCTTTCACGTACGGCGTGGCCACGAGTCCGGACAAAACTTTTTTCTCTAGTCTCCTATGTCTGAATCTTCATTCGTCCACAATCCAATACGTATATCCCCAAAAATCTTTGCTTGCCTCTTGACCTCCTCCGCCTTTTCGGACACCAAATGTGCATGCATCACGCTATACTCAACGTCGGAGTCCTTTGCTCCGCGGATTGCAATGTATCTTCCTCGGAGATTTGGGCACTGAATCGACGATTCTATCTCATTTATTCAGTCTAACAAATCAAACAATAAAAAAAATCGCGACGCAGCACGAGGCGGTCGTGCAAATACATTCTTTTATTATTGAAAATACTCATCAGGCGCCATCTGTACATGACCCCTGGACAAACACGCACGAGCGTCGGTCACCTGCATGCACAGGCTTTTCGGTCATCCGCATGCAACCACGGCGCCCCCGCGCGTCTTTTGTCTCCCAACCTTCCCCATTGATTTCTTTAAGTTACTGTACAACCCAGAGAAGCGGGTAGAATTTAATGCGTCTCCGAGTCAGCGCTAACGCTCGGGCCTCGCCGCCAATTGTCTGCCCTATGTATTTCACAGCACGCACATCGGGAGGCGGATCTTGCATTGTTCGAAGATCAGCGCAATCCCAATATATCTGCGCGTAACTCGGAGGCGGCGCAGTGGATGGAGATCGCTAGTCACTGGTCGTGCGCGTTGGCATGGGCATGCGTATTTTTTCTACCGCCAACCGAGTCATTCCTTCCTCTCACATTTTCGAGTCATTACCAAGGGTCGATACTTAGATTGATCGTGCCCTGGAAGATGCGTCCAGTCTGCGTGTTTACACGAGTCCCCATCGGGAGCTTATTTTCTTATTGTGCTATCCGTGCGTCGTATCATACTAGGACGCTGGTCCTCGCGCTCCGTCTCACGTCAAACTCTAGTTCTGCTCACCAATTCGCAAGGGCCCAAGAGTGGTATTCCAGGATCCCTGCGTGCTCCGGTGACTTTCTTGGCGTGAGCGCGGATTGCAGCTTGCTTCCTGAAATATACACCACGACAAGTTTACTTCCCGTTCTTTCCTTCCACGCCTGACGCGAAAGAAGACGTTATTTTTCCGATCCGGGGTTCCATCAGGATCAATGAAGGCGCATAATCCCGGGCGGGGACCTACGCGTCGCGCTCTTTTGTCTCCAAAGATGGGTGTTCCCAAAAAGGGCGGCCATCAAATTCCCTATTGTAAGCCGTGGCAGGCCTGCTATTGTGCACCCGAATGCACCCGTGGGACCAGGCACCCCCGCAGACGTGCGGCCCGTGCGCAATTGTGCGCCAAAGACTGAAAGAACAATTAGTGGACGCGTTATAAAAGCTGGAGGGCGACGGGGACGTTCTCCAGTTCAACCGCGCCTTTCGCTCTCCCAGCAACCGAACCGCACTCTCCGCGCTACCCTCACCCTCATCCTCATCCTCATATTCTCAATGGACGCCTTCACCAACATCATCTCCTACTTCGTCGCCGAGCAGGCCGTGGACGCGCCCGAGCTGCCCACCGTCAACGAAGACAAGTCGTCCGGCTCCAGCGGCTCGTGCATCGTTGCATGAGTCCCAGCCTCCATACCATTTCCTATATGACAGCATGATCACGACGTAAGTCTTTCTTTTCACCGCGAGCATTCCCGAACTGACGATTTCGCGTTCTCAGTGAAGCATTATCATTTGTACTATCCACTCACAGCTACCACGTTATAATTAGGCGGGAACTAGGGTTGGGAATTGGCGGTTTGAGGCGATTCGATAGTATTATCATATCTAAAACGTCCTCCCGTACTATATATTCGTTCGATTTCTTGTTAGGAGTTGCAGGGGGAAGGCGGCGGAATTAATACACTCTGGTCATACGTGTCTTTCAAAGGAATCCTGAGCATGAGAAGCACTAAGAAACTTTTCACCTCGGGCAGGAAGCAGCCAGACTGCTCGATTTTTTGTTATCGCGGTGGCGGGAAGCAAGCGGAAACACAATTGGAAATTCACGTGTCGCATCGGGTGTTCCCGGGCCGCCCTCCTTCTCCCGAGTCCCGACCACAATGATGTCCACTCGCGCCCTTGGCTTGGGCGCCCCGCTGCGAAAGACTCTCTTCTCGCCCAGTCTTGGTCAGAGAACTCCTGCCTCTGGTCGAACAACCGCTGACTCTGTCCCTCAGCCCGCAACCAATCCCTCATACGCACCACTTTCGCCAAACGGTGAGCTTCTCCAGGACGAAATTGAGACCGGAAGTCTCATAGATCGCGGAACTTTGAAGGACCGTGCAAACAGAGTCCCTGCCCCCCTCGTCGTCTGCAGAAATCCTCAACAAGCAGCGTCTCCTGCGCCCGTCGAGTCCGCACTTCACCATCTACCAGCCCCAGCTGACCTGGATCGCTTCGATCGCCAACCGTGTCACGGGCGGCGCGCTGAGCGCTCGTGCGTCTTACCCTCCTCTCCCTGCCCTCAATGTCTCTAAACTCCTCATACGCAGTGCTCTACGGCTTCTCCCTGGCCTACCTCGTCGCCCCCGGCACCTTTGACAGCGTGCACGTCGTCGAGTTCGTCGCGGGGCTCCCCGACGCCGTCAAGTACGCCGGCAAGGCGCTCCTCGCCGCGCCGTTCGCATTCCACTCGCTGAACGGCCTCCGCCACCTGTCGTGGGATATGGGCAAATGTGCGTGTTTTTAGCTTTTAGACGATTCGTGCGATGGAGGCTTACGCGGTCGCCAGTTATGAGCATCAAGGGTGTGTATCAGACGGGGTACGCTGTTCTCGCGGGCACGGTTGTCTCTACTGTCGCATTGGTGTTCATGTAGAGTACAAGAAATCCTTTCTCGTCCTGATTTTACTCGAGGGAACGAATGAATCAGTTTCAAGACCTAGCCACCATCGACATTTTGCTACCCACTGCGTCTCGATGCGTCATCAAACATTCCACGTCGTTGTCGTCGCTCAAGTCGGGCGTGAAGGCCCTTGCAAAAGGCCGATTTGACCGGTGCACAATTGGGCGCCGGACTTGGGCTTTCCGACCCAGTCCACAGGTCGGCATACGATAAGACGCCTACGCGGTAAAAAGTAGCGAAAGGCGATAGGGTGCAAACGTAGGTAAGGAAAAAATAAGAGGAGAGTGATATAAAATACAAGACGACTACAAAGCGCGATAAAATAGATTCGAAGCAAAGCATCGTAAGCG
Source organism: Mycena epipterygia (assembly GCA_029281465.1). Lineage (NCBI taxonomy): Eukaryota > Fungi > Basidiomycota > Agaricomycetes > Agaricales > Mycenaceae > Mycena > Mycena epipterygia. The sequence goes on along the minus strand of JARJCQ010000001.1, from coordinate 3,856,071 downwards.
GGCCAGCAGCGCCCTGGACAATCCCCAGTGCTTGGCAATGGCCACGGTGGCCGCATACGGGATCCTCTCCGCGTCGAGCTCTACCGGTGACTTCGCGAGGCCGCCCTCGGGTACATCGCGAGGACGTACATGATTTCGCCCACCCTCATGCTCCTCTGTACGCTCCACCTCCGGGTTCCCGCGCAGACGCTTCACTCGCAGCAAGATAATCGGCACCGCAAACGGTGGAGTCCTCCGCCGCGCACTGTACCAACGAGGAGGCTGCCGCCGCGCGTCGTAAGCTCTTGTGCACAGCGTACGCTGATGCACGCGCGCATATGCACAGGCCTGCGGGAATCCAGCTACGTACGCCTCCCCACACCCAGCGAGCAGTATACACAATCGGCCTTGGGGCATCGGCGGTGTGGTGTCGAGCGTGCTGACGATGCCCGAAGCGGGGATGGCGCTGCTGGACGAGGAGGGAGGGAGCGCGTCGTGGCAGCGCATAGGAACGACGTCGCAGCAGCGTCGTAGCGGCGTATTGGCGGAACAGCGTCGAAGCAGCATATTGAGGGGCGGTATTGTAGCAGCATATCAAGGGAGCGGCATCGTACATGGCAGCGTATTGAGGCAGCGTTATAGTAGCGTATGTGGGCGCTGAAAGAAAGGTTCCCCGGCCTCGAAACGGTACGATATACACCGCCCAAGATGCGGAGAGTTTACGTGTCGTCCGACGTCTGCGTACATGCGCGGGTCAAAGGAAGGGGGAAGACGGACCCGATGGCCGCGGGGAGACGGTCGAACGAACGCCTCCAGCTCGTGGCGTGTGTGATGCGACAATGGCATGGGAGAGTGAGGACGTGGTCCGTAAGTACCGCGAGGTGGGGGGACCCGTCTTGGGCAGGTGGTGTACAAGTGACGGGACAGTGCTGCGCGGAACGTTTATGTGGCCAGACTGCAATACCGCGCCGAATGGCGACGAGTACGCGGCAAGCGCGTCTATCGTGAATAGCGTAACGTCCGGGAGCGACGAGTCGAATCCTCGGCGGGGGGAAGCGACGTCCTCGATGAACGGCCACGGTAGTCTCAGGTCTAGCCCGTCACCGAGGAGCACATGATGGTCGGCGGGACGTGCGGGGGCGTATTGGGCAGCGAAAACGGGACACCTTAACCATATATGCGTGCCCATCTGCGATTCGGAGGACCAATACGACGCGATCCACGGCCGCCTTGCGCTGAATCGGTATTTGGAAGACAATTGAATACAATTATCACTTATATTCACCGATCTGTGGGGCAGCTTAGCGTTAAAGCAGGAGGAAAGAGCGGACAAAACGTACCGAGTAGGACATCACACGCGACAGACATCTGCTGAACGACCACGACATCGAAAGGAACGCGCTGCGTCATGAAGTGTCGGTCGATCATGGGCATGGACTGCACGGACTCGGACACGACGGGAAGCATGATCAATCGCTAACCATAAACCATCGGCCGCGCATTGCTGAAAACATCTCGAGAAGGCGTCTGTCCGCGGACGCTCGGTAGCAGGACATATACGGCCGCTATCCAACCCCAGAACGCGCGACGAGACCGTGACGGCGAGCACGGGAGAGGCTACCATCGAGCATCATCCACACGATGAGGTGCGTCGCGGCGAGGGTCCATGGGAAGGGTAACGATATACAGAGAGCCACGATGTGCAGTCCAACGAGGAAAACTTGGAGCTCGTAACCGAACCCAGCTGCAGCCATGGGTCCTGGGCCGAGTAGTCGCTAATAAGAATATGGCGGATCCACTGAGAATACAAACCATAGGCGTACCTCGTTCCTTATAACACTCCATATGAGATACCAGGACCACATCCGTGTCTATCCTCTTCGCGTCTTTCGCATCTTGTCAAATCCGTTCGTCCAGCAGTTTCACTTTCAAGAAAGAGCTGTTGCCCACGTAACGCTGTTCAATGAATACGCGCGAGCAGCCTGGAGAGAACTGGAAGGAGACGAGTTGGAAGAAAACAGATGTGAGTCAAAGTCGTTAAAGTCGAGAAGAACGACTGATGCATCGCCACTCGGCCTCTCTCTCTCCTTGCATGAATTACAACTGCTCGATTATACGACTACATCGGACTACGCCGTCAACAGGCTACATAAGGCTCGATATTGTCCTGGTGAATATGATCTAGTTACGGTGGAGCTCCTTCAATTTCATCGTTCTTTTCATTGGCTGCTGCAGGTTCCTGGCTACCTTCGTAAGTCGCATTCGCAGCCGATAGACTGTATATTGTCGTCAGACTCTCTTCCCATCTACACTCCGGACCCTGAGACATACCTTTGAGCTAGATCTGCGGCTTGCAGTAAGCTGGGACCCTCGCCTTCCAGCTCAATCACCGCAATTGCAGGTTCCTGGCTAACCACCTCCGCGGGCAATAGACTGTGAATTGTCGTCAGACTCTCTTCGGACCCCACATCCATTTAAACATACTTTTGAGCTGGATCTTTGGGCCCCTCCGAAACCGCGCCTTTCAGCTCAATGACCTCGACATCGATACGCGCTGCCTCTTCCTCCCGCCCGAGGGCGCGCAGATCCCTCGCAAATAATTCCAACTCCTTGCTAAGATCCTTTTTGCGGGCGGGCTCCGTCTGCACAAGCTTGCGGTAAAGCTCAACAGCGCCCTCCTCGGCGCGCAGCGCATCGGCATGGCGGCCTATGCTGCGGAAATCGAGAGCGAGGCCGTGCACCACGTCGGCAGTGGTGGCGGGATCTGTCTCAGCTAACTTGCGGTGAATCTCGTCACCTTTCTCGTCGGCAAGCAAGGCATCGTTATGGCGGCCCAGCGCGTGGAGGGATGTGGCGAGACACTTCAGTGTATTGGCAAGGTCCAATTGCATGTTTACAGTGGACTCCACAACTTTCTCATAAAGGTCGACAGCCTCCTCATTGACCCGCACCACATTTTCATGACGGTTCGTTGCGCAAAAATTGAAACCTAAGTTTTGCAGCGAGCCGGCGAGTTCCTTAGTGACGCTGGGGTCCGTCTCCGCCAGTTTGCGGCGAAGCTCGACAGCCTCTTCATCGGCGCGCAGAGCATCTTCGTAGCGGCCAACAGCGCGAAGATCAAATCCTAGGCTGTCCAGGGAGTAGGCAAGATCCTTAGTGACGGTGGGGTCCGTCTCCGCAAGCTTGCGCCGAAGCTCGAGAGCCTCTTCGTCGGCGCGGGCAGCGTCCCCGTAGCGGTTGACATTGCGAAAATCGTATCCTAGGTTGTGCAGGGACCAGACCAAATCCTTGGTGACGGTGGGGTCCGTCTCCGCAAGCTTGCGACGAAGCTCGACGACTTCTTCGTCGGCGCGCGCAGCGTCCCCGTGGCGCTCGATACCGCGAAGATCATATCCTAGGTTGTGCAAGGACTGAGCCAAATCCTTGGTGACGGTGGGGTCCGTCTCCGCAAGCCTTCGGCGAAGCTCGACAGCCTCTTCGTCGGCGCGCACAGCATCTTCGTGACGGCTATCGGCGCGAAGATCAAATCCGAGATTGTGCAATGAGTCGGCGAGATCCTTGGTGACGGTGGGGTCCGTCTCAGCCAGCTTACGGTGAAGCTCAATGGCCTCTTCGTCGGCACGCAGCGCATCTTCGTGGCGTTTGACGGCGCGAAGATCAACGCCTAGGTTATTCAGGGACTGCGCGAGATCCTTGGTGACGGTGGGGTCCGTCTCCGCAAGCTTGCGACGAAGCTCGACAGCCTCTTCATCAGTGCGCACAGCATCTTCGTGCCGGCTGACGGCGCTGAGATCGGTGCCTAGGTTGTACAGGGACTGCGCGAGATCCCTGGTGATGGTGGGGTCTGTCTCAGCCAGCTTGCGACGAAGCTCGACAGCCTCTTCGCCGGCGCACACAGCATCTTCGTGCCGGCCGACGACGCTGAGATCGACGCCTAGGTTATGCAATGAGTCGGCGAGACCCTTGGTGACAGTTGGGTCCGTCTCCGCAAGCCTTCGGCGAAACTCGATAGCCTCTTCGCCGGCGCGCGCAGCGTCCCCGTGGCGTTTGACAGCGAGGTTATCCAGGGCCTCCGCGAGATCCTTGGTGACAGTGGGGTCCGTCGCCGCAAGCTTGCGACGAAGCTCGACAGCCTCTTCGTCGGCGCGCACAGCATCTTCGTGCCGGCTGACGGCGCGAAGATCCCATCCGAGAATGTGCAGTGACTGGGCAAGATCCTTGGTGACGGTGGGGTCCGTCTCTGCAAGCTTGCGATGAAGCTCGACGGCCTCTTTGTCGGCGCACAGAGCATCTTTGTGGCGGCTGACGGCGTAAAGATCAAATCCGAGATTGTGCAGGGACCAGACCAAATCCTTGGTGACGGTGGGGTCCGTCTCTGCAAGCTTACGAAGAAGCTCAACAGCCTCTTCGTCAGCGCGCACTGCATCTTTGTGCCGGCTGATGGCGCTGAGATCAATGCCTAGGTTATGGAGGGACTGCGCGAGATCCTTGGTGATGGTGGGGTCCATCTTCACAAGCTTCCGGCGAAGCTTGACGACTTCTTCATCGGCGCACGCAGCGTCCCCGTGGCGCTTGACACCACGAAGATCAATCCCGAGATTGTGCAGTGACTGCACAAGATCCTTGGTGACGGTAGGGTCTGTCTCGACAAGCTTGCGACGAAGCTCGACGACTTCCTCGTCGACGCGCAGCGCATCTTTGTGACGGCTGAGAGCCCGAAGATCATATCCTAGATAGTTCAAGGACTGGACCAAATCCTTGGTGACAGTGGGGTCCGTCTCTGCAAGCCTTCGGCGAAGCTTGACAGCCTCCTCATCAGCACGCACCGCATCTTCGTGCCGGCTGACGGCGCTGAGATCAATACCTAGGTTATGCAGGGACTGCGCGAGATCCTTGATGACGGTGGGGTCCGTCCCTGCATGCTCGCGACGAATTTTAACCGCTTCTTCGTCGGCGCGGATAGCATCTCCGGGGCGGTTTACAGCGCGAAAATCATATCCGAGGTTGTGCAGTGACTGGGCAAGCTCCTTGACGATGGCAAGGTCTGTCTCTGCTAGCTTGCGGAAAAGTCCGACCGATTCTTCATCAATGCACATCGCTTCCTCGTGGCGGCCAACAGTGCTCAGCTGGTAACCTAGGTTCATCAGTGACCCAGCAAGAGCCTGGTTTGGTTTTCCGTGCGCGATCTGTCGTCGGAATTTGACAGCCTCCTGAATCGTCGCTAGTGCCTCATTGGTCAAGTCTTGCTCTAGGCAGCAGAAGTAAATGCTTTCCAGGCAGGTAGCGAAACTCTGGAGGTCGCGCATCGGAGCCTTATCAGCTATGGCTCTATTCCGTCGGATGGTTTCCGCCTCCCGGTAGGTCTGCAGAGCTCTCTCCCATTGTTTGAGCTCGACTAACAGACGGCCCTCGTGTTCCAGCAATGTGGCGATATCCGCATCAAATGTGCCAGGTTTCTGTAGTTGGAGCTTCTGGAACAACTTGATCACAGTCCGAACCTCTCTCGCATTGTTCTCTGGTGAGCTTCGTGTGAGCTTTGACAGATAATTTGCTGCCAGTTGCCCGGAAAGTGCCATGAATTCCAAACGTTTGATCCAATATGCTGAACTGCCGGCTGTGGGTTCATTCTCGGATTCAGAACTGTCGCCTTTTGCCCAAAGCTCATGGAGTTTTGCAACAGCTTCAATCATGAGGGATCCATCGAACAGATCCATTTCGACCTTTTCTCCTAACTGACGTGCCCACTCAAAGGTGCCAGTTTCCATATTCTTCCCGACGAATGATTCCCATGTGATGTAGTTATCTTCAAGAAATGTTGCTCGGGGAACGTAGTCCTTCTTAAAGGTTACAGAGATGTGAATGCGTTGCCCAGGAACAATAACTCGACCGGCCCCCAGGTGTGGTGTCCTATTAATTGCATTAGTCAATGAGTTTATTTTAATCTAGCGAGTTTTGCATACCTGGTGACATTCTGAGCCGTGTTGAATGCTAAACGTGTCAGAGGGAGGTGCTCCAGTGCCCGCCAGGGCCCTGTAAGTGATTCATGCACAGTATCCTCACGCAAATCTGCTATGTCCCAAACACCTCCCTCAGGTCGAGGGTCTAGTCGAAGTCCTGCAGATGTGGCCTCATTCTCCATCCATAGAAGGGGCACAGACGACAAATTGAGGTCGAGATCCTTTTCTATTCCTCCTCCTCTGTGAGTGAGATGTTTGATAAGTAGAAGAATAAATCAGTGCGACAACACTCACATGTCGGAATGAGTCCCAGCAAACCATACTTCTTTGACATTTGTTGGACCTTGACTGGAACCAGTTTTGACTTGGGCCTCCGACAACAACGAAGCTCCACCATTGACATATTCTGGGAGGAACTTGACACGCCGCTCGTCCAAGGCCAATGCATGGCGGAAGATACAAATGTGCTGGGCAGACAGCGTCAATGGGAGAGGTTTTCCCCGAAAAACTCCGACGGAAGAAACAGTATCCCTGGAAATCAACGATCAGCATTGAGCCGACCAGATGACAGAGACATAATCCGACCAGGCCCCCACGAAATGGATGTTGACATCCCGCCTCGAAAATGTATTTTTGAAATTTTCAGCTATTTTTGCGGCATGTGGCGTCTCTGTCGAAACAATTGTCAGTCGATGATTGTATTTCTACCGAGCTAATGCACTTGCCTACTCCCTTGTGTCGCTCCAAATAAATTTCGTATGCACTAGTCTTTAGTATCAGCAACGAAACTCCCGGTAACTAGCACCACAAACAAAGGGATGAGCTCTTCGTTCCCTGGGTCAATGAGTCCGACCTGCCAAAGGATGACTTTAACGAGGCTGAATCAATGTTAATCAAGCTCTTCGACATACAGTTTCGATCATTCCCGCCAATGTCCGAACTTGATACGCGCCTCGGGAAAAACCTATTTGTCTCGATTAATACTATTTCATGAGATACTGAGATATCTTACCAAAGAAAAATATCTTGTCTCCAGGCTTGTATGTTTGGCAAAGCCACTTGTATGCCTTGAGGATGATGTCCTTGAAATTCCTTATATATTTGATCACTAGTCAGTTTTAGACAGACAATTAAGCTTGTAGAAAACTGACAGGGCAAAAGCCAGGTCAAGTGCATTGTCCGTCTGTTGCCCCCAGTATTTCAATGAACTTTTGATTTGGTATGGCACGTAAGTCCCGATTCCGCAGTTGTAATATTTGCTCTGTTTTGCTGATTCCCCGCTAAGGACCCGGCTATGAAGTTTCACAACGTTGGTGTTCTAACGGAAGTGAGAAAGGCTTTCACAGATACAGAATCAACTACTCACATGTAACCCAAATTGATTGGATGTGCCGTCGATCGAGATCACCAAGTTTCGGGACACCCGATCTCCGCATTTTCCTTCGCAGGACTCCCTTGCACAGACACAGTGGTCTCGGTGAGAACAAGTGCATTTGCAGTTGCAGTCAATTCGGCAAGCGCAACCGCATATTTTCGCAGGTCGCTCCGGCTGGTCGCCTCGGCGCTTCGCTTTGTCGGCGTCTTTTTCTTGCGATGTGACATTTTGATTCAAGGGGGCCGTCGCCGTAGCGTCCCTCTTTGGGACAGCATCACTGTCAGCCATGTAGCCAGAGATTTCTCGACAACTGGGAGGATCACAGAGAGGAGCGCAGTGGAGGACAGAAGAAACAGATATCAGAGCCCCACGACGCCCGTGTCAAGACTATTGTTACTGTGAGAACGCTCTGAGGGCGGCGGGAGAACTTGATTGGAAGAGATTGGAATGCTGCCGTGTAAGATGGATTTCAGACTTCTCGGGAGCCAATCTCTTGGTCACCGATGTGTCATGCCTGCGGATTACCACAAAGAGACAGTTGTGAGGGCGAACTAGGATTCAAGGAAGATGGCAGGCGTCTGAAGCCGAGTACTCGTGTCCATGGACTTGGGCGTCTAATCTCTTGGTCACCAGTGGCGGTATCATGCCTGCGGATTACCACAGAGAGACAGTTGTCCAGGGCAAACTAGGATTCAAGGAAGCGGGCGTCTGAAGACTGACCCATCAATTTAGCGACCATCAGCGCATCAATCATATCGTCCAAATCGGGAAGTATTGCTTCAGCTCCGAATTCACCAATCCCTGTGCTTCTTTCGGCCGGAGAATGTCGCCATAGTTCGCACGTTGGCATCGTAATTTCCCCCCTGCAAAGTCATACGCGTACGGTGATACATAACTTCTCCATATTCGATCAATCGGCTGAGGACTCGGTTTTGGTGGTTCAAAAACTGTAAAACTTCGTATCTTTTGCCGAAATCCAGTCCATTCATAAGAGAGGGACGTACTGCTATCTGAGATTTATACCCTACGGAGATTTCCCCGAACTTCGGTTTCTGAGTGCAATCAGATACATGGTTCGGAAATTGTCAAAATGGACAAATCCCAACCAGAGAAATGGAGTCCAACACTATGATCTGGAGAATTCGACACTAGTTTCTATTTGGCTCTCGACTCACGCTGTTCTCCAAACATCTGAAAGACGAGATAAATAATCGAGCGTGCGCGAAAACTATCATTGATTTGTTCGAGACCTTAGAACGAAGAATGTGTCCAGTTTGGATAGGCAGATAAAGATCCGCATTGTGATGTATGAAGTCGGATTGCGAAAGCCAGAGGTGGAACCTCCTCCGTGTACACTTACCACCGATTGCAGTGATTGCCCTGGTCCGAGAGGAGCACCCGCCAGGTATTAAGGTTTTTTTCGCGCCTCCCAGAGTTTGTTAGAACCGTTGAGGTTGATTGGTGAACAAGTCTGAGTTATTACCTGGCAGCTGACTAGGGATTAATGTCGAGGTGGTTTGATATAGCGGACGCTCGATTCCGTTTGGACGAAGTTTAGAAGCGAGCGATTTGGAGCGTATAGCGAGGGTGATGAATTGGAAATTCGAATTATCTTTCGGGTAGCTTCGCGAGGGATAATCTGCGAAGTGGGTGTCCGGCGACTGTCTCTTAGACTGGTTAGAATATCAAGATAACTCTTTTCCCGTTCCGAATCGTGCGTTGCAATTTTACCAAGTCCTCGCGGAGGAAACGTTGAACCTGTGAATTTTGAAAGTACGAGGCCTTTCGCAAAACAAGGAAAAGGGCAGGAGCTGTGAAAATTCACAGGCGGTGGCAGCGCAGAGTAAAAGCCAGGGCGTAGATGCAGAATTCACCGACGACTGTACGGTGCTGATTGAAAACTGGCGGAGAATGAGGCTACCCGACAGCTCGAGAACACGTCTATATATCGTGGTTACCGTAGAAATGTGCTCTCAGATGAAGCGCTCTGCTATGTCCTTGCGGGGAAAGCGCGCCAAGGAAGCTCGAATTTGTTGATGTGTGAAGTGTAGGATTTGAGGGCTTCGGTGGACGTCGGAGATGGGGTCTCTATGCTAGGGATTAATATTATCGAGAGCTTCAAGGCTTACCGATAGCAAGTGGGAATTGTTGTCCGATTGACCAGCCCATGTAACAACTGGAGATCAAGTTCAACCCGGGCCAGCGACGACATTCGTGATGCGGATATCTATGTTTTAATCTTGGAGTTAATTGACATAGCTTGAAACGGCAGTATTCTCCTCAATATCGAACTTGAAAGCGATTTGGCGTTGATCACGTAGGATTTCCGTTCTTCCCATTGGCAGCTGCAAAGCGAGAGTAATATCGGTGTTCCTAAAAAAAAAAAGACGCAACCGATGTGCATTGACACCTCTGCAAATGCAGATGCAGGTAATTTTTATGCAGGGACGGTGCCGGGACATCCAATAGTGCTAGTGCTGACCGCGATAGAGCGATGGGCGCACAAAATACCTCGCGCAAAACTATTCGCTCCGATTCGATCCAAATTGCAGATGGTTGGGTCTAGATACCAACACGCTTGGAGTATGTGGGCGACGCATTGCTATTCGTTCCAGGACGACCGCGTCACCGCGGTGCGCATTAATCGAGGCCTGGCGAAAATGCTGAATACCGTGACGCCCACGTTTGAACGCGCGAATTTGTTTCCTGTGTATCAAAGAGATGGTAGTCGGCATATTAGTAGCGTAGAATCCGCGCGTTACCAGGTTTGGATGAGGTCTGCCGCTGCAAGCGATATGCATGCAATGTAGTGTAGTGCAGGACAGCGGACTTGAACGCAATCGCTCCAGGAAATATTATCTGAGAAAGGCCCCGGGCGGGACATCAGAAATGCGAGAGGCAAAATGTTCAACGCACCTCCAAGCGGCGCGTCCTGGAAGCGGGTGAAGCGCCTGCAATACGATCGCGAGACTAACCAGCTCGAGAGGTTTTTTGAAAATTCAGCAGGGCGAAGTTTGCAAACGCGGATGATAATTCGTTCGTTCCTTGGGTTCTATCTCGTAGCGGGCCCGTGAAATGCGCTCATGAGCATCGGTTATGTCCAGCACGGCGATACACCCGGGCGATGCATTCAAAGCATTAAGCGGGCCCATCCCCGTTTTCTGCCAGTAGAATTTATTTGAATACTACGTACCGACTTGCTGGACGACCCGGTTCTGAAGAACGTTAAAATTAAGTAAACGGAACCTGTCTTGCAAAGCTCTAAACTCCAGCGGAGGCTCTCTGCGTGGCAGGAGATACTAAAAACTTTGAATCCAATTATTATTCACCCTCCTGGCCATCGACAATACAGCCGCAGACTCACCGCATCTGCTGCATACTTGTGGGTTGTTTATGACCTACGTTTATCCTGCAAGTACGCAACGAGGATGTTGTGAGTAGGGAGGAGAGTTGCGGTCATCAAGCGGAGTTGCAGTCGTTCGGCCATCACCGACTTATCCTTGCTCACTCCCACAAAACCGATTTTTGAAGAACGTCGCTCGAGCTATTCCACCATTGGGTCTTGTGAATCTATTACAGGGTATGTGCCTTGTACGTCGAATGGACTCCCATAGACTCGCCGCCTACAATCCACGTCCTACGCGCATTCCAGGAATGAAGAAACCTCCGGCTGGATATCGCACCGACTCGCCGAGGCTTGTGCGCGCGCAATCTGCGCCCATCGTTACTGTCCGTGCATCCCGACTCGGAGGCGTGTGTACGCCCGTTGCTTGGCAACAGTGCCAGGCTCGACGCGCCCGGGCCGTCTCGCGCTGCCTCCCCTCCTGCACCTTGTGTCCGCTGTGATCCACGGCGGTCTGTTGCAGGTGTGCGGTATGCGCACGGCTCTCCTCGCGCAGCGTGCAGCATCCGCGAGCCCCGGCAACGTGCACCTCGACTGTCTCGCGCTGCGCCTTCATTCCCTCCCGAGTCGCGGTCGCTTTGGCAATCGCCGCAGTGCTTCGAGTCGGGAGGCATTGGAGCTCCATGGTCCGGCTTTTTTGACCCGCAAGTATCATTTCGATTCCGGACAGCCATACTCACTCTTCTCCGGTCGTATACTTTGACCCTTTTACGCTCAAGATTCGGCGCTTCGGGACTGCGTTCAATGAACCCCGCTTACTCCAGTCCTGCAGCATTGCACTTTTGCATCCAAGACATTCCGATCGCTGTCAGTACGGCCGTTTCCCAGTGAAATGGCCGTAGAGGCGAGTGGGCAGAATAATTCCGACGTCGCGGATGGCGTCCCGCCTACGGTCCAAAACCTCCACGTCGACGCGATACGGTTTTGGAAGGGTGGCCTTGGAACGAAGCTGCGAAGGCGGAGGAAGGCGGCCGGAATAAGGCCTTGGCTGATATAAAGGCACGAGATACGTACAATAAAGTCTCCTACAACAAAAATGTAACGAAAAACAGGGTGTCATAGGTAGAATAGGAGAAAAGATACGACTACAACGTCCACCCAAGGCGGAAATCCCCTTTATGATTCCCTTGAGCCGGTAGTCCTCGGCCACCACAAACGCGGCTCGGGTCGAGCTCCGCAGCGGTTTCGCGAGGTTTCGCGAGGTTTCGCCCGTCCTCCGAGCACCTCGCACGTTTCACCTCCGGGTTCGCTCAGCCCCCGCAGACAAAAGATAACCCTGCGTGCGGTACGCGGTGCGCGCAGATGGTGGCGGTTGACGCCAGGCGCGGATTCGCGTATTCTGGCCGCTGCTGTATATAGCGTACGCCAGGGCATGTCGCGAATCGCCCTTACGCCGTCCCACACCCAGCGGGCAACGCGGTTGTGCGATCGGGCGGTTAGCGCTAGCGCTGCGCTGGAGGAATTGGGGCATCGGCAGTGCCACGGGGCGCGCGCGATTTGGGCGGGTCGCGCTGGGGGAGGTCGGGAGGTTGGCGTGTGGGAGGGGGGTGAGCTGCGCGAGTAGATGGCCCAAGGCTGCGAGCGGGGCTGGGCTGAAGGACGAGAGAAAGGAAGCGTGCACGCACGGCGCGCACTTGACGCGCAAGGAGCGAGCGTGCGGCCTCGATGCCGTGGTGCAATGCGCATCGCATGTAGTGGTATCGAAAGGCACAGCGACGTATCGACCATTCTGCGCAGATTGATCATGATAAGTAAGACGGCTCTGCGATTCAAAAGCAAAGACAAACCCGGTGGAACCGCGCTCCATCTCTTGGTGTGAGCGTACGGGGATATCTACATCGCGCTATGTATCTTGGGCAGGGCAAGTAAAAGCGTGCCGGGCGGAGTGCTGCGCCACGACGTCGCGAGGTTTATTGGGCCAAATTGCAGGACTCTTCATGCGACAGCGCTGGGACAGCGAGGAGCGCGGGACGGCCACGTCACGGGTGGATGATATCATCCGTGGATCACGCTCGATGGCCGGGCGAGGACGCGCGGGCAAGCCGCCCATCTGGGCGTGCGGCGAGATGTGCTGGGCGTATCGGTCGGCGAAACCTGGGCATCCTGTGGCCGCTATGGAATCCAATTGCGACTTCCGCTGGATGTCTCTGAACCGGGAGGTGGAACCATTGATCTGTGGGGAAGCTTAGCGTGCAAGCAAGAGGAAAAGGTGGAGGAGACGTACTGTACGTCGGACATGCGACATCTGGCGACGAAATCGGGGACGACGAGGTCGGTGGTCGAGCGTGGGGATCGCCTGCGCGTATCCGGCGTGAAGCAGGGTTATTTAGCCGCCAAGCAGTCCTTGCTATCCCGCGTGGTGAGCGGACGCCGATAGCAGGACGTATCTGGCCGCTATCAGTCCCAGGGCGTGCGACCAGACGAGCGGGCGAGACCATCCAAGCGATGGTAGCATCATCCATGCAATTAAGTGAGTCGCGGCGAGAAGGAGCTTGGCAAGGTATCGATATCCAGAAAGCCACGATGTGCAGGCCAACGGCGAAAACTTCAATGGAGTCGTAACCGAGCCCCAGAAAAGATGGGATAGGTCTTGCTATCGGCCAAGACTCCATGGCTATGGCTCATCCTGAGCAGTTCCAGTCAGAACATGACAGAGACCTGGGGAATACAAACTGCGGGCGTACCTCGTGCCTCTAGCCGCGTATGGACAGCGATAGTGTGGATACCAAGCAGGATCGCCTCCGTGTGTATGTGGACTCTTGACTTCTCAATTCACGAGATTCGTTTGTAGCAGCTCCGTCTCATGTGCGGAACATTCGTGACAAGTGTGGCACGAAGACTGCGAGTTATTGCGCACGCAAGGACCTCTGTTGAATGAACGCCCGGGTAACATCGACAGGATTGAGATGCGAGGTTGGAAGCCAAGGAGCGAAAGTATGTAGACCTGAAGTGGTGAAAGTCAGGAAGAAAGACTAATCATCACCGCCACTCTCGCTCTTCTCTTGCAACGACGTCCTCACTCTGCATATACACTTTGATCACAATTGCTCTCGACTACACGACTACATCGGATTACAACGTCACTGGCTCGATATTGCGGTATCATAAACGCGAAAAAAAATCAAGATGGACTCCCATTTTCAGTCCCTTCAACCTCCTCGTTCTTTTCATGGCCTGCTTCTCCAAGTCCTTGCCCCGCTGTTGCAGATTCGGGGCCACTTTCGTGAACCGCCTTCGCGGTTGGTGAACTGTGAATTGCAATGAGCTTCTCTTCTAATCTACGCGTCGCTTGAACGTACCCTTGAGCTGGATCTGTGGCTTGGATTAAACTGGGTACCTCCGAAACCGTGTCTTCCAGCTCAATGGCCTCGGAATCGACGCGGGCCGCCTCTTCCTCCCGCTCGAGAGCTCGCAGATCCCCCGCAAGTAATTCGAGAGCCTCCCTGCGAGCGGGCTCCATCTGCACGAGCTTGCGGTAAAGCTCGACAACGCCTTCCTCGGCGCGCAGCGCATCTTCGCGACGGCCTATTTTGCGGAAATCTGTAGCGAGGTCATGGACCACCTCGGCAGTCGACACGGGGTCCGTCTGGGCCGCGATGAATTTCCTCCCCTTTCTCGTGGGCAAGCAAGGCATCAATGTCCCTAAACTCCTCATACGCAGTGCTCTACGGCTTCTCCCTGGCCTACCTCGTCGCCCCCGGCACCTTTGACAGCGTGCACGTCGTCGAGTTCGTCGCGGGGCTCCCCGATGCCGTCAAGTACGCCGGCAAGGCGCTCCTCGCCGCGCCGTTCGCGTTCCACTCGCTGAACGGCCTCCGCCACCTGTCGTGGGACATGGGCAAATGTGCGTGTTTTTAGGCTATTCGTGCGTGCGACGGAGGCTTATGCGCGGGCGCCAGTTATGAGCATCAAGGGCGTGTATCAGACGGGGTACGCTGTTCTCGCGGGCACGGCCGTCTCTACTGTCGCATTGGTGTTCATGTAGAGTACAAGAAATCCTTTCTCGTCCTGATTTTACTCGAGTGAACGAACGAATCAGTTTCAAGATCTAGCCACCATCGACATTTTGCTACCCACTGCGTCTCGATGCGTCATCAAACATTTCACATCGTTGTCGTCGCTCAAGTCGGGCGTGAAGGCCCTTGCACTTGCCCTTGCAAAAGCCGATTTGACCGGTGTACAATTGGTTCTGCAATCTTCGGGCGTCGGACTTGGGCTTTCCGACCTGGTGAAGTCCAAAGCACGAGCTACGATCAGACGCCTACGCGGTAAAATGTAGCGAAAGGCGACAGGATGTAAACGTAGGCAAGGAAAAAATAAGCACATAATGGAGAGTGATATAAAATACAAGACGACTGTAGCACGATAAGATAGATTCGACGTAAAGCATCGTCAGCGGGCCAGCAGCGCCCTGGACAATCCCCAGTGCTTGGCAATGGCCACGGTGGTCGCATACGGAGATCTTCTCCGCGTCGAGCTCTGCCGGTGACTTCGCGAGGCCGCCTTCGGGTACATCGCACCTCGGGTCCATCGCGAGGAAGTACATGCTTTCGCCCACACCCTCATGCTCCTCTGTACGCTCCACCTCCGGGTCCCCGCGCAGACGCTTCACTCGCCGACTTGCGGCAGCAAGATAATCGGCACCGCCAACGGGGGAGTCCCCCGCCGCGCACCGTACCAACGCCAGCGCCGAGGAGGCTGACGCCGTGCGCCGTAAGCTCTTGTACACAGCGCACGCTGATGCACGCGCGCGTAAGCACAGGCCTTCGGGAATCCAGCTACGTACGCCTCCCCACACCCAGCGAGCAATATACACAATCGGCCTCGCGGCATCGGCGGTGTGGTGTCGAGCGTGCTGACGATGGCCGATGCGGGATAGTGCTACTGGACGAGGAGGGAGGGGGTGGCGTCGTGGCAACGCATAGGGAGCGACGTCGTAACAGCGTCGTAGCGGCGTATTGGCGGGGCAGCATCGACGCAGCATATTGAGGGGGCGGTATCGTAGCAGCATATCAAGGGAGCGGCATCGTACATAGCAGCGTATTGAGGCAGCGTTATAGTAGCGTATGTGGGCGCTGAAAGAAAGGTTCGCCGGCCTCGAAACGCTACGATATACACCGCCCAAGATGCGAAGGCTTGACGTGTCGTCGTCTGCGTAAATGCGCGGGTCAAAGGAAGGGGAAGACGGACCCGATGGCCGCAGGGAGACGGTCGAACGAACGCCTCTAGCTCGTGGCGTGTGTGATGCGACGATGGCATGGGAAAGTGAGGTCGTGGTCCGTAAGTACCGCGAGGTGGGGACTCGTCTTGGGCAGGTGGTGGTACAAGTGTCGGAACACAGTGCTGCACGGAACGTTTGTGTGGCCAGACTGCAATACCGCGCCGAATGGCGACGAGTACGCAGCAAGCACGTCTGTCGTGAATAGCGTAACGCCCGGGAGTGACGAGTCGAATCCTCAGCGGGGGCAGGCGACGTCCTCGATGAGCGGCCACAGTCTCAGGTCTAGCCCGCCACCGAGGAGCGCATGGGCAGCGGGACGTGCGGGGACGTATCGGGCAGCGAAAACGAGACACGACGCCCAATTGCGATGCTGTCCACGGCCGACATGCGCTGAATCGGCATTTGGAAGACAATTGAATGCGATCTGTGGCAGCATAGCGTTAAAGCAGGAGGAAAGAGCGGACGAGATGAACCGAGTAGGACATCACCCACAAATTGGAATTTGGACTCGGAGCGATGGAACAAGTAAAACGAGATGCAACTCGGATTGATGCCACTCTGCCTCTACACATAATTACCACTGCTCGATTACACGACTACATCGGACTACGCCGTCAACAGGCTACATAAGGCTCGATATTATGCTGGTGAATGCGATCTAGTTACGGTGGAGCTCCTTCAATTTCCTCGTTCTTTTCATTGGCTGCTGCTGCAGGTTCCTGGCTACCTTCGTAAGTCGCATTCGCAGCCGATAGACTGTGGATTGTCGTCAGGCTCTCTTCCCATCTACACTCCGGGCCCTTGAGACATACCTTTGAGCTGGATCTGCGGCTTGCAGTAAACTGGGACCCTCGCCTTCCAGCTCAATGACCACTGCTGCAGGTTCCGGGCTACTTTCGTGAACTGCCTCCGCGGGCGAGAGACTGTGGATTGTCATCAGACTTTCTTCCCATCTACACTCCGGGCCCTTGAGACGTACCTTTGAGCTGGATCTGCGGCTTGCAGTAAGCTGGGACCCTCGCCTTCCAGCTCAATGACCGCTGCTGCAGGTTCCTGGCTACTGTCGTGAACCGCCTCCGCTGGCGATAAACTATGAATTGTCATCAGACTTTCTTCGGACCCTACATCTATTTAAACGTACCTTTGAGCTGGATCTTTGGGCCCCTCCGAAACCGTGCCTCTCACCTCAACGGCCTCGGCATCGATACGCGCAGCCTCTCCCCCCCGCCCGACGGCGCACAGATCCCCCGCAAGTAATTCTAGCGCCTTGCTGAGATCCTTTTTACGAGCAGGCTCCGTCTGCACGAGCTTACGGTAAAGCTCGACAGCGCTTTCCTCGGCGCGCAGTGCATCAGCGTGGCGACCTATGCTGCGGAAATCTCGAGCGAGGACTTGGAATCCGGAAGTGGTCGACGCGGGATCTGTCTCAGCCAGCTTGTTATGGATGTTAGCGCCTTTGTCATGAGCACTCAACCCATCGTCCTGGCGGCCGACAGCGTGAAGGGATGTAGCGAGACTTTGCAGTGTGTTGGCAAGTTCCAATTCTGTCCATACAGTGGGCTCTACAATCTTCTGATAAAACTCGACAGCCTCTTCACTGGCCTGCACCGCATCTGCGTGGCGGCCAGCGGCGCTGAGATCGAAACCTAGGTTTTGCAGGGAGTCTGCGAGATCCTTGGTGACGGTGGGATCCGTCTCCACAAGTTTGCGACGAAGCTCGACTGCTTCCTCGTCGGCGCGCACCGCATCCACGTAGCGGCTAGATCGGCGAAGATCAAATCCTAGGTTGAACAGTGACTCCGCAAGATCCTTGGTGACAGTGGGTTCTGTGGCCGCAAGCTTCCGGTGAAGCTCGACGGCTTCTTCGTCGGCGCGGGCAGCGTCCCTGTAGCGGTTGACATTGCGAAAATCATATCCTAGGTTGTTCAAGGACCAGGCCAAATCCTTGGTGATGGTGGGGTCCGCCTCCGCCAGCTTGCGGCGAAGCTCAATGGCCTCTTCGTCGGCACGCAGCGCATCTTCGTGGCGTTTGACGGTGCGAAGATCAACACCTAGGTTATGCAGTGACTGCGCGAGATCCTTGGTGATGGTGGGGATTGTATCGACAAGTTTGCGATAAAGCTCGATGGCTTCTTCTTTGACACCTAATGCATCTTCATGGTGGCCAAGTATGCTGAGGTCAACACCGAGGTTTTGTAGTGATTCGGCGAGATTCCTGGTGACAGTGGGGTCTGTCTCTGCAAGCTTGCGATGAAGCTCAACCGCTTCTTTGTCGGCCCGTGCAGCGTCCCCGTGGCGGTTGACGGCGCAAAGATCAATGCCTAGGTTATGCAGGGAATTCGCAAGATCCATAGTGACAGTGGGATCCGTCTCCGCAAGCTTGTGACGAAGCTCAACAGCCTCTTCATCAGTGAGCAGAGCATCTTCGTGCCGTCTGACGGTGCTGAGATCGATGCCTAGGTTATGCAGGGACTGCGCGAGATCCCTGGTAACGTTGGGGTCCGTCTCCGCAAGCTTGCGACGAAGCTCCACAGCTTCTTCTTTGACACCTAATGCATCTTCATGGTGACCGAGTATGCTGAGGTCAACACCAAGGTTATGCAATGAGTTGGCGAGATCCTTGGTGAAGGTGGGGTCTGTCTCAGCAAGCTTGCGGAAAACTCCGACCGATTCCTCATCAACGCGCAAGGCATCCTCGTGGCGGCTGAGCTTGCTAAACTGGTAGCCTAGGTTGGTCAGTGACGCAGCAAGAGCCTGGTTTGGTTTTCCGTGTGTGATCCCTCGTCGGAATTCGATCGCCTCCTGGATCGCCACGAGTGCCTCATTGGCCAAGTCTAGCTTTGTGCAGCACAAGTAAATACTTTCCAGGCAGTTCACCAAACTTTCCAGGTCGCGCATAGGAGCTTTATCAACCACGACTCTAATCCGTCGGATGGTTTCCGCCTCCCGGTAGGTCTGCAGAGCTGTGTCCCACTGTTTGAGCTCAACCAACCGATGGGCGTCGTATTCCAGCAATGTGGCAACATCCGCATCAAAGGTCCCAGGTTTCTGTATTCGGAGCCTCTGGAACAACTCGATTGCAGTCCGAACTTCTCTCGCGTTGTTCTCTGGGGAACTCCGTGGGAGTTTTGACAGATAATTGGCTGCCAATTGTCCGGAAAGTGCCATAAATTCCAAGTGTTTGATCCAGTACGCTGTGCTGCCGTATGTCTCGGCCGTGGGTTCGTTCCCGGGTTCAGAGATGTCACCCTTGGTCCACAGTCCTTGGAGTTTCGTAACAGCTTCAATCATGAGGGATCCATCAAACAGATCCATCTCAACCTTGTCTCCTAACTGACGGGCCCATTCAAAGGTGCCAGTCTCGATATTCTTCCCGACAAATGATTCCCATGTGATGTAGTTATCTTCAAGAAATGTCGCTCGGGGAACGTAGTTCTTCTTAAAAGTTACAGAGATGTGAATGTGTTGCCCAGGAACAATAACACGACCAGCTCCTCGGTGCGGTGTCCTAATAATTGCATGAGTCGACAAGTTTATTTTAATTTAGTGGGTTTGCATACCGGGTGACATCCTGGGCTGTACTGAATGATAAACGTGTCAGAGGAAGGTGCTCCAGAACTTGCCAGGGCCCTGTAAGTGATTCATGCACCTCATCCCTATGCAAGTCTGCTATGTCCCATACACCTCCCTCAGCTCGAGGGTCTAGTCGAAGTCCTGCGGATGTGGCCTCATTCTCCATCCATAGAAGGGGCACAGAGGATAAATTGAGGTCAAGTTCTTTTTCTATCCCTCCTCCTCTGTGAGATGTTCAATAAGTAGAGGGATAAATCAGTGCAAAGGCACTCACATGTCAGAATGAGTCCCAGCAAACCACACTTCTTTGACATTGGCTGGACCTTGGCTGGAACCAGTTTTGACTTTATCCTCCAGCAACAGCGAGGCTCCACCATTGACATATTCTGGGAGGAATTTTACACGACGCTCGTCCAAGGCCAATGCGTGACGGAAGATGCAAATGTGCTGGGCAGACAATGTCAGCGGGAGAGGTTTCCCCCGAAAAACTCCAACAGAAGACACAGTATCCCTGGAATGCAATGATCAATATGATGGTCAGAACAGAGGAGACATAATCTGACCAGGCCCCTAGGAAATGGATGTTGACATCCTGTCTCGAAAAAGTATTTTTGAAATTCTCAGCTATTTTTGCGGCATGTGGCGTCTCTGTTGAAACAATGGTCATTCAATGGTTGTACTTCTACCAAGAGAATGTACTTGCCTACTCCCTTATGTCGCTCCATATAAATCTCGTAGGCACTATTTTTCAGTATCAGCAACAAAACTCCTGGTAACTGGACCACAAACAAAGGGATGAGCTCTTCGTTTCCAGGATCAATGAGCCCGACCTGCCAAAGGATGACTTTAACGAGGCGGAATCAATGTTAATCAAGCTCTTCGACATACTGTTTCGATCATTCCCGCCAACGTCCGAACTTGATACGCGCCTCGGGAAAAACCTATTCGTCTCGATTAATACTATTTCACGAGATACTGAGATATCTTACCAAAGAAAAATATCTTGTCTCCAGGCTTGTATGTTTGACAAAGCCATTTGTATGCCTTGAGGATGATATCCTTGAAATTCCTTAAATATTCAATCACTAGTCAGTTTTAGACAATTAAGCTTGTAGAAAACTGACAGCGCAAAAGCCAGATCAAGGGCATTGTCCGTCTGTTGCCCCCAGTATTTCAATGAACTTTTGATTTGGTATGGCACATAAGTCCCAATCCCGCAGTTGTAATATTTGGTCTGCTTTGCCGATTCCCCGCTGAGGACCCGGCTATGAAGTTTCACAACATTGGTGTTCTAACAGAAGTGAGAAAGGCTTTCACAGATGCAGAATTGACTACTCACATGTAACCCAAACTGATTGGATGTGCCGTCGATCGAGATCACCAAGTTTCGGGACACCCGATCTCCGCATTTTCCTTCGCAGGACTCCCTTGTACAGACACAGTGGTCCCGGTGAGAACAAGTGCATTTGCAGTTACAGTCGATTCGGCAAGCGCAGCCGCAGATTTTCGCAGGTCGCTCCGGCTGGTCGCCTTGGCGCTTCGCTTTGTCGGCGTCTTTTTCCTGCGATGTGGCATTCTGATTCAAGGGAGCCGTCGCTGTAGCGTCCCTCTTTGGGACGGCATTACTGTCAGCCATGTAGCCAGATAGTTCTTGACAACTTGGAGGATTACAGAAAGGAGCACAGCGGAGGACGGAAGAGACAGATTTCAGGGCCCCAAGACGCCCGTGTCAAGACTATTGTTAGACATCGCTGCGGGAACGCTCTGAGGGCGGCGGGAGAACTTGATTTGGATAAGATTGGAATGCTGCCGTGTAAGATGGATGTCAGACTTCTCGGGAGCTAATCTCTTGGTCACCAGTGGCGGTATCATGCCTGCGGATTACCACAGAGAGACAGTTGTGAGGGCGAACTAGGATTCAAAGAAGATGGCAGGTGTCTGAAGCCGAGTACTCGTATCCATGGACTTGGGCGTCTAATCTCTTGCTCACCAGTGGCGGTATCATGCCTGCGGATTACCACAGAGAGACAGTTGTCCAGGGCGAACTAGGATTCAAGGAAGCGGGCGTCTGAAGACTCACCCATCAATTTGGCGACCATCAGCGCATCAATCATATCGTCCAAATCGGGAAGTATTGCTTCAGCTCCGAATTCACCAATCCCTGTACTTCTTTCGGCCGGAGAATGTCGTCCCAGTTCCCATGTTGGCATCGAAATTTCCTCCCTGCAAAGCCATACGCGTACGGTGATACATAACTTCTCCATATTCGGCCAATCGACGACTCGTCGGTTTCGGTGGTTCAAAACGGTAAAACTTCGTATCTCTTGCCGAAATCCAGTCCATTCATAAGAGAGGGACGTACTGCTATCTGAGATTTATACTCCCCTGCGGAGATTTCCCCGAACTTCGGGTTCTGAGTGCAATCAGATACATGGTTCGGAAATTGTCAAAATGGACAAATGCCAACCAGAGAAATGGAGTCCAACACTATGATCTGGAGAATTCGGCACTATTTTCTATTGGTTTAAATCACGTTAGACAAGATAAATAAATGAGTGCGCGAAAACTATCATTGATTCATTCGAGATCCAGAACGAGTTCAGACAGGCCGAAATTAAGTCAAAGATCCGCATTGTGATGTGTGTGTGAAGTCAGATTGCGAAAATCAGAGGTGTAACCTTCTCGGAGTACGATTACCACCAATAAGTGGGCATTGGGCGACGGTATCTGGTTAGACCATTAAGATAACCCTGTTCCCGTTCCGATTCGTACGTTTCAATTTACCACATCCTCGCGGAGCTAACGTTGCACCCGTGAATTTTGGAAATACGTGGCCGTTCACAAAACAAGGAAAAGGGAAAATGCTGTGAACATCGACAGGCGTAGATACAGAATTCCCCGAGGACTGTACGATGCTGATTGAAAACTGGTGGAGAATGAGGCCGCCCGACAGCTCGAGGAGGCATACGTATATCGGGTTACCGTAGAAATGAACTCAGATGCCGAGGTCTGCTATGTCCTTGCGGGAAAAAGGTGCGCCAAGGAAGCTCGAATTTGTTGATGCGTGAAGTGTAGGATTTGAGAGTTCCGATGGGCGTCGGAGATGGGGTCTCTGTGCCAGGGATTAATATTATGGGGAGCTCCAAGGTTTGCTGATAGAAAGTGCGATTGTTGGCACAATTTTCGGGAGTTTCACCCCTATGAACCGCGCATGAATCAAGCCGGATATCAAGTTGAACCCGGGCCACGAGCGACGACATTAACGACGCGGATACTTGTATTTTAATCTTGCAGTTATTCGACAGAACTTGAAGCGGTGCTCAGTATCTTCTTCGATGCCTCAGTATCGAACTCGAAAGCAATTGGGAACGTACCCCGGATGGCATGGGATTTCCTTTCTTCCCAGCTGCAGAGCGAGAGTAATATCGGTGTTCCTAAAATAAATAAAAAAGAGAACGTAACCGATGTGCATTGTCACCTGTGCAAATGCAGGTGCAGGTACGTTTCATGCAGGGACGGTGCCGGAACATCCTGGGCCGCAATAATGCTAATGCTAACCGCGATAGAGCGATGGGCGCGCAAAATACCTCGCGCAAAACTATTCGCTCCGATTCGATCCACGCTGCAATGGTTGGATCTCTGGTCCTGGAGTATATCTCGGAGTATGCGGGCGACGCATTGATATTCGTTCCAGGACGACCGCGTTACCGCGGTGCGTATTAGTCGAGGCCTGGTGAGAATGCTGAATACCGTGACGCCCACGCTTGAACGCGCGAATTTGTTTCCTGCATATCAAGAAGCTGGTAGTCGGCATATTAGTAGCGTAGAATCCGCGCGTTACCAGGTTTGGATGAGGTCTGCCGCTGCAAGCAATATGCGTTCAATTTAGTGTAGTGAAGGACAGCGGATTTGAGCGTAACCGATCCATGGATCCAGAAAATATTATCTGAAAAATGCCGCGGGCGGGATATCAGAAATGCGAGAAGCAAAGTGTTCAATTCACCTCCAGCGCGGCGCGTCCTGGAAGCAGGTGAAGCACCTGCAAGCAATACGTTGAACGCGAGACCAACCAGCTCGAGAGGTTTTTGAAGAGAAATTTGCAAGTGTCGTGCAGACGCGAGTAATAATTCGTTCGTTCTTGCGTTTCTATGTCGTAGTGAGCCCGCGAAAGGCGTACATGAGCATCGGTCTCACGTTTCCAGGATGCTGATGCACCACGCGGTGAATTCAAAGCATTAATCGGGCACATCCCGTTTTCTGCCAGTAGAATTTATTTGAATACTACGTACCAACTTGCTGGACGACCCGGTTCTGAAGAACGCTAAAATTCCAATGAGGACTTAAGCAAACGGCACCTGTCTTGCAGCCAAGCTGTAAACTCCAGTGGGGGCTCTCTGCGTGGCAGGAGATACTAAAAACTTTGAATCCAATTAATATTCACCCTCCTGGCCATCGTCAATACAGCCGCAGACTCACGCATTTTCGCTGTATACTTGTGGCTTGGTTATGGCCGACGATTATCCTGCAAGTACGAAACGAGGAGAGGATGTTGGGAGTTGGGAGGAGAGTTGCGGCCATCAAGCGGAGTTGCAATCGTTCGGCCATCACGGACTTGTCCTTGCTCACTCCCACAAAACCGATTTTTGAAGAACGTCGCTCCACCATTGGGTCTTGATTGTGAATCTATTACAGGGTATGTGCCTGGTGCATCGAATGGGACTCCCATGGACTCGCCGCCTACAATCCAAGTCTCCAGGAATGAAGAAACCTCCGGCTGGATATCGCACCGACTCGCGAGGCTCATGCGCGCGCAATCTGCGCCCATCGTTACTGTCCGTGCACCCCGACTCGGAGGCGTGTACGCCCGTTGCTTGGCAACAGCGCCAGGCTCGACGCGCCTGGGCCGCCTCGCTGCCTCCCCTCCTGTACCTTGTGTCCGCTGTGATTCACGGTGGTCTGTTGTAGGCGTGCGGTATGCGCACGGCTGTCCTCGCGCAGCGTGCAGCGTCCGCGAGCCCGGCAACGTGCGCCTCGACTGTCTCGTATGCATGGTCGCGCTGCGCCTTCATTCCCTCCCGAGTCGCAGCCGCTTTGGCAATTGTCTCACCGCTTCGAGTCGGGAGGCGTTGGAGCTCGTTGGTCCGGCTCTTTTTGACCAGCAAGGATCATTTCGATTCCGGACAGTCATACTCACTGCCCTCCAGTCATATAACTTGGTCCATTGCGCTCAAGATTCGACGCCTTGGGACTGCGTCCAATGAACCCCGCTTACTCCAGTCCTGCAGCATTGCACTTTGCATTCAAAGCGTCCCGATCGCTGTCAGCACGGCCGCGTGTCCCAATGAAATGGCCATAGAGAGGGAGCCATAATTCCGATCTGGCGGATAGCGTTCTGCCTACGGTCCAAAACCTCGGCGTCGACGCGATATGGTTTTTTGAAGGTGGCCTTGGAACGAAGGCGGCCGGAATAACGCCTTCGTTTGCTGATACAAAGGGACGAGATACAATAATTTTTGTACAACAAAAATGTAACCGAAAATAGGGTGTCGTAGGTAGAATAGAAGAAAAAATAAGACTGCAACGTTCACCCAAGACCACTCAACGCGGAAATCCCCTTTATAATCCTCGGCCACCACAAACGCGGCTCGGGTCGAGCTCCGCGAGGTTTCTCCCGTCGCTGGTCGCCTCCATCGTGACCGAGCCTCGCACGCGTTCAGTCTCTCCGCACGTTTCACCTCCGGGTTCCCTCAGCACGCACAGACCAAGCGCACCGTCGGTGCGGTACTCGGCGCGGTAACGCAGATGACGGTGGCGGCTGAGGCCTGGCCTAGCGCGGATTCGTGTATTGGGGCCGCTGTTGTACAGCGTACGCCAATGCATCCTCGCATCATTCGCGAATCGCCCCTACGCTATCCCACACCAGCGGCCAACGCGGTTGTGCGATCAGGCGGTTAGCGCTAGCGCTGCGCTGGGGAAATTCGGGGCATCGGCAGTGCCACGGGGCACGCGCGATTTGGGCGGGTCGCGCTGGGGAAGGTCGGGACGTTGGCGTATGGGAAGAGGGTGAGTTGCGCGAGCAGAGGGCCCGAGGCTGCGAGCGGGGCTGGGCTGATGGACGAGAGGGAGGACGCGGCGGAGGCGTGCACGCACGGCGCATATTTGACGCGCATGGAACGGGCGTGCGGCCTCGATGGCGTGGTGCAATGCGCATCGCACGTACTGGTATCGAAACGCACAGTGACGTATCGGCCATTCTGCGCAGATTTAAGTAAGACGGCGCTGCGAATCAAAAGGAAAGACAAACCCGGTGGAACCGCGCTCCATCTCTTGGTGCGCCTGGTACGTATGAGCGCACGGGGACATCTGCGTTGTATGTTTCTTGGGCGGAGAAAGTAGAAGGTCGTTCCGGGCGGAGTGCGTGCTGCGTCACGACGTCGCGAAGTCTATCGGGCCAAATTGCAGCGCTTCTCACGCAACAGCGCAGGGGCAGCGAGGAGTGCGGGGCGGGCACGTCGCTCGTGGATCGTAACGTCCGTGGGTTGAATGTGTAATATAAAAGTCCGATGAGTAGGCGAGGACGCGCGAGCAAGCCGCCCATCTGGGCGATGATCTCGGGTCTGGGCGTGCGGCGAGATGTGCTGGGCGTATCGGGCAGTGAAACTTGGGTGTGCTGTAGCCGCCACGGAATGCATGCGCGACTTCCGCTGGATGTCTCTGAATCGGGATAATCGCTATATTCCATTGCTCTGCGGGGTAGCTTAGCGTGTAAGCACCAGGAAAGATCAGACGAGACGTACCGACTACAACATCAGCCGCGGCATCTGGTGACATCGGAATCGGGGGCGACGAGGAACCACGCTCCGCCACAAGGTGGCGGTGGTCGAGCATGGTATTGACTTGGGTGTGACAGTCGTGGGCCATATATGATCAAGCACGCTTGCGACGTGAGCCAGTGAAGGTCTCTGGCCGGTAGCATATATGCGTCCCAGAACGCGCGACCAGACCGTAACGCGAGTACGGGCGAGACTACTATCCAATCGATGGTAGCATCGTCCACGCGATGAAGTGAGTCGCGGCGAGAAAGAACTTGAGAGGATATCGATATCCAGAAAGCCACGATGTGCAGAAGAACGACAAAACCTCGAGCTCGTAACCGAACCCCAGGAAGGATGGGATAGAGTCTTGCTAACTGCCCCAGACTGCATGGTTACGCCTGAGTAGTTCCAGTCAGAATATGACAGACGTATGGAGAATACAAACCGCGGGCGTACCTCGAGTAACCTCACTGCGAGTTATTGCGCACGCAAGGACCTCTGTTGAATGAACGCCCGGGTAACATCGACAGGATTGAGATGCGAGGTTGGAAGCCAAGGAGCGAAAGTATGTAGACCTGAAGTGGTGAAAGTCAAGAAGAAATAATGGTCAGTCTCGTTAACCAGGCTTTGTGCCGAGCGACTCTCAAATGAGAAGCGTCTTTACAAAGGCCATCCCCACTCGCTCTTTTCGACGTCTCAGCCTCTCTCTCTCTGCATATACCTGGATAACAATTGCTCTCGACTACACGACTAAACCGTCACTGCAGGTTAAGGCTCGACATTGTATCCTATACGCTCTGTGCCGAAATTACGATTGACTCCCATTTTCAGTTCCTTCAACCTCCTCGTTCTTTTCATCGCGGCCTGCTTCTTGCCCCGAGGCTGTTTCAGGCTCCGGAGTTTTGTGAACCGCGTCCGGGGACGATGAGCTGCGAATCCAGGGCGTCAGGATCTCTTCCCATCTACACATCCCTTGAGACGTACCTTTGAGCTGGATCTGCGGCTTGCAGCAAACTAGGGCCCTCCAAAGACGTACCTTCCAGCTCAATGACCACTGCTGGTTCCTGGCTATTTTGGTGAACCACCTCTGTGGGCGATAGACTGTGAATTGTCGTCAGACTCTCTTCGGACCCTGCATCCTTTGAAACGCACCTTGGAGCTGGATCTGCGACCTGAATTAAACTGGGCCCCTCCAAAGCCGTGTCCTCCAGCTCAATGACCTCAGCATCGATGCACGCTGCCTCTTCCTCCCGCCCGAGAGCACGCAGATCCCCCGCGAGTAATTCAAGAGCCTTACTTAAATCCTTTTTGCGGGCGGGCTCCGTTTGCATAAGCTTGCGGTACAGGTCAACAGCGCCCTCGTCGGCGTGCAACGCGTCGGCGTGGCGGCCTATGCTGCGGAAATCTGCAGCGAGAGCGTCCATCCCGGCGCCAGCGAGAGTAGGATCGGTCTCGGCCAGCTTGCGATGCATGTCAGCGCCTTTGTCATGAGCGCGCGACCCATCGTCGTGGCGGTCCAGAGCGTGGAGGGAGGTAGCGAGACTTTGTAGTGTGTTAGCGAGGTTCACTTTAGCGAGATTGCCTTCCGTCATTGCAGTGGTCTCCGCAACTTTCTGATAAAGTTCGACAGCCTCTTCATTGACCCGAACCGCATCTTCGTGGCGATTAACAGCGCTGAAATCGAAACCTAGGTTCTGCAGTGAGTCTGCGACATTCTCGGTTATGGTGGGGTCCGTTTCCGCCAGCTTGCGACGGAGCTCAACAGCCTCTTCATCTGCGTGCAGTGCATCTTCGTAACGGCAGACACGGCGGAGATCTATACCGAGACTATGTAATGACCAGGCCAAATCCTTGATGGCGGTGGGGTCCGTCTCCGCAAGCTTTCGGCGAATTTCAACGGCTTCTTCGTTGACGCACACTGCATCCCCATGGCGGCTGACAGCGCGGAGACCCCATCCTAGGTTTTTTAGTGACCTGCCGAGATCCTTGCTGGCAGTGGGATCCATCGCCGCAAGCTTGCGATGAAGTTCAACGGCTTCTTCGGCAGCACGCACCGCATCTTCGCGGCGGCCGATGGCGCTAAGGTCGCCGCCTAGGTTGAGCAGTGTGTTAATGAGATCCTTGGTGACGGTGGGATCCGTCGTCGCAAGCTTGCGATGAATTTCAACGGCTTCTTCATCGGCGCGCAGAGCATCTTCGTAGCGGCTGAGAGCGCGAAGATCAAATCCGAGGCTATGCAGTGAGCCCGCAAGATCCTTGGTGATACTGGGGTCCGTCTCAGCCAACTTGCGACAAAGCTCAACAGCTTCTTCGTCAGCATGCAGCGCATCTTCATGACGGCTAACGGCGCGAAGATCCATGCTTAGGTTGTGCAGGGACCAGGCCAATTCCTTGATGATGGTGGGGTCCGTCTCCGCCAGCTGGCGCCAAATTTTAACGCCTTCTTCCTCGGCGCTCACCGCATCCTCGTAGCGACCGACGGCGTGGAGATCGATCCCTAGGTTGTGCAATGACTGGCCGAGATGCGTGGTGACGGTGGGATCTGTCTCCGCAAGCCTGCGCTGAAGCTCGACTGCTTCTTCTTCGGTGCGCAACGCCTCTTCTTGGCGGCCGACGGTGCGAAGCTCGAGTGCTAGGTTTCCCAACGACCAGGCCAACTCCCTGGTGACGGTGGGGTCCGTCTTCGTAAGTTTGCGCCAAAGCTCGGCGGCTTCTTTGTCAGCTTGCGACGCCTCTTCGTGGCACCCAACGGTGCTAAGCTGGTGGCCTAGGTTGTACAGTGACCTAGCAAGAGACTGGTTCGGTTCTCGTGTGATCCTTCGTCGGAATTCGACCGCCTCCTGAATCGCTGCGAGTGCCTCGCTAGCCGCCCCGTCTATCTCTTTGGAACAGAAGAAAATATTTTCCAGGCAGGCCGCCAAACTTTCGAAGTCCTGCTTCGGGGCCTCATCAGCTGTGGCTCTATTGCGTCGAATGGTTTCCGCCTCCCGGTAGCTCTGGAGAGCTCTCTCGTGCTGTTCAAGGATGAAAAACAGACCGGCCTCGTGTTCCAGCAACGTGGCGACATCCGCATCGAAGATGCTAGGTTTCTGTATTTGGAGTCTCCGGAATAAATCGATCGCAGTCCGAACGTCTCCCGGGTTCTCCGGTGAGTTCCGCGCGAACTTTGACAGATAATTCGCTGCTAGTTGCCCGGAAAGCGCCATGAACTCCAAACGTTTGATCCAATAAGCAGAACTGCCGTGTCTCTCGGCCGTGGATTCGTTCTCGGGTTCGGAAGTATCACCCTTGGCCCAAAGTTCTTGGAGTTTTGTAACAGCTTCAATCATGAGGGACCTATCGAACAGATCCATTTCGACCCTGTCTCCCAGCTGACGCGCCCAATCAAAGGTGCCAGTTTCAATATCCTTTCCAACAAATGATTCCCATTTGATCGTGCCATCCTGGAGGAATGTCGCTCGAGGAGAATACTCCTTCTTGAATGCGACAGATATGTGAATGCGCTGCCCAGGAACAATGTCACGACCAGCTCCCCGGTGTGGTGTCCTATTAAGTGATTGCATGAGTCTACCAGTTCAGTTTCATCTGGGTCACGCATACCTAGTAACTCCGTCCGCCGTATTGAAAGATAGATGTGCCAAAGGAAGGTACTCCAGAACCCGCCAGGCCCCCGTGAGCGATTCATGCACGTCATCTTTCGTGCGCAAGTCTTCTAAGTTCCATGCACCCCCCGTGGTTCGAGGGCGTAGTCGTAGTCCAGCGGACGAGGCCTCGTTTTCCATCCATAGAAGGGGCACGGAGGACAGATTGAGGTCGAGATTCTTTTTTATTCCTCCTCCTCTGCGAACACAGTATAGGTAAGGTAATGTATGAATCTGAAGTCATACGACGCTCACATGTCCGAATGAGTACCAGGAAACCACACTTCTTTGTTATTCGTATTGTTCTCCGACATCGAGCTTCCACCCTTGATGTATTCTGGGACGAATTTCACACGACGCTCGTCCAAGGCTAATGCATGGCGGAAGATACAAAGGTGCTGGGCAGACAACGTCAATGGGAGAGGTTGCCCCAGAACGACTCCGACGGAAGAGACAGTATCCCTGGAATTCAAGAATCAGCATGACGAGCACAACAGAAAAAGGAAACATAATCTAACCAGGCGCCTACGAAATGGATTTTGACATCCCTTGAAAATGTTTTTTTGAAATTTGCGGCTATTTCGTGGGCCTCTTTGGTCACTGTTCTCGACGGCGGTCATTGCGTGAAGTTCATATTCAGATAATGAACTTGCCCACGCCCTTGTGTCGCTCCAAATAAATTTCGTATGCACTAATATTAAGCATCAGCAACGGAACAGTCAGCGATTAGGGCCACAAACAAAGGGATGAGGGCTTTGTTCCCAGATTCGATGAGCCCGACCTGCAAGGCGGCCATTTTAACGAACCAAAATCGGTATGAATCAAGCTTCTACTTACTGTTTCAACCATTCCCGACAACGCTCGAACCTGATACGCGCCTCGGGAGAAGCCTACTCATCTCGATTAATGCTATTTCACGAGGTACTGAGAGATCTCACCGAAGAAAAATATCTTGTCTCCAGGCTTGTACATTTGACAAAGCCATCGGTACGCCTTGAGGATGATGTTCTTGAAGTTCCTGCGTATGTTCAACCATCAGTCAGTGTCACTTCAGGGCCGACGGATGAAAACGAACAGGGCAAAGGCCAGGTCAAGGGCGTTCTCTATCTGTTGCGCCCAGTATTTCAATGAAGTTTTCATTTGGTACGGCACGAAAGTTCCGATTCCGCTGTTGTAATATTTTCTCTGCTCAGCCGTTTCGTCACTAAGGACCCGACTGTGGAGTTCCACAACGTTGGTATTCTGACGGAATGAGGAATGAGAACAGATTCAGTTACTATCACGTCGACTACTCACATGGGTTCCGAACTGGTTGGACGTGCCGTCGATCGACATGACCAAGTTTCGCGACACCCGATCCCCGCATTTTCCTTCGCAAGGGCCCTTTATGCAAACACAGTGGTCCTGGTGAGCACATGTGCATTTGCAGTTACAATCGATGCGGCAAGAGCAGTTGCATATTCTCGCAGGTCGCTCCGGTTGATTGCCTCGCTGTTTCGCTTTCTCGGTATCTTTCTCCTTCGATGCGACCTGCTGACTCAAGCGGGCCATCGCCGTAGCATCCCTATTCACGACGTCGCTGTCAGCCATGCAGCGAGAGGTGATTGGGATTCTCGAGAAGGATCGTGCAGGAGCTTTCCAGGACGGAAGTTGAAGAGTCAGAATTTAAGAACTCGAATCGTTGCCAGCGCGGCAGTGGTTCGTAATCTGCCATTGAAAGGTACAATTGCCAACTGTCCAATTAACTTTGTCCCAGGAGGCGGTAACACAAAGGCACAACTGGCACCAAGTATAATACTTATGTGTTTCTCGAGATTTCTGAGTCGCGGTCGAAAGCTGAGCCTCTAATTGAACATCCTGCAAATACAAAGAAGTTGAAAGGAGGATTGATTCGTCGTCAACTCAGATTCAAGCGGAGTTTCAACGTGATGTCTCCCGATTCTTTCCACTAAAATTCGGCCCTTTCTTGTTTTGATTGTAAATCCAAGATATGTATGTCTTCAGCAGGTTGTGACTAGTGAAAATGTATGTCCAGTGGTGGACTCGAATTTCCACGGATACAATCCACGCCAATCCAGATAACCCACCGACTCGGTAAGGCTTGGGGACGTGGATCCAATCATCGTGCGCAAACGAATCCGGAACCTAAGTTCCGCCGCCACCGCGCTCGGTCAGATGTGCACATACCCACATCCTGACTCCCAGGCGTTTGCGCGGCCGCCTCGATGCACCATGTCGCGCAGCCTATGCCTTCTCCCGTCCTGCCCGCGGTGGTACACAGATGTGTGTTACAGGCGTTCGGGACGCGTGGGATACACATTCGTGCTGCATCCGACGAGCCCCGGCAGCGTTCCACTCGAATGTCTCGCAAGTGCATACTAGTCGCTGAGCCTCCCTCCCGATTCGAGGTCGCCGGCACTTGCCGCAGTGCTTGTATTCGGGAGGCATTGAAGCTCGCTTGTCGAAGTCCATATTGGAACCGCTTATTGGCCAACAAAGTTTCAAGGACTTCATATAGCGGACCGTCCTACTTCCTCGTGTGATCCAGACCAGACCCGTGCACTCACGATTAGTATTTAGCCTCTCTGCAGGCGGATCTCGGGATTCTACAGTGACAAGAGCGCTCTCGCCGTTTACGCGGAGGAACTGTTCCGACTCCGCACACGCACTAATCCCTTAGTCAATTCATAGTCAATTCAAAAGACAGCGACCTACTACTAGCTGAGATTTATCCTCCCCTGCGGAGGTCTCCCCGAAGTACTTCGGGTTCTGAGTGCAATGAGATTGTTCGGAAATTTGTCAAAATGGACAAATCCCAACCAGCGAAATGGATTCCAACACTAGAATTCGACACTATTTTCTATTGGGTTGAATCACGTTAGATAAATAAATGAGAGTGCGCGAAAACTATCATTGATTTGTTCGAGACCTATAAAGAAACATGCGTCGAGTTCAGACGGGCGGAATTGAGCCAAAGATCCGCATTGTGATGTATGAAGTCAGAATGCGAAAGTCAGAGGTGGAACCTCCTCAGAGTACGATTACCACCGATTGCAGTGATTGTCTTGGTCCAAAAGCAGCGCCGGCGAAATGATCCGTCCTCCCAAACTTATTTAGAGATTGAGGTCATGGAAGGCGATTGTTGAACCAGTCCGATTGGCAAGTACGAGCGGGCTCCACCTAGCAGTAAGGAACGTCGAGGTGGTTTGATTAAACACCCGGTTCCGGTTCCGTTTGGATGAAGTTCACAAAAATTACAAGCCACAGTCCGACGAGAATGTCGGGCCCAGCAGCTCGTCACGGAGACTGGAGTTGTTGCGCCAAGTACAAGCATAGTACATGTAGTACACATTTTCTTGCAAAATGCGATGCTGTATAGGGACAGAGATGTAAATGCTACAGTAATTTTACGGAGGTGCGAGAGGGAGGGCGGTATTTACGGTAAAGTGCACACAGGCGTTTGAATATTGTGCCATACGAATGTCCGAAGGGAATAACTTAAAGTGATAGTGTGCACCACCGCCCACCGGCCGTATACATATCTGATGCGCTCCTACCCCCCGCGTTTAGTGGAGCGGCTTGTACGCGACCTTGCCCGCGAACCCACAGCAGCGGCCTATCAGGAACAATATCGGTGTGATGAAGAGCAGCAGCATCGCGACGAGGGTGAGCCAGATGGCGTTGCCCATGACCGCGCTGCTCGCGCCTGTCTCCTCGTTCACGCGCTTCTTGATGATGAAGAAGAACGCGAGGTCGAATATGAAGACGACGAAACCCGTCGCGCCGGCGAAGCCGCTGAAGCAGTCTGCGCAGCACTCGGCGATGAAGGGGATGCCTAGCAGCGCAAGGAGCGCAAAGCCGAAGGCGACGAGGGCGACGCCGAGAGCGACGATGTGCAGCACGAGCGCCTTAGTTAACGCGGCGGCGGCGACGTTGACACCCTTGCTCAGGATGGAGGGCAGTGTGCCGTTGATGTACTGCGAGGCCTCTGCAGGTGGGTCAGCATCTACCGCCGGCACAGGGCGCGAAATACGCACCAGAAAGCGAGTAGCCGATTTTCGCGGGGGAACATTGCAGGCCGAGTCCGTTCTGGAGGTTCGTGCAGTATCCCAGGACACCCAAGTCAACGAAGGGCGTCGTCTGGTTCGCAGATGAGGTGGACGCGACAGCGCCGGAGAGGTCGATGCGCAGGAAGTATATCGACTTGAAGTACGGCACGTCGAAGGCGACGATTGCGAGGAGAATGGCCGCTGCTGCGAGGGACGCAACACCGAGGATTTTATCGCAGCCCATGAATAGTTGGTTGGTGGCGCACGAAAGAAAGTGAAAGGTAAAGAAGGAAGGAGGGATACGGATCTGGTGCCAGCTAATACTTAAACCCTAGACTAGCAATGCGGTACAGCGCACAGCCGATGCCGCAGTTCGGCTATGAAATTTGATCACCGCCCCAAACGGCGCCCGAGAAAGCCCGAAGCCCCGAGATGACCAGTCCCGCTTGATATAAAGCGGGTAGGGCCGACGAGCGGCACAGCCCGCTACCATTTTCTTATCACTTCGATTTGCAGCTTCAAATTGTAACAATTCAAGCAAAATATTTTTTCAAGGAGGCCCAAAGCTCGCTCGGTCGACGCTTACGCGTCGACCAGCTCGCATTGGGCCGCAGAACAACTAGTGACGGTGAGCGTTAAACTTCGAGCGATGTGATATTTCAAGCAAAGATACTTTTTGAAGGCGGCCCGAAGCTCGCTCGGTCGACGCTTCCGCGTCGACCAGCTCGCATTGGGCCGCAGAACAAGTAGTAGATTAAGTTAAAGTAAAATTACATTGGTGACAATCATTTGATATTAGGACGAAGAACCGTGAGAGTGCACTATGCATCAGTACAATCACTACAATTTCGGTCAATTTTTTCAGT
Organism: Mycena epipterygia; assembly: GCA_029281465.1. Lineage (NCBI taxonomy): Eukaryota > Fungi > Basidiomycota > Agaricomycetes > Agaricales > Mycenaceae > Mycena > Mycena epipterygia. The sequence goes on along the minus strand of JARJCQ010000001.1, from coordinate 3,821,192 downwards.
TGAACTCAGAGTACCACGTTAATATTTAAATTCAAGCCCACAAGTGAAGGAGGAGTTGAAATATCTGTATATGAGAGAACAAGTTGAGGAAGCAGCCTTGAAGCAGCGCAATCGCTACTAACTGCAGCCGCATATGCATTCACCCAAGGCAATCATCGGCACGAGCAACGGCTGTAGGCAAGCCGAAACATTTTGGCGGGCAGGCAATGTGCTTACGCAAAAACTGATGACGAAAATGTGATGGTCCGCCAAAAGTCACTTTGATTGCGACATACATAAGAACCCGTACCTAAAGGTAGCGGGAATATCAGTCGTTACAGTGACGCCTGGAGAGCAAAGCTCTGTGTAGCTGGAGCCCGGAGGACACTAGTTAATTTTCAGGAGAGGCGAACTTTTTGAAGGAAAAAACCTGTGCCCGATTAGTGGGTGGCCTTGGCGTTTGAGCTTCGGCTAATTAGACGCCAAGGTAACCACTGCCTTGGGAATTCTTTTTTTGGTTGAAGCGTTGCGCAGGACACAGGTAGACCAAAGGTAGACCCAGGTAAGCCGAAAGAGACGCTCGTACGTACACCCCGACAACACCCCGAGTCGCCGTAGTATGGACGCTGCGCAGCGCTTATTTTCCTCCGATTCTCGGAAAGGTACAGCGCAAGTGCAGCGGTTCTGAGAAATTTCCAATACTCTGTCCTAGAGTCTGAACCTGACCTGAACCGAAATTCAACCCAAATACAATGGGGGACGAAAATGTAATTAGCTCCTAAAGTGAAGTGAGTTGTGGACCCACCAGCGTTCATCATCGACTTGTCCACTAACTTTACTCAATAAAAATTGCTGAAAATGTGGCTGTAAACAACACATGGAAGAGAACCAGAACCAATTGCAAGGATGGAGATACCCACCCCGTGCGCGAGGAGATCGTCGTTCTGCTATTTCGCGCTTACCGTAAATATTGCCCTCCCATCCCCCGCCGCACCTGCACAAAATTTGTAGCATTCACGTCTCCGTCCTACACATCACCGCACTTTCGCAAAAGAAACTTGTATCTACTTCTCCCGACGAGCGCTACTTTGGCGCGACATCGATCTCGAACATGCACGATTTACGCATCGGTGCGAGTTGAGCCTCGATGGCTGCGGCAAGACCCGCTGCCGCCTGCAGACCGGCGGCAATTCGAACCAGGATTGGATCTCCGTGGAGGGGCGCAATTGGAAGTCCTTGGAGGGGGGCGGTCGGCTGATTCAACTGGCACGGCGGGCCAGCCGTAAGTATGTCAACATTGTCGAGCCAGGGGCCGGGCACGAGGTCAGCGCTCGCGTCCGTGTTGCCAGCGTGTTCTTGCGCAAGGCTCTCCGGGGTGCTGCGGAAATCTGAGACGCTGGAGGTGGCATCAGGGTTCAACTCCGGCGGCGGGAACACCTGGTTCGAGGGGCCCGCCGTGTTGGAGAAGTATTCCGAGTCAAAAACAGCGGTCGAGAAAAGGTCGGCTGAATATGGATCAAAATGTGCATCTGTGAGGTGGGCAGAGAAAGATGTGTGGTTTGAAGGGCCGCCATTGGAGTCGGAGCTGGTGCGTCCATCGTCGATGAAGCTGCTAAAATCGGTAAGTTCAGAGTCAGCCTCGTCTACAGAGCGAACACCAGCAGAGGATGCAGGAAGGCCTTCTGAAGGGGAGGGTTCGAGGGCTACATCTTGCGCATCGTCAGGAGCATCACCCGAGCTATCGTCCGAGTCTGTATCCTGCGAGTCCTCCGAGTCAGAGGCGCTCTCCGAGTGGTTGGCATCATCTGCGATGCAAGGTGAGTTACGAACAGACATATTCAAAGGGACGAACCATTTTCGTTAAGCTCGTCCAAATCCCACCAAGGATCCTCACCATCGTCGCCGTGGTCCGACTCGTCCGCTAAGCACGCCAATAAAATGAGATCCGCTGACAATGTGGACTACTAATGACGTACGGTCTTCATCGTCAGAACTATTCGATACCGACTGTAGATCTGCACGGACGCGTGAGCGGAAGCAGAACAAAAAATGGAGAGACCCACCAGGCATCGAGTCCTCGTCTGAGGTATCCGATGCCCTGTACGTCAAGAAGTTTAAGCACTCCATCAATAAGTGTTATGCATGTGCGGAAAACGCACCCATTGTCCACCGCACGACGCCGACCCGGAATCCCGAGCTGCGGGAGAGCGCGGGTGTCGGGCTCACGGTTGAACAAAAGTTTCGTCCCGGAAATCTCCAGATTGCGCATTCTACTATACGGAGCCTGGAACTGCACAAAGGACGCGTTGAGCTGAACAGCGTCCAGGTCTAGCTCCGTCGACTGGCAGAAGCGGATCGAGCCATGCGGGCGTGGGCCATGCGCTCGCCTCGAGCGATCGAGGGTCAGGACGAGGATCCCGGTATCCTAATAAAAAGAGATGTGCAGTAGCTGAATGGGAGAAGGCAAAGTAATGAACGCACAGTACCGACGGCGATTCTATCCCGCGTTACCGCCAAACACAAGGGAAGCCCATACTCGCGCCCGATTTTCACGTCGACTGCGGCGCTGAAAATCGGTAGGTCCTCCTTGATCACGCGATGTATGTCATTCACGATGAGCATCCGGCGGTTGGAGGACAACACAGCGAGGGTCATGTCACACGGGGAGATTCCAACTGCGAAAGACGTGAGCAGGCATCCGCCTTCAAAAGGAAAACTTACTGTGAGTAAAATGTTCCCGCGAGCCAAACCATCTTCGACTTTTACGAAATAGTGTTTGCTGTAACAGAAGCGCACTGGAGCATTGGGACGGGGTAGCGCCCGTTTGAGGGGGGCTAAGCTGGACACCTCGCGGAATCCTTCCTGAAATTGGGATTGGGTGCGAGAGGAAGAACAAGTAAAGCCCGTCATGATGAGAGAAGAAGCGGAGCTGGTGTTGGTCGAAGGCTACGATCAAATTCCGCGATACCTCGAGCCCTTCGAATTGCATGATGTGATCGTCTACATTCTGGGCACCGAGACTACGAATCAATTCGCCCGTTTGGATGTCCCAGACATATATTTTGGATGATGTGGCTGCAAATAGGGTCGGATATGCCAGCCTGATAGTGATGGGCCGCTCCGAAGATGGTGCGGGGAGCGCGGCAGCTGGACGAAAATAGGGAGTTGAATTCAAGCTAGATGTCGCAGCTGCTTCTTGTGCTGCGTTTGGAGGGAAAACAGTAGAGATCGGGGTAAGAGGACGTGATTGGTCTTGCCAGATTTCAATCAAGTCTTGTCCTTCCCGCTGGAAAACGAGGTAACCGTTGTCGTACACAAAGGGTGCAGGCGGTCGGACATAGTGCTGACGGGCGTCAGCCATTCTCTCAAACAGCACTGGAGAAATACCTCTGGAAGAGCCCATACAATCGTGTCTTTGTCATAGACCGCAATCCCTCCGTTCAGCGACGATATAATCGTGAAATTCGAATCGGGGATCGACTTGCGACAGCAAATTCGGTCGGCGGCAGAAGATACTTTCGTCATCGACGACGGCCCTAAGCCTGCCCAGTTCCTTTCGGTTCCCACCCGAATTCTGCCTAACGGATGGTTCAGATGAGTACCCTTGCGATAACAATGGGAAGCGCACAAAACGTCTTCCATCCTCCAATATTCAGCCCTGGATCAAATGCGGTCTTCTCGTCAGTCAAGGAAGTGCCGCTGGAGGAAACCAATCCATTGGCGATGGCGGCATTATGGTATATGTTCTCCTCGTATGTTTCTATGAAGCCCTTCCAGGCCTTTTGGACCAGCATTAGGTCGGTAATTGTTTTCAGCGTTAAATCTGCGAGGATCTCAATAAAAACATCATCAGGGCATCGGGTGAGTGGCATGGGGAGTTTTCAAGGGCACTGAGACTCGAAGATAGCTAAACAGCACGTCGTGGTGCTGAATAAAGAAATGCGGAGGTCGGCAACAGCCGAGTGATTGGAACTCCGCTCCGGCGCTCGGTCCTCATCTTCAACAGCGACCGCACAGCCATGAACTGCGCATTCTCAATCAGAAATCTGGGATGTCGCGCGCAATTCAACAGAGGCACTTTGATCACTGAGAAACCGATAAACCACAATCGCACTGTTCCTGAGGAGGTCAACTAGACAGCACCACAAAGCTCAGATATTCTGTGAAAATTCCAAGTTCTCATCGGCCATTTGACAGCTAAGGGAGAAACGATAGACACCTTTGCATTTTAGAGCAAAGTTCGGGCCGAGTGTCGTCGGTGTAATTTTGGCGTTGGGGCCACATTGGAGCTCCACGGCCAGTGCTCCAACTTGGCTTTTGAACCATTTTTTCAGCGACAACGAACTAAATTTGGCACCTTGTTCCTCGGCCCGAACTTTGCTCGAAATTTGAAAGGTGTCTAACGTTTCTCACTTAGCTGGAACCAGCTACTCTATTTTTCTCCGTATTTTACTAGTCCATTAACAATTCGTTAGGGTTCAATTATTTTCGTGCCAATTGCAACATTTTGCTTTTAGAAATTGCCAAAGGAAATTCAGAGGCTATAGGATTGGATTTTTTTTTTTTTTTTTTTTTTTTTGGAGTCAATTTTATTTCCCCTCTGTCGCGTACAATATAGTAGGGACTTCGCTTGTTCGTATGTAAAATCTAATCTAATGTGTGAGTCTGGAAAGCGATATTGAGTATTCGTGCGGCATCACTCAGGGCGCGCATGACACGCCCTAAGCAGGAGAAGTCCTGCAGTCTGAAGTAGGGAATTCCTGAATATAAGGTAAAGTAGTAAATGGGTGTAATGTATAGGAAGGGATCATTACAAGGGCGGGGCCCAGTTCAATGTGGCTCCGCGCGGGACCAGTGTTGGTGCGTACGGCGCGTCGGCGGCAATGCTGTCTGCGATCGCCTTTGCGAGGACTTTGCGTCGCGTGGGGCCATCGAGCGGCTGGAGCTCGGGGAGCTCGCTAAAGATGGTACGGAAGCGCCCGGAACGGGCGATGAATTGGAACAGGAGTGGGAGGAGTTTCTCCTGGGTGAGCAATTTCTCAATGATGCGCGCGTCGCGGCCGCCAAGTCGCTGAAGCTCTTCGCAGGCGTTTGCATGTGCAGGACAGTGCATGAGATAGTGGAGGATGGTCTCGTCCTCCCTGTGGCAGCAGGGGCAAGTTGGAGAGTCAGCACGTTTGATACGGTGGAGGTGTTTATTGAGGATGGTGTGGCCGATCCGCAGCTGAAGGAGTATCACGGCGAGCTTGCGGGGCATCAGTTCTGCGAGCCGTAAGTATTTCGCGGAGGGGAAAGACGGGTCGTAGCGTTTGATGCGGTGTCGCCGTGGGGACTTTCTCCACTCTGCGGCGACATGGCGCTTGAGCTGTGCATTGAACTGCTGTTTGCGTGCTGACCTGCTCCACGGGAGAATGCGGTCACGGTACGATAGGGGGATCGAGGTGCTCTCGGAGGATCCCTCCTGAGCTGCCCTTTTCGCCTCTATATCCGCCCGTTCATTCCCCACGATGTCACGGTGTCCCGGTGCCCAGCGTATGGTGAGCCGAATGCGGGGATGTTTGCGTTGAACTGATGCTGCATGTCTGTGCAGAGTGTCCCAGATATAGTGGGATGATTTTGGGTAGGGGCTTGCCGTGGCTTGAATGGCCGGCTTGCTGTCGATGATCATGGTGGCGTCACCGTCCACATCTGGCTCCGCCCACAGCAAACCAAGGCCCAGGCTTCCGCCAATGCCCTCGCTCTCGTAAACTGTGTGGTCTGTGTCTGCTCTGAGGTGTAGGCGCGACGAACGCACCTCCACCCCGTCCCGAAACAATACCGCCGCCGCACCTATTTTCCCATCGATCCTGGAGCCATCTGAGTACACCTTCCACCTTGCTTGATCCTCTTCCTCTGCCTCCATTGCCTCGTCCTTCGAGCTCCGCATGCTCACGGCCAGACTCGATTCCCAGTTTGCCCCGAACCTTACCGCCTTCACTTCCTCCATTTTGTGTGGCCTCAGCTTGAATTCCGTCATCAGCTCGTGCAGCGGGGTGCGATGCGTCTTCGGTGGGTTTCGCGCGGTGCGGTCGACACTGTTGTAGAGCGGGTGCGTCACGTCCAAGGTCGCTAGGCGCATGGCGGCGTCGTGCCGGGTCTTCTCCACGAGATATTGGACGGGTAGCAGATTTGCATATACATCCAGCACGTCCGTTGGCGTGGATGACAGTGCTCCCATCATGGCAAGAGCTGCCCGGCGTTGGATGGTGCGTAACTTGCCAAGTATTGCTCTATTTTTAGAATGGCGGTGTTTAGCATTGTGTGGGTTAAGGAACACGTCCGCGCCATATAACATTCGTGGGACGCATGCTGCGAGATACAGGCGCCGCATGGCGCCCACCTTTACCCCCCTTGACAGGCGCAACAACCGTGCCACTTGCGCCAGCCACCCTTGGCCCTTGGCCAGCGCCGCGGCCCCCTGCTCCCTCCACCGCAACTCCCGGTCGATGTGGATGCCCAACAGCTTGACGGATGTCGCCGACTTGATGACATGTGTCCCCAGTTTCAGCCCGAAGCGTGGCATCGGGACTTTTTTCCTGGGTTGGAATGGTGGGGATACCCGGCGTCGCAACGTGTCGAGGAGCTGATACTTCGCTGGCCCAAACTTGGCATTGTGGTCGGCGGCCCAAGCATCCACTCCTTTTGGTTGCTGTATCACATCGCGGATCATCCGATGCATCTCGTGGAAGTCCTTGCCCACGGTGATCAGAGTGTTGTCGTCAACGTACACCACACCATTCTCGCCACTGCTTCGGCGTGGTATCTTGGCCAAACCTGAGTTGTACATTAGGTACGCAATCCGTCTCCCTGGTCCAAGCCCCGGTCCACCTCGAAAGACTCTGAGATGTAATCGTCGAAGACGATACGGCTGCCTCGTCCCTCATATCGCCTCCGCATCCAGTCAGTGTGCTCGCGTGGGACGCCGAGCATCCGCATGTTGTGCATCAAGCGGTCGAGGTCCACGCTGGGGAACGCGCCCTTAATGTCCATACAAAGGACACTGGCAACTTTCTCGTCCCGCCATGCATCCTTGATGATGGTTACAACTTTGTGAAGCGCGTCAGTGCTGGCACGCCCCGCACGTGCGCCGTAGTGGTTCCGTGGGAGTATGCCTGCACGCTCCGCCTCCATCGTGACTTGTGCTGTCTTGGCTGAGTGATAGAGCTGTACGTCACCCTCTGTGAGGCATATTGGGCGGAAGGCCGCTGGATCCGTGTAGTTGGCTTTCCCGGGCTTTCGTAACACTATACTGTCAATCAGGTTCCACCCCACAGGATAATACTCAAGCATGTCGAGCGCTCGGTAGATGGCACCGTAAAAGGGCACGAGCAGACTCGCATTATAGACATAAACACAGTTTTGGGAAGGAGCCCGCACGTGTTGCCTTGTAGGGCTTCATGAGAGCGATCACACGGTGCAGCAAGGCGTCCGAGATAGGCTGCCATTTGTATGCTGGAGGGGGGTATGCAGTATTCTGCGGAACAGAGGAGGTAAGCATTTTAGGGGGGAAGAATTCTTTGTAGAACGCAGCACTTTTCTCCTCGTTTGTGACTGCATTTGAGCTTTTGCGGGTTGCGGCATCAACAATCTTGAGGGTGGGGACACGTGAGCGGCCACCGTCGGATGAGCCCCCACTAGTGAGGCGCCCTGCAGCCCATACTTCATTTGGGTCAACACTTCTGAGCCCCTCAAGCCATTGGACCCAATGCGCCATCTTGGCTGCCAGTACTGCTTCCGAATATGCATTGCGCGCCTGTCGCGCCTCCTCATGGACGGGGTGGTCAGGGGTATGGCGTCGCAGGTAGGACTCCTTGTGTAGGCGCTGGCTATCCGTTTTCAACGTGGCGAGGAACGCAGACCACCACCGTTTGGAATACGGTGATGGCTTCAACATCTTCACATTCTCGTCCGTGGTGTTCTGGATCGCACCGCGCAGTTGACGGATGGCTTTGTCAACCTCCGCGTGTGTGAGATATACCCAGGGTGGTGGTATCGCTTGCAATTCGCCGAAGAGGCCTGTACGGTACTCGTCCCAATCTGTCTGTTTCCACAGCGGCTTCGGCACATGTTCTGTCATCACAGGCTGGACGTCGAGCTCGTAAATGATCGGGATGTGGTCGGTATTTATCGGGCGTAGCCTAGGTTCAGTGTTGCACGACACAAAGGAAGAGAGGAGGGGTGTGGTACAGAAAATGTTGTCGACGCGGGTGTAATTCCCGGTCCGCGTCGCTTGGAGGGTGGGGATGTCTTTGGGAAGAGCCATCTTCATGGCGAACTGTGCTAGCATGTCTAATAGCGGCTGGGTGAGTGTGAGATTTCGGTTGCTAAACAGGTGGTAGTTCCTCTCCTCGTCCCAAAGCGGGTGGTGGCGATTGAAATCGCCACCCCATATATACTGGATAGAATAGCCGGGGGGTGCGGCATTGGCAGGGTCCTTAAGGTATCGGAGCAGCACATCCAGCACGTCGTTGTGCTCACACGCATTGTAGATGTTGATGACGCGGATTATTCCGAAGGGTCCTCGCAACTCGATGGCGGTGATGTCAGAAGAGTCCATGGGGATGGCGAACCAGGACGAGGAGGGTAGGTGGGTATTGACTAGGATGAGGGAGCGAGTGGTGGCCGGCGCCTCAGAATGCGGTGTTGGGTATACGGCGGTGAATCGAAGGTTAGTGCGGGATTTCCCAAATAGGATGGTGGGCTCCTGGATCAACGCGAGGTCGTACTTCTTTGGCTTTAGTGATTCCAGCATGTCTATCTGGCCTTGCAGTGACCTGTTCAGGTTCTGCTGCCATATGCGCAAGTGGCGTACAGGGGGCGGTGAGGGGGGAGTGGGCGTGCTCATTTGCGTCTGTCCACGGGCGCACCCGGGTTTGTCGCGTCGTCTAAGACCCCCGCCGGCGGGACAAAGTCATCATCTTCCAGTGCTGGCACCTCCACGCATGCGCCAACAGGTGTGGGCGCAGGCTCGCCGTCGTCTGCGAAAACCATCTCCCGTTGTGGCTGCGCCGCATTTACTCCGCGGCGTACACGATTGCGCACCCGTATCCGCACTGCCTCTTCCTCTGCCAGGGTCAGCTCCTCCTCCTCCTCCTCCTCTTCGTCCCCGTACCCCTCGAGCAGTGTTCGCAATACTCCGCTCGCAGATTCCTCCGACAACGCCCTCGAGTTGCGCTCGGGGGACACGCCACCGTCGTGCACCCCGCTCGCCCGTCTCATCGGTGTCTGCCCCTGCATGGGCCCATTGACTCCCACCTCTCTCCCTTCCCCAGCCGCGCTCCCTGCGCCAGCACCGGTGCCCTGCGGCGTCTCCGCCAGAACCCCGCCTGCTGCGCCCCCTTCGGCTGCGCTCGCACTCGTACCCTCGCCCCCACTCCCCCCTACCATTCCGACTGGCGGCGCAGAGGGAGTAAGCTGCTCATGCAGTGTCGTCTGCCGCAGGAGCAGCCGTGCGGTCCACCCCGCGTCCGGTACGCGAGGTGTTACCCGCGCCGCTCCCATCTTGCCCCGTGCTGCCGCCGCCACCACCGACAGCAGTCCAGGCTTTGCCCCCCTCGCCCTCCCTGTCCTCCCGTCCGACTCCGCCCATCCTCCCGCCCAGGTATTTCTGTCCTGCCAGATGGCCGCTTGATTGTTGAGGTTCGCTGCTGGCTCGCGCAAGTTTTCCCAGGTGCTCGGGTTGTTGGTAGGGAAGTATCTGTAATTAGCTTCTGGGTTACGTTCCAATGCGTATTGTAGCTTATCAGCGAATACAGGGCAGTTGCGATCTGCTGTGCCATGCCCATGATAAGGCCGCTTCGCCGCTCTACAATTCGAGCATGCCCTCTCTGTGTCAGGGGCATTGCAGGTGCCAGTGCGGTGCATCTGGCCGCAACGCGCGCACACATCGTGCAGGGACGGGCAAGTTGCCGCCACATGGTTCGTGCCGATGATCTGGCACTTGAGGCATCGTATAGGCTCTGACAGCAGCTTGCGCGCTGACACCCGACGCCCGTCCACGAACAGCCGGTGCCTAATGGCATGGTTCGCTGCCTCGCGGCTCGCGAATCCGAAGATCGTGTGAGCTGTCCGCTGCCCGCTGTGTCGCCTCTCCAGTGGCTTAATATAGCGTGCCTGGGTGAGCTCGCCCCGCTTAATACCGTTGGCGTCCTCGATTGTCTCGAAGGCCCGGCTCAACGTGGGGTCGAAGGTGACGGGCACAAATTTCACTACAACAGAAAAAGAGCGAGGCTTGAATATTGACGTACCTCCCATTCCGGCCAAGAACGCGTCCATGCGTTTTGGAAGCCGTATCCAATCCACTGCTGCCGCCGACGTGAGGTGGAAGACAACCGCCCCGTTCTGAATCCTGTGAGCATCCACAAACGCCGCATTTTCCGGTGCCGTGTTGTCGCCGAGGGCCGCTTTCGCGAGGGTGAGGGCCATATTGGCTTTCTCCACCAGTTCCTTCTCGCTGAGTTTTGCGAGGCCATAGGTTTCGACGAGCGGGGAGCGGTCTACCAAAATTTGGCGGTCCCAGGTGTTCGTGTTGGCCACGGCGGCGGCGTGACGTGGCGGCGGTGCATCCGTTCCCGTGGCCGTCGCTGCCACGTAGGATCTCCCACCTCCCGGCGGGAGTACGCCGAGAGGTGTGGTCGCGCTGTGCGTTGCGGGTGCAGTCTCCGCGCGTTCTAGTAACTCTGCGAAACCCTCCTCCAGGCGCCCTGTTAGCGTATATATCTCCGCGCTCTGTTCTTCGACCATGCGCGTTAGCATCTCAGCCGCCGAGCGAAGGTCGCTCGCGGCACTCTCATTTGCGCCTCCCTCCACTAGGGGGTTGGGGCCGGAGGCTTCCGAGTACGCCAACACCTTCTGGACATCGGTGGCCACGTTGTCGAGTGCGATAGCGACTTCGCACAGCATGTCAAGGCGCCCCTCGCCTAGCAAGTATGCCACCGCACGCGTGGCTTCCTGTGACACCACTGACGGCGCAATCTGTTGGGCGGCCGCCACCCGCAGGAGAACCAGCGACAGCGTCTCCAGGGACGGGGTGTAGTCACAATCCACTGAGACGAACCCTTTTTGTACGAGGTATTCTCGTGCGCCTTCCATGCCCCCACTGGCCCAGTCCACTCCGCTCATCTTGTACAGGTCCGCTCTGGACTTCCCTTCCTGCGCGTTGGCTGTGAGGTCTGGCATCGCGCGAGTACCCGCGCGACTAGGTTTGCCTGCGTCCTGCGGCTTCGTTGCCGTTTTTACCGGGGCCTTGCCCGAGAGCCCTCCTCCTGGAGGACGGTTCATTCAAGTTGAAAGATATTTTAGGTAGAATTATAGTAAAGCTCAGGACCACGACTACATCAGGAAAATCTGAAATGCTCTAAGAGACACATAGGTGGCTATCATGGGCTATCTGGGGCTATGGTGCGCTATGGTGAGCTATATAACTGACCTGATTGGCTATATGATGCTATGGTGAGCTATGGTGAGCTATATAACTGACCTGATTGGCTATACGATGCTATAGTGAGCTATGATGGTCTATAGAGCTGAACCAATTGACTATATGGCACTATGGTCATCTATAAGATTTCACTAGTATAAATAGCGGAAAGTTAGGTAACAATGGCAAGTAAACTTATGGCTGTCACGAATGGTTATCTGGACCACATCTTCCTTGCTACTAGATCTTCCTTGCTACCAGATGGAACCTTCTGGGAATTCATTTTATGGTTTGCAGCAGGACAAACCCCTTACCTTAGACAAAATCTGTCCCTTGACAACTTTTGTTGAGCATTTCGAGCTCTACAATTTTGGTTTGGGGTTTATTTTTAGCTACTCGCAAAATTATGGCTTCGCCAGCCACTACCACTTCACATTATATGTAGTAAGTTACCACAAAGTGAAGGCAAAGACAGAGGGAGGTGGTAGGTCAGTGCCGCCCTACTAATATGACTTTGATTCCACCCATCTTAATGTCTCCTTAGTCTAGTGGTTATTTTGTCGCTTCTCAGATTTTAGTTGTACGCGCGAGGTCCTGAGTTCAACTCCCCAAGGTGGTCGCATTTAAATATACTTACCCTTGCTTAATGTTAATTAGCTTCTCTGTAACCTTGACTTTGCACCCCATTATCCTAGTAATGTAACAAGAGAACAATGCATTATGACCTTACAATTGCAACATCCCAATTTTTTTTTGTGCTCTGACCGCGACCACTATCATAGAAAACACTGTGACTATGGTGAGCTATGGTGGGCTATGGTGGGCTATGAAGTTCAAGTCCAGGGTCCCACGTTTCTCTGAGGTTGGTCAGTTTGCTATATCAGCTATGGCCACTATATAGGGCTCTGGTGCGCTATATGGTGCTATGGGGCAACTTTGGATTTTCCTGATGTAGCTTGGACGCGAGCCTCGAAAAGTTTTTCGGGGTGTCGATCCGTTGCTTGTTGTGGTTTGTTGCCAAGAGAGTTTTCTAGGATTGGATTTAACACGCCTTCACGTTGCGCGCCCGGTCTAAACAATTTTTGCCTCAAAATCTCGCGCCGGTGTAATCTTATCTTATCTTCCATTGTTATCTTCCTTATCTTATCTGTAACACGACGGTTCAACTTTGGTTCAACTTTGAAGTGTTTGTTAAAACGGTACCAGGGATCCTCCCACCCCAGTAATACCCCCAGCTAAACATATCTCAGACCGCAATCAGCAAGCAAAGAGAAATGATCGGGAATTGCATCTTTGACGATCACGATCTTCCCTCCACCGTGTCCTGTTGTGCTCTAACTTGAAGTTGTCGGCATATCGACCAACCAGTTACCTGTAATGCAGGTAGCAATCTATAAACTTGGAAAAATTCTACATATGAGCGACAGTGTCGTCACGACGGGCACTTTTTCCTCCGCAATGGTATCCCGCTTTGCCATCGGAGTGGCATTTGCCCTCCATGTCTTTGTCACCTTTTCTCCGCATGCACAGGCATATGCTGCGCTCACGAACCTGACCATAGATGACACAAATACTACATATTGGACTTGGGAAGGATCTTGGAATGCCTTGCAAGGCATGTTGGGCCCAGCCTGATCCCGTACGAACGAATAATCGCACCTGGCACGATGGTCAGCTCCTTACTTTACTTCATCGTTTACATTCCAAGGTTGGTCGGTATTACAAGCCCAACTGTTTTCTGACTTGGGGAGTTGTCTTTCCAGGATCGGTTGTCCATATTTATGGAATAGACCTTGTAAGCCCTGCCAATATATCCTTCAGCATGGACGACCCAGCCTCGATGACAGGCTTTCACTATAATTCAGCGCCGGTCGATTATATCTACGATTCGCTCTTCTTCACAGCCTCCGGATTGGATTCAACCGTTCAGCACACCGTAACATGGACACTCGAGAAGAATTCCACTGGAAGACTCTCTGGAGTGTTTGATTATGCCGTTATCACCGTCGATCAAGCACTGGAAGCTTCTGGTCCCACTGTATCAGGCAGTAGCACGGGGTCGTGAGTTGATTTTTTGCGGAAACCAACCGTCCCAAGACTGACTCCCACGATCGCTCCAGTGCTAGGTACCATTAGCTCTGTTGTTCCATTGGTCTCCACTAATAATATTCGTTCCAGTACTAGCACCGGTTCTGCCCTGTAACGCACAAATCCAAAACAGGCCCAATTATTGGCGCGATAATTGGAGTCGTCGGCGGATTGGCGCTCCTTGGGGCTTTGTTTATTTTTCTGCGTCGTCGACATAGTTCCAGAAAATCAGCGTCGAGGGGCGCAGACGCAGAAAATCACAGCACGCTGTCTCTGCGAAGGGCTGTTCCAACCAGCCATTTCGTCGAACCATACTAAATATCATCCTCGTCAGTGTTGATGAGTTCTTCAAGCTCGAAATCACTACAAGGTCCGTGGCATTTTTGATATTTTCATTTGCACAATTAATTGGATCACACAAACACAGGGCCAGGGCCGGTTGCGTTAACCTTAGATCTTCAACGTCCGCTGCCTGGGCGATCGCGGGAGCTAGAGGTAGAGGGACGACTGAGGCATCCAAAAGCCCTCGCTACCAATTTTCAACCTCCTCCATACAGCTAGAATATACGAAAATCCGCCCATGGAAAACGGACAACTGTCACGTTTGGAGATGTATACATTACATACTTAATAACCGTTCAAAAAATGTAAATTCAACCTTCGAAGAGGTTTCTGTGATAAAAGATCCCATAGGATCTTCGTTTCTGATCCGAGTCTCATTCGATGGTTCAACGTTCAACTTTGTTCACCATACCGCCAGACACAAGACTTGCTAAATAAATTCAGCGGCTCAAGCACGGTGGGAAGTCGGGGTTTCTCCAAACAGTAATACCGCGGGGTCTGGCATGAAGGGCAACCACTGGGTCGGTCGATCAACATTCCGGGGCATAATATAATCTCTGGCCGGTATTACGGCCAATCCGATCACACATATACCTGCCCGTGAAGCTCACTACTAACACCCACAACGGACCTACACAACCACACACGCGCCTGGGCCCTTCAGGTTCCCTCAACCACTTTCCAACCACAGAAAGGACTCGAACTCGAAATCTCCTCCCGTCTTGATCGTGCGTTTACGAACCTGCCCTCGTTGAATTCATTGACGAAATATATACGCCAAGCTCGGCGCCGGCCCCGCTGGTCTCATCATGGCACTCTTCCTCGCAAAGAGCGGCATCAGAGTGCGCATTATCGACAAGAATCCCCACTTCCACACCGTTCGTCCCCCGTCAATTCTTCCGGCATATTTGATTCACTGGCAAGGAATAGGGCTCGCGCGGGTTCGGGATCCAGGCAAGTCGCGATGCAAATACCACAATGCAATCGCTAACTAGACGCCAGCCGCGGACGCTGGAGCTGCTGCAGACCCTCGGTCTTCTCCCCGACGTGCAGGCGGCCATGACGCCGATTCCAACCATGCGTGCGCACAAGCTCCCCGGCGGGACCATCCCCGCCAAAACTTGGGACCTGTACGCCAAGGGGCGTGTGTGGCCGGATCGCCCACATGTGGGTCCTCCCTGCGAAAATGGAGTTATGCCTAATATAATTAACATGATTAAGGTGAATGGCGCGTGCCTCCAGCAGAACGCGCTCGAGGACATCGTGCGCGCGCACCTGGCGCGGTACGGCGTGACGGTTGATCGAGCGCGCGAGTTGGTTGGAATCCAGCAGGACGCGGACGGCATGCTGGCGACTGTCCTAGATGTGTAGACGGGCGCTCGGGAGGAGGTCGCGGTGGAATATCTCGTCGGGGCCGATGGGGCGTGAGGTGTGTGTTTAAAAATAAATCAACCAAGGGTTTTTCGAATGATACCCTAGGTCCGACGCACAAGCTTTTAGGGCTGGCTTTCGGGGGCGAGAATAAAGACACGGACGGGATGGTCTGGGGGGAGGTCGAAATTGAGGGACTGGGTCCGATGTGAGTGGGTTTCCTTCATCGGCACAACATATATTTTAATATTCGCTAGTACTGGCACATTTGGGGAAAGCCTGGCCATTTTACGTGCGTCTCGGTACTTGGGAGCTCGGACCACATCCTTAGATATTTATTCAGAATCATGGCCCGCCCCCTCACACCGGGCGGCAAGAAATTCGGTATCGGCATCACGGGCTTGAACTTCGATCCCGTCGAGCTCGCGGACGAGGTCAAGGCGAAGGAATTTATCCGTGATCAGACGGGTTTCACCGACCTTGAGTTCGGGCAGTTTTCGCGGCTCTCTTATTTCAAGTTCGTTCATCCAGTTTGTTGTGGGTTACACTCACGTTCAATTGGTGTTAGACCGAATATGCGGATGGTGAACAAGTTCGCCGAGGGAAGGCGTTTATCGTTGGAGGTAAACCAACCCTTAATTCGTTGAAATATCATTTTCAACAATCCGTTCATATCAGACGCTGCACACGTACACTCTCCAACCGGTATGCATCATTGGATTTTCAGACTAAACACGGTCTCATTTCCTTCCAGGAGGACAGGGGATGAACACAAGCGTACAGGACTCAGTAAAGCTTGTCTATGAACCCTACGTATTCTGGTAAACTAACAGGGAAAAAAACCAGGCCAACCTCGCATGGAAGCTCGCCTTAGTACTCAAGCGCCGCGCCGCGCCCGCCCTCCTCGAGACATACGACACCGAGCGCCTCCCCGTTGTCTTCCAGGTGCTTCTCGCAACTTCAGCACTCTACACACACACCGTGGAGAAATTTCCGCCTCCGAAGGCCGAAACGAAGGACGAGGACGAAAACGCCTCGGGCTGGTTCCACTGGCGCAATACTGCTCGAAATGTACGGGATCAACTACCGCTACAGCCCAATCATCCTCGGCGATTATTCTGCTGCCGAAACAGTGGAAGAGATGTGTGCGCGTGCTTACGAGGGGTATGAGGGCTCCGGTACCCTCCGCGCGGGCGACCGCGCGCCGGAGGCACCTGGGCTCGTCCGCGAAGTGGGCGTGCTAGCCAAGTCGCTGTTTGAGCTATTTTATCCAGCGATGCACACCATCCTCGTCTTTGTTTCGAATATACCCGCGTTCTCTGCGCTGGAGGGCATCACCACGGCTACAGCTGCCTATCCAGAGGGCACGGTTCAGACTTTCTTCGTTTATAAAGACGAGATCACTTCAGCATCGGGTGGCCGCAGTGGATTCGTGGACATGGAAGGACATGCTTTCGCCACGTATTTAGTAGAAGGTGAATGCCGTGTTGTCGTTGTGCGGCCGGATGGATTCATTGGTGCCATTGGGGGCAGCGCGGATGGGATGGAGCGATATTTCAGTAGAATATTCTCTCAGTAGACCTGTGAATTCGGTGTTTGGCGTGGTTTTCATAAACACAAACGGTCAAAGCGAGGAATCGCTTATGGCCCCGTGATCGTGTGCCGGATCAGTTGATCCGGCGTCGGAACTTCAAACGACATCTTGTTTTCGAATGCCAACAACCCTCTCGGCCTCAGGCCTCAGGGCGTAGATATCCATCCTCTTGGGAAACGCAATTGTGCCTCGTCAGTCAACATTTGATATCACTGGAAGGAAAAGCCTGCGAAGGACTGCAGTTCAAGCTGCTCCCAGTCGTACTACTTCCCGCCACACCCAGATGATGTTGTTTCTGGGTCATGTCGCCTGTGAGTCTTATGCGGTCGTATTTGAGGCAGGCCCTAGTCTTGAACTCATTGTCTAGATTTGATTGTCTTTTTAGTCCAGCCATGGTTCGTGCGACTTATGGACAAACGAGGTATATGTTTGCGTCTGGGAGACTGGCCCCTGGCTACGCGGTTCCTTGCGACTTATGAAAGTGTGGTCCTGCATTACTGGGCTTGTTTTAACATTGCCAAGGAGATCCGATCGAACAATTGCAAGGCTCTTGTTCAAGTTTGTTCACAACAAGGAGCGTGGCGTCGTGGCGTCGTATATAAAAGCACACATCAATCATAGTAAACAACACCCCTTGCTTTCTAGGCTGTCATTCTTGACGCTCTTGACTTCGACCTCAGTCCATCGTCACGCCCCAACGAGTCCAGCGCTCGGCAATGGACTCGGAAAGCAACCACTGCATTCCCTGGTTTGGGGCACCTCAACGTATGTTACTATCTTTCAATGGTAGACCTTCAGGTTTATATTGCAGGGCTAACAGACACAGCTACACCACCACCTCCATACGGTACGCTCTTTCTTTGCAAATTCCGAAATTCTGAATCCATGTCACACCTTTTGAAGCACCGTCCTCCCTGACCTCTACTCAGACCGACCAAAGACGCAACTACCTCATTGACTCAGAATCTAACTCTGACAGAGTTCCGTCAACCAGACCACAGCAAGTTAGAAGACCGTCGCTCTATAATTATGGCGCCACTGGCTATCCTGTTTTTAATGCTTCAAGTTTTCCCGACATCGGAGGTGGCACCTCCACGAGTCGTCATCGTCCGCCGACTCAACAAGACTACCACCGCTTTCAAACATCCGTCCCGAGTCCTCTTTCGGCTTTACACTATGCACCCGGGCCGCAGACACACCAGGCACCTTACCAGGTTCCCTCAATGTGTGAGTCTCCCAGCGATATCATTTCAACAGTGATTCACACGAAGCTATCTTCATAAATTTGGTTCCAGCTCGCTCGCCGAGTTCTCTTTTCGGCGTCGAGTATGCGTATGCACCGTTACCCCAGGTTCCCTCAATGCGTGAGTCCCCCAGCAACATCATTGCAACAGTGCTTTTCACACAGATTTATCTTGCTTCATAGATTTAGCTCCAACTCGATCGGATCCACGCATGGGATCGTTTGTAGACCCTCGGTATTATCGAGGTCCCTCAACGAGTAACTCCGAAGCACGTACTATGGACATTCACCAACAATACATGCAACGCGGGGTTCAAATGGGTCCACCTCGATCTGCCAGTCGCGGTGAGAATCGCCCCCTGCGAGACACTAGTAAGCCGCATGCACTCATCTATATCGCAGCGATTGTAGACCTCTCTCACCTCTAGCTTATCATCGCCGTCGAGCGGAATCCACGTCACAGTATGGTTCCAGCTGGTCCGGGAGTCATGCTCAATTTCGTCCGCTCGCGTCCGAAAGTTCAGGATCACAAATGCCGATCCTGAATCGTTCGACCCAGTCCCTTGAAGACACGCCCAGTGAGCATTAGCAATGCTCCGCACTAAGACTCTAATAAAACTCTGACAACTCCAGGTGGACAACGACCTACTCAAGATCTTGCCATCCGGCTGAATCACATAATTGCAAGATATAAACGCCAGCCTGAGCGACCGATTACAGGTATGAGATTCGCTCTGTCATAAAGAGCACTCACTTCCAGTCTTTCTAGTGATAGAATATCTTAAAGATAGAGATATCGGACTTTTTAGTGAGACTGAGACACTTGCTCAAGGTAAGTTCTTTTAATTCTTTTCACCTAGTAATGACGGAATGCCGAAAGATTGGCTTCCGATTGTAGAAGAAGCGTCGGATTCCGAGGGGAAGCTTGAGCTTTACATAGTCAACCAGAATGGCCACTTCGTACTCGCTCTTCACACTGTCGTGCCGCGCAAACGGAATAGTAAGACGATATTTCGATGCATCTTTCATTTATGATTAATCCCTTTTCCTCGTCTTACAGAAGATGGCTATGTCGCTCAGCGTGCGGGCGAAACCCCTCGGTTTATATCTCACACACCCCTTCCTTGAAGACCGTTCTCTGTGGTGAAAAAACCAACCAAGGACGGTGCAACGATAATTCTCCTTTTCTGATGTCATGAATTCTGTTTTCTGTGAACCAACCCAGCTACAATGCGAGCCTCGAGAAAGCAATGTGCCATCGAGGATCTACGTATATTAGACCCATAGACACTGGATCTAATTATAACGCTTGTGGTACTCGCATATAATCTCCGGCGACAAGCTTCTCGCATCAGACGGATAAATGAACGAAAAAAATGACGGGGAGAGCGAAAACATAGTAGGATATGTACCGATGTAACCAGAAACATCCCAAACTGAATCAGCCCCGCTCCTCCAGCTCCTCCAGTCTGGCCACTTGCCTGTTGCGCAGTTAGTTCCGTCCCGGGAGGAAACAGAAGAAATACGCACCTATCCCGCGTGGCCTCCTGCCACCGCTGCAGCTTCGCCGTCTCATTCAGCTGGAAGCCGTAGATGCGCGGGCGGTAGCGCTCCGCCTTGAGCGCCACGCTCGCCGTGCTGATCCCCTCACCAACGCCCTCCGTGCCGGTGACGTCAGGCAGCTCCTCCCGCCCGCGGCGGCGCGTCTTCCCCTCCGCTGCGCCCGAGGTCGCAGGCCCATCCGCGGGCGGGCCGGTCTTCGGCGGGATGAGCGTGGGGTACACGAGGTACAGCAGGTGCGGGAAGGTCGTGCCGAAATACGCGCCGTCGATCGACCCGTGGCGAGACGACTTGGGGGAGTAGAGGTCCTCGCAGCGGCCGCAGTAGAGCTTGACGGACTTCTCGTACGGCACATCGATGAGGCCGACGGGGAGGAGGGATTGCGACTGGCATAATACGCGGGGGCAGCGGCCGAAGTCGCCTCGCTTGTATTTCTCGACCTAGGAAAAAGGAGTTAGTGGGCTGCAGGGTCGTAGACGCGAGAGAACTGCTTCGCCCCACAAGCCACCCTGAAATTCGGCGGTTATGGCCCTCTGATGCGACCAAGATGCGACTGATGCTCCAGATGGCTCGTGTGCGAGCGCGTGGCCTCGCATGCGGCTCCAGAGTGAAGGATAAGGTACACGCACCATTTTTGCGAGACCCCGAGCCGTAACTATCCACCGAGCATGGATCAGACCATACAAGAGCCGTGCCTGGACATCCAGGGAGCCCCGCAGCTCGTCCTGGACTTCGTCATCTACAAACGCCTTTCAGTATCAAATTCTTAACGATTCCGAATAGCCCACGCACCCAGCTGGTCCGTTATAAGATCCAGGGCCTGAGCATAGTTCGCCACCTCGTTATTCAGGCCCGTGAGGTTAAATCGGTCCAGGATGAAGTCCTCGTCGACCTCGCAGAAGTACTCGTTGCCCTTGGACGAAAGGAACCACGAAATCCACTGGAGATCTGCTCAGAAAACTGTCTCTGAGCGGGAGATAGGTGTGTTACCGTGCTGAGGGGTGGCGTGAGCACACAGCGGGTCGGTGGGCGAAGAAAACTGACCTCGAATAGTCGGAATCTGAGCCCGTCGATATGTCTTCCACTGCACGACGAATCATGAGGTCAGTTATCGTGCAGATGGGCACAAAGACACGAACTTGTCGAATCAAATTCAAATCGCGGAATGAGGCCTGGCGGATGTTACTGTCACATTGTCACAACAATGAATTGAAAATGAAATAAAAATAAAAATATATACATTTTTTTTTGGGGGGGGCCAAAATTTAGGAGTGTATACGGAGAGGATTCGGGTTATTTCATGCATACTCCTTGCTAGAGACGTCACCTAAAACGGAAATGCCGGCTCGGAGTTGGACTGCAAAATTGAACATAGAAAAAGTTGAACTGAATTTTGCAAGTGCATCGCAGGCAAAAAATGCAGCGTCAATATCATATAAAGGCTCTCTGGGCACCCCCTGGTACCTCATTCTGGACCTGGTTTCATATACTAGAACCGAACAAATGGATCCAGAAGTGGCCCACTCGCAAGTCTCGGCCGACTCGCCTCCCTTAGACTCGCGTGGCCTGATGCTACATTCTGGATGGATTTATGTGAGAGAATTTAGGGACAGGCTTAGATATTGACTTTCAAAGGCGGTAATGAAAGCCATTCACTGGATAGATGGCGCCGGCTCTTGGGACGATTTAATTTTCATACACACAAAGTTGATACTGTGGGATGGGGACAGGGTGGGAACTGGGACCAGGGGGCTTTAACATTTTTCCACTCATAATAATGAATTTTAGACCACTGAATGGTGGATTGTGAGGCTTTTGCCCGTAAATTCGCATTATTTTTTATTTAATTTCAGGCGGGCCGGGCTGTCACCGGGGTGGTCGGAGCTGATGGCAGATTTGGATTATCGTTTTGAGACCTGGAATCTAAGTCGGTACCAGGAATTCTCCACACGGTCTTGGAAAATCGGTAAACCACAACGTCTAAGCACCTCAAAACGCCACTTTCTCTCAACATCTTATGCAAGTTGAAGTTGAAGTCACCATTCGCATCACCTGCCTTTGAACGAGTTGCGCGAGCTGAATCGGTGCAGGAACGCGCATGAATATAACTATTATCGAGGAATATGGTAAAGACTTCAAACGCAAGCCCGGAATAACTCAGTCGCTAGCAACACTCGTGACTTGTACAGAGCCAAAATCGAGCGCCGCAGGTTGGCCCGTCGCTTTGAGCTTGAGCGAACCCCACCCGACCCACCAATTATCCGCCTCGTCCTCCGCATCGTAACCGTATACCTCCTTGGCCTCTTCCCACTCCGGCGTCTCCTCCTGATCGCCTGCCGCCTTGAACGCCTCGATGCCCGCCGCGGTTTTCGCGCGCAGTCCGTCATCGCGAGCTTGCTGGTCTTCGCCCGTGGGCATGCACGTAAAATACATGATGTTCGTCTCCGATTCCGTCGCAGCGGCACACCGAGGCTGCCGGATTTCCTGGAACGCCCACAGGAACTGGTTGATTTGATCGCGGCTGCGGAGGTGGGTGAACAGTCGGGCGAGGACAGCTCCGTCTTCCACGGCCATCGCGGCTGCTTGCATAGAACCCGGCTATATATAAATATCAGCTTTGCACCATATATAGCATAATGCAGTGCGCTTACTGGAATCGGGTGTGCGCCACTGCCGATGATAAGGAGAGGGCCGTTTCCAGAAACCCAGTCCTCTAATGGTTGACACTCTATTACTGGATGGCGTCGGAGAGACGACATCAGCGGTAAAAGATTCTTGAGCCTAAATATTGTGAGTAAAAGCGTAGACTAGCGTTCATGCACTCACCTAGGTTCCGTGTGTTCTAGATTGTCTCGTATTCCTTCAAGAGTTGAAAATTCAGGTTCGCAAGGCCCAAAGGCGCATATAGCAAAGTCATTAGGCCCCTGTGAAAGATGAGAAACCGCGGAAACAAGGTAATGGATTCGGACGTACAACTTCGTATCCGTAGGCAGAACGTTCGGATCCCAACCAGGTGAATAGAGTATTCTGAGGGCAACATTAGCCTTGAGCTACGCTGATATTCAACGAAACGAACACGCGGTTCATCGCAAAGTCGTTTGGCATCGCGATCTCGGAGAAGATCTTGTTTCGGAACCGTAGCACTGCAGAACAGGTCAGCCGAATTCGCTGTAAATGCGGCGTTTCTGACCTATACATCCACATTAATTGATGGTCGGCTGGCTCGTCGACGTCTTCTTCTTCCAGCAAAATCTGACGGGTTATACCGGAAATTCCATCTGCTCCTATGATCACGTCGGCTTGCAAGACGTCACCAGAATCCACAGTTATCGCCACTTGTTCGACGTCGATGGATACAGCTGTTGTACCCAGCCGAAACTCCACGCCGTAGCTGAGGGCCTCCTCGTACAAGAGTGTTATTAGGTCCGAAAGCTGAAAGTCACCGTGAATTTTAATTGGTGTGATGAGCGAAATAAACGTACATGGGCGCAAAGGTATTCCCCTCGGGTTTCCTCGAGTAGCTCCAGATCCCATACCTGCGAACCCAAAAGTTCCCCGGTTTCACCTTGGGATGAGCGACGCAAACATGAGGTATGGAATGGGAAGAAAATATTAAACGTACCAACTATGAGATGGATAGCTTCCGATTTAATCGATATCGCGTGTAGGCGATCTTCTAGACCCCAGTGGAGGAGGATCTTGGTCAAATTGGGTGGCATTCTTACTCCAAGCCCGGGCTGCCTCTTCGCCGTCAAGATATAAGATTTCCTGCAGCGCAAGAAAGGACAACTGACCTCCGCGTCGACCATGTCATGGTTTTTTTCTATGACGGTCACTTTGTGGCCAATCTTTTGAAGAGCGATAGCGCAAGAGAGTCCAGCAACCCCTGCACCTATTACAGCGAAATGAATTCGGAGTCTCTGGTCTTCATGTACATGTCCATCTAGACGCTGAATTTGGGTAAGCGAGATAGCATTTAAGCACACGCCACACACTTTCGAAAGTCATTTGCGCCAGAGGGAGGAAGCCTGGAGGGGATCTTTTGCTACGCGAGCTTTTAGGCGTCGTCATGATATAGCGGAATCATCTCGGATTCTGTCAGTGTCAGATTACCCCGTAAAGCACTGTCTGTAAATATCGAGGGTGTCCATGAGGTAGTGGTGTTGGTATCAAGCCGTGTTTATATATGGACCATCACCGGGGCTGGTCTTGGGTGCCGGCACGCTCGGAGATGGAACGGTAAGAGTCGGCAGACGACTTGGTTAAGTGATTTTTTGGATGGACAACTTCATCGGAAGCATCGCAGCCACCTGCAACAATCATGGTGGCGGCGGGTGGCGGCTTAATTACAAGTTTAACCAAGCACATTGACGTGGCGTTCATTGTGATAAATCATCTGCGATAATTATAAGCTGACGTATGGCTTTGCGACCCACTCCGAATCGGACCTGCTGGTCGGGAGTGGATCTCAGCGTTGCGATCCCGACCGCGATTGTCCGTTGAGTCGGACGATCTCTTGAGTCCGCAGATTACTTGGCACTTTCAGGAAGCGCGCCAGCACGCGTTCCAGTCGCCAGTGCCACCAAGGACATTAGGAGCTCCGAGTCGGAGTGAAACTCCGCAACCCGGACATCAAGGAGATCTTTGCTTCCATCGATGCGAGATGGACATCACGAAATTTAGAATCTGCCCTTAAAACGGTTTCCATACCCATCGGCGTGGAATGCTAGTTACCCGGATTCCAGACTTTCCCAACGCCGCTGCATGGTCGACGGTCATCCGAGGTCGTCCGCCTGGGGATTGCTGATGCCAGCATCAAGTTGATTTGTTGAACCTGCAGAGACAGAAGCCATCCCACCCGTCTTGCCCTAAAGACTGAGTCGGACGTGCCAGTGGGATGACGAATTTGCGAGAGGTGCACGTTTGTACGTGGGAACTCAAAGAAGCCGACTCGGTTATGTAATGAGCGGTGTGGCTGTGCGCTCTCGCATCACTTCCTTCTTCCGCTGACCTCTCGAATGAAAGCCACTGTGGTCGGATCTGAAGAGCAGGACGCGCCTTCCGCTGGGTAAGACGCATTGCAATGCGCCCTGACCAACCTCATTTAGCTCGAGTCCTATTGTGCCTGAGTTCGGGTGATGGCTAGTAACAGTTACTCGACCGTCGGAGCGGAGCTAAATTTTTTGGATTTCGGGTGATCCGCATGGCTAGTAACAGTTACTCGATCGCCGGAGCTATATTTTTTGGTTCCCGCGAACCCTGGTCCCTACTCAACTCACTCCACCCCCTGCAGGCCGCCGCGCTTTTTTTCTTCTTTCTGCATGGCTCCAACATTGCTGATGTTCGCGTCCGCCACGACTCACTTTTCGGCCGCTAGTATTCAGTGTATTGGCTGTGTCTGAACCAGTCGCCCTGAATCCGACCAGGCATCCCAAGTACTCGTCCTCCTGCCGATGGAATCAGCAGCCAGCATGCATCATGCCGCGCGGTCCCTCGGAGGTCCTCGTTGATGATGTTCGAGCTCGTTGATGATGTTCGAGA
Source organism: Mycena epipterygia (assembly GCA_029281465.1). Lineage (NCBI taxonomy): Eukaryota > Fungi > Basidiomycota > Agaricomycetes > Agaricales > Mycenaceae > Mycena > Mycena epipterygia. The sequence continues at coordinate 3,796,016 of JARJCQ010000001.1, read as the reverse complement.
CCCTTGTCCGTGAGTGCGGAATCGCTGCGGACGGTTCGCACAGGTTCGCACACACGCCGTACTTTTATACGGTTACAATTATTTGTCCATGTCAATGCCAGTAGGTGCTGCCTTCGTCGCCTCACACGAATCGCCCAAAGTATTACCGGTACACGACCCTTGACCGCCTATCTTCATATAGAAACCACTACACAGATGCGCAACAGATGCGACCGATGCAACCGCCCGCTGTGATTTAACCGGATGTTGTCATTATTTGCTCTCAACGGCGAACTGCACGATTGACCCGGTAAGAATGTAGGTCCCTGATATCTGTCAATCGCTTAAAAGGTCTTTTGATTCCGTCGCATATTCTTCCTCCTTGTAGAACGTTACGGCTGTGGCTCATGTCTCTGAGTGTCTCTTCCGCCTTCGTCCGCCGCCCGACATTCCCACCGTGCAGGGGGCTTTAGTGCTCTTCGATGTTGATAATCCGCGTGTTTTGCGACAGTGGCCAACTGTGGCCCGATTTCGATTTTTTCAAAATATGCCCGAAATTAGGTCCCGAATGGGGCTCGTGGACCTACAAAACAAATGCACAGCACAGCGACCTCATGTCAACGAATAACGTTGGCTGAGTTTTAGGACCGGTGGTGGGCCCTGCAGGGCCTCGCCCCGCCACCGGCAATGGTCCGACACATCTTTTCCCTTCTCCACCCAACATGACCGTCGAGGTGAGTTTTTGAACAAGTATTCCTTACCCTCTGTGACCTGATAGCGGCTCAAGAACCTACCAAAAAAGGCGCCGCTGAGCATCGACTTCTTGGTAATTGGTGCCGGTGTTTCTGGGCTCGCATGCGCTATCGCCCTCCGAAGAGTGGGCCATAACGTGGTTGTTGTGGAGCGAGAGCAGGAAATTGGCGAATCAGATGTACGTCCGAATCCTTCAATTCCTACTTCTATCATTCAATGAGTATTACACCCAGCTATCTCGAGCGGTCCGCATGCCGCCCAATCTGTCCAAGATTTTGTATCACTGGAATTTGAAAGCAGAAGTGCAGGCTTTTGCGGTAAAGTCCGATGGCATTCAGATCTCACGCTGTGCGTTGTACTTTTCACGTCGAGGTTGCTACATACACTGAACTTGTCTCAGTTGAGACGGGTGTCCGTCTTGGTAATCATGTTTGGGAGGAGGAGGTCCTTCGGGAGACACGAGGAGAGCTTCTTTTTGCGCATGCAAGTTGGATTTTGCTCAACAGTAACATCATTGAATGACCCAAATCCACACAGCTTGCAGATCTCCGCAAAATGATGTATGACGTTGCCGTCCGCGAGGGGGCTACGATCCGTCTGAATGCAACTGCCGTGGCTATCAATGCTGAGCAACGCTCAGTCACTCTCGAATCCGGCGAAACTCTCCTGGGCGACGTGATAATTGGAGCGGACGGTGTATATGGCCTCGTACGGCCGCTTTTATTAGCGGAGCAAGATATTGAGGAAGCATCTGAACCGTCGCTGTGTATGTACAGGTAAGCCTCTTGTCCTCCGTATGTTCGGGTTTTGCTGAATATTTTGACAGCGCTGTCGTTCCAAAAGCCTCGGTTGAGGCAGATCCTCAATCCAAGAAATTCTACGAACCAGAATTTGTTCGTTCTTTATCATGAACTCTCCTGGCCGCTAACAATCTATCAGATTTCCATGTTCTCTTACTTCGGAAACGACCAATCTGTCATCGGCCACCCCATAGTGTGTTGCACTCCTTTATTCTCAAGCTGTCATTTGATAGGACGTAGCAGGGCGGTTCGCCTTCCTTTACATTCACTTTATATCGACCATTGGATGACTACGAAGACTCGCCGGTTGATGGGATGCGCACTGCGTTGCAAAAGGCGGAACCCAGGTACATATGGCGGTAAACACTCTGCGCGTGCTAATGGCTTTCAGACTGAAAAATCTTGTTCCATTGATGTTGCCTCCGCGACGCTTTCCCGTTTTCGAGCACCCGGCACTCGAGGACTGGGTGGATGCGAGTGGACGTTTGGTTGTCGTCGGTGGAGCGGCTCACCCCCTTCCAGTACCTTATGTATTTTGCTTGGAATTTGGCGCATGCTGATTTCTTATTCTTCCAGCCTGGGTGCAACCAGTACTACGCCATGGGTGTCGAGGATGGAGCTGTCCTCGCAAAGCTTTTCTCGCACCTGCACACTCGCGATCAAATCACCGAATTTCTTCACGCGTTCCAGGAGCTCCGACAGCCGCGTTGCGAATCTGTGCTTGCGGCAGAGTTCGGAATCCTTCGATATATGGCCATGCCATATTGTGTAGACCAGGAGCTGCGCGACGAAGGGATGATGGCAAAGGCCGCGACAGGCGACAATCTCTTCGAAGTGACTGATGGAGAAGAGCCTGAGGGATCCCCCGAGTGGACGGAAATCAAGACTGTGTTTGGCTACGATGCAGAGGACGAGGCAGACAATTGGTGGGTGAGCTGGGGGCTCCTGAAGCAGAGATCTCTCGGCACTTCGGTCGCTTGCAGCACAACTCAGGTTCAGGTAGCGGCTGTATGATTGACAGTAGCTCATGAAATGAAAATTACATTCGTTCCGTTTCCATGCAACTGGGTCCGTCGTTTCCAATGAGCTGCAGACTTTTTTTGCGTGCTCCTCGGTCGGCATTGAACTTGAACTCTAAAATTGGTCAGCATCCGATACCACGTGGCTTCACGAACTTCAACCAAACTTTAAATTTCACTGTTCGAGAATCATTATTTTATCCTTATCTCGTACGTGTCTTCAATGACAGGGTCAAGGTTCAAAAGGAAAAATCGCAGCATCACATCACCACCGTGATGGCCGGGTGAAGGTTAACCACCGTGAAGTTGTACCGCGTCTGCGAACCACCTTCTGCCGACTCCGAAGCTCAAGCAAGGCTACTCCAAGACTCTTTCAGAGCCTAGATCGGATGCCTCTCATGACGTTGTTCGTCCCCCTAAGCTACGAAAGGAAAACCCTCTTCCAACTTTACTAAGTTTTACAGTGGCCTGGGTTCCCTCTCCATTTTAGTGGCGGCCACGCGGTGATACCCACATATGAATAGCGCCCACAGTGCGGAGAAACCCTGCCGAAATTAGCCGGGTGCCTGCTTTCGTCCCTCAACCCACAAAAGCACGCGTTTGAAAATTCTCCTCCCAACGCGTCCCCTCCATTTGAAATGTGTCTGGAAACTGTAGGTCGAGCCTTTGCGTTCCAATGCGCTCCTGTTTACCAAGATTTCAGCGTCTAAATGGTCTTGTGCTTGCGGACGGCAAAATCCTCATCGAATTTGTTGTGATAGGTGCTGGGGTCGCTGGACTGTCGTGCGCCATCGCGCTTCGAAGGACGGGCCATAAAGTGGTCGTGATCGAAAAGAAGGATGATATGGTCGACGCGGAGGTCAGTCCTTCATTGTTCTGCTTGAATTAACCCTAATATTGAGCATACAGCCGGGGCGAGGAGTCCGAATGCCTCCCAATTTAACCAAGATCCTCATCCACTGGGGCTTAAAGGAGCGGCTTCATGCGATATCGGTCAAATCGGAAGCTATTCACGTCTTAATTGGTGCGTTTAGCTTTTTTCTTCCTAATTCATGCCTCATGTTTGTGCGCAGGCGCTACAGGTACATATTATGTCCGCGACGCCCCAGTTCCTACCTAATCGTTTCTTGTAGGAGAACTCTTGGGAACACAGGTGTGGGATGAGGAGCTACTCGAGGAAACACGGGGCGAATATCTTTTCGCGCACGTATGTTCAGTTCAACTTGTTGATCACATTGATTGGAGCTCACGGTGACTTTCAGCTTTCGGATCTAATGACACTTTTGTATGAGGAAGCCCTCAGCCGCGGCGTAGAGTTCCAGCTCGGTACAACAGCTCTATCCATCGACGTCGAACATGGGGCGGTAACTGTGGATTCCGGCGACGTCTTGCAAGCCGACGTAATCATAGGAGCAGATGGTATTTCCGGTATAACCCGTCAGATTTTGCTTCAAGAAGAAAACATCGACAAACCGGCCGATCGTCAAACGATGTGGATGTATAGGTGGGAAACCAGTGTTTTAAAAGGATCTGACTGATCTATTCTGAAGTGCTACGGTTCCAAAACAAGATATTATCCAGAGCCGCGAGACCAAACGGCTTTACGATGAGGCCCATGTTAGTTCTGACATCATCTATCAACGTCGCTTGGTTGACATGAACCTAGACTACTTTATTCTGCTGGCTGGGAAACGGACGTTCCGCTGTCGGGTACCCAGTCGTAGGTCTCACTCCGCTTCCCTGTTGCGCTGTTCTCATTTTCAAAGGGGGGAGCCAACGAATTCGCCGTCATTGCTTACGGACCTTGCGGTGATGCTGAACAGTCACCTATTGACGGAATACGAGGAGATCTAGGTCATGCTGAACCTAGGTAAGTGCACGAATACGAGCTCACACCTTTTACTTACTATCTGCTAGGCTCAAGAATATTTTGCCGTTGCTTTCCTCGCTCCGCCGTCATCCCGTAGTAGCATGCGAGCAATTAGAGGATTGGGTTTCTGAAAGCGGCCGTTTGCTCATCATCGGTAGTGCGGCACACCCGATTCCGGTACGCGTTCTACACGACAATTTAATATGAAGCTGAGGTTCATAGCCGGGTTCAATTCAAGAGAGCGCGATGGCCGTCGAAGATGGGGCGGTCCTCGCCAGACTCTTCACTCACCTAGGCAGCCGTGACCAAATCAAACAATTCCTGTGGGCGTTCCAGGAAATTCGCCAACCACGCTGTGTCGCTGCGACCGAATCGGAGACAAACATTATGTATTATACGTGCATGCCCGCCGGAGAGGATCAGGAAGCTCGGGATCAGGGATTGCGTGCTAAAAATGCGGCAGGGATACAGGTGCTTACGGCGGGCGCCGATCAGGAAGAAACGCCAGAGTGGCGGGAGGTCAAAGAAATATTCGGCTACGACGCGGAGGATGAGGCGGATGATTGGTGGGTCGGCTGGGGGTCTCTCAAACTCAGAGCGGCGGGACAGCCTGCAGCGATCGATTTCGGCTCTGTACAAGTAACTATTAGCACCTGAATTGGCCACCCCAAAGGCTACACAATCAATAGCTGTCTTCGTTCAACGCGACTGATAGCCGTCGCGCTGATAGAAAATTCCAACTTCCTTTGTTCCTGACAAGCCGCTGTCGGAGCAGTCAAGATCAAGCTGTTTGGGTATACTGAACACCACAGATTTAGGCTTCGGACAGATCATCAATCTCTGTGGGCGCACTGAAGCCATGCGCAACGACTGCCCTCCTTGTATCGAGGTTAGGATTGCTTCAAGCCGCTAGGAATTTGACTCGGGGGACGTTGCCTCCTCACACTGGTTTCTTCAGCTGCTTGTCCGGATTAAAACATGAAATGTGCAAGCAAACGACCGGACCGGGTGTTCTCATCAGAAAGTTGGTGTACACAAAAAGAAGTCGAGGCTAAGGAGAATCACCTCATGTCTGTAATCCTGCTTCGACCCCCCTGGCGGTAGATGTGTTAAAAGCTGGATGGAACAGCGCAAGCCGGATTCGACTTTCCTCCATGGCTTCCGTTTACTGGTTCGCTCCGCTCGCTCTCGTCGCCATCCTTATTGGACGGCTGTTTATCGTCCCATCTGGCCTCCGCCACCTTCCAAGGGTTCCTATTCTTCCTTTGTTGAGGAGCTACTTGTCGATGGAACCTGAGGACGTCCGCATCCGAAACCTTATCCTCCCCTTCGCAAATGACCGTCAAGAGGGTGTGGTGTTGGTTTGGGTCCTCGGGAGGTGGATGGTGCATATCCTCGATCAACAAGTACGTTGCCGCTACTCTTTATTCAACCCAAAGTGACACAACCATCTACGCTAGATCGCCCGTCAACTCAGCGACGATCTGGCCCTATATCCCAAGGAGAAACCGCCGAACGACTCTCTGCTGTGGCATTTAATCGGAAACTCCAACATTTTGGTGTCGAACGCGACGCAGTGGAAGAAACAGTCGCGTTTGATAAATGACGCGATAAATCTTCAGATGCCCGTCCAACAGTTTGTGGCCTTGGCGGAAAACGTGAAGACGCTGCTCGGCGAGGGATCGAAGACCGTCCGCTGGGATGAGTTTTCCCAGCGGTTTGCTGTTGACGCGCTCGGATCCACTGTCTTTGGTCACGATTTCGAAGCTCTCAAGCAGCAGAGTATGTTCGTCCGGGAGTACAACGGAGTGATGAGCGGTATCGCCAACCCAATTTACCTGATCGCTCCGCTCTTGGAGCGTCTCTGGCCTCGGACGAAGCTTCTGAACCGGATCGACACCCTCACCGAGCAGTTCGTGGCTCTGTTGAAGGCGAAACAGAATTCGCCTGGGGACGATATGATGTCGTACATGCTGCGGGATCCGGATATGTCGCAGAAGGAACTCCGCGACAACATGATCCTGTTGTTCATCTCCGGTCATGTAAATCGACCAAACGTGCCTGGCGCATTTACTCATCCGCCTTTTTAGGACACCAGTGCCGGGGCACTTTCGACGTTGTTTTATTTCCTGGCCACGCATCCCGATGTTCAGCGTCGTGCGCGCGAAGAAATAACCGCCGTGGTGGGACCCACGGCTGATTTCACCGCAGAGAATCTCGGCGCCAACTCTCTCCCCTTTTTGAACGCCTGCATCCGCGAGTCCCTTCGCATCAACACCCCAATCTCATACGTCGTACCCCGGATGTCCAGCGTCGACGCGCAGCTTGGAAAGTACCCCATCCCGGCCGGCACCTCGCTCACCATCGACATCTACGCTATCCACCACACCGAGACGTTTTGGAAAGACCCCCATGCCTTCCGTCCGGAGCGCTTTGAGAAGGACTCGCTGAAGAGCTGGGTCCCCTTCGCGCTCGGCCCGCGCCAGTGCCCTGCAAGGAACTTTGCGATGTACGAGCAGCGCGTGTTGGCGGCTGTCCTTCTTCGCGACTACGAGTGGGAGCTCCCCGGGGGTTCGAAACACTCCGACTCCATTCAGAATGCGTTCTCGCCGTTTGCTTTGACCGTCCCTCATGATCTCCACCTCACGTTCCACAAGCTTTGAAAGTGTAGTCGACGCCAAGTTCTCCGATATGACCTGATGAAATGACGAAATGTTATAAATAGATGTTTTTACGATTGTGTGTTTCTTACGCTTTCCTGTTCGCGATGATCAACTGTATACAATACAGCCATAAATTGAAAGTTTCAAGTCCCTGTTGGCTTGAATTTCGTTGTAATGAGTCGTAGGAACCATGCAAAGATAAAGTACTAGCTAGCTATTTACCGCGCGAATTTATTGGAGTCAACGACAATGCATGCTTGCACCCCCAATTTCACTGACTGTGGCGTTTCATTTCCATAACATATAATGACACCCATCTAGTCAACCTGTAATCGCCATTTAAAAAGTTGAACCACATACACGTGATCGTATAGAGCACGTGCCGTTGTGTTAGGAGGTTGAATTTTGCTCAGAAAATATCATCAGTAGTTATTTCGTTTTAGGCACCCCGGGTCTAGATTTCATTTTGAAGTGTCTTTCACTATCTGAATCCAAGTTCCGAATTGGTGTCGGGGTTAAAATTGCTGTTAGTAGTGTCTCCAAGTCCGAATTGGTGTAGGGGTCAACATTGCCGCGAATGATCAGGCCCGTGTTCAAAACTGAATGCGCTGATGGACTAAATTATATTCCAGTATACACTCTTGGGGATGTGACTTTTTTCAAAGAGAGGGACTGGCAATTCCGCTTCGAATGTAAAATTCGACCAAGTTCAGTCTTTTAAGATTTTCGCGCGTATTTCCTGGCTGCCCTAACTTCTTGCTCTTCCTTAGACAACTTAAATCTCCGAATTGGTGTACAGTAGGGTTAACATTAGTTGCCGCTTCTGGGCCCAATTTAGAGGACGAGTGACCTACACGATTCCATTCACTTTCAATTCTATTACTGTCGTTTGCTTAATTCCGTGAAATCGTGAAAAAGTTTCGCGGCCTCACGTGATCGTCGACAGACAATGCCGGATAGTGCCGTGCACTTGGGGTACTCGGAAAGGGATTTCGACAGGAGCTTGTAGCGTTAAAAAGCTGGTAGAACCTTTTTTGACACCGACACCTTGGAAATAGGAGAGTTTTGAACTTCGGCATTGTCTGCCGGTGATCACGTGACACCGTGAAACTTTTTCGTGTTTTCACGGAATTAAGAGCTACTCCAGACACCAGAATAGAATAGAAAATAGAATACGGATTTATCAAATGATGTGATCCGGTGTGACCCGGTGGTGACACAGCATTTTCTCGACCACATTCTCTCCTTTTCACATCGTTTTCTCGTGTTTTCTGGTGCAATGGGACGCAGCGGGGCCAACTGGGTTGCTGACCCACTTGATGTTGAGCACCTGGTGGACTTTCTGTACGAGCGGTGAAGCCGTGTAGGCCAGGGGGGCAATTTTGACGACACAGTCATGAATGAGGCTGCGGTGCACTTGGCATCGTTTGGCCCGCCGAAAAAGGGCGACGTGAAGACGGCAGCATCCTGTGCTTCCAAATGGATTGCGGTGCGCCCTTATATGTCCTGTTTGGTTGCATGCACTGACAAAAACTGCTAGTTGCGCAAGCTTCATGATTACATCTTGGCGGCGCTGCAGAAGACATACCCGGGCATCTCTGGCTGGACCTACACCCACCAGGATGGCTTCAGCGTCACTGATGAGACCATGGCGGCCTGGGCCAACTTTGCCAACGTGCATCGGCACTTCAAGCCCTTTGCGAATGAAGGCTGGCCACACTTTGACAAGGTGCATGAGATCTTGCCCACCCTTGCAAAGGGCAAATATGTCTTCAATGCGGCTCGTGTACCCGCCTCCATAGGGACATCGCAGACACAGGCTGATCCTGATGAGGATGACGTCGATGGCACACAGACCCAATCCACCGGCATGGCATCTTTTGGAAACTCACCAGTTTAGCTGATGAGAAACACTAGGAGAATCAGGCAGTGTAAAGAGAACCACATCACCAAAAGCGGGAACTCCGGGTGATCGCTGGTGACATCTGCAGACACGTGCCATGCTGATAGCGTTCTGCAGGCGGTTTGCAAACCCATCACCTACCCTTACAAAGGCAACACCAAGCTGGTGAAGCCTTTGCCTAGCACTTACCTTGCTGGTGATGCATTGCCAGGTTTACACCAACTCGGTGTGGGTTTACATTGATCTGCGCCGGACTTAGCATGTATTGGAGAGTAACACGCGACGAAAGAAATAATTCGCGTGCCAAAATAAATAAATCGCGTCTGACTACTTCATATACTAGTAGGACGACGTCGACTGTAGCACTCCTCTGACTCAGCACTGCCCTCACGCGGTCAACGTTTGCCGCGTTCCGCGCGTTCAGATTAGATTGAAAATTGTTCGCCACCCTGAAGATTCTTCAAACATTTTCCAATACTTCACATGATATGGCAACAATTTCCAGGAAGTTTGGGAGTTGGAAATTGCCGGCGAACACACCGCCATCAACTCCGGCGGCACTGCCGGCACATATCGTCGGAGATTGAAATATCTTCCACCCCTCCGTGCTCGCTCGCTGGTCGTTCACTCGTGGCTTTCCCTAATGTATGAAGATATCGGGCTAATTCTTCACCTCATTGCTATAGGAGCATTTTTTCTGGGCCAGCCACAGAGATCAATTTGATTGACAATGGGCCGCACTTTTATGTTCAAACTTGCAGATGGCTATAAAGGTTCTTTCTTGGTCAGAGACGTCACAGAGGGTAGCTGGCAACCATTTTGGTTGACTCAGACTCCATCGGGTCCTACGACGAAACACGACACTTTGAAATATGCAGTCCTTCCGTCCACGTATTTGTTCTCCCTCTGTGTATGAGTTAAAAATATTATTGAACATGGTAAATGTATTCTATGTACTATAATCAACATCTGTATACACTGACGGGCAGCGAGGCGGACTAAACCCACCTTCGAACGGTTTAGGAGGATATTGATACTTGTTTATATCAGTGAACTATGGGCTGCCGCTGTGTCGGCCGCTTAGCAATCACACCGCCGATCACACCGCCGGCCTCCCAAATCCCCGGTATTTTCCAACTCCCAAACGCACTCACAATTTCATTCACGCACAGTGTTCAAAATGTCTATTCTAAACGAAACAATCTATTATTAGATTATATGGCGCAACATCAGATCATAAGCACGTGGGATGGTCCGTGCGCACCTATATATGTTTGATGAAACTTTGATGGCGGTTCGTTGCCCTTCTCTCTTATCCTCCACCTCCCCGCTGAATTCCTGCCCTCACCTGCCCTCGTCAAGCTACCCTATGCCCCCCACTGTCAAGCTGTCCCATGCCCGTCAAGCTCTCCAATGTCAAGCTGCCCCGTGTCCCTCAAGCCACTGTCAAGTTGCTGCACAGCTCCGCTCCTACCGTTGTCAAATATTCCTCAAGTCCTGTAAGCACCTTTATCAAGTCTTTCCCTTTTTCATCAAGTGCCTCGAGCTCGGCCTCAACCGTCTTCGGGCTTCAAAGTGGCTCTCTCATTGACGCTCTCTCTGCTGCAATTCGGCTACGGTCTGCCATCGCTGGATGCTTTCGTTCTATCTTGCTCCTGTATTTCGGTTCCATGTCCCACCCTCTTCCTATTACATCTTCCTGCTGTACAGACCGTTTAATATGATTGTTTTTTACTATTCTCTTCTGGTTCGCGTGGCCCATGAGTACAATGACCACCATATATATATATCTCTACCGTGCTTCTGTAAACCATGGCAAACGTCACAAACCTTGGCAGACCTCACAATTCAGGTGACGATTGCAATAAATTTGGTTCCCTTTAAAGGCCTTTGAACTCCCACCAAGCTTTTAGTGGATTTTAGTGGATTGTGTGGATTGCGGCGTCTGTAAGGTAATGTATGCCTATGTAATAAGTTCCCACTTTTGGTGATGCAGTGTATGATTTCGGAGGAGTAAGCAGGGTACAGAAGATGGGCGTAAAGAGCAAGGAGGAAGGCTGATGTAAGTAATGATCTCTGGTCATGTGAGTAGAACCGGTCCCGGGTTTACATCTTTGCACGAATCACAGCTCTCACAGTCTACCGACATCTCGCAGCCGCTGACAGATTGGTCGCAGTCACAGCCACAGTCGCAGCCGTACGACCTCGACGACAACCACAATAATTTGCCGCACCAGCTTTCCAGTTTCTCACAGACCCATGCTCGCTCGCTGAGTGCCTCGTCCTCAGGAACATCACAGACGCCATTGAACCCAAACTTAAAGCGTGCGGCATCGGACGACGACGAGCTGCCTTGGGGCAACAAGCGCAGCAGGATCACCGGTCCCGAGTCGATCCTCATGCTCGCTCGTTCTGTCAACAGTGTTGGTGGCGCCGTTTGTGAGTGCTTTGCACCAAAAGCTTCTCCTTCGAAGAAAATCGCGGCAGCCCGCCAACTTGCTATGCAGGATATGTGCGATGGTTTCATCCCTTCCGAAACACGCACACATCTCAGCCTCAAATTTGCGCATGACCCCGCTGCGGCGGATGCGTACCTTGCGGAGGAAACTGGTTTTGACCGTGCAGACATGGCACAAGTTCTTCTTGAGTAATTTTACACACACAATCCACACACTCTTTTCTCTTCTACACTACTCACTTTTTAAAGCCACACATTCTGCACGTATGCTACATTACTTTCTGCTCGTAGTTTTAATCAACGTCCATTGCATTGCCCACACCGTCAATATCCATTGTGTCGTCCTGGTCCTGTCGCTCTGCCAGGATGCGCTGGTAGTCCTCCCACATGTCTTGTGCCAATTTATCTCGAAGATGCTCGGCACGTCGCTTTTCTGCAGTTGTGACCTTTGTCGCCGTAGCCAGCTGCCCAAAGTCAATCTCTCCCCGGTGTCGCCCACGGAGGAGGTCTTCTGCAGCCTCATCAACAATCCAACGGTCAAGATCTGCTGCATCATGCTCCATGATGAAATTATGCAAAGCTACAAGAGCTGCTGGGATTTTTGCTTGGACTCCCATGTCGTAGTGTGGGGCACGCGTCAGAATAGCCCAGCGGTTTTTAATCACTCCAAAAATGCGCTCAACAACATTCCGGGCAGATGCATGTCGAAGGTTGTAGAGCTCTTTGGGTGTTTTGGGACTACAAGGATTTGAGACAATGATAGTGCATGACAGGTGATCCCATACCATTCATTGGCCCGACCCCATTCTGCAAGGTGATACCTGACCTTGCGATAAGGTACCAGCAAGTAGTCGCAAATTCCAAAGCCGGCATCTGCAAGATAGCATTTGCCAGCAGGAATGGGAAAATCAGCCAGCCGTGCTTTAGCATACATTGCAGAGTCGGCAGCACACCCATCCCACCCACCAATGAAGAACAAGAATCACATATCAAAGGACACGGCTGCCAGACAGTTCTGAGAGACCCCACCCTTCCGATTACGAGCTGTGTGGACCGACTCAGCAGTCGGTGTACAATATGAGTCCCGTCAATTGCACCCAGTGCATTCTGGAAAAATGGCCAGAATTTGGGGTTCAATCGGATGGCCTCGGGAGGTGGATCGTTGACCTGAGGCGGCCCTACATATTTTGTGTAGAACTCGTGGCCGGACAAGATGTCCAAGATTTTTCGAAAATGCCTACATGCCAGATCAAAACCTGCTCGCCACAATATGATGGAACATACACAGATATTGTAGTGTGCGAGTGTTGGAAACGCTCGGCTACATGATCGATAGCAATTCCGGTGACACAGGTATACAGGAAGATCGCCAAGGACTCGTCCAGCTCAATTCTTGCTTGCTGGGATTCAAGGTACCCCATTGCCCATATCCGTAGAACGAGGGCAAGGAATACATGGCGACGCATCCCAAGTGCTATGTAGATGCGGTCTGGATGTCCAGTAAGTAGCTCTTTGAGCCAGGCACGTCCAGAAAGGGCAGAAGTATGCAATTCAGTCTTGCAGTACTGTGGGTAGACTTGGAGGGCAACACCAAGTGTTATGTACTGCACTAATGCAGCCAGAATGCTTGTAATCCATCTGGCAGTCTCTGCGGGTGTGCGCAATGGTGGTGGCATGCAGGCGAGACTTCGTGGTTGCCTCATGATCGCGGTCCGTGGCTCCTATCAGCATGATCACATCATTTGATAAATCCGTATTCTATTTTCTATTCTATTCTGGTGTCCGGAGTAGCTCTAAGCAAATGGCAGTATCGTATGCACGGGACCTATGCAGCACTTCTACGCTATTTGCTCCCGATAGACTGATCAATATTTACCACAGTTAAAACACCCTTAGGACTTTGTTTCAACGGTGACATCGATGATCTAATTTTGGAATAAAAATTCAACCTTTTCGCGTATATTTCACGAGTGTCCTATCTAATAGCTCTTCCTCCGATACCTCCCATCTCCGAATTGGTGTAGGGTCAACATTGCTGCTTCTTCTCCAGTCTCCAAGTCCGAATTGGTGTAGGGTCAACATTGCTGCTTCTTCTCCAGTCTCCAAGTCCGAATTAGTGTAGGGTCAATATTGCCGCAAATGATTAGGCCTTTGTTCAAAACTGGTGCGCTAATGGACTAAATTATATTCCAGTATACACCCTTGGGGATGTGACTTTGTTCGACTGGACTGGCAATTCAACTTCGAATGTTGTTCAATATTAAAATTCAACCAAAATTCAATCTTTTCGCGCATATACCTCGGCTGCCTCTTCTTTCTCTTCCTCAGACAACTTACATCCCTGAATTTATGTAGGGGTTAACATTCATTGCCGCTTCTAGGCCCAATTTAGAGGACGAGTGTCCTACACGATTCCATTCCCTTTCAATTCTATTATGTATGCACGGGGCTATGCAGCACTTCTGCACTACTTGCTCCCGATTAATGATGCCGTGACTCAAGCTCCAGTCCGACTTCAATCAATGTTTGCCCCAGAGCACAATGCAGCCACATGTAAACCCCAATGGTATATAGGGGCTAAATAAAGTCAATGGGTCTACATGACATACTTACAGGCCTTGAGCACCTATTGGATAGTTGTTGAGCAATATGTGATTCATTGCTTCAAAAGTCACTGACTTAAGTCGTGACTTGAAAAGCAATAAATCACATATTTCTCCATGACTAGAACTTGTACTGCAAAGTCCTGTGAATATGTTCTGCACCCCACTGGTTGAACATTTCAAGTTTTTGAGTGAAAAAACTGGTGAAAAATGTTTTGAATTTTACAGTAGTTTTTCAGCAAAGAATTGGGTGAAAAACTTGAAACCTTTCCCTGACTTTTTTGAATGTTGTAAAAATGTGGTGAAAAAGTGCTGAAACAGTTTTGAAGTTCAAAAAATTCATGAAGAAGTTTCAAGTTTTTCACCAATGTTTTCAGTAAAAAACTTGTGTAAAATCCAAAACATTTTTCATCAATTTTTTCACCGAAAAACTTGAAATGTTCAACCAGTGCCCATAGTGACTCTATTTAGCCCCTATATAGTATCGGGGTTTACCAGTGGCTGTTCCATGTTATAGCACAAATTTGATCTGAGTCGGACTTGAGTCACGGCAACATTACTCCTGATAGACTAATCAATATTTACCACAGTTCAAACACCTTTGGGACTTTGTTCCAACGGCGAAATCGACGATCTAACTTTGGAAATAAAAATTCAACCAAGTTCAACCTTTTCGCGTGTATTTCACGACTGCTCTATCTAATAGCTCTTCCTCTGTCATCTTCCATCTCCGGATTGGTGTAGGGGTTAACATTGCTGTTAATGTCTCCAAGTCCGAATTGGTGTAGGGGTCAACATTGCCACGAATGCTTAGGCCCATGTTCAAAACTGGGTGCGCTAATGGACTAAATCATATTCCAGTATACACCCTTGGAGATGTGACTTTGTTCAACGACAGAGACTGGACTGGCAATTCAACTTCAAATGTTGTTCAATATTAAAATTCGACCAAAATTCAGTCTTTTCGTGCATATATCTCGGCTGCCTCTTCTTACTCTTCCTCGGACAACTTACATCCCCGAACTTATGTAGGGGTTAACATTCATTGCCGCTTCTAGGCCCAATTTAAAGGATGAGTGATCTACACAATTCCATTCCTTTTCAATTCTATTATGTATGCACGGGGCCTATGCAGCACTTCTACACCACCGTTGGTGAAAAATGTTAATAAAATGTTGAGTCTCCCACAATATTTCATCGCCTATCCCTGAAGGGTTTTTCGAGAACCCTGATTATATATACTCACGAGGTTGGTAAAATGTGATGTGAACCTTGAGTGGATATTCTGCTAACATTTTTGATGGAAATGGATGACTTTCCATAAGCATAGAATACTCCCCGAGCTTGTTTGAAAGTGCCAGCGATGGGATCACTGCAGGAAATATTCAAATATTCTGTAGACAGTGTCCATTCCCATAAGAAAGAATTTAAAAATCAAAGTTCCATTCATGGTCGCCGAAGGGCTGAGGCCGAGTCCAGCAGCAAAAAGGAGGTTGTTCAGGTGTTGGGAATTAATTTGGCTGCTTTACCATTCCAAGGCAAGGCACGAAGTGCCCATCATCCACCAAAAACAGTTTATTCATCTATTAAAATCTGTAGGGGGGGTCTTTACCCCTCGAACAGATTCGAATAGACTTGGAATAAATCTTGTGCGTTTTTGTGTCTCCGAGCTGATGGGGTCCTGACACCTGCCTCGGCAAGGCTTGTAAATACTCTGTACAATTTATCTATGCTTATGGAAAGTCACCCAATGTGTCGTAAATGTGTTCATTGGGTGACTTCCCGTAAGGAAAATCTATTCTGGTGCAATTTCCGAGCTTGTTTGAAGGTGCCAGTGATGAGATCACTGCAAGGATATTCGCGCTGCTCAGGTTTCCTGTAAGCCAGAATATAATTTAATGTATTGATGGGGCCGCTCATGCACACAGTGCAACCCCTCCTGAATCTGCCCCAATTCTGTGGCTTCAGAGAACATCTGGTGCTAAAAGTGTGGCCTTGTTGGAAGCACTTTGAAGGGCGCAATTCAGAAGACGCGGCTGGTGAAAAATATTGATCCCAGGGTCTGTAAACCTGCAAAAGTGCTTTAACTTGGAGAAAAACATTTCTGGATTTGGCTGAGGCACCCGTCTTGGAGACTGAGGAGGTGCAATTCCGATGGGCGCGTCGAAACTGTGAATTCAAAGAGGACAATCCGACGGACACATTTGATAGGTGATGATCAATCAATATCGTCCAAAAAGGTTTATGAAGTTCTAGAGGGAGGGTGCCTACCCCCCCTCCAGATTTTCGTCTATTCGAGTGATGCAGAATAAAATGTGTCCGCTTTGGGGAGACTGAAGTGATGGGGTCCTGACAGGTGTCTCGGCATCTCACCGAAATATTCCCCCAGAATAGATTTTCCTTACGGGAAGTCACCCATTGACCCGTCTCACATATTTCATAGATACTTCCATGATATTTACACCGAGAAATATAGATCACGAATGGCGATGTACGCTACTTGCTCCCGATAGACTAATCAATATTTACCGCAGTTAAAACATCTTTAGGACTTGGTTCCAAAGGCGAAATCGACGATCTAACTTTGGAAATAAAAATTCAGCCAAATTCAACCTTTCGCATATATTTCATGATTACCCTATCTAGTAGCTCTTGCTCTAGCATCTTTCATCTCCGAATTGGTGTAGGGGTCAACATTGCTGCTTCTCACCGATTACATAAGCTACGGCTTTGTAATGAGTTCGCAGCAGCCCGGGGTTCGATTCCCCGATTCGGAATTTTTGCTTTTGATTTGTAACTTTTTGCTCGGAACACTTTCACCCCCAACAATCATTTTCACCAGCCAGTTCAGTTGCGCAGACGCTTCGTTATGAAACGTTGGTCTATCAGAGAGTATCTAACCTGCATTGGCACATACCAACCCCAACCATACTTTCCCGGGCGACCAATGGCACGACGCGAATGAGGAGTCTGAGATGTCTGGAGAATTAAGTTGTCTCGCTAGAATGTCGGAAGAAGCAAGTTATCGCTAGAACGTCAGGAATTGTGTTCCGTAGAGTTCAGAAATTCGGTCTCTAGGACTGACGCAAGCATCCCGCGTGATCGGTAAGTAGTACATACCAACGGGATATGCAGGTCTCCCTCTGTGGGTACGCCAGGGTACGCCGTATTGAAACGGAATCGAGGTCACCGTGAGCGGAGCCCGCACATTGAATATAGTTCGTAGCCCACAATGGTCAACATATAAAACCGTCGACCTGGACAGCATGTAAGTATCACCTTCTCCTATGCATTTCATCAAGTCTCTCGCCTCTGTCGCTGTTTTCATCGCTGCTGCTGCCGCAGTGGATACTGTCGCCCAAGGTGCGTAATGGCTCTCGCATGTCCTACACACCTTTCAAAGTATTAATATGAATTCCAGCGTCGTTTTACAATCCCGACGGTCGGGTCGGCAAGTGCGGAACGGTCATCCAAAACTCTGACCTTGTAGTCGCGCTGTCGTCTTCCAACTATGAAAATGGGGCGCACTGTGGCCAGACGATCACCGTCGCATGTACGTTTGCCGCATTGCCAGCTGTGATTGTGATTTACTGAGCCGGGCGGCGTCGCAGACAACGACGTTGTCAATGTCTTGTTGGTTGCGGATGAGTGCGTTGCGTGCGTGGAGGATGGTCTCGAGTTGACCAGCGGGGCGTTTGAGCTCTACGCACCTCTCAGCGATGGCCTCATTAACGTTACCTACACGCTTGATTGAAAAGGTGGAACATACTCAATTACCTTTGACGTGCTGTGAATGGCTAGCAATATTGGACATAAAGTATGCTGACCAGATTAGTGACTTCGGAGAATCCCTTGGCAAGAAACGTCTGAATTAAGCCGCAAGTCAAACCTCAGACTCACGAGCAGGTGGCGAGGCCCTTTATCATACGAATTCAAAGTGTGGGACTTGATTTTGGAACAGCTATCGTCGGTGTTGGAATCTACTGGAGAGCTGAAGAATGGGAGGCTGTCACGGCTGTCACGACTGAAGGAGATTGGAAGGAGATGGAAGTTGAAGAGAAAGAGAATGCCGCTTACACAAAATGCGGCGGCGGGGGCCGTAGTCAAACATCAACAAACTCTCCTCGTGGTACCACTGCCCCCATCGGCGACGGGTTCTCAGGCTTCCTTCTATAAGTGCGTTTGCTGGCATAGTGTCTCGTGTGCACCTCTTAACTTTTGCGCCCATCTCTCTCAGGGAACAAGCGTCTAACGTATATATTGGCGCTGAAAACCTGTGTGGATACAGCTTGCATACCACAGCTGTTGTAAACTAGCAACGCTTCAGCGCCTTCCTTCTACTACTACTGGCTCGACCTGAGCTGCAGTTTCCAAGCTCCCTACAAAGGCGCAGTCACTCCAGGCCGCGCTTTTTCGTCGCGACTTGATTCGGAAACTCCACACATAACGTGTGGGCTAGCGCTCATTTTACTTGCTACGTGGACCACGTATAACTTGGTGCCATGCCCGCAAAGTACTCGCACATAAAAAAGAGGTCCGCCGCCGGTGCTCTCAAAAAAACGCCGCCGGGGAAAAACTCTCACCAGTCTCGGTCGCTGAATCCGCATGCTGACCGCGGTATCTCCCAGGCCATGACCGCCGTCTCCCAGCTGGAGCGCGCAATTGCCCGCATCCTTCTCATCCGCTACGAGCAGGACATCGCGCGCCTGTTCTCGACGCGCCTGTACAGCATCGCCCTCGTCCATCTCCCCACCTTCGTCATGCGCTGCGTCGCCCTCGCGGGCCCCGGCTGGGTCGCCCACAATGCCGACGCGGACGAGATCAAGGACTTCTTCCGTGCTGCAATTAGCATGGACATGCGACAGGCCGGCGAGCGCGTCGCGACCAAGAGTGTGCTCTGGTCATACACCGCCCTCAGACACTTTGTACGTCCCCGAAATCCCGACCCCTGCCGACCGCTGACGGGCTCCAGGCCCTCTCCAACAACATCACCATCTGCAAAAAGCGCGGTCTGCACTCGATGCGCCTTTTGCCACACTATGACTCGCTCAAGGCCCACCTCGACTCGCTCGAGGCCATGCCGCCCGCGGCATTTGCGAAGCCGCCCCACCTCAGCTCGCTGCAGGAGGGGCAGGACGCGCTCGAGGAGGCGTGCGAGCTCAAGTACGCGTCACGCGCCGCTGAGTGGTCGCACGACTGGCGCCCAAAGGTCCGGCTGGGCTACGAAAAGCTTTCGCAGACGCTGTGGCGCGTTGCGCGCGAGTTTGACGTCCGCGGATACGGGATGGTCCTTCGTGAGAAGCTCACAAGCAAGTGGTGCGACTGTGGGTGCTCCACTGATCATCTCGGCGAGGTGTGCGAGCGCACGGTGCGCGAGGATGAGGAGGAGAGCGGCGTGCGACTGGGCAAGCAGCGCGAGTGGGACGGTCGTGGCAGCGGCGTGTACGGATGGGAGACAGAGGAGGAAGAGGATATTTGGGAAATTGGGTTAGACTTTGGTGGTATGGATCCGGAGGAGTGCGACGACGGGGTCGAGAGTGAGATGACTATCGGGGAGCTCATGGAGTGGCGATACATCAAGGCGGAGCGCGAGAAGGAAGAGGGCAATGTCGCATTTCGCAAAGGCGACTATGTTCTGGCGGTCAAGCACTACGAGGCTGCGTACCAGATCGAGCCCGAACTACCTCACTACCAGCTCAATCTAGCAGCAGCCCATCTGAAGCTGAGCAAGTATGTCGATTTCTCTCTCCCGCTTTGTCTTTCTGACATTTGAATAGCTGGATGGAGGCTGAAGCTGCATGCACCAAGGCCTTGACTCAGCATCGCAGCGGTAAGGGCTACTTCCGTCGTGCCCGCGCACGGAAAATGCTCGGTCGTTCCGACGAAGCCATCCGAGGTATGTCGACATTCCGTTCCCAAAACGCCCGCTAACAGCTGTCCCAGACCTGCGCTCGATTCTCAAGCTCCAGCCGACGAACACAGAAGCAATCCAGGAGCTGCTCTCCCTTCTCCCACCCTCGAGTTCTGCATCCTCGCCCACGTCTTCGACGTTCGCCTCTTCGACGTCCTCCTCGTCACACATGGCCGTCGCCGAGCCGTCACACGTCGCCGCTGCTACCGCTACCGCCGAGCTGCACGAGCGCCTCGGCATCGGGAAGCCCAAGCAGCCGAAGCCGCTCCCGTTCGCACGTACGCGGCTGGACGACCGCAGACTCAAGGTCGTGCTCGTCCCCGCACCTGCCGCGGATGGGCTGTGTCACCACCACCAGCACACGCATCAGCACACGTGCGACGGCCGGCACCACCACGGGCACCGCCCGGACAAGGGGAAGGGGAAGGGCACGAGCATCGCCGCCGCGGGGATGGGCACGGCGACGCGCCGCGAGAAGGAGCAGGCGCTTGAGGCGGAGATGCTCAAGGTGCTCGAGGCGATGCGCGTGGACAGCATGAGCGTAACGCTCCCGAGCTGGGACCGATACGTCGTGCGCCGCGTGGACTCGTAGGGGCGAGCTCCCCGCGTTCAGAATCTTTCTTTGTCGTTGCGCGTTAGGCGGTAAATGGACGAGATGGATGGTTGTGGTGCTCGTTGTGTACTAACATACTTATGCATATGGCTATGCTCGCTCTCCGGTCCTCCCTGCGGGGAACCGACTTTGAGGCCTAGATCCTCTCCACTCTCGTCGCGCGACTTTTAAGCCTATTTAAGCTATTCACGCACCCGTGACCTGACTTTCTTCTTCGCCGCTATCTCAAATTCAATTGTCATGAGAAGACAGGGCGGCGCCGGTTCTTATCCTTTTCTTATCTACCCGCTTTCTCACAGGCGCTTGTATCTCTCTCGCGAACTTCATGGCGACCCAGGCAAACTCTGTCCCCCATCCTACCCTGATCCAGGTGCGCAGCGTCTCTCCTCGTCACGTCGTCTCGCATACATAACTCGCGCATAATAGGTCGATCCGTTCGTGTGAGTAACGATAAAGAAACACTGTAGTCTTATCTAACCGAGAAATGCGGGACGAAGACCTGCAGACCAGCAGAAGGCAAGTGTCGCTGTCTGTGACGACCGTCAATGGATCATTGAATGAATGGTTTATAGGGAATTCACAATCGCTGGCAGTGAGTTGTAAGATGTTCCTACGGATGTATGTCATTTTCTCCTCGCTAGCCCCGATATCCCGGCCTTCGCGACCGTGAAACCTGGAGAGGCGAGCATCAGCCCGTCGCACTATTGTATTTTCTCCTTATTCTTTTCTTGCTCAGGTATTCAAGATCGAATGTGTCGGTAAGTCTACCGAGTCAATTAGCTACTACTTGTTTACGCGGCGCCCCTTCCAAAGACTGGACTGGCGCGCAAATCGGGAATAATGATAGTGGGTGCATTTTTTATGCTGCTGCTTTTCTCGTTCTTAATTGGATGCATTTGATAAATAGACAGCGACGACATCAAGAACGTTGACCTGACTAAAGTGCACAACCTCTCTGGACCCATCGCGGTTGAGGGCGCGGAGCCGGGCGACTGCCTTGTCGTCGACATCCTTGATGTGACCCCGTTCGAGAAGATGCCTTGGGGTTACACAGTGCGTCTCTTCCCTGTCCGTGTTCCTCAATCGACTGACCACGCGCAGGGGATCTTTGAGCTCAACAACGGCGGGGGCTTGTTCGGTACGGCTCCTCGTTCTGGTGCAGGATATATAATTTAAAGTCCACCACAGCCCGCGAATTCGACAGCAAGGCAGCCAAGGCGATCTGGGACTTCCACGGTGACTAATGTCTGGCATGATCGTGTCCTTAATATTCACTCCGCGCAGGAATCTACGCTACGTCGCGCCACATCCCGGGTGTGCGCTTCGCGGGCGTCTCACACCCAGGTCTCATTGGTACGGCCCCGTCCGCGGAGTTACTGGCGACGTGGAACAAGCGCGAGGGCGCGCTGATCGCCGAGCATCCGAATGCTGTCCCTGCCGTTGCATTCGCTCCGAACGCGGTGGGCGCGTATGTCGGGCAGGATCTCGACTCAAATGTCAGACAGAAGATTGCGGAGGAGGGCGCCCGCACAATCCCCGGTCGCGAGCATGGTGGGAATTGCGATGTACGCGATTGTACGAAGACGCGAGCAGGATACTCCACTGACTTCTCGTAGATAAAAAACCTGTCCAGGGGTTCACGGTGCTACTTCCCCGTCTTTATCAAGGGCGCAAATCTGTCTGTTGGAGATCTGCATTTCTCACAGGGAGATGTGAGTCTGTCCTCCGGAGCTTCTGTTGCCCATGCTGATCCTTGTACAGGGCGAGGTACACCCCGACTTTGGTCTTAGTCTATGTCGTAACTGACGGCAGCTCAGCTATCTTTCTGCGGGGCTATCGAAATGGTCAGCATAGACGGTGTACTCTTGCCGGCTCTACCTAACTGTAATTGATAGGCGGGTGTCATTACCTTCAGCACCAGCATAATTAAGGGTGGAATTGAGAAGTTCGCCTTGAAGCAGCCCATCTTCTTGGTCAGACCTCTTGCCCCGGCCGGCCATACTCTCCCGATCTAACGTCCTTCGTAGCCTTCTCCGGTCGACCCTCTCTATTCGTCCAAGGTACTCTTCTTCTGTATCTCTATGTGTGGTTGCTCACAAGAGCCATTAGGTCATTTTCGAGGGAATCAGTGTCGACTACCGTGCGTAGCGATATTCTCATTCTCGCCCCTTTCTAAGTATTCTGCAGACGGAGATGGAAAGCAGTACAACATGGACGCGTAAGCATATCTATTCTTCGTATTCTTGAGAAGCATTGAACGGGTCCTGCAGAACGGTGGCATACAAGCAAGCGGCCTTGAATGCAATCGCGTACTTGATGAAGGTGCGCATGCACCTACCCATATCTTTCGGTCCCTAATTCTTGTTGAATGGGACAGGTCGGCTATAGTGCGTATTGAGCTTGTATCTTTTGTGAATTGCTCGCACTAATGACGGAGCGTCTAGCGCGAGAACAAGCCTGTTCGTATTGAAGCGCTGTTGTTACCTGCCGGTATTGACCACTCTCCAGATCTCCTGCTTTCTGCAGCTCCAATTGAAAGTCACGTCGGGGCCCTAGTTGTACGTCCTAGCTCTTGGATTGCCTGCTGGTCGTTGATGATGCCTAGGACTCGCCCAACGCCTGCGTGACGCTGGCGGTACCCACGGGTATCTTCTCCCATGTACGGAATCCTCTTCAATCCTCGACTGTGTTGATGCTGTTCCTCCAGGACATTTTACCCAAGCCTGAAGGTCTCACAAAACATGTTCGTCTCACGATAACATGGAAGAAATGTACACTAATTTGCTTTCACTCAGGATTTCGGTCAATGCGCGATTAGAAGCGATGGTGTTGTGTGATTGATAAATATGGTCGTACTGGATCGTGGTATGTATGTAAGACTAGGGAGACTACAGGATGTGGTACAATGATAACTTGAAATATGAGACCATTAAGCAAAGACGGGCACCGACTCGACCCACGCGATATCGGCCGGCGCCTTCAGCTCCCACTCCGCCTCCAGCACGACCTTGGCGCCGGCATCAACACTCCACGCCCACTCGAAACGCCCGTCCTTTTCGCCCGAGCGGCCGTCTGCCATCTTGCCCCACTTCACCTTGAGGCCGGGCGGCGTGAGCTTGACGACCTCGCCCTCCTTCGCATCTGCGAGCCCGTCCGGCTTGCGCAGGAGGACCTTCGCGCGCTTGTCGTCGCACGTTGGGATGATGTCGCGAACGAGAAGGTCCGTGAGCGCGAAGGGGTGCTTGTTGTGGATCGTAATCTTGGTGTTGTACGTCGTGGTGTTGATCACCTCCGTGAAGGAGCCGCCTTGCGCGGTGACGGTGTTGGAGCTGCGCGAGTACGTGACCTTGGTCGCGACGTCGTCGCCCAGCGTGCAGGTGAAGGTGTCACCGGTGTTGATCTCCTGCAGGGTCGTCAGTACGAGGAAAAAGACGGGAAGAAAATACAATACGCACGTGAATGGAAGTCTTGGAGACGAAGCTGTCGTTGAGCACGACGCTGACGGGACCAGGAAGCAGCCGGTACTCGCTCGTGTTCTTGACGTGGCATTGTAGGTAGACGCGCGGGTCGACACGCGGGGTGCAGATGTGGGAGATCTTCGCCTCGAAAGGGAGCACTGCGACGGACACCTGATGCGCCGTCCCGTCGCTCGGAACGGTGGTGGCGCCTTCCACCGCGTACGAGATCGCGAGCGGGGTCTCGGTGACGATGGTCGTGGGTCCTGCTTGTGCGCCTGGAATGGCAATCTCCTCGAAGTCTTCAGCATCGTCGGAACCGTCCGCAGGTGGATGCTCTTGTTGAGAGGTACCAGAGGATGATTGCTGCTGGGCTGGAGCACCGAACGAGAATCCTTGTTGCTGGGCTGGAGCACCGAATGTCGACGGCTGGGGTGCAGTGCCGAAGAGCCCTTGTTGCTGAGCTGGGGCGCCGAATGTCGACGGCTGGGGTGCAGCACCGAAGGGTCCTTGTTGCTGGACTGGAGCACCGAAGGGCGAGGATCCTTGTTGCTGGGCTGGCGCACCGAATGCCGACCCGAATGTC
The DNA here is from genome assembly GCA_029281465.1 of Mycena epipterygia. Taxonomy (NCBI): domain Eukaryota; kingdom Fungi; phylum Basidiomycota; class Agaricomycetes; order Agaricales; family Mycenaceae; genus Mycena; species Mycena epipterygia. The sequence continues at coordinate 3,771,403 of JARJCQ010000001.1, read as the reverse complement.
GACGCCTGGGGTGCAGCACCGAACAACCCCGATTGCTGCGGTCGAGGGGCAGCATTCCCGAGCGCTTGACCCTGTCCGAATATGTTACTTGCACGAGGCGGCTCCCCGAAGGCTGTTTGGCCAAACACCGGCGCATTAACCGTGTTGTTGGATCCAAAGCCTTTCGGGGTGCCGAACAAGCCACCAACCCGCGTGTGGCTCTGGGGTCTGATCTTGATGGGATTGAGCCAGGGGATGCTCTTCGCGATTGTGGATGCGGCGACAGTGCTGAGCGTAAGGGCGGTGTCGTTCCAATCCTCGCCGGTGCTCTGCACGATGCGGGCGCGGTAGTGTAGGGCCACCGACGATGAGGGCTTGCTGTTGTCGGTAGCAGCGTGCAGCTCGTATGTGCTCTCCCATGAGGCGTTACTGACAACTGCGACGAAACGATCAGTGTTATGGAAAAAGGAGGGATTCAAAACGCCATACTGTAGGTGAGCTTGAGGTCGAGGTGCGTGTCAGAGTCGGTCCCCACTACGATGGTGACCTCTCCTGTAGATGCGCCCTTCTTGGTGGCCTCTTTCTGCTGTTCAACCTCGATCTGCCGGTCAAGGGCAACGATCTTTTCGTCAATCTCAGCGACGGCATCGAGGTTCTTACGGCCCTGCTGAACAAAGCTCTCGAGGAACACACCCATCTGGGTGGGCGAGACGTGCTCGCCGCTCAGTGTTCTGGCGTACTTAACAAGGAGGTCCGACTCATGGTCCCTCACTCGCTTCTCGCCCTCCAGAGAAAACCTTTGTGCTTTCAAGAGCCGGATGGTCTCCGAGGATTTGTTGGGTCTGTCGCGGGTGGTGCAGACGACGTCGAAAAGCCTAGCATCAGCGAGACCGGAGACTCGGACAGAATGAGTGTCAATGCAACTCGGCAGCTCAGTTATCTCGATTTTGTTACTCCCGGACTCGATTCACGTCGTTGTTGAACACAGGGTATTATAGAGGATGTAAAGCAAGCTACCTGCAGGTCAACTGAGAATATACGAACGACTTCTGCTTTCCGGGATTTATAAACCGTGACGGCCTTGATTGCTGTGGGTTGATTCGATTTCAGAGGCGAAGGGTCTGAGCAGCCAAAATTCACGTACGGTTTTCACGGGCAGACAGTTTCAACGAAACGGCCATGATAGTTGAGGGAAAGAAATGGGACGTTCCAAATACAGTGGGGCAGCTTTATAGACTGACTGGGTCGGAACCGAGGGCTCAAGGCAGTGTCCAAGCGAGGGATCTGAGTGACAGTGAGTCAAAAGCAGTGTTGTTTGCGCATGTTGGTCAACGAGCTCTGGCCATTTCCGTTTAGCGAAAGGAGGAAAAGACTGGGTGCAGGTAGACTCCAAAGACCGTGCGTGTAGTATGTACTTTGGTAGTCCTACAAATATTTCTCGGTCCTTCACAAAAGCGAACGGCCCAAAGAACAATCCCGCACACATTAATTATCCGTAACATAAAGTCCTTGTGTAGCCATGTCCATAGCACTGTCCTAGGTGGGAACAGGCGCGGGGGTCGGCTCCGGTGCGCGCACGTACTCGAAGCCAGCGTCGCGTCTGCGCTTGGCCGCGGCGACGGTGACGCTCGGGATGCTGACGCAGTTGGACGACTTGGCGACGGGGTGCGCAGAGGGCGTGGGGCTGGTACCCTGGTGCCAGGTGGAGGTACCGTACACACCCATCGGGAGACTATTTACAGAATTAGCTGTGCACAGTAATAAAGATATAAGAACGCACTCATCGTCGGCGTCGCAGTTCTCGAACTTGCCCGAGTCGTAGTTCGCCGGCATGTTCTGCGGATTGGGGTTATTTTAGGAGATGCATTTCATTTTTTTTTTTGGGACGGCGTACCCAGAAGCAGCCCATGACGTCGTAGATGTGCTGGCAGTTCTGCGCGGCGTTGGGCCCGACGCAGGCACGGAAGCAGAACTCCGTGTCAGAGATGAAGCTCGTCCATTCGTGGTACTGCAGCCCCGTGCCGAAGCTGTTTCCGAAGACCAGGCCTCCGACTGGAAGGATATCTCGTCAATTGATTTCCCCTGAGCACTTGGATGAGCACGCACCGGGGTTCCCGTTACCGTCGGCACCGTGGGGGTCTGAAGGAAAGAGACGTAAGGAAGAGTAGATAGAAAGTGTCGAAGCTAACCCAGTTCGCCTCCGCTGTGAAGAAAAATCGATCAGAGCTAGAATCGAGCAAGTAGGAAAAACTGGACTGACGAATCACCGCCGGGGATGTTGATCTTGGTAAAATCGCCGACACCGGTGACCTGCACACGAGTGTCAGGGCGAGGAAACCGAACAGAAGGGGTCTAATATATACCTGAACGTAATCGGGCGTCTTGACGAAGTGTACGCCCTTGAGCGCGCCGTTGGGGATAGTGCGCGTGCCGCGACCGGACTTGGTGCACCATGCGACTTCCTCACGCTCGGTATCGCCGATGCTTCCCACGGAAGGCGGGGCCCAGAGACAGAAATCGTCCGCAGAGCTACATGATCATTATTAGCTTGAACAAAAAATAATCGGGGAACACACTTTATCCACGCCGTCTGGCAGTTGGAGCTCTGGCTCGACGTGGTGCCGCAGGAGTTGGTGCCGCTCTGGCCATTCTCCGAGGTGGCGGGGAGCGCGTTTGCGGAATAGCCGGTGTTCCAGACCTGGTTGGGGTTGGTGCCGCTGCAGTCCCAGATTTGGGGCTAGGAGAGGGTCAATTGGCGTATTCAAGAAGAAAGAATGCTTACGCGGTTATTGTCCGCTTGGCTTCCGTCGGTGAGGTCTACGCATTTGCCATGATTCGTCCAGGAGAGGTGGTAGTCGCCCTGTACGATACATTAAGTAAATGAGTAAATTGACGAATTTAGAGTAATGATGAATTTAGAGCAATGCACGCACAGTGTAGTAGAACTGCTGGTTGGGGTTGTTGTTGGTCGAGCAAGTCCAGATCTGGAGCTTGTTACCGTTTGCGGGTGAACCTCCAGGAACATCGAGGCATTTTGCGCCACTGAAGATCTTGACGCTGCCGCCGGTGAAGGTCCATTTCTGGGACGAAGAGCCAGTGCAAGGCTGGATCGTGACGATGGCACCGTCGGTGTTCGAAGCGGCGGTCAGACATTTTCCTAACCAGCGAGATGAGATCCGAGTATTCCAGAATAGGCGGGCGTACCATTATTCAGGCCGGGCTCGATGAGCAAGGCGCCAAGGTATCTAGGATGTTCGTTCAATCGAAATGAAAACAACTCGTACAGAAACAACATACGCAGGAGTCTGCGCTTTGACCAGGGTGAAAAGGAGCGAAAGAGCCGGAACGACGCGAGAGTAGCGCATTTCAGTGAAAGAGTGTGGTGGTTAAAGAACGTGGATGTAGAGGCCCAAAACTTTGGAGGAAGGAAAGAGCCGAAGGAGAGCGAGCTCGACGGCCGGTGTTTTTATACCAGCCACACGCGATGCCCCCGGATGTACCCCGGATCGGTGATCGGGGCGGCCATATGACCTCTTGCTTCTCTTGGCGTCTCGTACACCCCTGGGCCCTATATAAATGTTTCACGTTTGCTGGAGGACGAACGGGGACAGCGTGAACGGCGAAAGATGGTTAACATCTATAGGTTTTCCTTTTTTTTGCAATTTTTTTGACCCAGTCCAATGAAATCGGAGGCGAGCGAGCTGGGCGAGAGGAGCGGGATGAATTAGACTCAGAAGGTTATGAAAAAGTTCACTGCAGCCGATTTCTACGCGAGTGCGTGGGGTGGATGGTGGCAGAGTCTGGCAGAGTTGTACGTACTTACCCCAAACGCGGTCACCTGAGGATAATTAACAACTAACAAAGCGAAAGCTTAGGTTCACGGAAGTCTGTTCGGGAAGGAATGAACAAATTGCTATGCTGCAGTATATGTATATCAATTATATCTCCAGAGGCATGGTAGTTTAAGGTATTTTGGTCCATTTAAAACACATCGCGATAAGAACTTTTGGAAACGATCCACCCGCACTCAATCATCCAAAATATTGAGAGAAACGTCCTCAGGTCTCCTGATGCCGCTGCACGCAGCGCACACAATCTCCGCGAGCACTTCCCGCTCGGCAGCGGGGATCTGCTCGACGGCTCCGTGCGCAAACGACACGCGCTCGAGGCCGGGGAACAGGGCGAGCCAGCGCGCCATCGCGCGGATGTCGGACGGGCGGAAGCGCACGAGATCGCCCGTGAGGAGCGCGAGCTCGGTCACGCGCGGAAGGCGGGTCTCGGAGACGCTGTCCGCGCTGCGCACATTGTCCGCGGGAAGAGGAGAGGAGAGGGCGAGCCAGGGGAGAGACGCGGAGGTGAGGGGGAAAGTGAGCGTGAGCGCAAGGGGATGCGTTCCGGGGAGCTTGGCGATGGCTTCGAGAGCCAGGCGGTACGCGGGGAGGTCAAAGTCGGGTGTGGGTGGTCGTTTTGGGATGCTAGATGGTAGGTCCCTGAAGGGAATTCGTATTCGGGAGACATTCGGGGCGGCTGGGAGGAGGTAGGGTATGTAGGACGCTCGGGCGGTAAGCGCTTCTATTTTGCTCTCGGAGGTTCGAGGGATGGGCATGGTGGTGAGGGAGGAGGACCGAATCGAATTCGGCTCCACGGCAAGGCGCCTGAGGTACGGGTGGCGTTGTATGAAAGCCATCAGCTCGATATGAGGCAGATTTGTCTCGGCCTCTATTGTTAGCTGGGAGAGATTCATCCCGAGCTCGAGAGACGCCAGAAGGGATTTGTATATCTCATCGGTGAACCCGGGTAACGGCTCGAATGTGAGCGTACCCCCTCCGTTTGTCGTGAGCGTGACCAAGGTGAGCTGTCCAGGCAGCGTGCGGATGCGCATCCAGTACCCAAAGTCAAGCAGACCTGCGTCTTCGATGATGCGGTCTTCCTGGGGCCAGCCAGACCCCACCAATAGCCTGTATGCCCATCCCAGCACGACCCTCAAATTGATGTAGGCGGAGGCGAAGTACAATGCGATACTGAGAGGAACAGCGAACACGGCGACGAGGATTTTCAGCGGCGTAGACATCTTCTGAGTGGTAGACCACAATAAAGGCGGGGGAAGCACCCATCGGATCGGGGGCGTGGATCGCGGACGCGACATGCACATCCTGCCCGAGTGTACATCGACGATCAAAAGGGTGTTGGTCGCTGCCGGCGGGATATGCGCGAGGAAATATGCAGTCTCCCTCCCGCCTCTATGGGGCGTATATTGCCTGTTGTATATCACGATGTCCGGGATAGGCTCGACCGAAGAAAGAATGGAGGATAATATTACCGGGTATGGTGACAGCTGATAGGTGGGCTCTTCGAAACACACGAGTTTCTGTATGGGTGTTATACGTGCCACGACGAGGATGAGGGAAACCGAGTCCGACACTGCGAGCGTCCCGGATCGAATGTCGGACTGAGTGATGCCGCATCGGGATAGGAAGGGGAGAATTGCGATGCTCCGAAAACGAGAGGAGACCTGAACTATTGCCCAGAGCTCGCGCCTTTCCAAGAACGAGCATATGCGATCCAGCAGTTCGTTGGGGAGCTCGTCCATCGTGGTCGGAGTGACTTACGGAGCTTTCGCATGACAAAGCTGCCAGGCCGCAGGCCTTTATAGATGTTCATCAGACATCATGACAACGTAGCCGCCGCCTGCACATTTGGCGTACCTCTTGGACCGAAGACCAGGAAGAATACACTGGTTCAATCACCAGCGTCTAAGAATCTCCAGGTTTTTCAAGCAATTGAAGTTCAGCCAAGGAATTGCGACGAACCAATGTTAATTGCCTTCTGAGTCGTAGGCGATGGAGAAAATTGGAAACACCTTCGGAATGTCGGGGATTTCTTAGAGTTGGAGCGTGCGGTTGGTTGGTTCGAGTGCAAGTTGGGAACGTCACGGTCGGTTGACGGTGCTTCGGCGTGTTTTCAAGTCAACGGCATGCATCGCCACCGACGATCTGCCCACTCCGACAGGATCTGCCCAGTATTACTAGTGCCTTGGCCTGAACTCTCAATGTTTTCTTTATCTAATTGACTTGTCCCGCTCTGGCTCGCTCTGGAATGTTTGTTCTTCGCTGGGAAAGAATCGGACGAGAAGTTAGGTCTGAATGGAAATATTCACAGTTCACTCCGGCAGCCCTGAGCTCCAGGCTCACGTTCCAGAATGGAGGAGAACGGAGATGAAGTCAAGCACAGTCGGGCCATATCGTTTCCACTTGCACTACGAGAGCGCCGACAGCAAGACGGCGTTGTGGCGCGGATCAGTTGTACCGGGCGGGCGCGGGTGTGAGGTTGAATGCTGTACTGCCGCCAACTAGGGCGCTCCGTGAACGACTGCAGAGGCACATAGACCTTCTTCTTCCTTCTGCTCACTTACAGCTCATTCAACATGCAGCGGACCGGCATCCTTTCTTTTTCTTCAATTTTTTGCCTTAGATCCGCTGCTAAAGTCTTAATTCACCCTTCGCGCCTGCATTTTTTGTACGTGGGGCGAACTTTGTCTCTGGAATTCGTGACTGAATATACTGGAAACGGCAGATTATTCACGATACCTTTTATTTCATGGCTTCCAACACGGTGCTGGGCGCTGGAGCTGGGCGCCCCGGAGCCGGAGGACACACAGAGCATAACTGTCTTTACTGGCGGGACGCTCTCGCTGGCGTGGACTCTCAATGCGTCGGACCCCCAACTTTTCGATCTTGTCCTTGTTGGAGTGTCCGGCAACAAGACCGTGTTTCCAGACATTGATTCGATAGAAAGTCCCTGGAAGCTGGTCATCAAAAACTCGCCTCAGTAAGTCGGTTTCTATCGGATTAGATGCAAAATAACTTCGGCCGCAAGGAACTACTTCTTCCAGGCACTGGACCATACGTATGTGTGCCCAGGGAATTCTCGGTTTGATGGTTATTGACGCGCTTTGGATCAGGACAGGAGCGACGCTTGCTGAAAGTAGTACGTTTCAGGTGACCGCTGCACCAACTATCCTGTGAGTCCAAGCAAATATTTTGCGTCTCAACTCACCCTGCGACAGATCTGGATCCATGTTCCCTTTGTCGGGTGACAACGGTGCCCCCAACATCGCTGGTCCTGGGCCCACGTCGACCAACGCGATACCGTCCACACAGTCGCAGGTCACTCAGCATAGCACCGCCGTTTCACGCAGGGCCCTCATCGGTATCATCGTTGGCGCAATCCTCTGCAACACCGTTCTCATCGCTCTCGCCACCTTCATCTGGCGCTATCGCGTCCGGCGGCGGCGAGGGAACACCGCGCACCCTGTGCTCATCGATGAAGACGTGCTTCCGAAAGACGAATCGGAAGAGTCATCGCCGCCTTTATACACACATCTATTCCCGTTCCCAATGCCGGGCACTCCGCCACCCAGGTTGGCCCCGCTGCGAGCCTCGCGCCTGCGGCCGGCATCCGAATATAAATCGCCCAGTCCCCACCACTCATCGAGCCACAGGCCGCCGTTTAGCCATCGCAAATTATCCAGCTACGACACAACCAGCCCGTCGTCCACTCACCGCCCTGCATCGAGCTATCAGCCAGGATCGAAGCGGGCTCAGATGTCCCACCATCGCAAGTTATCGCACAATCTTCCGCCATCGTCACCTCTCAGTTATGCATCGCCCATATCGCCCAAGGATCGGCGGCCGACGCCTCGCGGGTCGCTTACACCCGCCACTGCACGGCGTCTTGAACTGCAGGTCGAGTTGGAGACAGCGCTGTCGGAGACGGTGTACGACAAGGACGAGCCCGAGACGCCCTCCAAGATACCGACGAGGCGGCGTGTGTTGCGCAGCACGAGCGAGCCGCGCCCGCTCTCGTCCGAGTTTGGCAGCGCAGAGGGCCACGACGAAATGATACGGCATGGGCCAAAGGGCGAGCTTGCATCTGAACAATTGGGGGATATCCCATAGACCTAGGGGTTTCCAGGCACGACACGATGAGGCTTTGAAAGCTGGATTTATTGTATTTCTTACCTATTAATATATGGACACCGTTGACTCTGTATTTATAAGTTATCTTTATGCCGAGAAAGCGTGCCTCCTTGTTGTGTAGTTGCCATCGAGTTGCTACTCACTAAATGACATGCCCGCTCGAAATCGGCCCAATGTAGGGGATATGAATCCCCGCCGGATGGGACACAGGAGACAAGAACTGAAACAAGAGAGCCAGGATCCAAGCGCTTCCAAGCGATACAAGGTCCAAGCTTGGTCCAAGCGCTCAAAATTGATGCGGCGTAAAAGCGGTGTTTCGCGAATCTCCGGCTGGCATCACCGAGGAATTTGCTCGATTAACGCTTTGAGCTCTCCGAACAGTTGTTGTTGGCCGATAGTCTTATGAAGGCTTGAGAAGGCTTCGAAATGGCTGTGTGAGAGTCTTTGGATTTCCCAATTCGGCCTTCGTCAAGAGATGTCAAAGCGGCGCTCCCTGGCAGGCCCAAATTTTCGCAACCAACTCAAAGCGACGTGCCTCAAGGCGCATTACCAAAGGGATATGCCATAACCAGGAGGGAGCCTTAAAAGCTTGAGAAGCAGGAAGGACTCAGGCAGTGACTTGAACCCACCGAGTCAAATCCTTCCGGCCACGCAAACTCTCGTTGATTTTCCATGCCTTTCCAAGAAAATATCTCATCTGCGCACATTCCGCGTCCCCCCAACGCCTTCTTGTGTTTCCGGTCGCGGTTTATTCGAGACCAGAAGGCACTGGCGGCTTCCAAGGGCTCCAAGAGCTCCGGGATGCAGGACATAAGCCGGCAGGCGGGCCACATATGGAACGACATGAGCGATGAGGAACGAAGTCCGTACGTCGAGATGGCGAATCGGATGAAGGAAGAGCACCGCATGGCGCATCCGGATTACAAGTTCGCTCCGACTCGGAAGTCTACCACCAGGGCTGCTCCCAGCCATTCGAGTCGTGCTCAGGGTCCTCCGAGCCGCCGCCGCCCTCAGGCCACTGGGATTCAGAGGAGACGGGAGCCCGAGCTTTCACCCACCTTGGACTCGTATAATGACGGTTCTCATCCGATACCGACTCTCTCTTCTCCGTACACATCACCGTCCAGCCATGGCATGTTGTATATGCCAACCGACGAGGGAAACAAGGTATTTCAACTTCGCGTTGATCATTGTACTTGCGCTAATATAGTTGGCAGAACTTTGAATCCTCTTACGCTCACTCCGACCGTCCCGATTCGTGGGATTGTTATCCCGCGCAGTTTGGCACGCCCAATGCCAGTGCAGCCTTCACCCCGTCGTATCCCATGACCAACTCGACGTCTCCACCTGCGATGCGGGACGTGTCGTACCACAGCTTCGAGCAACTGGGACCGAGCTTCGACTCTGAGCAACACCCGGATTTCGGGACACTTTGTCAATGGGACTACGATTTCTCGCGGTCAAATGCTGCGAGCTCCACTAATAGCCCTTATTACCGCCCGTATTAATTCTTAGCTGTCTCATGGCCTTAACCACGCCTTAACTTTATCGCACCTCTGTATCGGATATTTCTTGTTTAAATCACGACTCACGACCGCATCCCATGCCTTGCTTGTATCGATACATTTCTGTATCTCAACTCATCTGTAGTCTTCCTGCCTGTATTCGCGTGGTTAATATTGTTACACATTTCTGAACACATTTGTTTGGTCGTGTCGACGCGACGCGGCTGTCAATTCTGATGGGTGTCATAATCACTCAAACTTCCACCTTCATTAGTCTCTCTCATGATCAGCGGCATGACGCGTCAGCGAGCCTCTACATTCTGACCCAGAACACTGGTTCGCTCTCCTGATTGGCATCCGCTTTTGGCAAGTTTGTGTATGAAAGATCTGTCGATTTCCCTGGAGGCGTTCCTGTGATTATTATTTGATTCCCACCCGCGACCTATCGCACGATCAACCAATCGCATCCCCACACAACGCTAACAAACTTGAGCGCCAACGATTTCGCGAGGCTTTACGGAGTCTTGGGGATTGCAGTCCTTCGGGCCGATGCCATTATAACACTCCAGTGCTGTCCTCGAACTGAGTCGGGACTCCAGGTCAGGAGACCTCTGGACGACTCCCTTTTTTTTTAGGAGCAGGCGAGAATGATTGATCTTGTCAATCTGTGATCGATGTTGGTTCTCCATCCGTCTCGCCAGATATCTGGGTTTCGTTCTGCTCAGTGACTCCAGAAAGTACTAGTCCGCCTTGTACAGCTTTCTGGCTTTGACGGTGCCATTTTCATTAACGCAGTACATAAGGCTCGACGGCCAATTAAAAACTACACCGATCAATATATTGCATGCGATTGGTTGCTGATGGAATTGGTTGCCTGCCTGGAAGCATCATGCATGTGTCTGAATTTATGAGGATTTTGGGGCAACTATCCTGGTAAAGAAATGGATCCGGATGCTAATAATCATTTTAGTTTCGAGTTTGGAATGCCTGTTGGTTTCCCGGGGTTTCGCACAGCCCACTGAATGCATCTTCAATTTTTTTTTGGACCGGATTCCTTGGAACGCGGTATTTTTACGTTCTCCTGTTGCTGCCGGCACCAGACAGGGACAGATCGTCTTGCCAACGATCTTCGCTCCCCGCGTTTACCATCAGTTGCCGGTGAACCTAAAAATAGCAGTGTATTTTCGTCCAGTTTTCGTCCAGCCGACCTTGCCAGGAGCCTCAAGGAGAAGGAAGGTTCCATCAGTCTGTACATCAAGGGTTGGCATGGTGCTTTTTCGCCGCCTCAAGTAGCTGCGATTCGCATTCATTTTCTTTCCCCCCCCCGCTCCTTCCTCCCAGCTCGACGCTACTCCACTCCTTCGCAGTGCGTTGGTCCCTTCTGGCAGTCAGTTCATCTCCCATTCCCGCACATGTACAGCACTGACCAGCCTGCAGAGTCCCAGCTAGTTTGCTCCTCTGCTTACCTTCGACCTTCTTTTTACCTCTGACATTTCCCGAGTTCGTCTTCCCGAGCTCTTCTCGCGAGTATCTGGAGCTAACAGCGGAATGCAGTTATCTACACGATGAAGTTCTACGCTGCTCTGTTTGCCTTGATGGCCGTCACCTCCGTCGCTGCTGCTCCTGCCCAGTTCCAACCCCAGGCCAAAGGTGCCCAAGTGGCTGCTGCCGGCAAGGGAGTCGCTGCTGCCAAGGGAGTCGCTGCTGGAGCGAAAGCCGCAAAGGGCTCTAAGGGCTCTGCTGCTGCTGCTACCGCTACTACTGCTGCTACCGCTACCGCGGACAACAGCACCGCTACCGCTACCGCGGACAACAGCACTAGCGTCGACAACTCGGCGTCCTCCAACAGCACCGCTGCTACCGGGACGTCCTCCGCTGTTTCTGCCACCCGTACCCGCCCTTGTGACATGGGAGACCAGTCGCTCGCCGGAGGCATGGCGGCCATGGTCCTGATCGGCATTGGCCAGCAGGCCAGCGTTGTCACCCTGCAAAACACTACTGCCGCAGCGGACTTCGCCGACGGTGTTACCCGTCTGCAACAGTTCACCGACAGTGAGTCTCTGTACTAGTTATGCCTCGATGTCAAATGTTAACGTGTACCGCAGCCCAATCCCTCCAGCTGCAGATGGCTCAGGGTATTGCGGATGAAGATAGCTTTGCCCAGACTCAGCTGAAACTCGTGCGTTGATTCTCTACCTTGTTTGGTCGTTTGCTTATACCGCTTTTTTGTAGCTCGCTACTTCTCAGACCGCGCAGGAGGGTTTGATCAAGGGCCTGACCGGTGACGCCACCACAGACGCCGCCACCCTCACTCAGCTCGCCGGCAGCTTCCTCGACAGCACCAACAACGCACAAGATGGCGCGGAACAGGCGCTCATCGACTGCTTCATCCCCCTCAACGCGGTCTCTGGCTGATCAATGACTTGAGGTCAGTGCTTTGGATGTCCACGCCCTAGTCCCTCATTAACAACCGCTCTTTGCAGTTAGCTGAACACTTCTCATTTTCTTTTCGTATATACTGGATTTTGTCAAGGTTGTGTTGGTACCAGAAACGAAATACTATCTGTGCTTGCCCATCCGGGGCGGAAAAAAATTATCCTCGTTTGACTTGAAAGCTGAAATGCAAGAGGTAATGCATATGTAATGGCCAGGCGTTGCATCCATATTCTTTATCAGATTCACAGGTCTCCCTGTTATCCCCGAGACACTCGCCCGTCGACCACGCGGAGCACAACCGTAGTCAGTCGACTGCCCATAAATCACTGCGCCGGCATTTTAGCTAAGTAGCTAGCTTGCTCTCTCTCTTCCCGTAAGCCTGAGTCAAGCACGATTCGGCCAAGGTCTCCCGAGCCCCTATAGTAGCAAAATAGAACGCAATTCCGGCGTTATCGGGAATGAAATGGTCCCTATCGCGACTCGCTATCGCATGTATTTCCTCGGGTCCATCCCCGTCCTTGCTTCAAGCGCAATCGAGAATGGCCTCCGTGGGGCCCCCAAAATTCAATCGTCGAAGATATTAAACATGACGTCCTGCGTGCTGGCGATCCCGCTGCACGCTGCACAAATGACCTCCGCCAGGACGCTGCGCTCGGCGGCGGGGATCTGCGCGACGGCGCCCCGCGCAAACGACACGCGCTGCAGGGCGGGGAACAGCGCGAGCCAGCGCACGAGCGCGCGGATGTCGGCCGGGCGGAAGCGCGCGGGGCCGGCGGCGGAGAGCGCGAGGTCCTGCACGCGGGGGAGGCGCGTCTCGGGGACGCTGTCCGCGCCGCGCGCCTCGGCGTCGCGGAGGGCGAGCCACGGGAGCGCGGCGGCGGTGAGGCGGAAGGAGAGCGCGAGGGAGAGCGGGTGCGTGCCCGGGAGCGCCGCGAGCGCCGCGAGGGCTTGCCGGTACGCGACGAGATCGAAGGCTGCGGAGCGGACGAGCCTTGGGTGCGTAGCGGGAAGGAAGGGGATCTGTATCCGCTGCACGTTCGGGGCGGAGGGGAGGAGGTGGGGGATGTAGCAAGCCGGGGCTATAAGCAAGGATACCTTGCTCTCAGACTTGGATGGCATGGGCATGGCGGTGAGGGAAGAGAGCTGAATCGAATTCGGCGCGAAGGAAAGGTGAGTGAGATGAGGATGGCGTTGGATGAACACCATGAGTTCGGTGTGGACGAGATTGGTTTGCGCCTCTACTGTGAGCTGGGTGAGATATAAGCCGAGGTCAAGAGCCGACAGGACGGATGAGTACACATCATCCGCGAGCCCAGGTATGGGTTTTATCCGGAGGACAGGCCACTGCCCTTGCGTGAGCGTCACCAATGTTAGCCGCTTGGACAGAGTTTGGATGCGCATCCAGTCGCCAAAGACGACCAGACCTGCGTCCTCGATGATTCGTTCCTCTTGGGACCACGCAGGCCCTGAAAATCGTCGGTATGCCCACATCAGCAGAACGCCGCAGTTGACGAAGGCGGAGACCAGGTACGCAAACAAGAGCGGGATACCAAACATGACAAGGAGGATCTTTGTCGTTTTGGACAGGATCTCTGACGGTCCCAGGGGCGGGGGGAGTAGTTTCCATCGGATGGGGGGCGTCGACCGTGGACGCGACAAGCACGTCGAATTGCCTCTGACGATCAGATACGTGTCGGTGGCTGCCTGAGGAATACACGAGAGGAGATGTGCTGTCTCTCTCCTGGTTCTTTGGAGCATATATTGTCTGTTGTATATCACAATGTCTGGGATAGGCGCGGCCACGGCTAAAATGGAGGCTAATCGTCGGTATCTCAGCATTCTCAGCTGCGTTCCAAGGATGGGCTCTGCGAAACATACGAGTCTCTGTATGGGCGTTATATGCCCCACAACGAGGATGACGAAAAACGAGTCCGACAGCGAAAGCGACCCCGATTGAACGTTGGACCGAGAGACGCCGCATCGCGATAGGAAGGGGAGAATCGCGAGGCTCCGGAGACGCGAGGAGACCTGAACTATTGTCCAGAGCTCAGATCTTTCCAAGAATGAGCATATGCGATCCAGCAGCTCGTTGGGGAGCCCAATCATTATGGTTGTCGATAGTGACAAAGGGCGGGGATCTTATCAGTGACTCATTCTATCTTGAGAAAATCGCTAATAGATGATGCCGACATCCAAAGCAAAGTAGGCCTAGCAAGTTGCGGGAGCAGTCGTACTCTAGTAAATAGACTCCAAGACAACTGTAGAGTGGCTCAGTGGCACGATTTTTGAGCTCTGCAATCCGACAAATTCGAACGAAATTCCCACTCATCAGTGAGTCATCGCGTGCAATTTCTAGGAATATAATGGTCGTCCCGCGTCCCTGTTTGGTCGCTTTCGAGGGGCAACAAGACGGATCCTGGCACTTGTCCACCCCTTTCCATTTTGGGTCGAGTTTGTACCTGTATGGCAACGCCTTGGCATCGCCACTAATTACGCTCTTCTCAGTTGCTCTCCACAATATGTGCTCATGATTCTGCTTGTATCCGCCGTTCTCCCTTCTCTGCTGCCCTGGCTGAGCTCTAGTTGTCTTCTTTGTCGAATTATCTTCTAATTCATTCCCAAATCTCCACTCTGGGCACTTGGCGCTATTTCAAACCAACTTTTTATTCGCCATGGCTGTCTCTCGTCCAGAACCGATGAATGCGTCGCCGCACCATTCAAAGGTCAAGGTCTCAATGACTCTTGCCAACTCCGTCTTTGTTGCTGGGGGACTCATCACCGGAAAGATGGAGATGGAGTGTAGGGCGGACAAGGGTCTTGGGATCGGCGTTATGATGGTCGAGCTTTTCGCTATCCAAGGTCCGTAATCAATCCATTATTTCAACCCGGGTGCTGATCTTCGACTAGAGCTAACTTCGCGGGACCACTCCGCGACCTCGACTTTCCTCCACAGTCGTCGTCTGTTCCAGGGGCCAGGTCTTCCCCCGTCAAATGCCGTCCAGCCGCATCCAGTTCCGGGCGAGCCACCATTACCGTCGCACTATCACCAGGCACGACGTGGCCAGTCCACCTTTCTTTTCAGGTTCCCGCTCCCCTCTTCGTCTCCAGCATCCATCAACTTTGGTGGTGATCTTGCGCGTGTGCGGTATGAGCTCCGCGCTAGTGTTGGGGTCTGTTGGAAGGGCGAGAAGCGCCTCGTCACAGACCGCAGCGACCTTCAGGTCGTGGAGTGTTTTGAGGAGGACCCTGAGCGCCCGGAGCCAGAAGGCGTTGTTGTCGGCGAGAACGGAAAGATATGGGCCCAGGGCAAAATTGTCGGTGGTGTGATAGTTGCAGGCGAAAGCGCATGTGTAGAGTTGCAGGTCAAGAATCACTCGACCAAGAAGGTGCGAAATTGCCCCACTATTCGCTTAGCCTGCTAACTCCGCATTTAGAATTCTGGGCTCGTCATTACGTTGACGCGTTCGCTCGTGCTTTCGGGAATCCCCGCTACAGAAAAGTCCCCTCTGCAGATTTCGGACACTCTCGTCACGGTCCCCTTTCGTGGGCCAGAATACATTATTCCTTCCGGCGCCGAAGGTGTGGCGAGCTTGGTATTTGACGTCCCCAAGCACGCAAGAGGTGTCAAGGGTGGTCTTCTGAAGGGGGATGAGTCTTCCCCTAAGCACACCCCAGCGATTTTTGAAGTTCGATGTGTGGTCGGAATCAAGATGACTATGGGATTTGGCAGGTGTGTCTGAATCCCGTTTATTATGTACCAGGCTAATCCTCCGTAACAGTAAAGACATCGAATTGGACCTTCCTGTGACGGTGGTGCATCCGCTTGCTTTACCCGAGCTACCGCCCCCGCCCCCTCAGCAGTATGACTATGGTCCGACACCGCCCCTTGGGTATCAGCCACCTTATGCGGATCCCCACGCCACGCCTTACGGTGGATATCCTGCACTTCCAATGTCCCCTCCACTCCCAACGGCATACATTGATCCCCAGCAGACACACGTCTGGCTCCCACCGCCATCGCATACACCGCACCCATACCAATACTACTCTCCTCCCTTCCACGGCCAGCCGCAACAGCAATATTATTTCCCCCCACCGCCAACCAGCCCCGTTTACCAGCCCCTCCCCCTTAATCTCGCCCGTCCGCTCAGCGCTGGCAGTCACGCGACCAACCTGCTTGTTCCCGGCCAGCAGCCCGCCGACGACCCGGCAGGTGAGGAGGGCAAGGGCGAGCGCGCGAGTCGGATCACACAGCACCTCCGCCAGTCGACCCGCAACCGTTCCGCGTCCCCGTTGTCGCATCGCTACCCGGTCGCCGCCTCAAATCCCATCCCCATTCCCCAGACGCTGCACAATGTCGCCCCTCTGGACAACAACAACCTCTCAGTCTCACCCGCGGCGGGCGCGGGCGGCGCCGTGCACTCGCCGCGCCCTGTCTTAAGCCCGAAGACGAGCTTCACAGACGCGAGTACTCCGAAGAGCGAGCGCGTATCGGAGCTCGAGCGGATGGCCGCGGAGGTCGCGCTCAAGACGTCTAACCTATCGGGCGATCTCCCCCGATCGACGATCTCCTCAGATACCCTGGCGCCCGCGAAGGAGAAGCACCGCAAGTCCAAGTCTCCTTCGAAGCGGAGTAGTAGGCGCGAGAAGGAAGCGGCAGCGGCGGCACTCCTGGCCGAGGCGGATTTCAACAAGACGCTCCCGGGTCCGCCTGTGCCGACGGGGAAGACCACCCAGCCGTCTGCGCCGCGCGCGCGCGTGGACACGTACTTCGATCTCCCGGCAGCGGGGACGTCGTCCGCGCAACTGACGCCGAGGTTCGCGGATGACGAGCTAGTGGAGCAGACGCCGAAGACGCCGACGCTGACTGCGACGCAGCGGCCGAAGTTGCTGAACTCGGAGAGTGGGCTCGACGCGCTCGAGCGCCGGCTTTTGATTGAGGTGGGGACGCGCAAGATGCCCGCGGCGCCACGCCCAGACGCGCGCAGCGTCGTGGCCGCGCCGATGGACATCCCACCGAAGCGGAGCGACAGCGCGAACGACTCGGCGATATCGAGTCTGACGCTGGCGGGGGGTGTGCATGAACCAGAGAGAGAGCAGGAAGAGGAGCGCGATCGGGACTCAGATGAGCGGACGCAGGGGGCAAAGAAGAGTTCTTCTGGGCGGACGGAGCGTGGGGATGGGGAACGGCGGAGTGGGCGCAAGAAGGAGAAGGAGAAAACCAAGGAGGGAGAGCCGAGGAAGATGCGCAAGGCAGCGAAAGGGAGGGTCGCGGCTTGGTTGGGAGGGATCGATCCTGAGGTTCCGCCGGATGTAGATCCTGTCCCCCCGAGTCCGGACATCGAGGCCGACAAGCCTGCGGCTCCGCTCGATAACGCTGTTGCTGCATCCGACCAGGAGACCGCAACTCCCGTCGAAGCAGAACCTGAGACCACCGTACCAAACCCGCGTTCGTCTGGATTTGTCCCAGTCAAAACGTTCAAACGGGACCCCCTCCAGCGCATTCCGGTGGGGAACCCCGCTGAGGAAGCGAAGCGGATTGCGGACCTGTGGTCCATTTCGTCCCCTGTGCTGAAGGACAAGTCGCCTGGTGTTCCCCAGGTCACCTCCCCCACTCGCACGCCGCAATCCGTCCACACGGACCGCAAGGTATCTCCGCCATCATCTCCCTTCAAAGTCAATGGCGCTGGAGCAGCGGTGAATGGCTGGAAGGCTGTGGCCTCACCCGCAGCGGCGGCCCCAAAGAAGGTAGCCGTCGCGGCGCCGTCACCACGGCTTCCTCTCTTCCCCCCACCACTCGACCCCGAAGTCAAGTATGACATCCGCTCTGCGCGCGGTGGACGTGGCGGCAAAGTTACCGCCGTCGCCTCCCTCTGGGCGTCTGGGGCTCTCGCAGAGCAGCCCAAGGACTCCACTCCGAAGCCTGTCACCGCGGCAGACTTCCTGCGCTCCAAGCCGCTCGCTCGCCCTGCGGCCAAGTCTCCGTTGGCCGACAAGGTTGCGGGGCAGGCGGCAGCGACAGCGCTGCCTCCGGCCAGGACGTCGGAAAAACGCGCCCGGCCTCCGCCGGTGATCAAGTCCGCGAGTGTGCCGGCAATGATCTCGTCGTCTCACGCCACGCCGACCCTCTCGTCTACCGCGTCGCTTGCGCGCCCGGCGCCCAAGCCGCGGGCACCCCCGAAGCCCGCACCGACAATAGCGGAGTCCGCGAGCGAAGTAGTCGCGGGCTTCAAGGGCCGGGTGCAGGCGTCCATGTCGTCTGTTCCCGGGAAAGCTCCTGCACCGCCGCCTTCTGCGTCTAAACCCGGCGACCTGGCGTTCGGGCAGGCAAAGCTGCGCGACCTGATCAAGAAATACCAGGGTCAAGCTGCGGCGTAACCTTTACCGTTGCCGTATCTTTTTTTTGCATCTCGTCTATTTCCTGCATGTCTCCGTTTTTTCCTCATACATCTAATCCGTCAATGACTCATGATTTGTTTTCGGACACTTGTCTCTTGCAATACACACATAACCTTATTCACCAACGCACTTACCCTGACTTATTGACTTTGCTTCCTACACCCTACATATATATGTTCTTGTCCTTCCGTTTCCCGTACATAGTTGACGACTTCATGACTAACGAATTCACATGCCCCAAGCTATCACCTTTGAACTCAAGACTGCAAAGATTAACTTTCCTGGTATTTTGTCTTGAACGAATTCGACCCTCGGAATTCGATCGCTGTCGATGCATTTGGGTGAATACATGCCCATTTCAGTCCTCGATCCATTCGGCTGATTCTGGCTGCTTCAAACCTTCAACATCACCAAATCTGGAGAAAAATGATATGCCCGGGTACGCATCGTGATCCCTCGGCAATCCTTACACTAGATTGTACGCGCTCACAACCGCTTACAATCCCTGCGCAATTGTTGTGGGTCGCAGACGACTCAAATACAATACTTGCGATGGATCACCGTTACATCCAATACATATTTACTGTTACGAGCGCATATACGTCGAAGACAATACTTGTCATGGATCATCGGCTACCCAGAATAATTGTGGAAAGGTTTACGAGCACATGTATCTTGCGACCTTGTAGTGCGAAAAAATGAGTGGTGAATTATATATCTAGAAACCCCTCATCGTCGAAGGCATCGTTGTCGTCGTCGTCGTCACTACTACCCTCCCCCTCGTCCTCACCCTCGCCCTCCTCGTCACTGCTGGGTTCACCCTCCATGTCTGAGTCCTCTCCGTCATCGGAGTCCGGGTCACTATCGCCCTCCTCCTCATCGGCGAGTGAAGCAACATTGGGGACATCGACATCCATTGTTTCATCTGCAACTGATTGCAGGGCGTTGTTTGTGGCTTCCGAGTCAGCATCGTCGTTTGGAAGGTCATTCACCTCCGCATCGTTGGTGCCTTGCCAGGCCGACTCGCGGTGAATTAGATGACCGAGGCCGTCGCCTAGATAGCGCATAAACATGTCTCTATCAACCCAACTGTGGGTCTGGTCAGTAAAGTGTAGCGAATGGAAAATTTGCCGTACATTATCACATAAAAGTTCTCCCAGTCGTCCATTTCCCCGTCAGGGCGCGCGGCGGTCACTTGGCCGGGTCCCAGACTCAGGAGAGCGGAAGTACGACCCGCAGCGAATGCCGGGACGATATGGCATCCGCGTAGGACCAGCGAGGGATCCAGGAAACCGAAAGCATACTCGTCGGTGTCGGGCACGAAGCCAATTTTGGGTAAACGTGCCGCTTTGAAGCCAGATCGGTACCCGGGCTCCGTTCCATACCACCGAACCCACAAAAACTCCATATGCTGCACAGATCCGTTCCGCGATTCGGAGCCGGTATGGAGAACCTCGAGGTGAAAGATGCCTAGGACCTGCGCATACCAAAACGGATGGGCGTTGGCAGCAGTTTCGGGCGAAAGAACCATGATGTTAGGATGGCTGCGGGGGTTAATGACATCTTGGTCGCGCCGCATATCGTATGTGGTGAAGTTGACGCGTAGAGTTTGTACCGGAAAAATCGTCTGCTGAATGATCTTCACTGTACTACGCTGAGCTTCTGAGTACTCGGCCTCATCGCCGTCGAAACTGTGGCCGAGGAGGCGCGACAGCAGATGCTCCTTGAGCTTTGGAATGAAACGCTGGGGCAGAAATCATCAGTATCATGTGAGGATGCATCAATCAGTGCGTACCTTCGCAGCGGGATCATGCGCGTTGTCCTGCACGAATTTGAGGACATGGATGGGGTCTTTCCGCAGCTTGGACATGTAGTGATGCGCATCAAGACCGGTGTAAGCAGACCCGTCGTTGTCAGAGAATTTGGCTGGCGCGTTTCGATTTTTCGGAGCAGTTGCGGCTTGTTTGGCTCTGCGAATACGGGTTTCACGTCGCTCCAACTGCACCATCTGCTTGGTAGCGTTGTTCTTGTTCGTTCGGCCATACAATCGCTTCACGACTCGGTGTGCGAGCTCACCCTAAGGGGCAAAACATCAGTTGGAGTGCGAAATAGCAGGCAATACGACACACGGTTTGTGTAGAGTAAGAGTCGGTGGTGCCGAAGAAGCGAATTGTCGCGACATAATCTCCCAGTGCATGGAACTTGTAGGTGAGGAGATTGAGGAATTTCCCTCTGGCGGCCTGGGGAGGGGGTGGCGGACCCACAGCTTTACCCGCGGCTTTTTTCCGAGCACCGCGTCGAGCTCGGGACGCGGTTTCACCGGGCAATTCCGTCGTCTTGTATTTAGCTTGGGTCGTGGCAGCAAAGGAGCGGAGTTCGCGGCCCATGACAGTCGTAGAATCGGCGAAAAGTCCGAGTGTCGTGTCAGTGTGCATCCGAAGCTTTGAGAATGCATTCCATTCTGACATACGAAAAAGAGTAGTCATCAGCCGCGAATTGAAGGGCTCGGGAAGCAGGCCCTCGATGCATGGAATGATATTCTAGTATTCAACATTAGATTATAATCGACGAGCAGTGCAAAAAAAAAAAAATGCACCACTAGGAGATTATCATAATTGTGGCCAGCGAGTTTCTTCATCTGCGACGCGTCACTGCAGAAACGACGAACCGTTCCGCGACCGAAGCTGGGAATCTGCCGAAACCTGGAAAAAGAATATATCAGCATACTGCAGGAAGGCATAGGAGACCACACACCGTGCATTGAGCTTATCGACTGCCGCTCCACTCGGAACGGCTGCATACAAAACCCGTACGATGTGTGCGAAAGTGGCCTTCCACACTCCAAGCGACCATTCATGTAAATGGTCAACAACGAGCATCGGGTGGAAGTCAAACCCGAAACGGCCAAGCCTCTCTCCAAATGCATTCTGATGGAGAGTAAGTACAAGTTATGTCTCGATGGAATAGAATCAGCACTTACTAAAGTCGGCACTAGAGAGAATTCCTGCAGTAGCGTATCTATGCGTGCATTGTTGATCGCAAGCCCCACCTTGTAGATCAGGTTGCGGGCCGCCGTAATTTTGTTCAGAAAGTAGATACGAGCGACATTGATACGAGAGCGAAGGTCGTGTACCAGTCCCATTTTGTCGAAGTTTTTCTTGGGTACTAAACAGCGAGGGCACGGGCAATAACCCTTGTCGCGGATGGTGGCCAAAAGAACCCTGGAATTCGTTAGACCATCTGTGAGGACAGAACTGAACTGCACACATACTTCTCGGGATAATCAGCAGAGTATGTGAAGATGCGGGGATACACGCGGCGCCACACGCCGTCAATGCAATGAATGACGATGCCGTGTTCATACGCCTCGATGAATTCATCATCGAGCATGAGCTTCCAAACCTGGTGCATGAGCTCGCGGCGGCAGTGAGTCAAAACTGTTCTTCTGCGGGTCTTTCCAGGAATGAACGTCGCAATAAAATCCGAAATAGTATCAGGAAGCTGCTAGTCCATTAATATACACTTCAAGCGGTAGAAACATATCACTTACTGAGGGAAAATAGGCCACTTGGTGGCACGCTCCGGACGTTGGACGGGCACGAACATACTTCGAAAGGTTGGCGAAATAAAGGTACAGTGGCCAGGCTTTCGCCGTTCCGAAATTAGCCAGATGCGTCGAGTCTGACCACCACATGAGTCCGGCGATGACCCTCTCGAGCCGGCAGCCGAACTCGCGCGGCGACTTCTGGAGTGTGTTGTGAGCCTCCAGCCACGCATCAGAGGCGTACACCTCGTCGTACACCCGCTCTTTTGTCCCCGAAGCCGTGGTGCGGAAGCGTATGAATGGTGTGAGGTGGAACTGCAGGGCCATCGTTTCAGCGAATGCAGCCCTGATAACCTGTACAAGGGATCGATGGTGAAGACTCGGGACACTGAATGTACGTGCCGGCTTGTCCTTAAACCCAGAGGGAATCTCGATGTCGACCGCCGTTTCCTTCCAACCATCTTTAACCCACGGGACATCACCCGCTCCCGCCTTGTCCGAGTTATCGAGAACCTTGTTCTCGCGATGGGCATTGAAGCCGGCGAGATCGCTGGATCGGAAGTCGTCCGCAGTGAGTACATCCGAGACCAGGCGAGTCACCTCTGCCTCTGACTTCGAATTGCTGCCGGAATTGGCCCAGTGCATCAGCCGATAGATGGACATGTTGCGGAATGGCCAAGGAGCGGCGGGTGATATGGAAGGGGGGACAACTTTCGCCTCCACTGGCTGAGGTGCTGGTACATTGGCGAGATCCTCAGGTTGGAGAAGGGAGTCAGGATCATAGGATGGACGATGGGGATATTCACGAAATAGCCCGAATCGATTACAGGCGGAGCGCATAGTGTCGCGCACATGGAGTATAACCCGACAAGGACCGGTAGGTTCTTCAGGGAGAATTACGATGGGAGCAGGAGGTTCCGGAAGGACATCCTCGAAACGCGCCGGTAAGCGATAGGACCTCCGAGGTCGACCGGCTGCGGTTCTTGGCGGCGACGGCGGCGTGGCTGGCCGTGAGGGGATAGGCTCTGGAGAAAGGGATCGCAGTGGGGAAGGTGGCAGGACGTTGTCAAGTGTATCCTGCCAAGAGCATGAAATCAGTAGAGGCCGCCGCACTGCACAGAATTTCAAAGCACATACTTGGGGTGCTACTCTGGGGATTTTCACAGCCGTGGCGCGAGCATGGCGACGCGCACTGAGCTCTGCTTGCGTTGCCTTGTAAACTGAGCATGCACGACGATGTTTGACTATCGAGGATGAAGCAAGTGTGCGCGGGCAGTTGACAGAGCATGCTTCGAGGGCCATGATTATTGCGAAGAGGAGGAGAACATATAACCGGCACATTCCACGTAGTATCGAAGTGGGGAGTCAAAGTCTAGTCGCATTGTGGTGCCTTGGTATATACGACACGGAAAGGTGTCACGGAGACGTGTTATGGGCGCATGTTTGTCCGGCCACAACTGCAACAAACATGTTGGTGTACCTTGCTCTTTCCCTCCATGTCTGTCCACCCGTTTATCCACTATCGTCGCACTTCCTTCCTATTTCTCCCTAACAACAGGTTTAATGCTGGATCCTTTCCCATTTCCCCTTTGATTTGCCACAAAAGTACCGCAAGATTCGACAATTCGCCAATATGTGGTGACCCTGCACCCCATATCGTATACGCAGGCCATAGCGTTGTCTCGTACGTTTTCCGACCTCCCTTTTCATTGGCTAACCTACATTTTGTGGACCTGCATCGACAGCCTTTCTCTATGGAACGGGTGGTCCTGAGTGCTGGGTGTCATGAAAATCCACGGGTACGTGGTCTCGATATTGTCCCTGCAACTTATACATGGCATATTCAGGCTCGACCTCTCTTTTCATTGGCTACCCTGCATTTTGTGGGGCTTGCACCGACAGCCGCTGTGGCCTTTCTCCATGGAGTGGGTGGTCCTGAGTGCTGGCCGTCATGAAAATCCACCGGTACGTGGTCTCAATATTGTCCCTGCAGCTTATACATTGCATATTCAGGTGCACTCTGACGGCCGCTGCAATCTTTCTCCATGAAGGTGGTGCTGGTGGCGCGTTTGGGCGGTCCGCGCCTCCCTAAATGCGCCCGATGACACTACACATTGATTGCGTGGTGACCCGACCTCCTGAATCGTCCCACAGGCACCTTGCATGGAGGGCCGCCGACTCTTAGTCGGCAATTCAGTATGTAAGTATTTTTAGTATTTTTTTTTTTGCGTTCACTGAGCTCAACATCGTCGGCTCCTTCATTTGCTGCTTCAGGTGCTCGGGCAGGTGTCGCCGACTCATCAAGTGCACAGTGCATCATCGAAAAAATACCAGAGAGCAGGATTGTATAAGAGGGTGCGTGTCCAGGTCTCATTCTTTACCAAAACTCAGTATGCCTCCTTTCGCCCCCAGTTCCCCCATCAGCATCGAGGACTTCAACGACGACGAAAACCTCGCCGTGCTTCGGCGTTTACAGCGTCGAATTCGAGAGCTTGAAGCTCAGAAGGAACACGATAAGGGCATCAAGAGCCCTCCTTCATCGTTGTACATCTTCTTGTTCTTATGCCACCCATCCCAGAAGCTAACAATGTCACTAGGAAAACCTTTCAGAACATGGGCCGCTGCATAGCCAAATGTGTCTCAACCTTCGGCTCCATCGACAGTCTTGTCGCCGAGAACGACCGCCGCCTGGACTTGGAGGACAAGAGAACCAGCGGCGACCAAGTCCACGACGAAGAGGAGGAGCCCACGGTAGAGTATGTGTCTCTTCTATCATGTTACAGTGTGTACTCACTTTAATCCCAGGCAAGACCGAGCCTACAATGGCTTCAAGGAATTGATGCGATTTGTGCCTGCACTTCGCAAACCCCTCTTCGAGGCCGACGCTGAGCATCTCGCAGAGATCATTAATGCGGTACGTCTTGTTCGGCTGCTACCAGCTCCTTTATTTATTTCGTCTCACAGCTGCGGAATGGGGCTCGCAATGCCCGCTCCGATGACACAAAGAACATCAAGGTTGCTATCGTGCCCTGGCTTCAAAGGCTGTTCCCCGATATGGATGCCTTGGACTCGGACACACGCGACGACCGCGGGATGTATAATGATGATATCGGCGGGATTCTTTGCCCCATAGAGTACGACTGGCAAAACCCGGAGTAAGCATTTAAATGTTGTATAGACGCAAGGCTCACTTCCGTTTAGGATCCGAACCAGGATCCGCGAGGGTGACCCTGACTACCTCGTCACTGCCAATAGCTGGTTCCACGGGCTCTTTCCGCACCAGAAGTTCAACCCCGAGCGCCCAGAAGAGGGTATTTTCATGAACGTGATGCTCCTGATGGTGAGTTTATTTCGGTGAGGAACTGTTGCTATATTTATTCATCCACAGGTGTGGAAGTACATCTTCACGTCCCCTATATCCGTCAAAACCACCATGCAAGAAGAAACTGCACCCAGCACCTCCAGCCCCCGGAGCCCACGGGGTCGCGGTCGCCCGAAGCGGAACGCACGGAGGGCCGCACCCACCCCCAAGCGTAGTGTAGCCTCGATTATAGGCCTCACCCGTGTTTCGGGGCGCTCCATTGCGTATGCCTGTGTCCAGGTTCGTCAATGCTGTATTTCATTTTGTCCGATCCGTTAATTCCTTGCCCCAGTACCGTGTCGCGCTGTCTGATCAACACCACTGGGAAGAACAAGATGGCTCCTTCGATTATATCCAATTCTACAACAACGTTGTTGATTATTTTGAGTTTCCACCGGGCCCGATTGCCAAGAAGGATGTTGCGCGACTGCTGGACTGGTGGAACACGTCAGTACTACCTCGATCGTTATGAACGCCCCACTGACGCATTCCTACCTAGCAATGTGTTCAACCACCCGGCGACTTGGTCCCTTTATGAAGGCGCTACCGTGCCCGACTCCTCTGTCATGCGCATGAAGGCTGCTCGAGCGGCACGGGAGGTTGGGATGAACTTGTAGGGTATTATTGTACAATCACAAATACATTATTGGCTGCCGAATACATTATTTTCCCTCACTCGTGATTAGATTGACTGTAAGACAGTGTGTGCACAATAAAAATAATTGTTGTAGC
Source organism: Mycena epipterygia (assembly GCA_029281465.1). NCBI lineage: Eukaryota > Fungi > Basidiomycota > Agaricomycetes > Agaricales > Mycenaceae > Mycena > Mycena epipterygia. The sequence goes on along the minus strand of JARJCQ010000001.1, from coordinate 3,745,468 downwards.
CGACGACGATGCTCTACCACACAGGCAACTAGTCGTAAGGGCAGAGAAGCCCTGATGGTTGGTTGTGACACTCGCGATACCCGCAATCATTGTCGGTACCGTGATTCACATACGTGCCGAAGATCGATTGTCGGCGGGTCCACAACAATTGCGAGGATTTTGAGGATTGTGGAGATCGTAACCGCTTGTATGCGCAGACAATTTTTTTCCAGATTTGGTGATGAAAAGTTACCCACTGACATCTACATTTTTGTGTCAAAACCGACTCGTCACACGGATCAAAGCCGTTCTTCTAAGTTTAGTTACTGCGATCCACAGTATGCTGTGCTTAGAAGCTTCAACAAGGCCTATCGAGACCGTCCGGCGTCTGTTATCTTTCAGTCTCTTACCATGTCTTCCCGTGGGTGTGATTTGTACGCTCCATTGATATTCTTAACCACGACGCCCAGAGTATACTCCTCGTCTCGTCGGCGCGGCGAATACTCCTGGTAAGCGTCCAATCCCCTCAATCCTGCTCCATCTCATACACATAACGCTATTCAGAACACCGTGTCTACATCGAACAAAATGGCTCTGTTGTATCGCCGTTCCACGACATCCCCCTCTTCGCAGACCAGAGCAACGGCATCTTCAACATGATAGTTGAGATTCCTCGCTGGACCAACGCTAAGATGAGGATTTCTAAGGAGGAATCCTTCAATCCCATTAAACAAGATGTCAAGAAGGGCAAGTTGCGTTTCGTGCGCAACTGCTTTCCCCACCATGGATACATTTGGAATTATGGCGCCTTCCCGCAGGTGTGCATAACGCTAGCATGCGCCGCGATGATTGTATTTATTATCCGCTTCGAATAGACCTGGGAGGATCCCTCGCGGCCTCACGTCCATACTAGAGCTAAGGGCGACAACGATGGGCTCGATGTATGTGAAATCGGCAGCGAAATCGGATATGTTGGTCAAGTGAAGCAAGTCAAAGTTCTTGGTATCGTGGCTCCGCTCGATGGAGACGAGACCGATTGGAAGGTCATTGTCGTGGATGTTCGAGATCCCTTCGCTTCCGAGCTCAATGATATCGAGGATGTGGAACATAATTTCCCCGGTCTGATGCGGGCCACAAACGAATGGTTCAGGTGAGTTTGGTCTGCACGGGGTTAAACACAGTATACTCAGACTCTTGGTCCAGGGTCTACAAGGTTCCCGACGGCAAGCCAGAAACCCGCTTCGCTTTCTCCGGTGAAGTCAAGAACAAAGAATATGCTACCGAGATCATCCATGAATGTTATGAGGCATGGCGTCGTCTCATTACTGGGGAGCATCCCACGCAAGATCTGTCGATGTGCGTCATTTGACTTTATCAGTTGCTCCGTCTTGATCCTCTCAACAGCCACAATATCACCATCAAGAACTCTCCCGGATTCATTGAAAGGGACCAGCGCATATACACGGATCTCCCTCCCGACTCCAGGAAGCCTCCTGCCCCCACGAACCCCTCTGGTTCGTATTTTTGAATAGAATATTCTGCGGTTACATGCTGACGTTCGGCTTTTAGTTTCCAAGTGGCTGTACTTCGCTTCTGCGCCCGCTTAATGTATAGAGATCATCGATCAAGTACACTCAATAATGTTGTGTGATGTTAGTATGCCAAATTTTCATAGTGGATGCGAATACCTGCTTCTCCGACCTGGTATCGGTTGAATGTGATAGCGACAAATATGATCTGATATGGAGGTGACCGTCCAAGGTACCTGTATGGAAGATAATGTTTTTTCAGGCATCAAAATACCCTCGCGTACTTTCCATTGCAGAAAATCTAAATCCGTGCGCGGCAACCCGCAACGACGCTGTATGGGTCTCGATAACCAGGTAGCTTGTTTTCACCTATTGGGGCCGATATGTGGGGAAATTGAACTTTCATTTTAGCTGCGGTTATAAAAGAGACAGTCGTAGATAACCTTGGTGTTCACTCTCTCGTTGGGCGTCCACCAAGTTGAACTTGAGTTGAACGCATCAATGATCGTATTACCGGATCAATCATATCGACCGCATTGGGAAATATGATTGATTACATAAGCTTACCTTCAAGTTCAAGTCGAGTGCAAATGATTTAATGGGTGAGATCCCAGGTAATCTCACAAAAATACAATGTGGAACAATTTGGATCTTCATTCGTAATCCAGAGGAAAGAGGCAGTCTCACAAGCATTGACATGGATTTCAGTTCCACCTGCCCACTTTACTGCCCGTTTTTGCAAGTACATACCTCACACAGGCCAGGAGAGATTCAAGTTTAGAGGGAGAGGTTTTGTATCATCATCATGCTGCAACGTGATAGTGTAGGACCGCGGAAGAAAATGAGGTCGCCCGAAATACCTCACTTGAATGCCATTTTTGCATACTAAAACAAAACGTAAAAGTCTTGTAAAATGGGTTTTTTTTTTGCGTGAACGTGCGGGTGCTACTAGTAGACAGTTACATACATGTACAACATTAAATCCAACTGTCCATGACCACGAATATACAACTAATACATATAATACATAAATAAATATAACAACATCGGTAATGCTGAGATGTACATGGCCATGATTTACTGTTCTTCGTGCAGCAAATCGTTGTGGAACTGTCGCCAGTCGATGGAAGCAGCCGGGTCGTGCGGCTCCGCGTCATCACTCCACGTCGGTGAAGGGGTTTCTTCTTCCTCTAGCGCCCACGAGCGGTCGTACTTGTCCCGGCTCGGCGGACGGTATTGGATGGAGGAGCGCCGCGACTGTGAGGGGAGCGGCATTGACTGAATGGAGCTGGGGCGCTGGCGCCGCAGTGGAAATGGAAGATACAGCGGTTTTGTGGTTTCCCCGAGGAGGAGGAACGACTGCGGGCGCTGTGGGCGCGGCGGTGTCGGGATTGAGACTGGAGTCTCCACGCAATCAATGAAGAATGAGCTGGAAAAAGGTGATGCGTCGAAAGGATCAATAATGGGTCGGTTCTTTTCGTAACTATTAAATCTTGCGTGAGATTAAGCTATCAATGTCATCGTGGGGTCGTACCTGGAGTCATGAGGTTGATAAATGCCGTCTTCGGACCGTCGAGACCGATCGCTGGTTTTGTCGGGCAATGACCAAGCGTTGCCGGAGTGTGTCATCCGACCAAAAAGGCGGGATGGTAGGTCTACTATCGAAGAGCGTCTCTGTTTTCGTGGAGAGGTCGTATTGTCGGAAGGCGTGAAGGCGGGTGCGGGAGATGACGAGGTTCGTGTGCGCCGAGCAAGGTTGCGCAGGACATTATACCGTCCCGAAGATTTGAGAGCGTCAGGAGGGGTAGCGGACGAAGAGTACCCCGAGAAGGGTCTGCTAGGCGAAGGGCCCGCCATCGCGCGCAGTCCCGAAGAGAAAAACTCGGAGTAGGTGCGATTGCTTTGGGTCGCCATTATGCTGCAGGAACGATGGGTCCGACTTGTTTTTATAGAAAGCTCAGTGTGACAATGACGCCGATGGCATCACAGCAGAATGCGGAAGTAATGCGGATGGCGAACTTGGCGCTAATATAGGGCATCCGAATGCCGCTGAATGCCCTGACACATCGGCCCGAGAAGGCTCTCCATAAACCCAGTTCCATGGATACACGTACCTTTCACCAGCATGGGGCATTCAGACTGAAATGAAAATACTAACGTCCCGACTTTCGAATATCCAGTGTGACATGACGTGGTGTTTTTTTCAGGCCCTAAATCTGCGGTCAAGATGAAGGGATGCCATCGAGGTTTGAAGTTCGAAAATAGCCACACCGCGTTAGCTTTTATTGATCATCGCAGCGCGGGGTCATCGAAAGGCGCTGTAAGCTGATTTACGGGCCATCCGGCAGGTCTAGTGAGCGATTGTAGATCCGAATCATGAGAATAAGAAGCGGCAGAGGGTGCGTGAAACAGATTAACCAGGATTTACCCGAGATGTTCGGTGATTAGAGAGCAACGACAGCAAGTATAGTACATTCTCATTATTGTCCAATAACAGACAGACACGGCAGAAAACGGCGTTTCCGTCTTGAAATCATGAATGAGCGCGTGTCGCCGGAGACAAGACAGTCTTACGTTTAGTTTTAGTTCATCGCTTGGCGGCAGCGTTTTGCGCATTTGCTTGAGCAAGCATATCCTTCTGGTCAAATGCGAGCTTACGACGCTCGTTGAAGTACGTGATCTGGCAGAATCGGCATTATTAGCCTTATTCTGGACAGGCGCCGAGAGACCCACCCAGCTCTGCGCGCACGTTTTTTGATACGCACGGTTCTCAGCGGAGCATGCTTTCCCCTCTGTTCCGGCTCTGATAACGCCCACACCGTCCAAACATGCAAAATACGCATCTCTGGATTCCCAGCATTTTTGGCGTTCTTGTCGGGTGGGGGGAGTAGGATCCTCTTGCGTCGATGCTGAATTCCCAAATGGCCACCAGCCCATACTGTACCGTCGACAGGCGCGTGGAAGACAAAGGTGAAGACGGAAATTTGATCCACGGTTTGTCACGGCGTGACCATCAGAGAAAATCCGCCACACGGATGATTTTAATCGCTTTGACCGGCGGAAACATTTATCCAAGGACTTAGCACTTCCGACACCGATCAGCATGGAAAAAAACAAGGAGAATGCGCTATCTCCAGAGCATCCAGCCAGATTTAACCTGAGTCAACTATATCAAGATTCAATTGTCTGGGGCGATGCTCACACTGCCACGCAAAATGCTGCATGTGTTTTTTGTGCTGAATTTACCAGGCCTTCGATTGGCGAGCCTCAATATCTTGATCAACTGGAAAGCTGCGCTCCGGAAAGTAAGATGTGGATGGGATACTGCGTTGTGCGAAGTACAGCCGGTCGTGAAGTGACTTCAGTCTTCCGGGCACGGGAAACATGGGATTGAATCAAAAAAAAATGGAGCCGGTATACAGCCCTGGCAGTGCGTAAATTTAGCAAGGTTGAGGCCGCCGCAGAGGGGGGCCCGCCCTGAATTAGACTTGTGGAATGCCGTCTCCGGGTACCTGAACTGCGCAGGACAGAGGCTATATTCACTGCACCTTCGACTTGGCATTGACAGCATGCGTCCGCGCGCGCACAGCGTCCGTACATTGACAATTTAACCATCGTACATCGGGACGCTGAGGGGTTTCCCGTCAAAGTGGTGCGGCGCATGTTCATTCAAGGTCCAGGCCAAGATCCAGGCTCCATGGTACCTAGTCAATGAAATAGGCAGGATAAAACAATTAGTTGCGCCGTTCGTACTCTTTAAATCGCTAGATATATGTTAAATTAGGGTGCTATTAGGCCATGAGCTGCTTCAGCGCAGCGATGTGCGTTGTGCATCTATCTACGATGTCTGCATGCGAGATCGACGGCCGCAGTTCTACCTCAAGCTGTGGATTCCCCCACAGTAAGCACGATACATCTCGTCGAAAAAAGGGGCACACACCTGCAATAGCTTGTCCGCCTGCCACATCCGGGTGGGAAGGTTTTCCAGCGCCACGTAGACAGCGGGAATCGATTCGCAGCGGAGGAGCTCCGCCTCATTGCTCCGCAGGATGGCAAGCGCAACGCGGAAGAGGACGTCCAGTCCGTCGACCAGGAACACGTCCCAAACGCGGAAGAGGGTCTAGTAGGATGAGGTCAGCACTGCCGGAAGAATCAGCAAATGAAAGAGGTACCTCCACCGGCAAACAGTCTGTGAAGAGCGAGAGAAACCAGGAGAAACAGATGGCCGGGAGGTCGACGCCCAGATCAGCGAGATGGGCGTGAAGCTTCGGGATGTATTCCTTCACGTAGTCGAGAAGGACGAGTGGGCAAGCCCGCGAGGGGAGGAGGGAAGGTGAAAAGAAGTCCTCGGGGAGAATTCTTTCCACTATGGCTGCGAGAGCCCAGAAGGCTTCCTCTTCGTCGGCGTGTACCAGCAGTAGCGTAGACGTAACGAGATTCATGCCCTGGCAATAGCCTACAGCAGGATTGCGTCTAAAAGCACAGGTTAAGGAACTGCCGAATGGTTCAAGAGATTAACGCACCTGCTGTAGGCAGTCAACACCCTGCGCAACTTCACGACGCCCGCGCCATCCCCACCGAAGAAGACGTTCAGAGGCATCGTCCGACCGACGTCTTTCTCTATTTCCGCCACGACATTGTCCGGACCCTCCACCGCAAGCAGATCCCTAAACAACCCCGGCTCCATCATCTCCAGGCCCCCGCTGCACTCCAGCCACACCTTCGAGCGATACACGAGCGGGATTCCACTCCGCACGAGCCGGTCAAGCTCACGCCGCTCGTCCCGGTTCGACGACAGCCCGAGCTGCGCGAACCCAATCAGACCGTCGCTGTGCGACAGCTCGTCCTCCGCGCACGCCGTGCCGAGCCCCAAGATCGCCGCCGCTCCGCCCGCCACGGACGCGACCGCCGCCGCCGCCTTCGACACACCCTTGCCTTTGCTGCGCTGCCGCACGAACGCATCCCACTCCTTGCGCTGCACCGCCTGACGTTCGTCGTGTATCGCAGTCAGCTCGTCGAGCAGGCGGCGGATCGTGTGCGAGCATGCATGACGCGGGGTGTCGGCCGTGACTGCCAGTACAGCCGTGCTGGCAGCGATGGGCGGCGGGCCCGCGAGCGATTGGCGTTTCGAGGACGAGGACGTGCGCGACTTTACGCTCGCCGCGACGTGCGACGACTTCATACTCGACGCAGCGTCTGTACCGCTCGGGGAGCTGCTCCCGTCCGAGCCCTCGCCGCAGTCGCACTCCGTCTTGAAAATCTCGATCGTAGGGCGTACTTCTGCGTCCTCCCCGTCGTCCGGCCAGCTATTGTCCTCCTCGCGGTCCGCGATCTTCACGCCCGTGAGGCACGCTGGCGCCGTGTTCCCACACTCGCGCGCGCGGATAAGCAGCAGCACGTCGTACTGCGCCACGTCATACACGAACCCATACCGGTCCGTCAGCGGTGCCTCGCCCGCCGCGAAGCGCGCGGCAGATGGCGGCGGGAGTGGGATCGAGAAGCGGAAGTCGCGCGCTGTGAGCGGCGTGTATGTTCGCGAGAGGTACTGCGTCGGTGGCTTCGAGGTTGCGGGGATGATCGACTCCAGCGGCACCGACGGCGCCTTGCGCACGGTCGCTGCAGGCGCACTCGCCGACGCATCGACCCCACCCCCGGACTTCTGCTGCTGCGCGTCCGCCGTCGTCGACGCTTTCCGCGGATGCCCCGTCATGAAACCCGCGAACAGCGGGGCGGGCGCCGACATGATCGATGCCGCGCGGGACTTGGCTGATGCTTTCCCCTTTCCCTTCCCGCTGCGAAACCCATCTTGGCTGGCGGTACCCGCGCTTCCCAGGGCGCGGCTGAGAGTCAGAATCGAGCCTCCCGGCGAAGTCGGTGGGCTAAGCAGCGCAACCGGGCCCGACCCGCTGTCGGCCGTTCCTCCAGTATCCGTTTCTAGTCCGCGGCGGTCTCGACGCTCCTTCGCAGGCTCGCGGAACATAATGCCCTCGTCCCGGGCATTCCGAATGAGCTCGAGCGCCAGCCGCGCGATGAGGGGGCCCGTCTCGTGCCCTTGGTCCGCGAGGATGCTGGCGGGATCGGCGGTCATCACACGCGTTGCGTTGGCAATTGCCCGGAGCGACGCGCCCTGAATCAGCAATGCGGCGGGGGCCTCGTCGTCCCTGGTCCAAGAAGTCGATGCGCCACCGGTCGTCGACGCATCAGAGTTGTCGAAGGTGGTGGTGAGGTGGGGTGCGGCAGCAATGATGGGCGAGAACGCGGCCTGCACGGGCGACGTCAACGACGCCGCAGTCGTGTGCGTGGTGTCGGTCGAGTGCACTGATGCCGTGTCCGAGAGGACACTTTGCCGGTTGGAATTGAGTATGGAGATACCTAGCGTGCCGAAAACGCTGCGAGCGGTCCTGCGCCGGTTGCCAGCACGCGGAACTGCAGGGGGGACGGGCACATCCTCTGCGGGTGGTGGGGGTGGAGACTCGGATATAGATACGGGGCGTATGTCTGACTTGGACATGGTGCGCGGTCTGCCCTTGGTCCACCAGGTGCCGACCCACTCACCCATAGATGGGCGGTCGGCGCGCGGCCGAACGGTCGTTTGGTTATCGGAGGAGATGGATGCGGTGTCACTGGTAGACGTGGATCCGGGGAACTGAATTCCATTTGTAGGGGTATGGACACCGTTTGTAGTTGGAGTAGGGGGGCCCTCGGCAGGAAGGCTTCGGGGGAGCGCGACCTCGTCTTCGATCGCCTCCGTGAGGGACTCGGTGAGCGACTAGGGATAAGAATAGGAGAGACAATTAGAAAGATACTGTTAACATAAATCCTTCACGCACCATGAAACTATGCTGTCTGCGAACCCGATGCTGTTCCTCGTCATCGTCCGTAAATATAGACTGTATGACGCGCCGGGCAATCTCGCGTTCGGAGACAAGCTGCAGCTCGTTCATGAGCACCTCCGCGCGCGCCCGGCGCGCGACCTCCTTCTCCTGTAAAGCTTGTCGCCCTTGCTCGAGTTGCACGCGGGCCTGGGATAGATTGTGCAGCGCCTGAGAAAGGACACGTAATGCAGAGTGGTAGGGGTGGCTGGAGACCTCTGCTGGAGACTGGGTGACGACGCTAAGGCCAGAGATGGCCGCCTGGATAGCCTCGTCAGAGCATTCGTGCCATTTCGTGTCAAGGACCTGGGCCTTGACCGACGGGTCAAATTCCTCGGGATCCGACGACTCGGTAGTGAGGAGGATGTGGGGGTGCACGCTGGACGAGTTTGCGGCTGATACAGAGTCGCCTACAATGAAAAACGGAGCCGGTCGGGAGTCACGATCCCAAAGTACCGAAAGCGAGCTGGAAGACGCTTTGGTTAGCGCTTTGTGCGCGGATGTGGGCGCTGAGGATCTAGCGGTGCCATATCTCCGCACACTTCCATCCCAGCCAGGATCCCCGTTATTCTGCTCGAGCTGGGCCTTGAGGGTGAAATAATTGGTCGTCGGGCGGGATTCGGGGTCCAGGTTACCGCGATTTTTGCGCGTTCTGCTTGTTGGAACATCTTCGTGCAGCAAAGGATGTTCGTTTACCGGTGTCTTGAGATGAATAGAGGCCATCTACATAGCCCACCGGGTCCTCGAGGCAGAGGGAGGAGGACAAGTTGCTTAGTAACAGCTAGTTATCCGTTACCTGATTTGGTACTTATTAATTCCTTCCATTCTAAGTATCCTGGTCCTGAACCGAGTTCAGCTAGTCTCCCGCAGGCAGTTTAGATCAATTCCTTGAACGTTCGTGCCTCAATATATCCTTGATCTGACTATCTTGAGCTTGCGAAAGTTCGCGCGGCGCTTATCGTTCAGTGTCTCAGTCTGTCTCAGGGAGACTAGGTTCAGCCTGGATAGCGGCTGAAGACACACGGCGAAGAGTTAGAAAGGCCTCCCTATCTCGAGCGGAATATGGCCATTACTTGGCTTTCATTGTGGCTCAGGCCGATTTCGGACTTCACTTCAAGCCAAGCAACGACCCGGACTCAGAGTACCGCCTATATCTCTGAATTTAGACTCGGATCCACCGGAGCAGTACTAGTGAAGAGAATATCGATATCGATCAGGGACTCTCCGTGAATCATTCTTATCCATCTATGTATTTCTAAGTGCAATTGCGAGGAACCTATTTCACCTCTTCCTCATACCCATCTTTCAACGTCAACGTAATTGGCTCTTCTTTCGGAAGAATTCTATTGGAAGCCTTTCAAGAAGGGGAACGGACGATGACTCCTCCACCACTGGCCTTCCTGCTTGTGAACGAAGACTAAATCACCATTAACGTGGAACCTGAAGTGACGCAGTTCTCATTTTGTATCTGATTCGCTAAAAATGCGATCTATCCAAGTCGGTTGCACGCCCGTTAGCCTGCGGGCTTATTATCTTGCGCCGTAAAGATGGCCTTGTTCGACCAATTCAAAGCAGCTAACGTTGTAAAAGCGGGTTCCACGGGACTCTGTATCGTCCTAGAAGTCGAACGACCTACACCACGGAACCCTCGAGGTCCGATTAACCACGAAGTAGCTCCCAGCGCACCTCATTCTTTATCTCATGTCCCAACCAGAGTCCCAGAAACACAATGAAGCCGGCTTGGAAGCAATTCAGCTTGAAGACCGGACCTGCATTCCGGTCATGGCGGGTTCAAGTTTACCACCTGCTCCTGGGACCGAAGAACGGAGACTTGCCGAGCGGAGACTTGTACGGAAACTCGATTGTCGACTCCTACCAGCGACAGCGGCTATCTACACCCTCAACTACATCGACGTGCGTCTCATCAGCTCTCGTCTGCTTCCTCCCTGCTGATAAAACCAAATTCCAGCGGACAGGCATGACTGCGGCCCGTTTGAAAGGTTTCGAACAGGATCTTGGTCTCTCGGGCACGTCTTCTGAGCTCCTGTCGAACCGACGAACCTGATGCCAAGGGCAGATCTTCAATACTCCATCGTCCTCTCCATTCTCTACGCAGTATACGCGCCGGCCCAGATCCCGTCCAATATGGTCTGTCGCTTCCATTTTACGATACCCTCGCTCACCAACCTGCTAGATATTAAACAGGATGACTAGGTAACCATTGAGCTCTTTATTTTGATGATATAAATACCCCTCAGGCCTTCTCTCTACATCGGCGCCTGTGTTATCGCATGGGGACTTGCAAGCACCCTCACTGGAGTACACACATTTCATTGCCCAAGCTTCTCTTGTGACTCACGCTTTACGCAGATTACTACTAATTACGCAGGAATTCTTACTTGCCGAATCTTCCTTGGATTGCCTGAGGTGCTTCGAAATATGGTAGCGTTGTTTTTATCTAAACGTCTGCCCAGGCTGCATTTTATCCTGGAGGTTTACATCAATCTGCTGTGCTTCACGGTTTCTGACAACGATCTAGCTGTATATCTTTTGTCCTGTTGGTACACTAAAAAGGTAAAACGATTCCGCAGCGTCAAGTTTATTTGCCCTCATCTACGCAGGAGTTGGCCTTTCGCTCATCTATAATGTATGCGGGTTTGATCAGTTCAAATGCGTTTGGTTCGGTGCGGCATCTCTTTTCTCGCAGCGCTTGGTTCACTCCGAGTTATGTAGTTGTTGGCGGCCGGGATCTTTTCAGGAATGGAGGGGCTCCGAGGAATACGTGCCTGGCGATGGTAAGCGGCGCCCGCCCTCTGAGCCTGCCTAACTTTCATACTAGGCTCTTCCTTATCGAGGTTCGAAGCTGCTAATTATTACCATCGTTATTCAACGCCTGCAGGGGTCCATTACTATCACCACTGGATTCTTGATGTTGTCCGTTGATAATATCCGTATCGCCTGCCTCGCTGACAATTTTTCAGATGGATTCTTCCCGACTATGTGCGTTGCGGTTTCGCTTGGTGTTCAGATCGACCGAGTAACCTTCCCAGCCGTACAACACACGGTGGATGACGCCTGCTGAGCGCCGCTTGGCTCAGACCCGGATAGCAGAAGATGCTGGGGAAGCTGACAGAGACACTGAAGAGGAATCGTAAGTTTTCCATCACAGAATCCATGCAGGTTGAACGCCCACCGTAGCCCGTTGCGCGGGCTCAAAATGGCCCTTCAAGAGCCGATCGTGTGGTTGTTTTCCTTAATGGGAGTGTGCCAGCTAATAGGCATCAGCTTTGGCCAATTTTTCCCGACGTGCGTTCAAATACTAATTGCCGATTATCTCTGAATCCTCTTTAGCCTTGTAAAAACCCTCGGCTTCACGACCAGAATCAGCCTATTACTCGCAGCGTACGTCTACGAATATTCCCTTGATCTACTCACCTCATTTATAATTACAGAGCTCCGTGGGTTCTGACGGCACTGTTCTGCTGTGCCAACGCGTGGCATGCGGGTAAGAGCAATTTCAGAGAAAGATGAATGTGTTCGTTGAGACCGAATGCAGATTACACGGGCGAACGCTTTTTCCACCTGGCGGCGTGGTGGTGGCTCACAATGGGCGGGTTGATTATCAGCCTTTGCACGATGTCCATCGGGGGACGCTACTTTTCCATGTTCTTGATGGCGATCGGCAACATAGGTTCGAGTCTGCGGCATTTTTCTTGTGCTCTGGTAAATTCATCGCCATCAGCCATTGCGCTGACCCTTCCCTGGGTTGCGAATGCCATACCGAGGCCGCCCGCGTAAATATATGGACGCGGCCGTTCGTCCCATAATATTACTGACATCCGAACAGAAAACGTGCAGCTGCGCTCGGGATCGTTAACGGCGTCAGCAACCTGGGCAGTTTGTCCGTCCATTGATCATCCTGTCCGGCCTTTTACTTATCCTGATTTAGCATTGGGTCGTACACCTGGAAGGCAGAATGGGGTCCTGGGTATCATGAGTCGATGTTCATTTCGCTCGGTGCCCTCGCTATCAGTACGGTTCTCGCCATCGGTATGCCAAGGACGTTCAATGGGCAGAATATGACATCTCTGAGCAATTATAGTGATCCGCCAGATGCTGGTGGCGAAGAACAGAAAGCTCGATGTGGACGAAGGCGTGGCGATGGCCACAATAAATAGTGCGCGAGTGAAGGATGCGGCTGTTCTGGAGGGAATCACCTACGAAGAGGCACTAGAACGACGGAAGGAAGTCCGGTATCTGTATTAGGAAATGCGTGTACATTACGGTATCAGACGGGGACGTGCTTCTGGAGGAACGCCAGCTGTGCCGCGAGGGCCTGCTCCCAGTCGACGTTCCCTTGAAAAATGTCAAAGTGGTCTGAAAAAAAATCGTGTCTTGCTCAGTCATCCATTGCGGGAAACACGCACCTCCGGACACCTCGACAAGCTCGGCGGTGGGGACGTCGCGGCTCGTCTGCACTACTGGTGCAGCCGGGCACACGCGATCCCCTTTGGCGGCGATCAAAAGGATGGGACGGCGGATGAGGTGCAGCGCCCGCCGTGGCCGGTGTTGCAGCGGGGCGCGGAAGAATATGGATGCGGAGATCTGGTTCGGAAAATCCCTGAAGCAGTGTCATCGTCATTTTTATTTGGAAGGGCACGTGGGACGTGCCTTGGGACTTGCGTGACGCTGCGGAAGCCCGCTACGGCACTGGGGGCGGCGAGAGCGACGAGCTGCTCAGGGGGACCCACGACGGGGATGTACACGGGCGGGAGATGCAGCAGGCTGGCAAGAAGGTCGAGGAGTCCGAAGGTAAAGTATGCGATGTAGCGCCGGTTAAACTGGAATTTTGGGAACGGACGGCCGCAGTATGGCGCGCAACTTATACTCGCTGTGACATTGAGGGATGGCTGTGGCGTGTTACGCGCATTGAGGTTACCGCAATAGGGAGTCACCTACGTCAGACGCAAGCGTGAGGATGTGGCCGCCTAGAGTTGGATCAGTACAGCAAACGCGAAAATGTGGTACGCAGACCAGCGAAACTGAATCCCCACACAACGACGCGCTGCGCGTCGAACTCCGGCTGCAGCCGAGCGTATTTCACAACCGTGCGGTAGTCGTCCTGCTGCTCAGAGACATAGACACAGTTGCGGCGAGTGCCGTCTATCGGACTTGGTCAGTACATTTTAAAACCGTTCGGATGGAACTAGTACCCGAGGCGCCCCAACGGCGGTAGTCAAATACCAGGCATGCATATCCCGCGGCACAGAATTCCTCGGCAAAAGGGGCCAGCCCGAGGAGTTTATTGCATCCCAACCCATTCGCCCTGGGGAATATAAACATTCGCTTTAAAATTCCTGGATACTAGTTGGCACATTACGACAACAGGATGGGGACCCCGCGTTCCGGTCGGAATGAAGGACCAGGCGTCGATATTCCAGCCTGGTGTCAGAGAAGGGATCGATACTGATGTTCGTGGCATTCTTGACCGTAGTGTTCTTGGATCCTCAAGGTGTTTGTTCCGTTACCTGTGGGTCCGTTCTGCCGAAAGATGATCACTCTGGCCACTCCAAATTCTGGTTCTTCTTTATAGTTTACAAGTGAGCTCGATTTAGGACCAGCACCGTGTAAGTCTTGAAAATCGAGACGGACGTCAGAGAACTTACTTAAGTATGAGTGGGCCCATCACTGATTATGCAATGCTTCTATGGTCCGTGCACAACGCCCCTATGTTTGTTGGAAATCGGTGATCAAAAAACCGGTATTGCCGGATTAGCCCCTATTTCTACCGTCTTTCGCTCAGCGTTCGGGAAAGACTCAACTTGACTCAAGTGTCGTCGGACCCACGCAAAAGGATGCATCGACAATGGAAGAATTCAAATGCTGGACGAGTACGGGATGCTTTATGCCTCGATCTATGTAGACCGACTGACGAGAACGATAGGCAGACTGCCTTTCTGCATCACGAAATAGTCCTTCAAGTCTGCTTCCCACCGACGTTTATCGTACCCATCGACAAACCGGATTTCAAACGCCTGCATCAGGTAAGCCACGACCATGCGAATTTCCAGCATGGCAAGGTTCTTTCCGACACAGTTCGCCGGGCCTGTGGAGAACGGAATGAACGCATCCTGGTTGAGAATGAACGCAGGGTCATCTTCGGCAGCGAGCCACCGTTCAGGCATGAACCTTTCGGGGTCCGGGGAGAAGTATCGTGGATCGCGATGCATAGCGTATGGTGGGACAATGACCGCCGTCCCCTCGGGGATGATGAAGCTGATAAACTCATTAGTATCGGTGCATTGCATTCTGACGGACTTACCCATCGCCCAGCATTTTGCTACCACTTCCAATTGTGGGGGCTCGCTGAAGAGAGCTCGCCACCGGAGGCAACAGCCGAAGCGACTCTTTTCTGTTGTCCAAAGTGTTATTCAACTACGTAGTGATTCCAGACATGACATACGTCACGGCGTTCAAGTAAGGCAAACTGGATAATTTTGCAGCGTCACTTGGTTCCTTGGTCCCGGGCGGGAAGGCCTCATCGAGCTCCATTTGAAGGCGCTTATACGACTCCGGATGCGATAAGAGGAAGAAAAATGTGTTGCTTATTGCAGTGGCCGAAGTGTCGGACCCCGCAATGATTGCAAGAAGCGAATTCGAAACAACGAGAGGGAACGGATATGGCTCGGCATTGACACGCTTGCCCTCAATCTTGCATAGGGTCAGTTCTCATGGGCGAAAAGGCGACACTCGGTGAGCTCACCAGATAGTAAAACAAGTCATTATGAACTGATCCCTCTTGGAGCCGTCTCGTAGCTTGTTCGACGGCAAATTTTCCCAGAGCCTTCCTCTCTCGGCCAACCATGGGGAAGTAGGGAATAAACCCCATACACCACGGGATGTGTTGTGTCAGCGCGGGAAGACTGGATATGGTTAGAAAGAGGCATATTCATTCAGCAGTGCTTACTAAAGGCCGCGTTCCATCTTGTGCCAGAGGCCGTCGGTGTCTCCATCGCGCATAAGTTCGAACCCTCCCCCGAATCTACGATATTTGTTCAGAAGGTGGTTCGAAGTGACATTGAGCTGCTCACGCGATATCGCCCATGAAATCAAACCTGCGGAGGCTTCAGGATCTATTTCTCATTCGACAGAAGGGAATACTTACGAGAAGAAACTGAGCCACCGCGACAGATCAACGCTTGCTCCCCTTTGCGCATGCAGTGCCTCGACAAGCTGGGCCACACGCCGGATCAGCATTGCCTCGTATCCTTTGACAGCGACGGGCATAAACCCAGCATTCCATGCTTTTCGCGCCTCGGCGTGATGCTTGAAATCTCGAGCGCCGATCAGATTTCCCTGTGGCACACCTCGTTTCCCTGGTATAAGTCGCCCTTCCCATACTGGATAAAAAAATATGAGGGACATTTGCGGAATATTACGAATGAATATCTACGCGGTCCCTTGGGCATGCCATTGGTACCCAGAACAAATGGTACAAGAGACACGTCGGTGATAGAAAGTTCATTTGGGCCTGCAGTTCCTTAGAACGATATCTGAAGCACAGTAATATGACTCTCACCGATACGAACAATCGGTCCGTAAATGTCGTGCAAACGCTTTACATATCGATGTAATTCACCACGAGACGAAATGAATGTTAGCCACAACTTTGAAACCTTGCAGGCCAGAGGTCCGGGGTATTTCGACAGTGGATGCACCGGGGATACACGGTATGTGAGGATGCAGAGCGAAAGGCCCGAGTAGTAGAGCGAATACGAGCGAAAAAGAGCCTTAGATACGTGATAGGGTTCTTCCCATGGAAGAAAGGCAAGCAGCAAAGGCGGGACCACCAGCAAAACGACGAGGAAGAGCTCGCCCGTTGGCTCATATCTTTTGAAGAGTAGATGGCATGCCTAGGAGAATTTCAGTAATCCTCAAAGGAATTTGTCCCAGACAAACCAGGGAAGCCAAGAGCACAACTATAGCAGCATTATGATTGAGATTCGACATGGGGGCAGGACGCACACGGAAATGTGCCGAAATGCCGTATTGAACGCTTGACGAACTTCCATGATACAATCACTTCGAGTTGAACTTCAGCTGCCACTGCATGCCAGTGAGATGCCCGGCGACATGGGGATTAAATAACGAGCAGACGGAGCTGTGCGGTGCGAAAATCCAGCAGACTTCTGGTTATTGGAGTACAGTTTCTTCCTCAGTAGGCCCTAGGCTATCCAAAAAATCGGGATCGACGTTTGGCGCTGGAGTCCCACAGAGTGTCGTTTCAGTTTTTTCTCCAGAAAAAAAGATCAGGTGGGCGCAAATATCCCTGCTGTTGCGAAATTCCGGGCGATCCTGATTTCTGGGACCCAGAGCGGTACTAAATCCCGCAGTGGTAAATCGGCGAAGGGATTGTGACACTGCGTGACAGATCGTGACCGACCGAATAAACAAATATCTTAGTTTCGTACCACCACGTACTTTCCGTTAATCCTCTCATCCTGGATCCATGTCAGCCTATCCACTTCCCACAATAGACGAGAAGAATCCCCTTTATTGCCCTGCTATCACCGCTTCCTCGTACCTCAGCTCTCTTCGACGTCAAGTCCGCCGCCGTAACTCTCGTGCTCAAACTCAGCCTCAAAGCGATAGGATTCTTTCTTCGTTCGCCCGAATTCTCGACAAAGCCCTTGAAGAAGGAGAACACGAGCTGCTGCATGACCCCTCGCAGTCTGACGATGACTCCTCCACCCTCCCATCCTACAGTGTTTGGGGAAACTTGTCGACTTCTTTCGAGCAGCACGCAACTGTCAAGAAGACCTCTCGCCCACCCCTCAAGCGGAAACGCTCCTCGTTCAGTGACCTACGCGGCCCCCCGAAACACACACGCTCCACACAATCGGATCACGAAACCTCTTTCGAAGTCAGCGTCAGACGAGAACGGCTCCAATATTTCCCTCCAAAGCCTCAATATTCGCCATTCGTTCTTCCGAAGAAAGCAGCTGCGAAGTCTACTCTCACCGACGAGCTCAAGGCAAAGATCCGGGTCCTCGAAGGTATCGTAGAACGCATCCTACCTGAATATATGCGCATATATCCATGCACAGACCAACTGTACGGCCCGCCCATTGGTACGGAGTCGCCCCGCGGCATCAAGCCTCTCATTCAACGCCTCGACGCCATGATGCCTGGCATCCGCCTCCAAGAACGACTGTCGAAGCTAACTGACTTGAGCCATCAAACGATCGCCGACTTCCTCGGCGAAAACGGTATGATTGGCACGCAGATATATCCTTCTCCGCGCTTACTTGGCACAAGGTTTCCTCAACGTTCGTGTCTTGACGATCCTTCGGACATCGGAGATCTTCCGGCTAGCCATGACGGAGTCTATGGGCGACGAGGACGGCCTGAATCTCGCCGGGAAGGACATCCTCCCTGGTGTGTGCCGCTCTGAGACGATGTGGTCCTTCTCTCACTCGTCCGCAGTTTTCAGCAAACCCAACAGTTTTCTATTCCTGTCCGAGCTCTCGTTCAACAACACCCGCGTTCAAGACTTGGATCTCGTCCACATACATCACCTTCCGAAGCTCGACACCCTGCTCCTAAACAATACTGGCATCGGAAATGAAGCGTCCGTATCTCTCGAGTGTCTCCTAGGCGTCTACTGACATGGGTCCAGTATCTATCATCTTGTGTCTCTCAGGCGCTCCCTCCTCCAGCTTTCCATTGCGAACAACTCACGCATCGACGACGACGCTGTCCCCGCTATCCTATTGCTCTCCAAGCTTTCTTTCCTCACCATCCTCGGCACGAGCATCGAGATGCCCGGAATCCGCCGCTTCGCGCAGACCATCTTTGACGACCGCCGCGTCATCGATATCGAGATCCCCTTCGCCTGCGAGCTATACGTGGACAGTGAGCACTTCCCCATACGATCGTTTCCGTCCCTGCTGACCGCCTGTTCTAGACATGGCCTCGCACTACCTCCTGGACCCCACCCCGCCGCTCATCGCGAGCCCCATGGTCGTGCCCGAGCTCTCCGCCGCCGCTCTCAAGCGCAACCTCGCCGCCCATGCCACGTGCAATCCCGCCGTCGTCGCGACTGGCACTAAGCCCGAGATGGTCGACCGCCTGAGGGGCATCCTCGAAACGCGCCAGATGGACCTGCTCGTGCGCGATATGATTCAGGGCGTCGAATCTGCCGAGCCGTGAGTTGCTATCCCGTCCTTCTGCAATTGTTGCGTTTTCAGGCTGTGCGTACCGTAGAGCATTGTAATTCATCTTAGTCATAATCGTAATCGCACAAGTACGTTTTTGGATTTGACGAGGCCGAAGTCCTTAGAACCAAACAACCCCAACCGTCCCGTCCCCAACCCGTCCCTCCACTTGACAGTCAGAAACTAAAAACATCCGGACCCAAGCCAAAGAATCACCATATTTTCATGCCCGGGTACTTTCGTTTCTTCCATCTTTTCGTCGACCTTAGCTCCTGAAATCATAATTCATTAAACATTTCAAATCGGGAGACATTATGATCCGCCACTGAAGCCCCTGTTCTCCTGGTATTTAACCCTCCAGCCTCTCAGCCGGTCGCATCAACTCCCCATGCAGCCCGCATATCCTCAAAAGTTGTTTCACATCTTCCGCTGCAATGACCCTTGCACCCCCAGGCGGTCCACCACAGCCTACGAAACCAAAATCCTACAGGGCGTGGTGAATCAGGTCGCCCTTGTATTCCGCACCCCCCACGTTCTCCGACTCGTCGCGATCTCCCTCAAAAGAGATGCAGATCCAATCGCCTGTCAACTCCCAGAAGATGTGGTGATTTCGGAGGGCGACCTCGCCTTTGCTAGGAAGGCTCTTTGCGGGCTACCTCAGCTAGAACTCGTGGAACAGCTGGGGCCGGAGGCGCGAGTGATAAGATCAACGGACGAGTATACCGGTACCCCCACGAGCAGCAAACCTGTGCGTATACAGATGCGCGCCGAGGTACGAACTCGGGTACGGTTTACTCTTGGTCGCTACTGACGTATTCGAGTAGCGCGCCTATGTACTCTGGATGTTGGCTGCTTTGGCTTCTGAGCAGAGTCCGGCATACCGCCAAGCCTTCGCGTGGGCAGTCTGGGTCCTTCTCCATGGAATGATGCACCTCGTGAGGGAGCGGGTGCGTACTTGATTTACTTCCCCAGCCCGCCGCTAATGTACGCGAGTCCAGGCATTTAGCTTCGCATGGGAGAAGGTGACGCCTCCACGCCTGTGCTCGGACAACCGACCGCAGACGGAGCTGTGGGAGGGGGCTCCGTATGGCATCCTCGTTGCGTCGTCATCCCGCTCCCTCCCTTCGACTCCCTCCAAGGCGGCGAATCCCGAACCCGCTCAGTCCGCCTCTCTCCCTGCCCGTGCTCAGCCTGCCTCCCTTCCGTCAACACCCATCGCCAGAGCTCTCAAGGGTGAATCAGGCCCTTGGTTCGAAGACCAGTTGACCCACGGATGCTCCTTCGAGGCCCACGACTCGGCCCCGTTCACAGTGGGCCAAACGTCATCGCTCATCAAAGTCCCGGAAGAACTTATCCTCTATGTAAGATCACACCGTGGCCAAATCTGCAAATGATTTATTGCTGATCTGATCCCAGAGGGTTACGAGCATCTTCGCCAAAAGGCGACAGCCCCGCGGGAAATACGATCTTTGGACGGTCAATACGACCGACCTTCTCACCCCCATAAAGCTTCTAGATGGACTGTGTGATGGTACTCTATCGTTTTTCACGCTTAAACACCTGACTCAACCGTTTAACAGCGCAAACCGTCGAGGATGTGGAAGTTGTCTTGGAAGGCTTGGTCCGCGCCATCCAGGATACCCCTCCTCTTGTCATGGCTGATACGCCGGCGGTTTGCCATAAAGGAGGTGTAGAGGATCGCGCGCTGCAAGACGTCTTCGACGCGCACGCGGCGGCGTACAACAAGGACGTCCGAGAGTATTTGGAGGCCCTCAAAGTTCGAGCCGCCACCCCCGATCCGCCGGAAGGGGAAGAAGGGGAAGATGCCGACGCTTGCGATCGGTGAGCGTGCGCGGTGCGGGGTGTAAGGGCGGCTATGGCGAGGGAGTGTCCGCGCAGCTGTGGAAGCCGGTGCGGAATGGGAAGGAGAAGCAGGGGAGGAAATGAATCACGCATTAAACGGGCCGAAGTGCGTATGTAGCCAACAAGATATTGCATTGCATGGGGTAACGATGTGCAGGTACTTGAGCGGAATATGCGTCCGCGCGGCGTTGCGCTGGCGTGCACTCGACTTTCGCGATTCGCTGTATCCCCATGCGCGACTTGCTGCATCCCCGCGCTCGACTCGCTCGAAGACTCTGCACGCCGCCAGCTCGTACGCGATCCCGCGAACCCCGCCGGTCCTGCGCGCAGCCGCCGGCCACGAGGGTTCCCTCCCGGGCTCCCGGGGGCGCCAGCATGGATGTTGTGAGGATGGACAGCGCGGCGCGAATCAAATTCGCATTCATCCTGGGGGTGAATCGCGCTCTATTCAATCCGAGAGTCGATAATAGAGCTGATATACTTTTAGATGCAATGCACGTCGCTTCGACGAGTGCCCGAGCCCGCGCGAATCGAGGTCTGCGCGAGTTTGCGCGAATCGAGTCTGCGCCGGCCGGGGTTGCGCCTTGGATTTCTCAGGTCAGTGCCCATTGACTGAGATGTGTCGTCGTGTTACTCACCGGGTTAATCGCGTCCTACAGTTGGACTTTGCGCGCGAGCGGGCGGCGACATTGACTCACGACGTGCGGGGAGTCGCACGAGGGCCCCGTCGCGGCGGACTCGGCGTGGGTCGGGACGAATTGAGTCTGCGCTGGACGGGGAAGGGCGGGCTGCGACTTGCATTTCTCAGGTCAGTGACTATTGACCCGGTTATGCGGTATCCGTGCTCACCATTTTGTTTCTTAGCACGCAGCCTTGAATCGCCGAGCTCATGCGGCGTTGCGGTGGAGCTCGTCATTGCCGCGCGCGACTCAGTCGAAGACCCCGCACGCCGCCGACTCGGACACGACCCGTGTGCTTGCACAGACACGCAGCTTGCGTGCGTTCCGAGCCCAGATACTGCAGCGCGGCCTTGCGCGTGTAGGGCGCCGGCGCGACTCCGGGGAAGTAGCCTGCGGACTTGAGCTCATCGCGCTAGGTACGGATACGGACAACGACAACGCGCGACTCGGAACGCACTAGCAGCCGCACTCGGTGCACGGCGCGCGGATTCGTGCCCGCTAAACGAGTCCGGCTGGGGCATGCACGCGCGAGCAGCGGAACATGTGCGGCACGGCCGTGTGGGTGGAGTTAGTACACGGGCAACGTGAGGAAGGCAGCGCGTACACGGGAGCCGGTGCGCCGTTGCGGTGAACGTCCTGCGCAAGGACGCCGAGTTGCCATTCGCGCGCGGCGCTCCCAGAGGCGCCATGATGCAGATTCGGGAGGCGTGTAAGGAGCGGGTTCACCTCTGAATGGGTACGGTAAGTAGTCAGTACATATAGGCAACGGGGAGAGGGAGGGGCGTACGTACGGGGATTGAAGGGGGTGCAAGGGTGAGAAGGAGGGAAGGACGCATGCAGTACTTGGCGCAAGTACGAGGTGCGGGGTTACTGTATAGAAAGAGGGGGAGGGTGGCTGTGCGTCGGACTTCGGACCCGTGCGTCCGAACGTTCCTCACCAACCTCTCAATCCTCATCCTGTGGAGGTCGTTTGGTATTATATTCCGGCGCGGCTCCGTTCAGAAATATTCATTCCGTCCAGATGCACGCTACCCAGTGCTCAGAATGTGGCAGCTTTACTGCTAGCTCGTCCGCAGAAGGACCACGCGATTTGGATATCAGTGTGGTTCCTCCTGGAACACCGACACGGCATCACGAGCTGTTGGCCAGCAATTTGCCGCCAGAAGGCACTGAACTGACCTTCATCCGGGCAGTGGTATCGAAAACGGGTGCACGCATTGCTTACCTCGACGACGAGATACCACGACTTCGGGATCGGCTGATTCAGTTAAAGGAAGAGCGGAAGGCACTGTCGATCTACCACTCGCAGAATAACGCAATCCTCTCTCCGCTGAGGAGGATGCCACCCGAGGTGCTTTGTGACATATTTTCGTGGACTTTACCGTCAGTCAATGATGGCTTGTGGCATTGCAAGTTCAACACAAAATGTAGCCCGTGGGTATTGACCCAGATCTGCAGTCGTTGGAGAGCCACCGCTTTCTCCACTCCTTCATTGTGGTCCCTGGTCGTTCTCGACTATACGCATGATCACAATCTCCCCTCTGATTTATCGGCATATTCATTGCCCATGGTCGATACCCAGATCCAACGCGCCCAGAAAATAAGGGTTCATTTTTACGGATGCACAAACAGGATCGCCCGTCCCCAAGTCGAGATGTTCCAGTGCCTGGCAAAACACTCGTCACGATGGGAGGAACTCGCCATCCAGTTGACTCCAGACTTGTTTCCTCTCCTGGCCACTCTATCAGACCGTCTGCAATCGTTGCGCAGATTATGGATTCAGTGGGACCAGGCTGAGAGCCAGGCAGGAGTGGGGACCATTGGTGCCTTCCGCGTCGCCCCTCGTCTGGTCGACGTGGGCACAAGCGGCGAGCATGGCCCTATACCAATGCTTCTCCCTGCCCATCAACTCACTCGCTATCAGTCGAGCGGCCCATGGGAAATGCATCTGAGCATTCTGAAGGTGGCCCAAAACCTCGTCGAAGCCCACATCGAAATCCTGGGTTCCTCGCTAGAACATCATGACACCGATATCGTTGACTTGTTGTCTCTCCAGCGTCTCTACGTATCACATACAGAAATCTTGGCTTACCTGAAGACGCCCGCTTTGAAGGAAATAGGGTTCTACCTTCAAGATGATGATTCGAACCCTCTTGATTCATCTTGAACCCCTGGTTGCCCGCTCTAACTGCACTCTGCGCAGGCTGACCTTGAAGGGCTCCCCTACCACTTCCACAACCGTCGAGATCCTCGAAAAATATCCTTCGGTTACCGAGTTCGCGATTATATTTCACGACCTCGACGACGACTCCGATGCCTTTCAGACCGAGGCCGACACGTTGATTTCACGCTTGACTATTGCCAGCCCCGCGTTGGCCCCACAATTGACTGGAATTTATTTCGGGTCTAAGGGTGGAAATTACGTTCCTTGTACCCTCTTTCTCAAGATGTTACAATTAGTGGTGGGAAAGTTCGGTTCAGACTTTCGGTTCGAACTCGAACCGAACCGAACTGAACACGAAGTTCAGGTTCAAGGTTCGGCAAATCCCTGAGCCTGAACCGAAGTTCAGGTTCGGGGTTCAGGCCAAAATATTTTCTGCTGAACTGAACCGAACCCCGAACCGAAATCCCATTTTTCTGAGTGATTTCAGTCATCTTGGGGTGCATTTCAGTTGCCATGACCTCACAAATTCGATGGTATAACATGGTATAACCATTTCTGCGTGCACATTAGGTACAAATAGCTGTTGAGTGTTGTACATTACATGTTTGATTGGAATAAGGCCTCAACACGTGATTGACAGCTGCTCTGGATTATGATTCTAGTGGTCTGGATGGCTTGAATGATCGTGGGAGATGAGCAAATGACAAGGCCGGTATACACACAGTTCTGTTTTTTGCTTTCCTTTCTCAAAATTTGACATTTTTTGGGCGGGGACAAAATCAGGGTTCGGACCGAGTTCGAACTTGAACTGAACCTGAACTCGAATTCAGGTTCAAGGTTCGGTAAATGTCTGAACCTGAACCAAAGTTCAGGTTCGGGGTTCAGGAAAAAAGCCTCTGAACCGAACTGAACTGAACCTTCCCAACACTAGTTACAATCACGCTGGAATGCAAACGGTTGCGCGCTCCAGGGCGCCGCCCTTCTCGTAGATCCTGGACCGGGACCGGATCCTACGACTCTCGACGGTCTAAATGCGCTTCGCCGAGACGGATTGGATCTTTTGTTGCTCAAAGGGATGGAGGCGTCGAATGAAATGGATACCACTTGGCTTTATGGGCCGCAGTGGACTTGAATTTTATTTATTCTTCTGTTTGTTGGTCCTAGTCCTATATACCCTCGTTCTCTGTCCAGTTCCACAATCCTGGAGCTGGAACCTGTTCAGTGCGACACAAGATGGTTTCGTATAGTTTGCTTGATACGCTGTTGGAAAATACCGACTCGTGTTCAATTGAGTACATAAACAGGATTACATGAACGTTTTTAAAGCTTGAACTTCAACTCAAAAATTGCGGCGGATGCCGTGATCGCGAGCCAAACACTCCACCATAACGCGACGCGTTCCTTCCCGATCTCGACCTCGCCCGGATTCAAATCTTCCCTGTCTGCAATAAAGCCCACTGTTTCCTCTGAGCCTCTCAAATTCAAGTTACGAGAATCTTGTACATGTACCTTCGGTTGCGAATCCGAGTCGCGCCAATTGCGCGCGGACGCAGTTGACGTGCCAGTAACTTCAGGCCCTTCAAAACATTCACGGATCTGACAGAATCAAGTGCCCGGGGTCGCCGAAAGGCCTCGTCAAGAATGACGCGGGCAGTAAACATTCCAGAAATTCGGAAATTGCCGCCAGAGTTTATATCGTGTCAGCCGCTCACGGAACAGCACCACCTCTCTTGCTCTCGACTTCCATCATCCCCCTTCCATCCCTCACTGAGTCACTCGCTCGTCCCTTCCTCAAGTAACTTCAAGCATACCACCATGTTATAGTCCTCCGTCGTCGTTCAGGTGTGTCTCGCCAGTCATCCTCCGCATACTCATTGACACTATCTTCAGGTTACTCTCATTCTACTCGTCGGCGCTGGGCGGGTTCAAGCTTGCGAGTCGACGCCATTCAGGTGCCCCTCAGTCATCCTCGCCTCGAGCTTGCTCACTCACATTTATCTTCAGGCCCATCTACTATGAGCGTGTTACGGTTCGCCCTCCATCGAACGACATGCGTCGCTGACCCACTCTCCAGGCCTCATATCGACCCCGGTGACGACTGAGCGGCCCGACCCGAGAACCCTCTGCCAATGATTTCGGACCCCCGCCGGCTACCAAGTTGGGAGTGCGCTCGGCAGTAGGATAGCCCGTGGACTTTGCCCCAGTATGCCTGCATAGGAGGACTGGGGTGAGGAACCTGCGGTGTGATTCCGCTGTGCCAGCGCCGGTGCAACCCCTCCGGGGGTCCTCCCTCTTGGAACGGCGGCGATAAGTCCTTGTCACAGAGAGGTCGTTAGGGCGGTGTCCGTATCAGGTCTGATCCTCCGCCAGGGGCGAGCCCTCCGTCAAGCAACTCGAGTTGGACATCGCGTTCATTTGACGTCTCGTGTGGAATGGGTTGGAGAGCTGGAGAGGTTTTACGTCGCGGGTCGCGGGGTTTTTTTATTTATGTTTCGCGCGTTTACAGTATCTTGTATCGCCTTTGGCCACAATCCATGTAGCATTTTGGACACGCTTGCAACTCGTATCACAATTCGAAATGAGATCGTTGGAAGGTTCATCGACATGATTATACATGGGGAAAAGCTGAATCCTTAAAAAATAACGATGATTCTGGTTACCCCCGAGCGATAGCGAACTTGAAGGACAACTCAATCGTCAGCGCACCGGTCCTCGCCGCTTCAACAGGACCCGAGGGAAGAGCGCGCCGCGTCGATAAGCGTCGCCCGGGCCTGCGCGGTGTCGAGATGGAGGAAGCACGGGCTGGAGACGCGACCCTGCTCTTGACGGGCACCACGCTCCGCGAGCGTCCTCTACGTCCCGCTACCGTTGGCGACCCCGACCCGGTCCTGCGCGTTGAGTTCGAGACGGCACTTTGAGTACGGGCTGGGGACGCGTCCCGCGAGCGCTCCGAGCCTTGGGTTTCGTCGCGTTGATCAAGGCCGTATATTGCGTGCCGCCGGCTCCGCCTTTCATTGCAGTCATCCAAGGGCAACTCATCACGTCGGCGGCGCACAGGGGTGGTGGTGTCGTACCCTTCGGGTCGCGTGGGTCCGCGACCGCCGAGCGCGAATGCACAATACGCCGCGAAGAGAAAATGCGGTCTCTGAGATTGTTTAAGGTGGAACGCGAGTCCACGTCAACAGCCAGGAGCGCGTTCTGCAGATCCGCAGACGACCCGTGGAGAGTCAGCGCGAGCGGCGGCGAACCAGCCAGCCCTTCAGTGGGTGGGTGAGCCGGGCAATGGGCTAGACGACATCTGACGTACCTGTCCGTTTCACAGGCCTGTGGAGGAACAGCGTCGGGGGCGGCGTCGGTGTAACTTCTCCTGCGGACGTCGTGTGGCGATGGGAAAGTCGGGAACTCCGCGAATCAGGGCACGCGGGGGCGTGTGGCGCTGGGCTTGCAATCCGTGTCGTCTGGGCATGTTGGCGCGAGACGGAGCTGCGGCGCGAGGGATTCGCGGTAGGCTGCCGTACAGTGTCTGTTGGGTTCTTGCGCTGTGATTACCGGTTTGAGAGAATGGTCCGTCGACACCAGATGCGTGCCGCGCACTGCGGAGGATCGTAGGCGACTGGCTGAATACTGAACGGAGGTCAAGATTACTGTATATGCAAGATGAAACAACGTACATTGGCCGATGCTTTGTGGGACGGAGTTCTGAGAGTATAACGATTCACTGGATGCGCTCCGTAAAGCGCCCGGCTGTGACATGGTGGTGGCGAGAGGACAAGAGCATTGTGCCACTTTCTTGAAGACTCGGCAAGGATTTTGTAGTCACATCTGGAGAGATATGGAGTGACAGAAACGCGACAACAATCCATATTTCCGGAACAGAGACAAGTCCTCAAGCGAGAACTTGGAAAACAGAGAAGAACTTGAAGACTTGCAGACGGGCAAACTTGTTCCATCCGAAGTCGGCGGCGCCACATGTTGAATCCAGATGATCTTATTTCCCTGAATGAGTACGCCCTGCAAGCTGTAACAGTTCCTGGGAACGTAGCCGTTGCGGTGGTTGGTGGTCGACGCGATGTTTGGTTGTGTTGATTGGAAAGGGGTGATACGGCCGGATTGGGAAGTAGCTGCTACTTAAATTCTGCCACCACCTTTGAGCGCACTTCCTCCTTGCCTCCCGAGATACGGCGGCTTCAGAAGGCTGAACGCGGACACCATAAAAGCAATCAGAAAATCGAAACCCTAATCTCGCAAATACCCCGCATCAACTGCGGCGGCTGCATAGCCGGGCGACAGATTTCTTTCCTTACATCTAACCAACATGTCGGACCCCAGCCTCCAGAGCTCTGAAGCGGAGGTATGGTATCTCAAGAAAATAAGCTATGGAACTAGAGACTCCAAGCAAGACATCAAGATTGTCACCCAAAATTTCAATGGGTATGTGACGTTACATGCAATAGCAATTAGCATCGCTCACCTCATTCCTACTAGTCCTTGCTCGTTTATTGCAATATGTAAGCGGTGAAGCTCCTTTTACGGCGAACAGCACTGATAGCTCACAGGTAATATCCTAATTCTGCGCGGAGACATTCAAATCGAGCCCCAGGACCGCGTAACGGTCTCGTACGAGTTTCTCTCCCAGCTAGTGGGGGAATACCTCTTAATGCATGCGCCCGACGTCGACGTCTCTGCTGCCCTAACGATAATGCCGCTCACCCAAAGTGCGTGCATGCTCGAATGCCCCTACTGCTCGCTCACGCGTTTGCAGAGGGCATGGACCTCAACCCGCTCTTCACGGGCGCGACCTCGTTCCGGCCGGCCGGCGACGGTGGCGCGCTGAAGCTCTTCGAGCAAGCGGGCATACAGCTCGTGCACGGCTGGCTCGTCGACCCCGCGAGCCCCGAAGCGCAGGCCATCATGTCGCGCGCACAGGATTATGATACTGCGGTTACCTACATCGTCGACGCCGACCACACCGCCAAGGGTCAGCTCGTTGTCGAAGAGTCGTCCGCGGCGGTCGCGGGGCCAAGCAGCTCTGCGGGGGCCAATTGGACGCCCGAGGAACGCTCCAAGATCGAGGATGGTACGCGTCCCTCTACTATGTCCACGTCTATTTATTAATTTCCCCAGCAATGGCCATCCGCGAGTTCCTCGACAGCACGCAGTCGCAGCTCACCTACCACGGCCTCTTCCACCTCGCGACCACGCTCCCGCCGGGCGCCCTCGTCGCACTCTTCCGTAACTCACACCTCTCCGTCCTCCACAAGTCCGACTCCCCGTCGGACTCGGCGCTCTACTCGCTCGTCACCGACCACGTCTTCCTCAATGAGCGCTCCGTCGTGTGGGAGCGCGTCGAGGACGTCGACGGCGGCAGCTCCACCTTCGTCGACTCCAACTTTATCCGCGCGAGCCCCGCCGGCGGCGACTATGCCGGTCAGACTGCCGAGGACGCGCTGCGGGTCGCGGAGATGGAGGCGGGGCTGTTCGTCCCGCACGACCCCGGAGAGTACGTCCGCATCCTCCCATTACTGATCATCTCTGACTTGTATGCAGTCACCTGCTCGCGCAGCAGATCCAGGCGGAGGAGGACAACCACGCCCAGTCGCTCCGCGACCAATTCCGCGAAAAACAGCGGCTGAAGGAGCAGACGAAGACGGAGGCGGAGGAACGCCGTAGGATGAAGAAGAAATCGAGCTGCGTTATCATGTAGAGGCCTGCACTGTCCTTTTTTATTCTATCTATCGGGAACAAGGAGTCTGTATCGTTATTTTTCGTAATTAATTACACACTTCGGTGTATGCTAGTTGGAGTGGCGCGTAAACCGTAGGGCCACGGACTGAGTTGTCTTGGACACGATCCTAATCCTTAGCCTACTGGCCCGGGTGTTCTTCCCTCTACTTGTCGATAAACGCCGTAGCATCTCCCTCATATAGGAAACCGCACGGGCCCCGCGGACATCGCGCACAGCGGCGGCCCCGATCTTTCTTCGGCGCCTTCCTGCCGGCAAAGGACACCTTGACTGGCAGCCCACCATGTAGGAGCCCAAATCTGCAACGTCTTTAGAAGAAGAGCTGTTGTTAGTGTTGTAATATTCACCGAAATAAATGTCGCTGTGGGCGTCGCCGGAGCCATAATCCTCTTCTTTCTTCGAAGTCGTCGCTGTCGACGAAGTCAAAATCGCCGTCTGAGTACTTCGCCTCCGAATCAGCTTCGTGGTCCAAGCGAGACGAGGAGGACGACTGTTCTTCCTCGTTCTCCGAGCCAGACGACGTGGCCTGTGTTCGTTGACGTGACGCTTCCTGAACGTTGACTTCTTGTAACTCATTTGCGTCGCGCTTTCGGGCCATATGGACAGCTGCGCCGCTGCAGAGCGTGTGGTGGTGGTACAAAATGAAAGGCTCCGCGACTGTGGCTGTCACTCGGACGCTGATGCGTAACAGCAAGACTTTCTACATTGAAAACAAGTGGTATTGTATTCATGGCTGAAACTGAAACACAAGGAACATCGCGGTTGGGCACTGGACTGCCAGAGAAACCTCGCGGTGCGCATTGCACATCCATCTTGGGCGTCTCCAACAGCGGTCAACCATGTCGGCCTTGGTGGCCTGCGTGATGGGTCGGCCTGCTGGATCGTCGTCAGCGGGAGCGGGGACACAAGAGGGTATACGTACTGTGCATATGCCCGAAAAACAAGTCGACAGTCCCATGCAAGGCTTCGCAGGGAGGCTGGCGAGACCCTCTTATGAAGGCTGTTCGATGATCGAGTGCACCATAGGTTCGTCCTGGATGAATGTGTCGTCAGTATAGAGAACGAAGTCAAATCAAGCGGAAAGGAAGAAGGGATCAGCAAGGGTGCCCGAAGAAATTGAGCTGTGGCGGGCGGTTTCGGCATGGAAGTACGTAGACCGTCGTGTATAACATCATGCGATAGTGGTGTAAAGGAAGGGCGTGGGGAACTTACTGAGTGCTCCGCGAGAACGTCGCCCGACCAGCCTGCTCCACATGCGCGAACGGAACCTGGGGTAAATGCGTCAGAATGCTTGTATGCAAAATGCATAAAGAACGAAAGCAGGAAGAGCAAGGATGGATCAGATTTTCAATGGGCTCGACATGGATGTTAAGACAGGGATAACTGAAAAAATAAAAGGCTCATCGTCGAAGCCTTGCTCTTGTCTACATGAACGAACGTAGATACTCACAGAGTGATCCCGCTCTCATGATACACCTGGGGTTATCTCGGCCACGTCGCGGGCTTCATCTACCGAGAAAAGAGTAGAGTCAGCGAAAGGAACGTGTGGAGAGGAAACGGGAGAAGAGACGAGGAGAGGACGACAGCGAAGGCTCGGTCAGGATAGGACAGGATGGGATGTACATGGGTGTGGTGGGATCAGAATATTTCGAAAAATACAGCCATGGAATTGTCGTCAGCGCCTTGCGGCTCAGGCGGTAATTCCTATGTCTCATCGCATGGAAAGTAGGATGAGTGGAACAGGCCTCACCTGTGGTATAGGTTCTATTCCATCCGGTCGTAGACTAGTGTGCAGTCTTGCATCTGACGAACGAAGTCAATAAGAGTGGAAAAAAAGACAGAAACGGAGGGAGGATGAGGGAAACCGATCAGTGTAACTATGACATGAGAATCACACCGCGACCGCGTCTGGTAAAGACAGGGAGGCTCGAAGAAAGTACTTTGGAGTATCATCATGTCGAAGGCTCGAAAGCGCGAAGAAAAAATCGCAATAGGGTAGAACGCAGCTCACCATGAATAGGAGACGGCCGGAAACAGTCGGAAAAAGTTGGGTCGAAGGAGAGTGCGGGATGTCGACGAATTTGAGAGACGAAAAAAGTACGCTTAAGTAGGAGCTTTGTTTGTCACTGTATATCTCGACATAGTCACGCGTTCACAGCCACACTGTCCTTTCAAGTTCTCATGTTCAACCTTTTCTCCAAAACGCTTCCACGTCCCCTGCCCACCGCGCCCCCCCTGAAGAAGTGTATATCCGAAAGAAACTCATCGGCCCATTCCGGACGCCAGGAATTGTTCTCCGCTTTGCAAGGATCTCTTGAGGTCGCATGCAAATCTGTTGGCCGGCGAACTTCTAGTAGTCTAGTACTTATGGCAAGTACTATACAAATACTCGAGCCAACATCCGAGAATGAGAGTTGTCAAGATACGAGCAGAAGACGTCGGAAATTGGGCACCGCCCAATTTTAATCCCCTCGTCACAGATACGGTTGATCCAGAAACCAGAATATTCCCGCTGAATCAAAGTTTCAGTGGGAAACGCCAAAGAAATAATCAACAGATCGCATGAGATTGATTCTTGATCTTTATGGCGACCAAGCTTGGCGGGGTGCGGAGGTCGGGACAAGTGCCAATATCAGCACATTTGAACTTACACGATGGGTGCGCACTCCAAAAACCCAACCGGGCCCTCACAAAATATCCATCTAGCCATGCTCAGATGTTGGTGAACCTCCTACATACATATGCCGACTCATTTAAATTAGGCGAGTTTCCCAAGCCGCGATCAACACTTTGATTTCCCATTTGACCATTCCCACTCCCCGGAAGCGCGCGGATATCCCCGCAGTTATCTGGAATTTATTTCGGGTGTAAGGTCAGAATTTCCGTTGATTATCCACTATATCTCAGGATGCTACAATCCCGTTGGGAAGTTGAGGGTTGCGCTCTCAAAAGCGCCGCAATCCTCGCATATTTAGGTGGGGGACCAGATCTTTCGACACTTGTCGGTCTGGATGATCTTCGTCGACGAATTGGATCTTTTGTTGCTAGAAGGGGCAGAGGCGCTGAGTGTAATGGACTACTGGCACTACGTCGCACAATGGAACTGACTTTCAATTATCACTCGCCGATCTTCATTTCCGTTCTTACTGTGTCACAGATACACGGATATCGGTCAGAGTCTCCGGCAGCGTAAGTTGGACGCGACCAAGCTGCATATAGGGCTTGAAGCGTTTACACTATGAACCCTTAAATCTGAAACATGACCAGACACTTTGAAGATTTGGATTTTTTTTTTGGAGCCTGTCTAAGTTCAAACTTGGTTTGCGTCCTTGTGAGCTTGCGACCTTTTTGGACCTTGTTCGACCTGTTTGGCCTTGTACAAGGCCACAAGACCAGCTGTCAAAAGTCTGATGCCATTCAACCTAAATAAATTCAACAGTAATTTAACATGTGTTGGCAGCTTGTTCATGCGAGCATTGAATTCGAGAATACTATTGGATCTCTTAGCCTGATGACGAATATCTAGGGCTGCTGACCCGAACCGTATTAGACGGTTTTACGGCAACCCGTAAACCGTCGGCCGTACCGTCCCGGCATGCATCAGGAAAATCCAAAGTTGCCCCATAGCACCATAGAGCCCGCCATAGCCCGATAGAGTGGACATAGACGATATAGCGGATCGACGTATCTTATAGAAACGTGGGACCCTGGACTTGAACCACATAGCGCGCCATAGACCACCATAGTCCCTGTGTTCTCTATCATAATGATCATAGTCAGAGCCTTCATAGCGCTCATAGCGCTCATAGTCCTCATAGGAAATCATTTTGAAACCCGTTTCAGCCATTGTAGCATGCAAAATCATTTTAATTCGTGCGCATTTATTAATATACATGAAATTCAGGCAGATAAATCGGAGCGAGGGAAGCGCAGCGCAGTACACGGCAACGCGGCAGTCCATGAGAACGAAGAGGAATAGGCTATACTGAGGCTATGCATCAGACAAAGGGGATTCGTCGGGAAAAGGAAGACGTACAAATGGAGCGCCGAGCGATTACAGCACTATTTCTGAGAGTTGATTTGATTAAGATGTTGGTATATGAAGTAGTATTGCGACCGTAGGCTAGATTATGAACCTGGCATCCAGGTTTCCGTCGTCAGTATCAAGTTAGCAGTTGAGATTGATTTAACTTACATGCAACGACGGAAAATGCAGCCGTTAGGAGGTATACTATTGCGGACTCGGCACTGATTGCGCAGGCACGGTACAGGTGGATATGGATGTACCAGATCCCTTCATCACGTTAAATCGCAGCAATCACGGAAGAATGTAGAGACACTTACAAAACTACTGTGTCGACACAGTGGGCTGAGGCGCGGCCTTCACAATGCTTGCCTCGAGGGCCGAAAAATCGATGTCTTCATCGTCGGAGTCTTCCTGTTGACTAACAATGGCCTTCAGGTGATTGAAGGTGGTCGAGTTGCTGTTGGGGACGAATGAGCAGCGTGTGATATCGCAACAAGCAACGTACACGATTACGGAGTATAGATTCCGTTGAAATTCCGCAAACCAGGTAGGGGATCGCTTTTGGAGTTTTTCAAGTGTCGCTAGATGATAGTCGTATCTATATAATCATCCATGTTTGAACGTTTTCAATATCCATGGATTTGACTTACCGGGATGTGTACTCTTCTGCGGTGAATTTGGTGGTGTCTTCACTTTTGTCTGTAGTGTTCAAAATCCGACGCTCCGCACCTGATGCACATGTAGTTGCAAAAAAAGAAAATCGTAATTTTACATACCCAAGAGTCTGTCCATCTCCGCAGTATCGTCTTTTCCAAACTCGGGATGTCCTCGTCCGATGAATCCGGCACGTCCTAGCCTTCGGTTAGCAGAGAACAAACCCCATCGGGATCACCGGGTTCATACCTGCTAGGTAGTTTTGGTCTTGAAAGTAGCTGTCAGGACCTTCGGGGTTGGACCACTGATTTGCAACGCACCTTCTTCTTCGCACGGACCTCCTGCTCCTGCTCCTCCTCATCGTCAAGCATATCACTGGTGCGCTTAACAAGGACTGGAAAGCGGAACGAAGATCAGCACCACACGAAGTGAATGGTGAATAAATATTACGAACGTGCAGCCTCGGCAGCAGCCAGCTGAGCTTTGAATCTTTCGACCTCGCTGGACTGCTTGCTTTTCTTCCCGGAGGCCTTCTTGGCGGCGGGCGCGGCGTCGTTGGGTTTTGCCTGAGCTTTAGGCTTCTTTCTATTCTTGTCGGGCATTGTGTTGTAGATCAAACAGAATTGAAAGAATGTGTGGGTAAAGGAATGAATGAGATAGACAGACGAGCGTCGAGATGGGAGAAGACAAAGGGCGAGTGGCACTGTGACTGTTTGTGGGCGCAAAGTCACGTCACATGTTTATGATCGATCTCGACTTCCGATTTTGAACTTCTCATTTTCTGAGTCCGAGTTTTCAATATGGGGCGAGGATCGACGCTTTGACCGATTGACCTGCCGGCACTGCAGACGTTCCCCGGCATCAGCTCTTTCAATAATTTCGGACCGTGGCGGTGCCCGTTTATGCCACTCTCGCTTCCTGGCAAGAACCACTCTGCTAGATGTGTGCATCTGGAAACTTTGCTCACATCATTCTTTCTGTCACCGAATTCTACTGGTTTTTTTCATACCTTGCTTCGGTCCGTCTGTCAGCAGACAAGAGTTGTGGGAGAAACAATACATATCGACTCTGTTTGCATATTTTTATCCTTCGGGCACCGTCCCTGCTAATGCTACAACCCCGGCACGATTCGACACTGTGATAGTTCGGACATCAGGGACCGGTGAAGCAACGGGGTTAACAGGCAAGTTGCAGCACAAATTTTCATCTGGATTGGTGCCAGCGTACTAATATAAAGGAATAGGCATGCGAGTTGGCCATGTCAGAGTTCTGTTCAATCTTCCTAATACTTTATCCAATGGTGCTCCTGCACCTGCACATTGGATGAAACATCACTTCGACTACATCAAATGGTTCTCTTCTTTCAAACCCACTCACGAAAAAAATTACCATATGTATGCTATATCCAAACCTCCAGCCCGTGCCAATGGGAACCTGCCAGGGATGATTATTCCGCTGACCGACATCCGCCAAACATGTCAATTATTCCCGAACTTTGGTCGGCCCGACGTCAATAGAATGTGGACTTCCGATAATGTTCTAGAGCAGTGCAGCTCTTTTTTTTGTTAATAACTGGGTGAGTCTCTATGCGTACCAGTCATTGTGGTAGTTTTCCTGGACATTTCAACTTGTCTAGATGTATTATATTTTACTCCTCGTAGTTGATATTAATTCTCATAGATACTCATAATCAGTGCTAGGGCCGGATTGAATTTCATAGACCCTCATAGCCCACTATAGCTTCATATAGCCAATCAGGTCAGTTATATAGCTCACCATAGCTCACCATAGCCCCAGATAGCCCATGAGAGCCACCTATGTGACTCTCATAGCATTTCGGATTTTCCTGATG
The DNA here is from genome assembly GCA_029281465.1 of Mycena epipterygia. Classification (NCBI taxonomy): domain Eukaryota; kingdom Fungi; phylum Basidiomycota; class Agaricomycetes; order Agaricales; family Mycenaceae; genus Mycena; species Mycena epipterygia. The sequence continues at coordinate 3,709,888 of JARJCQ010000001.1, read as the reverse complement.
ATGCCCTTGAACCTATTATTCGACGGGACGGGTAGTGCCGCACCGTATACCGTACCCGTCAAAAATACGGCCGCATTTCCGTATATACGGCACGTATACGGCTGTCCAAAACCGCACGAGAATTGTTGTGAATAATGTTGTGAATAATGTTGGCCGATTAACGGAATATGGCGAGTGATTCAAACCCCGACGATGCCGCTGACGGTGAACGATCGATCACTTTTGCTTTTTGACCGTCATCATGCAATCATGCAGCAAAGTCGAGTTCTCCAAACCCTGCACTCCATTCAATTAGTAAACCTTTAGATACCGGGGACCTGGACTCATCTGTGACTTCCTCTATGCTACTGGGACTTGCCCGATCCACCAGGATTCCAGATTCTGCCTTGATTCCTGAAATCTACCCTGGCTTAATATCCCCGCAATTCTTGGATGTCCGTACAAATTTGGGAGGCTGGACGAGTGATTGTACCCGCACCAACGTCAATTTCTCGCCGTAACCCCGATGCAATTAGGGTGTTTCAAACATCTTGATTTGAGTCCAACTCCGACCCCAACTTCGATCCCAACTTGACCCCAACTCAGCTTGAATTTGGGGCACCAAATAGTTTGAGGTACCGAGTTGGAGGCTTCGTCGTCATCCTTCCCAGCATAAAAATGTGAGGATTTGTCACCCAAGTTGGGGCCAAATTGGGGTCGGAATTGGGGCTCAAGTTGGGGTTGGAAAGAAGATGTTTGAAACACCCTATTGTGACTCTTGTCATCGGTTATTAGCACAATAGCTCTCATTGGGTCCTGCTCGTGAGTCCCCACCCAAGTTACTCAACCAAGGGCACGTCGGACTGCCCCGAGCCGAGGTATTCAATAAACGGAATTTCGCGTTTTTTTCCTATCGAGGCTTCGATTTGTGGGATCCTATCGAGTGGTGGCTTGGACATCGTGCCAAATTCTTAACCTGTTCTGCCTTGCACACGGTATTTTCACAATTCCTGGTGATTTATTATTGTCCTCGACCTTTCTCTTACTTACTTACTATCGCAGTTTTACAGGCTCTGCCGTTGCGGTTGAACACATCTTCTCTGGCAGCTGCGACACCATTTCTCTCTGGCGAGCCAGCTTGAAGCCGGAGACCATCCGTACCTTGATGATTGTGAAGCAGCGCCTTTGTCTTGCACGGCTGGCTGTCCAGGAGATATCTAGTGCATGTAGCATCTTTTAACCACAAGTTTATTTTTATTTTCACTGTCCGTCTGCTGTATACGGCCGTTTTTTGTACCGTACTGGACCGGCAGCCCTCTGGAGGATAATCTTATGGTACGGGATACGGTACGGGTTCAGCCGTAATTTAACCGTCGAATCGACGGCCGTTACCGTATATGGTACCGTCCCGCAGCCCTACAAATATCCGAATATCCAAGAGAGACTTACATTTCGCTTGGATCAGGAAAAAGATGACCCAGGTCACTGCATGTGATATTAAAAGAATGGTGAGATACCGTGTAGTGTATAGTACTCACAGTCGTACCGTGTGAGAAACTGAAATCGTACAGTTAAAGTTCATGCGCACTGGCAATGACTTACTAAGACCAGCTGCAAAGTACCTGATAGACTATGAGAAAATCAGAAAAGAACTTGCAAAGTAGGATTATAATATTCTCTCACCTTGTAGCAAGTGTTGTTTCTGATATGAGTTAAGAAGAGTTTTTTACTTGAAAACCCATGACCCTCACCCATCAGCAAGATGACAAAAAACTTGTGTCCTTGCAAACTTTTTGTTTTAAATTTTTTATATTGCAGAAATGATGCCTAACATCCAATGTCACATTTTTTTTTTGATGTCTTGTGGGATTTTGGATCTGGCTTGTGAGCTTACAAGCTTGGAAGCTCCTCTTAATGCGACGGTGACCACCCAGTGCCGGTTCCGTGCAGCTGCCGTCCACACTACAAAATTGTTTGTTCGGGTATAGTCGAGCAGGAGACTTCTGTGGGCCGGGGCGTCGCCATGGACGAGGTCCACATAAGGCTGCGGGAAAGGTAGATACGGGACAGAGACGTAGGGGAGGTGGTACTAACCTAGGTTCAGCAATTCCCTGAACTGAACGCCAGGTTCAGGTTCGGCGTTCACCTACCGGGGTATTTGTCTGAACGTGTTTGAACGCGTCTGAACGCCAAACACGTAACAATTTTCTTCGACCGAAATCATGCATGACAGCATGCAAAATGCGCCGATTTGCGGCGGTATCATTAGCAAATTGTCAATCATTACGACCATTCTGTTATGTGATTTTTGGTCCATGCTCCTACCCTTGCTCTCACCTCAATACGTCGGAATACGCCCTCCCTCCTTCACTGCTACTGGCTTGCTCTAGGAGCTCACTTCATGTCTCCATTACTGGCATTCCATCTTTAGAAAATCACTGCTCAAATATTCAACTATCTGTACTACCTCACCTGCTCGCCATGCTCAGCCACTGTCTGATGCATCAGGAAGGAAACTAGCCATATGGGTCCTCCGCTGCTCGGTAAGCCCACCTCTAACACCTATCCATTTTTTTCAATACCTGGGCACCATTTCCATGGGATATTTGCCGAAGTTGCATTTTAAATGCTCCGTTAGGGAGTCGTACCTTGCACTGGCTGCCATGGTTTTCCCAATCTTAGCCATATGGGTCCTCTGCTGCTTGTCAAGTCTGCCCACCGGCGCCTATCAATTTTTTCAATGCTGTTTCTGTGGGATTTCTTTCCAAATTTTATGTTTAAATGTTCCGTTAGGGAGTCGTGCTTGTACTGGTCGCCATGGTTTTCCCAATTTTAAGTATTAGGAGCGGTCGCAGCAGGAACCCACTTCTCGGCTTGCGTTGCAGGAAATCTTTTAAAAAGAGGGATGCAACGTCCACCACTTGCATCGCATTGTTCCCTGTATCTTCACCATGGCAAGCTCTGACCTTGGCTGTGCTCAAAACACGGATGGCTCGCTCTGATATCACATAGAAAATACTTCTGACATGTATTTACCCCCCAAATTATACTTTCTCTTCCTTTTTTCTTGAGGTTCGAGCTCTCACCAAAAATTTGCATTCAGTTCTGCGTTCAAACACTGATGAACACCAAACCGAACCTGTCGAACCTGAACACCAGGTTCAGGTTTGGGGTTCAGCAAAGGCCTGAACCGAACTTGGGGTTCAGGTTTGGCGTTCAGAGCAAAGGGCTCTGAACCTGAACCGAACCGAACCTTGCCAGCACTAGATTATATGCAGTGAACATATATAGCGAGCGCACATAGCAGGCACCATACATACCCCATTCAAGGATAACTTGAAGTCGCAGAGAAGTTGTTGTTTATAGTGTTGTCAAAGTTCGGTTCAAGAAATCAGTTTGAACCTGAACTGAACCGAACTGAACACAAAGTTCAGGTTCAGGTTCGCCAATCTGCTGAACCTGAACCAGAAGTTCAGTTCAGTGTTTGAAGGATAAGAAATTCTGCTGAACGTGTTTGAACCGCATTCGAACGCAGAACCCGGCCATCAGATTTCACTACAAAAAAAGTCTGACACATGCCGAGCGGTTGTTGCTGACATCAATTCTAGTCTTCTCCATCCCTGCTACTGTACTATTATGACCAAGTGTTTATTAATTTCGGGAATTTCTCTCTGAGATGGCCGATAAATTTTCTTTTGATTTATGGTGATTTTTAAAAACCTCAGAAAAATTGGCCATCATGCGTCTCCTGAACACTTGGTCGTAATGGTACAGTAGTCATTCCCTGTGTGCGACATCTCTGCTGCCTAACCTAAGTTGGACTTGTACACTAGTGATGGTGCAATGTAAGAGCAAGCACCCACCCCTCTAAGGACGCTATCAAGCCACCTCAATTCACGGGACGTTCCACAATATAAAAATAGGTGCCTATTATTATCTTCGGGACGTCCTGACAAGTGTGTCCATATATTCTCATGCTCATGTCTCATCGGTGCTTGTTGGTTCTTGGTTCCGCCCATCTCGGTAAGTCGCGAGGCAGATGGATGCACTTATTGCGGAGCTTACGGAGCAAGGTTTTGGTATGGAGGAATCAGATGACGACAATATCTGAGGTGTCATGATTTGGTTCAGTTGCCCGGATTAACCTGTGGTAAACCCGGTCAAGTGACACTCCATCAACTATTGCAAACCCGATCGAGACACGTGATCGTGGTAGTTCCGACATGCATCGCAACTACCCCTCTATGTTCTTGGCACATCACTATGCCCCTGCGTTCCTTGAATTCCCCTCAGTGTTGCATTTATCACATAGATACGCTCCTGACTATCAAATAGTATATAAGTAGAGTAGAATCTCCCTGTACAGTAGATTCTATCTCATCTATTCTCCGGCCTTACCTTGGTCTGTTACTCTGGACTTGTACTTGCTTGAAGGCTCCTTCACTTCAGCTATCTCGTTGCACTTCATTCACTCACCTGGCAATAATCCGCTCCTGTTCGACTCACTATGCCCCTTCGGTAAACCCGGGTTAATCCCGTTGGGCCACTTGGAACTCTCACGGTTATTTGCCATGCCCCTATCTGGACTAGTTGAACCACATTACATGTGCTTGGTTCAACTATCGCTGAATGGATCTTCGCCCATCGGCCACTCGCTGTGGCAGTTCCTCTCAACACCTGGGCTAGGGCTTGCTGTGATGGTTGCAATCAGGCTGACCTAAGCACCGTCGCTGACAGAGGCAATAATATATTTTTGAACCCACGTACAATGTGTTTTACAGGTTGAAATTGAAGTTCGGTTCTCGGTTCGAACACCCTTGAACACTGAACCAAGCACCATGAACCTGAACCTGGCATGGCATTCAGGTTCGGAGTTCGGAGGATTGCCCGAACCGAACGGAAGTTCAGGTTCGGTGTTCACAGGAAAAGGGCCCACACCTGAACCAAATCGAACTTTGACAACACTAGTTGTTTAATCCCATGTTGAAATGATCCTTGTTTACAATGTTTACAAATTTGGCAACCGCCTCCACATACAAGTATACTAAGGGAGTAGAACTACCTCGACGGACCATTTGACTACAATGATAACATTTTCTTCATCTTCTTCCTCTCGCTCTCAACAGAACGTTCATTCTCGCCATCTCCCTCTGAAAGTCGCCGTAAATCCGCCCGGCTAGTCGTATCGCCGTAAGATGCCAATCGGCCGCCAGGTCATGTAAGAGTCGCTCTCGTTTCAGGGAGGTGAGATCAACGCTCTGGGGTAGAAGCGCATCCAGCAGCGGGATATGGCCTAGATAGTAAAATGTATGCTTCAACGGCCAAATCTGTTCGTTGTAGTCAAACATGAACTTAACTGCTGTGAGGAGGTCTTTGCGGGCGTCCTCCTCAGCACCCTGTTCTGTGAGCTTTAACTCCGTCTTCTTCTTCAACTCTTCCACTGCCTTCCTTCTCCACTCCTTGTACCAGTCGCACTCCACGAATAGATGGTGCGCATCTTCCACCGCCTCGCAGCCGAATCTGCATCTGTCATCGTCTATCTTTCCCCTTCTGTTCAACACATCCGCCACTGCAAGCTGGCCCGAGCGTGCGTAAAGTTGGACTAGCGCCGAATACGCCGAGTAGGCTCTTGTGTATGGGAATTCGGGCGGTGGCCTTTGTTCGTAGATTGACGTTAACATTCGCTGGTGATGACCAATCGCCAGTTCGTCCGAGGTATTCTGGGCCATGATGGAGCTGACGAGTGAGCAAATATTGGACTCAATCCAGCCATCGCGCTCTGAATAAAAGGTGTAGTCGTCCATGAAAAACGTCGGTAGTGGAGCCGTTGGGACCATTTTGATGTACTTCTGCGAGTGCGAGGCATAATGGTCAGCCTCATAGTTCATGATAGACGGAATGGCCAGCTCATCAGCATGCCCCTTCGCATGTGTAATCTCTATATCCTTCTCCAACACTAACACGCGAATCCACCGATAGTACGATCTGCCATTCATGCGTCGTAACTTCGCGTCTTGGTTGATCATTGACCTGGCATCCTGTATGAAGTTGACCACGTTGAGATAGTCGGTGTAAAGTCGTGGAGTCGAGACGCGTGTGTCTGCAAACAAGATACCGCCCGTGAGTCCCATCAATTCGCCTTGAGGTGATGCAATGTTACTCCCATCTATTTGCAATACCAGCGTCGCTGGGCCTGTGATCGCCGCTGTTACTGATTTCGCTTGAAGTAGACCCGCATTCGCTGGGATCATCGAGCCGTCTGTTGCCCATATCTGTCGTCCTGCGGCTGTGGGAGATGGCGCTAGATTTGCTGCATTGGCCAGCTTCCATAGCATGTTTTCTGCTCGATTCTGACGAACATCGCGTTCTAGAAGTATCTCGTCGCCACCATTGAATAACCAGTTGATATCCATTTGACTTAACAGATTAATCGCGTTCGTCGGGCTGTTCGTCGCCGCTGGCGTCCAATTCCCTTGGAGTGTCAGCGTGGAAGTTTGAAAAGTATAGCCTTGAGTTGTTGTTCTCGACGCCCATTTGCCTATATCCTTGACGGTTCTGAGCCCTTTTGCACGTAGTGATCGTAGGTTATTGCCATCGAGGAGTTTCCGTGTACCTGGCATCGTAGGCTTGTGATGATCGTGTATCGCTGCACAGTGAGATAGTGAGACGTCACCTTGGAGTATCTCCTTTCGTTCCGTCACCCTAAGCGATAGTTTGGGTTCTAGCTTGCCCATAACCTTCTGAGCGACAATCCATCCATACGGTATCTTCCCGGGATAGTAGCCAAAGTCTTTTGAGAGTCCCTCGCCATCGATTGGATTCACGCAATCGTTGATCCCGCAAGTCCAGTCCGCCATCGTGATTCTCGCCATATGCCGGTATGCCGTGATGTGGTGATTCAGGTCGCGTGCGAGGCCGTCGATCGCAATCCCTGCGTTGATGCGCGATATGGATGGTAAGTCGAGGCCATGAAACTTGAGTGGTAGGTCAAGAATCTTCGTGTTGGGCGTGAACGGCATTCCTAGTTCATCGTGAATCTTTCGCATAATCCTTTGGTCGAGTTCCTCTGCATCAGATTGCTTGATGGGCTGTAACGACAGGAGCGCTCGACATCTGGATATTAGACACTGGGATGTAACCTTTCGCAGTAGTGTGATGGGACTTCTGGTTATGAACCTTGGGAATGTGAATGCATCGACCATCGACTTGAGCTCTTCAAAGCGAGCCGTGGAGTTGTCAACTTTGGCACGTAGGAAATCTAACTCATCTCTAATCAGCGGTACGTCGTGCTGCGTGATAATCATAGGGTTTACTCCCCTCTGATTCGTTACCGAGTCGAAAATGACCTTTGCCGGCGTGCTCCCTTTGACCTGAAGCGCATATGCGACCGTCTTCGACCATTGCGTCAGCCATCCGTACGCGAACTGAAACCGTTCCATTTCTAAGGTGTTTCTGCGCAAGGATTTTAAGCTTCTGGCGAACAAATAAGAATTGTCCGTAGCTTCGGTCATGGCAACGTGAAGTTTGAGCCTGTCATCGGGGAGATGCGGGTCTGCTCTCTTGAAAGACACTGTGGTTATTATCAGTGCATCCGCGTCACTGGAGAGAAGATCATTCAGGTAATGATGGCCCAAACTCGTCGTCAAAGTGGACTTGAGTGGCGACATTGGTCCGCCTTGTTTGTTGACTCCCGTAATGATAATCGGCTCGGTAACACCGTGTGCAGTCTGAATGAAAGCTTTGACATTGGTCTGGGATTGCTTGTCGAGATTGATGATCTGTGAAGGAAGACCATAAGCTCGGACCGCGTCGTACATGCCTTCTGGAGATAGATAGTCAAAACCCTTCATTTGGTCCCTCTTGATCGCGTAAACGTTTTCCTTGTGCCTCGCCACCCACGTCTTGATCCCTGCCAAGTAGCTCATCAAATCCCTCATTTGCACATCTTGCTGTGTCGCCACCTGCGTGTTCGGCAGGATGCGGAGCTTCGCGACGTACGGTGTGAGAAGCGAGTTTAACCAAGATATAGGGCAATTAGCGATGAAATTGGACAAAAATATTCCTCGCCAATTTGATAGGTTCGTGCGTAAACCCCTCTTGTGAAACATCGCGAGCGTTGTGTCCTTGATATTGCCTGGGAACACTGAGTTCATGATGATGTAATTCACGAGCTGTAATACAAGAGCGAGTGACTGATCAGAGAGGTTTTTAATGACCCACTTTTCCCAGTCGTCTGGCCCAGGGGCAGGTTGAGTGTTCCCTTTGTGCAGGAGAGCACGGAGATCCTTTGTTTGCATCGGTTTTGGCCATTCGAATGGTTCACTGGCGACTCTGGCCCGGGCGTCTTGCACTGATTTCGTGTTTAACCATGGTTTAGGTATCGCCGCGGGTGGATCGTGATCGTAAAGGTTTGACCAGTATTGTCGTGTCGTCTCCTTGACGTTGTCTGGGCCGCTGATTAGTTCGCCTGAGTCTGATGTGTTTACGACCAGGGACATGGGAACGAAGTCGGCTGCGACAACCAGTCGTTTGGTTGACCCTCCTCGAAGCGCTGATTAGATCTGTGCCTTGTCACGATACGCTGCTCTGGCTTTGACTTTCGCCGCGCGTTCCACAAACAGGACCCTGTAAGCTTGTCGCTTAAGAGTATTCGCAAATTTTGATAGTGTCACCTCCCGATTGCTCGTGTAGAGAGCGAATCTTATAGGACATTTGAAGCGAGTCTCGAGATGGTGAGAAGCCCGTGTCGCCGCGTAGGATCCGAATAGCACCCCCATAAGCTCGTAGTTCCGCTAGCGCTCTTTGAATCTTCGCGTTTGTGACTGTCTCGCTGCGTTTCTTGAAGCGTGTTACCCTGCCATATGCCTCTTCTGCTGTCGGAATAAGTATCCTCCCTATCGCCCTGTAAAGCTCAAGGAATGATTCGTCACTGTTAACGCAGATGTCGTAAAGGCTTTCGGCCGTGGCACGTTCGTCGAACAGCTGACGGAACGATTCATGTCTGTGGGATTCAAGTTTTGAGGGGTACTTTATGCGCAACTTTGTGAACGTAACGGGATTATCCACGAAGATTGTGTTTCCTCCCTCTGGCGGTCTGTGGATGACATTCGCTATGATTGCGCGATGATTGGTATTAGGAACGTAGTCCTTTCCGCCGTTCGTAGCGTATATGTCGGAGTCGAGTAGTGTTGCCTTGGAGGTGACCACCCTGTCGATGATGCTGCCGCCATTCTTGTCGGCATCTTGACCACTTGATGTCCAGTCGTAAAAGCGATTCCTGTCTGGTCGACCTGTCCAAAGGTTGTAGCCATCTACCGCATCAAGGAAAGCTGAAAACTTCTCTCTAGCGTCTGAACCCCCTGATGCCCGCTCTGCTGATGCTACTGTAGCGTTGAGGTCCCCTGCGAGCGACCAGGACGTGGTTGTCGACTGTACCAGGTCTGTTAACGTGGGCCAGAAATTGTGTGTGTCATTTGTTCCTGGATCCCACGGCGTGTAGACGGCGAAGACACGGTGTTGATAGGCTTTCCTGTTTGTCGTTTGAAGTGCAATGTCGGCGGCGATCACTCGACCTCTAAGGGCGCTGTCAATGTTCATCAACCTCTGAATGACAGTTACGTCCTTTCGTATGCCCAAGACAACGCCCCATTTCTTCAGATGATGGTTCGTGGTCTTGACGCCCTCTTCTTCAAATATCTCATAATCTTGATTCGGTAAATTCTTCGCTGTGCGCGTGCTGGTTTTGCTCTCATTAAAAATGAAGGCATGTGGTCGTCGGGCGTTGATTGCCGCGCTGATATGCGCCATCTTGTTCGAGTGTACCAGACCGTTGGCATTGAGTGAGAATATACTGAATGTTGAGCGCGGTGCAGTCACTTGCGCGACCTGGATGAGCGACGCCAAGAAAAGTAGCATTCCAAGAAGAAGAATTGCCGTATTAGGCGGTACAGCGATGCGTGCGACAGCTCTGCAAGAAAAACATGGGCGGCTCGTACTACGTATCCAGCGTCCGTTCAGCTTTTCCTGTACATGAAAACCCCTCGTCCCGTCAGGACCGCGAGTGTATCAATGCACCATCGTCGGCATCATGACTTCAACTGAAGTGTCGATACGAGCCGCCGGTGGATACTTGTTGGGCCAGTTCGCGCGTGGACGTCTGAAGGCTGAGAACGATGGAATGTGTTGCGTCGAGGCGAACTCCAACATCGTGTTCTACCTTCTCGAAACGGCGCGTCAGTTTCTCGAATTGAGCTCCCAATTTTGTCGCCTCTTTGGAAACTGAGCTGGTGGCCTTCCAAGGGACCACGCCGTCATTGAGACTGAAGAGCAGCTCTGGGGGTGTCAGCTGCGGGAATTTTGAGAATAATTTCCGAAAATTGTTGTGGTCCTTCAATATGCGCGCTGCAGCATCCCACGTCGCCATATGAAAGACGAACAGGTCGCGATTGCCCAGAGGAGTGCGATAGTCCGCTAATAAATCGCTGTCGTCGTCCTTGAACTCGTGAAGATACTGAGTTAGAACCTGCTCGATGTTCTCCTAGGAGCTGACTCCGGTAATGGCGAGTTCGAAGGGGTGTACAATCTCGATCTGCCGGAAACGATCAAGCTGTAGGCGTTCTGGAAGGACGTTGTGCGCGTTGATAGAGCGGTGGCAAAAGAGGGTGTCTGCTTGGCGCGGATGAATGAGGATAGCGGCGGCATTGGAGGTACCCAGCGCGAAGACCCTTTCAACTGCTATGTTGTTAGCCTTAAGTATTTCTTTAAGGCACTTAACAGTCTCGTCTTTCGTGGGTTCCTTCTCCATCTTCGTCGTCAAGTCCTGGACTAGCGTTGGGAAATGCAGCCACATCCGCCTGTCCGTTCCTTCGGTCGCTGGAGCCCACGCCACTTCCCACGTTGGGTTCGCGTCCTGTAGTGCGTTCTTCCAGTTCTCGAGGAGGTCGCACCTCGGCTCATCATCCGGTTCGAGAGGGTTAAGGGAGTTATGTAGGGTGAGATACACCATCGAGGTGTTGGGGAATTTGTCGGAGAAAGGGACGACGGTGACGGGAATGGAGTCCAAAAGGGGTTCAGCTGCTGAGAGTTTGTCGACGGAAGCTATCGCTAAGCGGATCGGATCGTGGGTAGCAGCATCCGTGTCGTAAACACCCCTGAGGACGAGCTTGTTTCCTTTTGGGAGTACGATATCCGAAACCTCAATCCTTTTCCTCGGTGAACCTGAAGGAGCCGGTGAGTCTGGTATACGTATGGTGCGTCTTCTAAAGGGGGGAGGGGATCGTAAGTCCATTTGGTACAGTAATGAGGGTTGACAAGATATAGAACGTGTGGGAGAGTATCAAGATCGGGGATCTACGCGAACGGCTATCAAGGAGTATATATTGTGATGGGGACCAAAATAAGACAGGTAGAGGATCAGGGGACGGTTTAGGGATTGTGCAGAGGATTATCATGTGATGACAAGAATTTTGGGTCGAGATACGAGACGAGTTTGGTGAGAATACAGAAAACTGAGATATATGAGGTTTTTCAGAGATCGTGACGGATGAAAAAAGGGGGTAGGGGTTTTAGGGGTGGTTAGACAAGATTTAGCAGCTTTTTAAGGCCGTAGGAGGGCGATTTAGGCTAAACAGAGGCCGATGAAAATTTTTGGGGGGTTGATGATGGTGGTTGTTGTTGTTGTTGTTTCTATGGCCTTGATCAATGCAACGAAGTCTACTGCTCGGAACACTTGTGGCACAAGAGCAGGTGATTGTGTAGTCTCTCGTAGACAGACACTTCAACAAATGAGCTCGTACCTCGCTTGTTGAAGTCTGTTGTTTACCGCGGGGGTCCGATCATGTAGCCGCATTATTACGCAATCACGGAGTTTGAATTTTAGTGGGTAAATGCTCGGGCACTGGTATTTGTGGCCTTGGACCCTCTCTCTTGGTGTGTAACCTTCATATAACAAGCATGCATACCTTCTAGATGAATGTACAATTTTTCTCCATCCATTTTGAGTCAGTTTTGATTATTTTCAGGTTGTGCGTTGAAAGAACACGTGACCAGATTGCGCTGTTTGCACAACGGATTACAAGCCCCCTTTCGGAATTCTGAGGAGGCAGAAATCAAGACACAGTGCTGGTATCCTATTCTGTGTGAAAAGCTTATGAATTAAGTGGTGCTATATGAAAAAGCATACGCAACTTGAATTCAAGCTCCGAGATTGCATAATAACTTGGTTACGAGATCAGACCCCTGCAGTAAATACAAGACTAGTGATTGTGTCTTAATAACTTACATGAGTACACACTCAGCATTCACTCAAATCCAGATCAACCTGGGTTTCCCCAAGAATCGAACTACATACAAAATTGTTGTATATTCACCGCCCTTTCAACCACCGTTTTCAGCACTCAACTTTAAAGACTCTTCCAGAGACTCTAATTCCAAAATGTAACACCTTCTCAACTTCTTCAAGTGATTATATGCTTCTATCCCTCCAATTGCACTTGCCAGCTCAAATTCGGTCCCGATTGTGTAGCCCAGGCGTTCCAGGAACTCTGCCACTCGTTGCAATGCATGATTATTCCTGGCCACTATATACATTGCGTTTTTCGTGGCCTGTGCGAGCGAGGTTCTAAGTTTGGATGAAAGCTCCGTCCGTGAAGGGCTGAGGAAATTGTTGTGACCCCAGACATCGTGGAAATCTTCAACTTGAAGCGCGATAGATATTGTACACCAGGCTAACAGAATGAGCTCTTGCGAGGGTGGGACTGTAAATACAAATTTCTCCCAAGCATTAGAGAGCATTGTGAGGGCCAAGGCCCAACCCCTTTCTCCATCGTTCTTGAATCCGTAGTGTTCTTTGAAATCAGGGACCCATATGCTTTGCACAACATTGACAATTTGTTTCTGTAACTCAGTTTTCCCAGCATCCCATACAGCAATGGAGCAAGCCGTGACCCATGTGGAGAGATCTTGGTAAATGAAACGCCTCCAACTTGGGACATCTGCAATCCTGGTGCCCATTTCTAGATACCACTCTGGATAGTCATGGTAGTAGTGTAAATTATGATGTTGGAGTGCAACACGTCCGAGGTGATGCCAGACCAAATGTGCCTGCATGATGTCCTGCAGGCCAGGAGCAAGGAACCAATTTGGAGCATGGTACAGAACGAGGAAGGCAGTGAAGGAGATGCTCCCAGGAGCAGACAGTGCTTGCAATATTATTTGAAGGGCCTCCAGTGGAACTGTGTCAGGGAGAGGGAAAATGCATGTCAATGGTTGTAAAAGACCATCAACGGCAACCGTGGTATCTGTATCCCATTCGTTGTCATTTCCATTCCTCTGGTTTTCTTTCCATTGTTGTTGAACATGTTCAAGTGCTGGGTATATCCAGTCCACATGGAGCATGTCCCGTGCTCGAGCTTGACCAAGTTCCAAAAACATGATATCTTCAGCTCTGGCTACTGTGGTTGCAGAGACAAGCACATTGAGCCATCCGACACACCGAGGAAAATTACTGCACAATTGGAAGATCTCCTCAATTACATTGGAGTCCCATTGATCCTCCCGGCCATTCATTTTTTTCCACAACTGGCCAGTTATGTTGAGTATTTTCGCGACAGTGCCAGAGGCAACTGAGCCTCTTTGAAGAGCCTTCAAGAGCTGAATTATGAGGACATTTTGGAAAATACTATTGACCCATAAGATCATATGAATTTTGATTTGTTGGCTGTACATACCTTTTGTCCTTCTGTACCATGAGTCGGGAATCCAACGGTGCAAAAAAGGAATTCAGACAACATAGATAATCAGCAAAAGTCAATTTATCGAGGATCGGCAGTTTGTCTGCTTGAAATTGGTCAAGGAAATATTCTATGTCCTGGGTTGCCTTGAAATGGAGCAAGGGAATGACATGCAATCCCCATTGCAAAGTATTCCATTCGCTGATGAGTCTGGGCCGCTCCGAGAGAATTTGGATTATACCGGATAGTTGTGCAAGCTGGACAGGATCATGGTGTGTGCCTTGGGTGGTTTCATCCCATGAAAAACCACGAAGCCCTTTAGCTTCAGATGTGGAACTATGCCTGCCTGCTCTAGTGATGACTCTGAGGGAACCATATGCCTGGCCACAGGTGATTGCTTGATACACCATACCCTGGCGTAGCATGGTGTGGTTAGTTGAACAATCAAAACATGAGGTGAATGTGTCTGCTAGTCGAGTCATTGGAGAGGTGAGATCCATACCAACCGGCCACTGGAGTTCACCAGCTATCCCGGCAGCAGCGGTGATCATCAAAGGGTCTGTAGATGTCTCGAGAATCCATAAAACTGCTGGTACTTCCACTGATGGCGGTGCAACACAACAGTTATTATAAGCATCTGATGAGGTGGCTGCAGCACCTTTCAAAGGAAATGTATCTGATACACCTTGAAATTGAGGAAGAGTAGGTGTCCTGAACTTGATGGAGTGGGTCCATGATGCCCAAACAGACCGAGTGAAATTGTGAAGTCGGACAGCCATAGGTGTGAGAATATGCCAGACAGGTCGGGTGACTTTTTGAAAAAGAAAGAGAATCCACATGTTGGTCCAAAAAAGAGTGACTCCAATGGCGAAAATGGGATCACGAAGGGTATGCCACACAGCCCAGACAAATTTGTGAACCATGAAGAAACTGGTTTTGAGAGTCCTGGTGGTGGCCAAAAATGATTGAGTCACTAGAGGTGCAAGTGGTGTCTGGAAGGGAGAATCTGGAGACATGATGGCTGACCCAAGCAGGGATAGGTATAATCCAAATCCAACCAATGTGAGGACCCAGACAATGATCGCAATAGAGTGATGGATAGTCCACAAATAAATGGACAGGGCAGTGCAGAATAGCAGTAGTCCAAGCTGCAGAAGGAAGGGTAGCATCTGCAAGAAGGCATCAAATTTCCATTTGCGTAGGCCTTCCAGTTTCCGTTGGCGCTCCAAGCCACACTCCTCAATGGTCCCTCTGCTACCAGCTGCTTGGTAGTACATGATCCATTGTTTTCCC
This sequence comes from Mycena epipterygia, assembly GCA_029281465.1. Taxonomy (NCBI): domain Eukaryota; kingdom Fungi; phylum Basidiomycota; class Agaricomycetes; order Agaricales; family Mycenaceae; genus Mycena; species Mycena epipterygia. Next base: position 3,694,886 of record JARJCQ010000001.1, on the reverse strand, counting down.
AGAACTGCCAGCAGAGCCGCCAGCAGAGTGGTAAACAGGCTGATGTAAAGCATACTTTGAGCCCCAACAATAATGGCCATGGGGCCTGGGGTCTCCATAAGTTGTGGTTCAATTTGGATAATGAATGCTGAGGTGACAGCCGAGAAAAGGCCAGCCTGAATATGTAAGATATACCGAATCAAATGAAGCAGCAAGGTACATACAAAAATAAGGGATGTGTCAAGGTCAGTGCCATACTTCTGTTGAAACTCTTTGTCATGCTCATCGGCGAGCTTCATACAGTGCATGTCATCACATCACGGTTCCGCTTTTGGCAGTAAACAAGTCAAAACTTTGAAGGTGCTATAACATTATGCCCTCATCTTGGGTTGGTCTGAAAACACCTGGAAACACTCAAAGTAACAGTAAAGAACCCAGCTTGTGCTTGGTTAGTCGCTCAATAAAGATTTGACTTTCTCACCTTCAGAAAAGTGAAACAAACCCTAATGATGGCATCAAATTCCCATATCGGGTAGGGTTAGCGGTCACGTGGACTTCGGAGACGGCCGAGCGCCTCGCTCACAGGGACCCAAGGGCATCTCCGAATGCAAGGATGAACACATCTAGGACACTTCTGGATGTGTTGAACTTGATGATGGCCAGGAAACCCACCAGGAGACAATTTTATTTTTTCGGACCTCGAAAAAAGTGAAACACCGTGGGAAAAAATGAGTTTTTGTGCTCAATCACATTCTTTTGGCCGCTTTCGTGGCTCAGAAAATCAGGAAAATTTTACAAAAATTTCTTTGACTGTGAAAAACACGTGCAGAGAAGTGGTGACTTGCACTGTATATGCATTCCAGAATGTCGTCTTCTCATCCGTGACCGGCACCTGTGGCTTGAGTGCCTCCAAAACTTTCTGAATCCTGGGGGATATTTACTCAGATGGATTCAAGGGTAAAAATGGATGAAATACTTCTCTGCCTGCTCCTGCTGCGCCTTACTCTGCCTCTCCTGCTTTGTAATGAGGTCTTGGAAGCACATTTGAAGAACATTTATCAGCCTGTAGCATTCACCAGTCAGCATCCTCAACGAGATTTGGGTAACAACTCGTCGCACCTATCATTATCCGACACTGGCAGGGATTGCGAGCCAGCCTTATCAGCATTGACCGACATATTTGCTGCTGGGGGGTGGGGGCCGTTGGAATCACTTCCCTCCGACGTCGTCAAGTACAAAGAAGGAAAGCTGTGTGGAGTGACGGCATCCCAAACAAGGACACAGCCTGTCAACACTCCCGCATCTCTCGAAAATCACGCGGAATGAACAGCCCCCGGGAAAAAAAACTGGTGGGGTTAAGCACTGCGAAGTGATTCCTCGTAGAAGTACCGATATATGAGGGTTCGGTTGTACAAAAAAGCAGCATGCGAAAGAGGTTTAGGAACACGCAAAAGAAGTTGGTGCGCGCGCGAAAGATGTCAGACCTAAAAATAAATATGTCTGTAATCTGTCTGGTACCCCGCAGAACGTGTTCTAGACCCATCTATATTAGGAGGAAGGTCTATACCTCCCCTTATAATTGCTCTGCTGTGGAGGCAAGGTCAAACTGTAAGGGGGATGGCCGATCAACGGAAATGCCCCTTACATCCAATCTGTATTACTATGTTTTACGACATTATGATAGTTACCTCCAGCACTGCCTCGCCTGTATTATATAGTTATTGGCTCGTCGTAGTACAATTCGTCGACGCCAGGTTCGGGGCTACCTCCCTTTCGAGATTCTCTCTGTTCCTCGTCTTGTTCAACCTCTTCGGCGATCTTGGGGGCCTGCCCCGTGACACAAACAATCTAATCTAATGGATCTTATCTGGTCAATTCTGGCGCATCACATCGACTATCTACTCTTGCTGGTTGCTCCTGAGCCTATCAGTACTCTTGGCTTGTCTTACAGTCTATATAATGCAATAGAACCTTCTCTCTCAAATTTCAAAGTCGAGAATCTTGAATCAATCTAATTTAATCTACCTCCATTATCTTATCTGGCGGATCAGACCTCGGACTCGCCGACTCTCCCGACCTTTGGTAAGTGGACTGACTATTTACGAGGGACCACGATGGAAATTGACATGCAAATCATGAAACAGCGCACTAGATCCTCGCCCGATCCTTGCGGCGCTCGGCGGCGGAGAGTCCAGCTGGGGGACCCAGTTATACAAGAGACGTATTGGAGACCAATATACTTGCTCTCAAATAGATAACAGAATTATGTACATAACTAGCACTCTTTCCGCTTCATGAAACCAGTAATAGACAAAGCCTTTTGATTGTAATATGTCGATAGTCTTATTCTATGCACCTCAGACGTATTCATTCCATGGTCTTGCAATGTAATTTAAGCTCGTATTTTTGGCCCGCTCTACCAGCGGAAAGGATCCCATGCAAGGCCATAGAAACCAGGATCGTTTCAACTTGGGATTAAACAACTTCTCTGCGACTTCAAGTTATCTTTGAACGGGGTATGTACGATGCCCGCTATGTGCGCTCGTTATATATGTTCACTGCATATAATCATCAAACGATCTCATTCCGAGTCGTGTTACAACAACATACATGCGTAGCATTGTACACAAAACATAAAACCGCGACCCCGCAAAACCTCCCGAGCTCTCCGACAGATCCCGACGCGCGATGTCGAATGAATGCGATGTCCAACTTGAGTTGCTTGATGGAGGGTTCGCCCTTGGCGGAGGATCAGACCTGATACGAACACCGCCCTAACGACCTCTCTGTGACAAGGACTTATCGCCGCCGTTCCAAGAGGGAGGACCCCCAGAGGGATTGCACCGGCGCTGGCACAGCGGAATCACACCGCAGGTTCCTCACCCCAGTCCTCCTATGCAGGCATACTGGGGCAAAGTCCACGGGCTATCCTACTGCCGAGCGCACTCCCAACTTGGTAACCGGCGGGGGTCCGAAGCCATTGGCAGATGGTTCTCGGGTCGGGCCGCTCATTCGTCACCGGGGTTGATATGAGGCCTGGAGAGTTGAGCAGCGACGTATGTCGTTCGATGGAGGGCGAACCGTAACACGCTCATAGTAAATGCCTGAAGATAAGTGTGAATGAGCAAGCTCGAATAGAGACTGCTGAGACGCACCTGAACGACATCGAATCGCAAACCAAAACCCACCCAGCGCCGATGAGTAGAGTGAGTAGCCTGAATAATAGTGTAAGTGAGCAAAGAGCATGCATGAGCAGAGGATGACTGGTGAGAGGCACCTTAATGACGAGGTCGACTGGGAGGTTTACAGCATAGCGGCATGCTCATTGAGGAAGGAACGCACATAAGGGATGGAAGGGGGATGATGGAAGTTGAGAGCAAGAGAGGTGGTGGCTGTTCCGAAGCGGCTGACATCATATAAACTCTGGCGGCAATTTCCGAATTTCGGAATGTTTGCTGCCTGCGTCATTCTTGACGAGGCCTTTCGGCGACCCCGGGCACTTGATTCTGTCAGATCCGTGAATGTTTTGAAGGACCTGAAGTTACTGGCACGTCTCGGCGGCGATTCCAATCGAAGGCCAAGTCTGCCGTGAACTTGAAGTTTCGAAGATATGGGAGGCTGCAGGACGGAAGTTGCAGAGAATGATTGCTGCATGCAGGGAAGATTTGAATCCGTTGGTCGAGGTCAGGAAGAGACGCGTCGCGTTATGGTGGTATGTTTGGTCCAGGTCCTTCGCGATCTCGTGCTCCGGTGATCTCCGCCATCCACAGCCACATTATTTTACCGATGGTAGTGCATTCCGACCTTCCACGTCGTTAATCGGACCGACTGACGGGATGCCGATCCGAGCGACAGAGCACCTCTGCCTCCTAGGTATCTCTTTCCCCTTCGTCTCTGACGCCTCGTAAAGCTTTTTTGAATTTTGAATTTTGAATTTTCTGGACAACCCTTTGCAGGAGCTTCACGGGGCCTAGTACTGGTAATTGTGCGCCGGCGGATATCTCATATTCGTTCTCCGCCCCGCAGATAATCCATGCAACGGATGGCTTGGTCCATTAAAAATGCCAGGGCGACTTTGTAAGGACGGTTCACTAAAATCAGCTAGAAAAACCTCGAAAGGACCAAAAATGCAAACATTAAATGTGCAAAAGGACCGCCAAAGATGCCTGCCCAAAAATGATATTCTCGATCCTTACCTCACCACAGTGAATCGAAAACAAAATTTCTTCACGTATCGTCCGATTGACGCCGCGGCAGGTGAGTCACTTCAGAATTTTTTTGCCCGGATCCTCACACCTCGTTAGGTCCTAGGACGCTTCTAAATCCTCCTCGGAGAACTTGGCAAATTCAACGCAAGTTAAGCAAAAAAATTAGGTGCAACGCTGCTCGGTCAGCTTCCAGGCTCCCCTCTTCAGCTAACTGGTACTAAAAAGGCAATCATGACCTGGCAATCAAACGGTGGGAGGCGCGCGTCCTTGGCGCACATGTCCATGTGTTGGCGCGGCGCGTCAACCTCGACGGGCATCGGGATTCGGGAGCCATGGCACACAAGTATTCAGAAAACTGTGAGCGGAGTCATTTCTTCCCATTAGTTATTATTATTGTTATTCACACAGAGAGCGTCCGGGTGATCATCACGAGAACCCTGAAATTCTTGCGAGGATCTCGCTTAGGTCGTGACTTGGGCACGAGCTGCCAGGACCGAGGGAGACCGCGATATAAAAGAGGACGGCTCGGTGAAGCCACCACACCACTCAATATGTTCCCCCCTTCAATCCTTGCGATTTGTCTCGTCGCCACTCTCATCACGGTCTCTGCACAGAACGCTGGTGACCTCGACACCGTCCGCGAACGCCGCCTGTCCAATATCGTTGGGTCTTCTACGGGCGCAGCGAATATTGCACTCTGGTGGGCGTGCGAGCCGCAATTCACTCCATCACACTTCTTATTTGGTTTAGGCAACAATCTCTACGGGCGAACGCTACCTGGGCCGACGTGGACTACACGACGGGTTGTGATGCCAGTCCCAGCAGTTGGCCTGCTCAGCAGCACTGGGTTCGAATAAGTGCGTTATGCTCTTTGGATTTTCAAAAGTTTTTATTTGGACTCTTCATTTCTGTTTAGACACTTTCGCCTCTGCATGGCACGGCGGCTTCAAGAACGCGGCAAATTGGACGGGAGATCCGACTCTCCGAGCGACAATCTCCGAGGCAATGGCATTCTGGTTCGACAATGACTTCACTGTCCCTGCATGCTTGGACTCTGGTGGCGACGCTGCATGCCCATGTGGCACCCCCGGCTTGTGGTATGTATTCAAATTTATTCGGCTCGACATTCGACAGTCCTAATGTGAATGTGCAGGAACACAAACTGGTTTGAGAACGTGCGTGCCCGAATTTGAGTCCGATGTACCGAACTTAAAACGTATACGCGAACACAGATCATCCTTATTCCTACTTGGGTCGGTCAGGTCTGCCTCTCTTTGGGCGGCAGCCTCTCCGCGTCGGAGCTCGCCGGCTGCACGCGAATGACCGGTCGTTCGTACAACACGCTGCAGACCGGGATCAACGGGGTGTCCGCCATCACAGGCGCGAACCTGCTCGACATCGCGTCCATTGGCATCGATCAGGGTCTGTATCTGGGGAACGCCTCGACTGTCGCGGATGGATATGCAGCCGTGCATGGTGATCTTGTTGTCCAGAATGCGGTCAAGGCCGACGGCATTCGTGCAGACGGGTCGTTCGGCCAGCACGAAGGACTACTGTACAACGGGTATGACTTCTCCATCTTCAACAGGTAGTTGCTGACATGTTTGTAGCGCGTATGGAAAGGACTAGCAAGTTGATTTAGTTTTAAACAGTCATGTCATTAATCTCTTTCCCTGCAGTGCGAACGACGTCTTCAATCTCGAGATCTGTGCTGGAGGGACCCAGTTCCAGTCAGACGACGTCTCCATGGCTGCATTCACTAGTCTTTTGATTGCTGTAAGTCCGGCTTTTAATTTCCTCGCTCAGTTGTTCAATTACGATCGAAGGATCAATGGATGATTTTCCGCAACACGATAACAAACGTTCTTCACTGGGATTATGTACGCGTTCATTTTCATTTTCTAGCCAACTACTCACACCTCGGCAGACCGTGATAGGTCGAAATATCGCCCAACCAATATCAGATAAAAAGTATGTCTCTTCTAATATGCACAGACATCCTACTAAGCTATGTACTGAAGCGATGCTGCAACTCTGGAACTGAATTTGACCCAGATACAAGTTCTCGGGCAGCTATGGGAATCAGACAACATCACCAATCTTTTTAATGACCTGTCAGCTACTGGTTCGAGTGTGAACCCCGGATCCCTTGTGGGCAACCGCATGTTCTATACCAACGACTACATGGTGAAATAATTCTCAAGTCTCGGAATTAACGTTAATCTATTGAGCAGGTACATCGCGGCGATAACTACATGATCAGTTTGAAGATGTACGGCAAGCGAACGCAAAATACGGAATGTGTCAATTCGCAGAACAACCTTGGCTTCCACCTGTCAGACGGAGCGATATACACCTACACGACTGGTACGGCTTCCTCCAATATCCCTTTGGTTCATTTTCAACTTTCTGTTGATTCATCGCAGGCAACGAGGTTTAACATATGTTTATTCTTGGAATTCCGTCGGCTGAAAATTCCTGTAGTACCAAGATATATTCTCCGCATGGGATTGGAACTTGATCCCTGGAACAACGGTCGACTACGGTGCTACACCACTTAGCTGCGCCACTGCACGGGTGACAGGGATTCAGCCGTACGTCGGTGGGGTGTCCGATGGTATGGTGGGAATCGCAGCCATGCGCTACGACAATCCGACCACCCGGGCGCTGACCTGGCGCAAGACGTTCTTCTTCCTCGAAGACGATGTCATGTTCGTCATGATTGCCCTCATCACATCTTCCACCACCGCTCCTGTCTTTTCCGTCTTGGACCAGCGAGTGCAGTCCGGGGACGTGTTTGTCGACGGCGCTGCAGCAACTACAGGTAACTATACCGGCGTCAGCTCCCTGTGGCACGCCGGAACTGGGTACACATTTAATGCGTCCAACCCCGCGACGTCGCTTTCACTGCAGCTGGGACCTAAGACGGGCAACTGGCAGGCGATTGGCAGTTCCACGGCAGTGCCCAACACGGTCGACATGTTCGCAGCGTGGCTATCCCACGACAATATTGCGGCGCCCGTCACGTACGCGATGTACCCCGGGACCACACAGGACACTTTCGCGCAGAAGGCTCAGGCCGAGCCAACAAACCTCATTGTCGTGCGGAACGATGGGTCGATTTCCGCGCTCCTGGACAGCGCTCACAATACCGCGTTCATCGCCTTCTGGACCACAGCGGGCTCGACATTCACAATTCCCTCGCTTAAAACGGGAGTAGGGGCCATCCAGGTGAAGTCGAACGGCAGCTCTACTCTGATCCTGCGGATGGATACTTGGGATGTAACTGTTTCCGATCCGACCCAGACGCTGACTTCGCTGCTCCTTAACTTCACCTTGTTGACGGGGACAGCTCCGCCTGGATGGGGGACAGTGAAGAGCCGACCGGTAACAGTTGCGCTTCCGGTTGGAGGGATTTCAGGGGAGAGTGTTAGTGCTTCGTTGCCTTGAACTATCTCACATGTATCTTTGGACTGTATCTACTACTACTACTTAGCTAGGGCTGTTCGCCCTCTGGAACCACACACTCGTTTATCTTGTTGCTGCGATTCGCGAAGGGCGTCCGGACAGAGCGTAAGGTTAACCTGGTAGCTTCAACGCCACTAACGTTCACAGCGATAAAGTTGGCCATGGATAGTTTCAACCCTTCTGAGCGCAGTAATGATTTATTTTTTCCTCAACAGAGAACTGTAACTTTATTGTTATGACCTCGGTGGCTACTAGAACATAGCGGCAATCCCATTTAATCTCCATTCATTCGACGTCTTTAATTTACAAAGTGCCAGGAGGCAACAAGAGTAAATTCAACCCTGGTCTAGGAACCATCTTCAATATGCATAAATCGGTCTCAAGAACGGTCAAAATCGGCATCCATCCCTTTTGGTTCAATGTGCCTGGACTGTAGTGGAGTTACGTTGGCTGGGGCACCGGGTAATTCCCATGCGTAGGTGGCTGAATCCCTGAATTCTGTACGGCCTCTATGACGGAATCACAAGAGAAAACTGTAGGCCAAATTTCGACTAGGTCCATGTTGCGGAGTTACCTGTACGCCACCATGTCGTCCCCGGGTATATGCACCGCCAAGCACCTTCTGTCAGAGGGAGAAATTCCAAGTAGACATAGATAGACTGCCTATGATAGCGGCATTGCGGTATCTTAATTTTTTAATCGAAGCGCCGGAATATAAACGAGCTGCATAACGACCGCAGATAGCACACAGGCAGATGTGCATAATGCAAGAAGAAGAGCTTCTGAGAATTCATATTCACCGGGTCTCAAAATACAGCGATTACTGTCACTGGGATTTTCTTCTTACGTTTTTGGGATCGGCCGCAGGATTTCATGAATAATCAGGTCCAAATCATACCATCCATCCATCGACCTCATCCATCTCTCATCATCACATTCATCCTCTCATCCGGACACCCGCCCTCCTCATTGCGACCTGCCCTCCGCCCTCCGTCCACTCGCCACTCGCATCCGTCCTATCCTACACCTCCCTCGAGCTCCTCGGCGCGCCGAGATATCGTAGGCCATGTATAATCAGAAGCGTACAAATAATTATAATTGGCGTTGGTGTAAGATTATTACGGATCGGGTGGGTGGGGCGGAAGATGCCTGGATGAGGCTGGGCCAGGGCACGGAAGGATCCCAACTGGGCTCGGGTATTACGCGGTAATTACTCCAATTTTCGCCATTACAGTACTCAACTCTGTTCGACTTTCCGCGAGTAATCGACTCTCTTCGCCTTTATAGATACAAGCCGGTGTGTTTCATCTATTTTACGAGTCTGGAACGCGCTGAGTGCAGTTTCCAAGTATTTTGGAACTCCGAGATCCACGATGCTCAGATCGGCGGCCCCTAAATTCGAACTAAATCCGGCCTGCCGTTCTAGAAAGAGCACAAATAAATTCATTCGAGACACATTTTGTGCCTTGGACAAATGAATACATACAGTAAGAGTAGTTGATAATTTTTCTGGGTTGTAGTTTTGTTCAAACTATGGCACTGAAAATTCTCGGCATGAGCGGCAGGCCGGATTTATGTCCAATTTGGGAGGAGAAGGTCTCGCACGTGGCATTATCCGATCCGCCGATCTGAACGTTCTTGAACCGCGAGGTACTGGGAAGAATAATTAATGTGCGGAGGATATTTATTGGAAGGTGTACCTAGCGCCAATTTCCAGTAGACTTCGGTACCTCCGATGCTAACACGGATGAGTCTGCTAATTTGAACAGACAGTGTTCGTATCCCGAAGGAGAGGATCTAGATTCAGTAGTATAGATTCCCCTCCAATTTCCCTCGCTCAGACATGATCCTATGCAATTGCATTGGTAGAAACCATGGTAAGTTTTTGAGTATATATGGCACTGAACTACTAATAGTACTTGATTCAGATCAAAGTCAGATTCAGTGCTGAGAGCGGTCTTCCGATGTCGGAAAAATCGTAAACAGCATATACGACCTTCCTAGGCCTTGTAAGGCCTAATAAGGTCATCAGGAAAAAATAGCCTTATAAGCTTTAAATATGTACTATATGGCAAAATATGGCCTGGCAAGTCCTGGTAAGGCATTACGGGCCTTATAAGGGCTGAAGGAGGTTATCAGGCCTTGTCAGGCGAGGGCAGAATTTAAAAGAAAAATATCTCGCCCATTCCTTTCACCTGGGAGCTTATGTTTCTAAGAACTGTTAGGATTTTGTAGTCTGTCAGTGCCTTGGGTACCCTCTGAAATTAATGGTTAGTTGGGGGTTTGAACTCACGACCTGTTGGTTAGTATCTTTTCGAAAAAGCCAACCAACTTACGAGTCGGTCAAGCGACTGTTTTCAACCACTGTAAGTTTACTCAATATATACAGGCCTACTTGCCTGGCCAGGCCTGGCAACATCTGGTCATGTCTTGCCATGTCTTATACTGTCACACCAGATGCTCCTTGGCAAGAAACAGCCTATCTGCTGCCTAAAGTTGTCGTCGCTGCGTGACTTATTCGTCAGTCGACTACAATATATTTTTATCCCCAGGAAATTGATATTTCATTCATTTTAAGACATCGAGTCCGTGTGAGGAAAACTCGACAATATCTGACAACATGAGCCAACTAAAATCCTCTGGGAAGTGTCTGGACATTTATATTCATCTGCTGGGTCTAAATCCAACCAGCTGTAAGAGGTATCATGTATACGACCTGAGCAGGCCTTATAAGGCCTTATAAGGCCCACCACCAAACCTGGCCAGGCCTTATAAGGTCATCAGGTTCTACCAGGCCTTATATGGCTTTTTCGATTTTTCCGACACGTTGGCATGTCTCAGCTTTAGAGTGGCTCAAATATCAAGTGACTCGGGTATTTTTTGGCCACGATTTCAGATATTTCTGGGCAGGGTACCATGTACGCGTTATTTGGTATTGATGTTGCTTCATTGATCGCGCGAGTACGTCACAAGACCACCTTCCACTGTGACTGTCCCATCTTGGTCCCATCCACTGCCAGTCTGAATTCGCGTTCCTCGACGGCGTCAATACCATGTTGAACACCAGTAAAACCGCTGGTTCTCCCAGCTCCAGTACACCACTGCCACTTGATTCGGAAAACCGGGGCTTGCTTTACGTCTCCAAATAGCTGGCCTTTACAATCTGTGCAATTTTTAGCCTATCTAGCACCTTCGATTGAGGTGCGGATGCCATGCACAATGCGCGTGTCGAAAACGTATCCAAAGTCTATACGAAGGAGGGCATGGACTTGCGTGTTCCTCCCATATGCACGAAATGACCTCCCCAGAGAACCGCTTTCGCATCCCTGGAGGGAGTTTGGATCTGGATTTTGACGATGATCACACAAATGGAACGGCCCAAGGTGACGATTTTAATTCTGTGCTTATTCTTACCTTGACCTTCGGATCCAAGTTGGCCAAACCTCGATCTCATCGCTTCCCGAGCTGCCGCCCCAAATCCAATCTGTAAGCCTTGACGTCTACATCCTTTTGAACCAGGTTAACCGGATTGTCGGAGCAGATACTATACCTTGCTCCAACGGATCTATCCCGCGTCTTGTCTTGGATTCCTCACCCATTGGCCGTCAGAACTGCCGAGTACGTTCTAGTTCTCAATATTTCCGGAAATGCATTTCGCAATCTAGATCTTTCGGCCCTGACGGTGTGCGTGCTGGATTATACCCATGAAATTACATTTGGTCTGACGGAGAGCCTTTAGCCTAGCTGATCATGACCCCGCGATGGCTGAAGAGCTTGTGCGCATTCAAGGGGGTATCCTGCCTTCCCCTCCACCTCCAGCAGCCCCGAGCCACAATTGTACCCTCCAAACCGACGATGGCGCTCTCTTGCCGTCAGGGGACGACCGTGCCTCCTTTCCCAGCGATCCGTCACCTACATCTCATTCGACGCTGTCTGGCTCTATAAAGCCCTGCCCCTGTGATCTTCCTTCCAACCGCCCCTTGACCCCGCCTTCCTCATCCACCTCTCCTCGCCCAGTTCCTCCCGCCCCGCAGACATCCACTGCACCTCCGTCGAATGAAGAGGAAGCAGGCGGCAATGCAGAGGCCCCGCCCATTCCCGCCGCAAGCGACGAATTAGGCTCTAATGCTACTTCCGGCACGCACCAGAATGCGGAGGATAGCACTACGACACCCCCACCACCCTCCGACACTGAGACTGGTGGACAGGGAGAGCATGGGACCTTGACGAGCGCGGGCGATGCTAAAGGAGCCCATCCGGAGGGTGCTTCGACTGTTACAGGTCACTCAGGGGAGTCTCACACCACTGCCCTCTCAGCGGAACAGGCCAGAGGGGCGGGCGAAGAGCAGGCAGCAGAAACCATTCATCGCCGCTCAGATCTTCAGTCTTCACCAAACGAAGCGCCGCCGCTGCCGGAAGCGACGCCCTCAGAGATGCAAACGCTTGGGCGGTCGTCAGCCCCTTCACCGAGCAGTTTGCATGCAGCATCTGCACATTCTTTATCGCCGTGCACGACTATTCCGCCCAGTAATACTAGCGCCGACGCCAGTTCCTCAGAAGCCCAGAAGTCTGTCCTCACTGATGGGGGCTCCCCTGAAGATTCCACTTCGCCCAAGGACTGCACTGACGCTACGACGGATTGTAACGCTCTCGATGTGGACGGCGATCGAGCTAAAGACGTCTCTGGCTCCGGTTGCGCCACTGCCGTAACGTCTGAAGCTTTCACTCCATTGGATAGTCTTGCCAAATCCCCCGAGGCCACCGATGCGCTGGCGGATTCTGCTGAAGGCAGCATCTTGTCGGTGCAGGCTCGCGGCGACAACTCGGAAACTCAAGCGTTACCTCGGGGCCAGAATGGCACCACACGGGACCCTGCGGGTGGGGGCGATGTACCTCATGGCCGCCCCACTGCGCCGATTCATGCGTCTAAGAACAAAGATGTATCACCGCCCTCGTCCGAACGGAGTTTCGCCGACTCTTGCACGAGGAACAGCGACAGTGCCCCTGTCTCAACGGAGGTTTCTCTGAATCCCAGCACCGTCTCGCTGGCGTGGACTACTTCTCCACAGCCAAATCCTGATACTCCTGCATCGTGCGCCAGCACGTCCTGCAGCGTCCTCCGGACTCCTCCCGCGAGCAGTACTTCCCCTCCCAACCATATGAACAACACATCTTTCCTGGATTTAGACCTTCTACAGTTCTCGCCCTTCTCGGTCCGTGCACAATTATCGCATGATGCACAGATGTCGTCTGCAGAGCTTTTTAAAGAGAACGCCGCGGCGTGCCTTGTCGGTACCGACTTCTTGATGGCCGATGGTCCGTGCGAAGAACAATTTGAGCATGCAAGTGACGAATCGTCAGAGAGCGTTCAGCAACAGGACCCAAACCTGGGTTCAGTTGCTCATGGTTTTACACCGACTCCGTTCTCCTCCACCGCCGAGTTCCACGGTGCCGCCGCCGCTCTCGGAGATCAAGGCACAAGTTTATCCCTGGATAATGATAGTTATCTAGGCGACGGAACCCCAGCTTCCAATGACGAAGGTTCTTTCGCTACCGAGTTCGGACTTAATCAACCCACCGGGAGTCGCCCCGATTCATATTTTTGTCCTCAGCTGGGAAAAAACGTCGAAGACCGTTCTGGTGCCTGTGATGACGATATTCTCGCACCAGTTGCAAGCCCGAATCTTTCTTCTGTGATCCGTCCTCACGGTGGTTCGTCTATCGATTGCCATGCGAATGCCCCAAAAAACCCTCATGCCGATGCTGCGGAACCGTACATCGTTGACGGCAACAATAAAGATAGCAACACGAAGGTCGCCGGCGAAACTCATCGTCCTCCCAATGGACGTGAACTCCGCTCGCAGCTTCTCCCGCTCTCCATCCCAATTTCTCCAACTTCTCTGGAGGAAGAGCTTTCCCAGCTCTCGCCGCTATTTTCGCCCATCGCACGTAATATCAGGCGAACATCCAGTGAAAACATAGAGAGTCCCGCATTTGAGCAGCTATTTTCAGAACGTTCTTTTTCTGCGTTCCGAACACCGGCGAAGAGGCCTGTAAAATTAAAACGGCGGGGGCGGATGCAGACTGTTGCTCACGAGTCCCGAGGCATTGATACCTCAGACTCCGGATTTACTTCGCGGGAAACCAAAGTTTTCGTCGACGCTTCTGTCCAAACCGACACAAATGTCGAAGAAGAGAATTTGCAGAGACGCGTTAAGGCGTTGGAGCGAGAGTTGCGGTCACTGCGAGCAGCTGTGCGGAGATCCGATGAGCGTGGCCGGGAGTCGAAGCCGAGATCGTTCTGGAAGAAAGTGGCAACGACTGATCGTGTTGTACCGCTGCCGGAGCCGATGAGGTTCGGTTTATTGAATTTCTCAAGCTTCGGACAGGAGAGTTTCAGCACCAATACCGGTTCATGAGTTACGCGTTCCTATACAAGTCTGTACACAGTCACATATGTCGTTAGGGATCTCAAGGCACTCGTTCATATATTTCATCCCACCACCACGGGTTTCGTCTTGGAAAGGCTCGCAATCGTTTCCTATTACAACGTGATCAGGAAGACATTTTCGAATAAATGCTACTTGGTAAACTCACATCGGACAGTTGGAGATGAGCTTTCACGAGGGCGGGAGGAGTCAAGGCCAGCCACTTCAACACAGATGAGGTTTGATATCATATTTGGCGACCCTCCTTACCTGGTTAAGACTTATATCTTGGAATCTGTCTGCTCGACATTTGAACATCAGCCTTTCGCGGGGTCAATTCAAATGGCTTACCAGTGTTGAAAATCTCAAGGTATTTCAGGGTTCTGCGTCGTGCGTGAATAAAGAGATTGAAATGATAAGAGTAATCATACGTGTTTCCCGTGTTCTCGACGTAGTGGCCTGGTTTTGTTAGTTTGGACAACTGGTAGCATTTATATCCAACTCACCCATGGCTGTCGGGACAAAGCCTGGCAAAATGTTGAATAGCCGCAATGAAGTATCGAGTTCTATGCCCACCTATATCACCAGCCTATATTATAGTTGTTGATTAGCACCAAATCGGCGGCATTTAAGAAACTGCAGCGTACTTGGTAGTTGAAAGTTCTCGCATTTCCTTGAGATGCAAATATTGTTACACGCCCTTGACCCTCGCTAGCGTGAATTGTGAGCTTGGGAGCGTGAATAGATGGAGATTACCCACAGGAAGAAACTCCATTCATCCATAGTGGGATGCCACTGAGTTGCGGGCATTACTTTTTAACAAGAGAAAAATCCCGAAAGTCAACGCACGTGAAGTTCTCTGAAATTTTGTTCAATTTCACAGGCGCTGAGATCGAAGAGTAAGGACATACCTGATAGCACCGGGCTCTACGGTCACCTCGGCAGCAGCAATCGTGGTTGATACCTGGCATTTTACATTAGGAAAACCTTGAATATAATGACTTTTTTCGCTTGCCGGGAATGTTGTCGAATCGACTATCTTGACGGATCCACCTGAAAGTTGCGTGGCATTGACTTTGGACATGGGAAAGAAGAACGAATTGGGAACTCCGCCCTGTGGGCTCAACGGCGCCACTGCATCAATGGGCGGGGGAGCTGCAATAAAATGATGAGATAGGAAGCTACCAGGAAATTTGTAACCGTACAACTGGGAAATATGTACAACTCTTTCGCAGGAATATGTGAAAAGGCGGCCGCATTCGCTTGGAAATTCTTCTGAATGACTACGGAGGATGAGACCACGCACGACGAGTGAGGAAAATAGGGTACCCTCTGCAGGTACGTGTGCCAACCAATCCGTCAGCTAAAATCGGGACGTGGGTTCAATTGGCTATCATGGATTGAAAATAAATTTAGCGAACCAGGAAAGTAGAATCTTCGCTGAACGCTCCATCGTCGAAGACCTTGAGGTTATTGGTTGGAGAGTTTCGTTATGACACTCAAGACCACGAACCAGAATGAACTCGGAACCACTGGCACTATCGTTGGTGGCCTGAAGACTGTGGGGGATACCAGGCGGGAAGAACCAGAGATCTCCAGGTCCCTGTAGATGTATCGTTAGATGGGACAATTTTACTTCCTTGTGACATACCACAGTCGCCAAGAAGTTTCTTCCCTCGGCATCCACTGCCGTTACTTGGGTTGAACCCTGGGAGCACATCATCAATCGTGACGAAAGACGCAAGTCACCTGAACTCACACTTAAAACGTACGCCCACTAAAATGGGGATATGAGTCGACGAAAGGAGAACTCAAGTTAGCTCACCTCTGAAGTACTGTGCCAGTGGAGTTCACTGTGGGGCATATTGAGCTCCACCAGATTCGGAGCGTTCAAGACAATGAGACATACCGAATTGCACCAGGCTCCAGGCTTAAGAACGAGTGGGTCGCAGTGTTATTCGATTAGAAGTAAAACTTACCGCATATTGACAGACGCCATTGCTGATAATTAAAATTAAAAAGGTGGCGCAATTGATCCAAAAAAAAAACCTACAGGTCGCCATGGGCATTACTCCAACTGAGTTTTCTTAATTAGACCTGACTTCATTTAGAACCGGGAACGCGTACTGTTTTCTTGACGAGCCCATCCACCTGTCTGGAGACGGTTGTGGCTGAGACTGAACGGCCATTTGGCGTTGGAACTGGACGACGATGAGCCGCATGAACATCGGAGAATAATATAGATCAACTTACAGGCTGCCAGAATCGGTTGTAGGCGGAGCAAGAAGGTCTGGGTTTTCCTGGTCGATTTGTATGTTGTCTGGGCCGAGGATGGTTGCTCCGTATGATTCTCTGATTGGCTGTGGATCACCGGAATCAAGACCCCACAGAGGCCAATTCGGGTCTGTGGAGGCAAACGGAACAGTTGCAGTCGGTACAGCAGCAGACGACGGCGGCGAAGCAGCTGGAACGGAGGACGAAGCAGCAGACGACACACTGCTGACTGCAGGTGAAGAAACAGCGGGCGCCGAAGCAACAAAAGCCGCCAAGTGCACCGCACAGAGACACGAAAGGATGGTAAGCATTTGTGGGAAGGTGGAGGGCTTGAAAGAACGTCAACAGGAGGCCGAGTTTTATACGCTGAATGGAAGCAATTGCTTCAGGGGTTGTAAAGGTGTCCCGATAGTTCCCGTCGGAACGAGCAGGGCAAGTCCTTGTTTTGTCCCAATATTAAGTTAATATTGGCACAATTCTCGGAGAAAGCAGCCATACATCGGACGATCGAAAATAGAAGTGCAGCTCAACTATACGTACGTAACGATCTGAAGAAAAGATCTGAGGAGTGGGAAGACAGGAAACTATTTTTGCGACTTACGATTAGCCAGCTTCTGGCTGTAATTTTAGTGCTTAGCTATTTCTAACCGTGGGCCTGGTTTTTCTCTCATCCTCCTAGGGAGGGCAGAGGAGGGAAAGGACCCAGGATGGTTTGTGTGCAGCGGACAAGAATCGGCCGTCTTGCTTGTGGAGCGCCACCAGGCTCATCCAGTCGGGCATCCTCGGCATTACAGGTCAGAAGACATAACATTGCGACAGCACTTAACCTCCATCATTGTAATTCACGGCAATGAGCAATGGGGATGGGGCGTCCAAACGAACGGCGTTCCGATGGTTAATAGGGTATCGAACATGTGGACTTGGATTTCAACACGGGAATACGCCGATGATGCGCCCGCTTTCTAGCGCGCGGGCTGCCTGTTCCGCTTCAATAAACCACCCAAATCCCTTGTGAAACGAGCCAAATCCAGAAGAGATTCAATATTTGGCTCGTCGCAGTGGCATGTAAGGCAAACCTTGTACATGCAAATGAAGATGATCCACTGAGTTGAAAGGGGGGATGTGAAATCCCATACTATTAAAAAATCAGAGGGTATCTCCGGATTTGAGCTGCTTTTTTTTTACACTCGCATGGATGGCAGCAAGCCCAAATCGTCCAAAAGTTTTTCGCCGATGATCTTCATAGTTCTAACTGGTTGTTAATTTTAGTTTCATGATCCGGCGGGCAGCATGAATGTCACAAACCAAGTTCGGCGTCTTTTTTTTGCAAGGATTTCACACTGGCTTAACAGACATGAGACCGGATATTTCAAGATATCCATCCACACGCCGCACCGATGTGCCGCTTAGGTATCAATTGAATGTGATATTCTGATGCAGGTCTCCGGTCGCGAAAGGCGACAAACACCTCGTCCTGGACAGAGCCGTAAGTATTCGTCAATGCACTCGACAGTTATTAGGGTACCTGCCTCCCAGATGATGTTGAATCCGTTTGTTGCGGAAACATTGCAGAACTGGCACGGCGTCATTACGGTATTAGTTCTTTTAAGATACGGACAAGAAACGCAAGTTAGGATGCCGAAAAATAGGGCGATGGTGGTGGTAGCTGTGGAAGGCAGATCATGCCGTAAGCGACCATTTGATTTGTAATTATTGGAGGACGTCGGCAAATATCTTTTGTCCCGAACTTCATTCCAGGCCATGGCGGGATCCAAGTATGCGTATGTCCGCAATTTCGAACTGCCCGATCCGCTGTTACCCGGAACTTTCATGGTGCTGCGCCTTGACGGCCACTCATTCCATCGGTACGCTTTGCTCCTTCGCTGAGGCTTGAGCTGGCGGCCTAAATGCGATCTTGTGCGCGTGCTCCATAGCTTCTCTGAGGAGCACGAATTCACAAAGCCTAACGATATACGCGCCCTTGCGCTCATGGATCACGCTGCCAGGGACCTCATGGAGCAATACTCCGACATTGTACTCGCTTTTGGAGAATCAGACGAATTTAGGTCTCTTCCGACTTGCTACATACTCCCATCGAGCTTATTTTCCTCGTCTTGGCACTCTTGGCGCAGCTTTCTTATTCGCAGGTCCGCAGCGTTGTATAACCGACGGCAGTCCAAGATCGTTTCGACTCTGACTTCGCTATTTACTTCTTCCTATGTCTTCCGATGGGCTTCCTACTTTCCCGATGCTCCTCTGAAATATCCGCCATCATTCGACGGGAGAATCATCCTCTACCCCGGAGTGCGCGAAGTTCGCGATTACTTTTCTTGGCGACAGACCGACAGTTCGTGGCCAGCTGACAGTTCATAGTCTACTGAATAGCCGACGGTTAAATAAAGCGCATATTAACAACCTGTACAATACGACCTTCTGGGCGTTAGTCCAGCAGGGTGGAGAAAGCACAGCTCAGGCTCACGCTACTTTGAAGGTGCGTGGTTCCTCGTATCGAAATAGATATTTTGAACACCGCCGTTTAGGGCACAGTTTCCAAACAAAAGCACGAGATCTTATTCTCCCGCTTCAAGGTAAACTACAACACCCTGGACGAACGGTGCCGAAAAGGAAGTACGCTCGTTCGCGAACAGGTCCGAACAGCGTTCTTTCTGTCCCTATTTCAAACTTACTTGAGAGAGTCCCCAGATTCCCGAGGAGCCGTCGACAAATAACCGTCGTGAAGATATTCCAACTTCAATAGAATCATCGGTTCCTGGACCTGATAAATCCTCCACGGACGCCCCTTCTACTAGGATGCGCACCAGAACGAAGCCGCGAACCAGAGTCGTCGTTTTGCACTGTGACATCATCCAAGACGAGTTCTGGAACACCAGGCCCGAGATTTTATCGGGATGACCATGTGGTTTATTCCTACGTGTACTTGTACTTGACTGGATGCCACTCCCACCCCTATCCTACAAATTGGCCTACCGCTATTGACAGCTTATCCATCGCTTCTGTGCGGGTTTTGTGCCGGGAGGTGTGGGAGCTATCGGCTCGTCCGGCAGATCGTCAGACAAGAATATATATAGTCAGACGAAAATATATCTCGGGAAGGCTAATTTGAGGTTAACGGACCATGTTCACGCGCGACAATTTCCACCCGGCGGGCCACGCTTCGATCAGACTGTAGCTAGCAAGGCATCCTCTAAGTCCTTTATCCTCGCCAGTTCTTTCTCCCTTTCCATCTCCTTCTCCCGTACGGCCTCGGTCTCCCGGGTACGGACATACGAAGGCGTTGTGTACGGCTTGTAGTCGAGGTGACGCTTCACATAAAAACACATATACGCGTTGGAGTTCAAGCATGCGCCGAGGCTCGCATGGGTGACTCTGGAGCAAAAATGAGAAATGTTGCACATAAATTTAGAACAGACTTGCTTATCGTCGTCGAAGCGGTACCACTGTGCCCATGGAGCATCAGGATGTGGAACAGCGAGCACGAAAGACCAAACCCACCTCGTCTTCGAACCGCGCATAGTTGGTGTAATGGCCATTGTTAATCTGGCCCTCGTGGTTGATGACAGCGAACAGGTCGTATTCATACATCGCTGCAGGCCCAGGATAGCTTGCCGGAATAGTTAGACTCGGCAGGTGAGATGAACGGAGGAGTCGGAATTACGAGAATACGGGAGAACCGTTCTCCTTCTCGGCGCCTTTCATCACGAGGGTCGTGAACGGTGCCATGTTCAAAGTCGCTGGAAAGCGAATCGACCCGTCGATCTTGCGTGCGGAGCTTTTATCCGAAGTTTTATGCTCAAATCGCTGACCCGAAATCAACCGAGGTTTCGGCTGGACGAGGAACACCATTCACCTTGAGTTGAAAGCTTAAGACGGGCGGGAGTTTACGGATGCTCAACCGTTTTGAGGCCTCCTTCCGACGACATGTCAAATCGGGAAGGTTGAACGAATTGAATAGACCAACATGGGCAGTCTTGCATTTGGCACAGCTATACTTCGACCCTAATTTTTCCGGTTGTGTATACCTGTCGGACGGTTACGGGAGGAAAATTGGAGGAAGGCGGCTAAACTTGCCGCTTCAGACAAGCTGCGAGAGTGTTCTCGCTTGATGCAGTTTCGCCCGCCTTCCCTCTAAGCTCTAGGCTGATGTCCAGCATAGGATCGACGGTACTGGTGACATTGCCGCAACGCTCGCAGACGACATCACTCTGTAGCTGCCCGGCGAACGTAGAATGAATGATGCAATTACAAGAAACGTTGGTGGACCCGCGGGAGTTGCTGTGGATGTGATTCAGAGTCGAGATGAAAAATTCGTGCGCGTCTTGTTGCGCATAGCCAGCGAGTTCAGTAGATTTCCGCCAGGTGCTAACTAGGAATGTAATTGGACCATAGGCGTTGGGCTCGTCCGAGAAGATCTTGGCACGTTAGCTAGGCGGAAGACCAAAAAGGAGAAACGCTAACCTCCATGAAGAGTTTATCCATTTCGCAGCAGGTGCATTCTTCCACTTTACACTGTCTGTGATTGTGTTTGTCGCCCAGGAAATAATTGCGCAAAAGGGGATTGTGGACGAAAGACTGGAGAACGACATTCATGAAGCAGGTTTGACCAAGATTCAATAATCCTCGACGCCCTACAGCAAAATTAATCAGATGTCGGTCGGATATATGGCACTCACCTTGGCATGGAATTGCTACAGAATTTTCGAGCGCCGTTGCATCTTGGCTGGTCGGAACCCAGGGCTGGAATCGTTCCCTGTGGTTTTTGGAAACTGGAACGAAACCAGTGACAATGGTACTTGCAGCGGCATGAAAAATGGCGAACCTTGGAATCTAGTTTGCTCTTCTTCTGCAGTTACTATGGACGCCAAGTACAATTCGTCGACCTTGGCGTCATATATAAAATCATGGCACTCGAAACAGAAAATTGATCCTGATTTAACGTCGGCGCCTGCGAGGTGGGGTGAGCAGTGCGATTCACGACGAAAAATATGGACGGACAAAATGAATGCTGAGATTCCTGCAGATGAGTCGATACGTGGCCGCTCTTCCAGCAGCCCGCATACGGACAGTGCAGACAGACGAAGGGTCTATGCAGTGCGAGCTGGCAAGTGCCACATGTGGGCACGGACACCTGGAGCGAGGCCCGTTAAATGTTGTCGGCTCATTGAAATCGACCCACCTTTCTCCGCTTCGCAGGATTCTTCACGTTCTGTGACCTCCGGACCTCCCAGGCGACGACCTCCCTGAATTTCTGGAGAGGACTTCCTGCGAGCACACCTGCGGCAAGCGCGGCGTCAATGTGCGGACACGCTTGAATGGGATCCATGCGAGGTACACGGCGAGTGCTGAAGGGCTATTTCGCGTAGTGTCGCGTTCCTGCACCCGACTGTTACTTGAGGTTCCTCGTGAACGGAGCAAGAGCGGAGATTGAGTGGAGACCCGAAACGGAAATGTGCGCTTGTTAGGAATCAAGGTCAATGCCAAGCCAGACCACACAACTCGGCTCTTCTAAAGTTCTACCACCATTCGTCGACAACCAATTTATTTTGCCGCGGTTCCCTTGTAGTTCCCCGTTTTCCACCGTTATTCGAATGTAATTACGGCCTCACTGGTAGTGGGCCAGCCTTTCGTCAACTGGCGCCCCACCCTTCCACGTTGACTCGGTTCGTTGAATGTTCTCCCAGTCGCTGGCGTTTATGACCAGCTACACAGCGATCAGCTTGTTTTTACAATAGAACTGGTAGCTAGTTCCATCTCCATTCCAGCTTTTCAGCCGTTCTACTGTTACCTCGCCAAATGTATGGAAAGAAGGGTACCGATTCTACCGAACTCAACCTGTTCATGCATGATTTCATCCGGCTGTCTGTACTGAGACTCATTCAATCGATGCTCCTCTTCATGGGCTCGAAAGGCTTTCACCGAGAATTTCCGAGGTTAAAATCTTATTGACGTCTCCGTATCAATCTCGTCCACAATTTAATCCTCACTGTTCAACAGCGACGACTTGTATTGAATATTATCTCATTATGTGGTTGGCGGGAAACTCCCACCCGTCCTCCTCGTTGAGGTGTTCGTGCATGCCTCCAACGACTCGTCCTTAACGGTTCAAGTCAAAAGCTGCATCTCTCAACCACTTGCTAGAGCGTTGGAGCCTCGGTTACCTAATCGATACCCGGTAGCGATTAACGATAAAATAATAAAAATATTGCCCTGGCCTCATATCCTCTAGTTTCTTGAATGTCCTGTAGGAAAACGTCGGAACATGTTTCCTATATTTTTGAGCATTTATTCCTTCGTGAGCAAGACAATTTACAGTAATTTGATCGCTCCGAGTCAGCGTTACCGGTGACTGATCGTTACATCATTGACTCCGCTATCGTCCGAATTGCCTCGCACCAGCCTGCCTCTCTCCTTCTGCCACAACCTTACTATATCCATACTCTTTCTTTATGGCTTCCCCGTCTACTCCGTATACCTTCCGTCGGCGCACCATCGGGCGGGCGGCGTCCCCGCCAACCTGGGCCTGCTACGAGCAGATCCACGACGACGAGGACGATTTCAGCGATAGTGGGTCGGAGGAGTCCTGCTCCGAGGACGAGGCGGACTATGCGCGGGCGGCCGCGGGGCACGAAAGCGACTCGGAGGATAGTGACGACGTTGTAACGAGCGATCAACAAGTGGATGATGTGGCGCACGATATGGAGATGGACGTCGACGCAGAGGGCCTCGGACTTGGAGCCGGCGCCGGCGAAGAGGCCGCTTCTGCCCGGAACAAGGCGCTGGAAGCCCAGAAAGATGTCAAGGGCAAGCAGCGTGCCGTTGAGCCTGAGCCTGAGGCGACGAAGCGCCGCCATCGCAAGAAGCAACGCCAGCAGGTCTATACTCTGCGTCCGATATTAACGATCCACAGGAGCCAAGGCTTTGTCTGGAATCAAGTCAGTCTTTGATTCCTTCGTTGCGTGGCATTTCCCTGATTTATGCTTTGATATCCCAGGACTTATTTGTTCCGCCATACATTAAAGACAGATGTCAGTCTCCTTGTCGCGTAACTTTCGCCTACCCGTTTCCTCGTTGCTCACCGCGCTTCCTGTTGTAGATGTCGCATCGACTTCCCCGCCCAACTCCATTTCCACATCCTTCTCGTCCACAAACTCCGCTTTGACCGATTATGAGGTCGAGGTCGTCGAGATCCGGGTGCAGGAGGGTGAATTCGACGGTATCATCCCTTAGACTTGTCGTGCATCTTAACGGACCTCCTTTGACCCTCACGTTGCTATAACGCTTTTGCTGTGAGAACGTTATCGGCTATCGTTGCAACTAAACACATACATATATTCATCTCTTTCCGCTACCTGACTGATTCGCTATACAAGGCTACCTCATATGTACTACCAGTGTATTATAATATTACCACTGTCCCCCCCCCTCAATTTCTAATTCTTTTGAACCGCAAATCGTATAAGACGGAATATAAATAGTGCGACAAATTCGGAATCGTCGAGAGATCGGCAGATGCACGGTACGTGTGCTTAAAACCTAAAAGGAACTAGGGACAGCCACCCGGGCGGCATATTATTATTGGGCTCGATCGAAGTTGAAAATTCTTACTCTGGTCCATGGAAGCGAGACTGATATCTGCATCTGGGAACGCCGTCGAGATCCCTGCAGATCGTCCGGATATTTTAAAGCACCCACGGAACAAATTATTCAAGCTTCCACAGAAAGAAGTCCGTACGCGTCTTTGTCTTGGCTGGGCCCACGCAAGCGGTAACCAACGCGGTTACGAGACGAACAGCTAGCGAGGACATCAAGGTATTTCCGTCCGGAAGGTCAAGCGGGACGGGTACAGGCTGGCCATGTATTTAATCTATACAGGAGAAATTCTGAGGGATTGGTTGAGGCGGGTAAGATGTCGACACCGCAAACCCAATATCTATTGCGTAGCCAAAGGCCTTGGCGTGGTGATATCTAAACTTACCTCCACCTCCGTTAATCCAAGAGAGCGGGATGAGCGGATTTAATGCGGCGATAGAACTATAGAGGACCATACCGGAGTGCCGCACCCCGAACTAAAGGCGGGTGAACTACAACAGACTCCAACACCGCAAGCTGGACTCTGAAATAATCTTGAACATCGTTGCAGTTGCATATTTAATCAAGGAAGAGTTGAACTAAAATCATTTCTGGCCTTACATCGCTGTTCACTATAAAACTTTCAAGCGTTCAACCTCACTTCTCTAATGCTCGCCATGTACCCGATTATCTTGGCCGCCCCCCTACAGATATGTGACGTCCAAAACGCACGTCGGAAATAATAAATGATCCCAATGCAGAAGGAACCTTGAGGAGGTAAGTCCGAATGCTGCTGCCTCATCAAATTCACGTCTCCGATTCCCGAGGCCTGCACACATAAGACAAAACTGAATCCCGGCCGCGAAGACGCGGGATGAGAAGCGCATCATGTTATGCGCACTGGCTCGCGAAGGTTGAAATTCTCTCGGAATCCTGGCAGATGGAAGCGGCGTCTGTTTCGGGGAACACCGTCGAACTGCATCGAGATCTAACCGTCGGGTATTCAAGTAAAAGTAGAATATGGCAACTACGGAACGGCCGCAAGAAGAATGTCTTGGTGCCCAGGTCACATGGAAGGAGTCGTCGCACTGACCCGACGAATTAATAAAAGCACGGAGAGAACATCAATGTATTTTCGGCGCGAGGGTCCAGGCTGCGTGCGCGTGGGTTCACCGACGGCGGACTGGAAATGTAGCAGGCGGATGAAGATAGGTGCCGGGTGAGAGGGACGTCGACGCGGGGACAGGGGAATAATTTACTTTGTGACCCGGGGCGAGTGATGTATGGGCAGACGGAAACCTCCCATGTAGTTGGATGAGAATGTTGCCCGGAAAAAAATCCATTGACCTGTCTCCAAATTATTCCCACCTCGCAACGGAAGCAAGGTTGAGGGCGTAGGATCTTGAAACAGCTACACAGGAAAGCGGTTGCACGATTCCAGGTGTATAGCAGACGAGAGAAGGAATATAACCGTGAAGGCCACCGATTTAATCTGGACCGGAGAGAGGCCGCGGAAACCAGGTTAATCGCCTGCTGCTCTCAGCAGTGCGTATGTGTTGGCGTAGCTTAAACAGAGAGAGGAAAAGGACAGAGGACGCCGTTGGTTGCTATAAATAATTTAAAAGCGGGATCTTAAAGCTGCCAGGACCATCCGAGGTCCGCACGTCAGAACTTGGTTTGGCGAGTCCACGGCTTGATAAAGGATATATAATCGCGGAACTGGGATCCCGGTCGTCACAAGGGGGGCAAGAGATCCCGGGTTCCCATTTCCGAGAACAGGGTGTAAAGTTTAAACGGACCGAGAGTAGATCCTGTGGTCGGGGCTGGGTATATTCTCCATGGGCCAAAACAGTCATTGTACATTTTTTTATATAGAGTGATTGCTCCCGAGGTCCGCCGAGACGAGGAATGGGCGTTTAGTACCACACGCAGCCGACGGTTAAAGTGGAGCCAAGGGGCGGATGGGACACCTACATATAATCTCCGCACGACGTGCTTGAAGGAGGTGAACGCAGCAAGGGGGTGAGGTGGGTGCAATGATTAAGTGGGAGCCCGAAATACATGACAATGATCTTGTGGGCGCAACTATTTGAAAATGGCAAGAAATGGAAAGTGCGTCCCGCCATCACGTCCCGACAGATGGTATGCACACATACGTTCGTCCGCGGATGCAGAACCGTGTGGATGTCTGTGGGCGCGCAAAGAGTACATCTGGGGAGCCATGTTTGCGTCCTCCGAACCTGAGCTTAAAGCCATAAAGGGAAGTAGTGGTACGGCATCAGCAAATAAATGGACCCATTGCACGTATTCCCGTACTAGATCCTATGCACAGTGGTGCTTGCATCGGCGGTCAAAGATATAACCATCCAAGAGCACAGCTTACTCAGCGCCCTGGCGGTAGCAACTGGGAATTTGCAACTGCACATGCTAAGTCCAGTGGCAGGGTTAGGGTTAACGTTGCCACTTCCCCTTGGACTCTAATCCAATTTCGTCGAAGATCTAATGTGTGTCCACCGTCCTTGGACCAACAAGAGGGGAGTATCCCTAGTCATCGCATTCCCCGCTTTCAGTGATTCTGGGGATTACTGCGCCTCACGATGTCTTGAAGCGTCGTCAAAGTCTTGAAGCGCCAGGATGATGTGCTATTGATGCGCTATCAGGCGCGTACTTCCCTATATGGCACGCGCCGCATCACAAAAAGAAGGCATGGTCCGCCCCAATCTCCAAATCTGCCTTTCCTGGCCGAAGGAATCTGGAGGTATTCTGGATTACAAATCACCTGCCTTGTCTAGTATTTCATGGATTCGGAATATGCCGGTCAGAATGTTTGTCATCTCTCTCTCCCCAAAGGCAGCCTCCACGGAACATTGCGAAGTTCACACCCGGGCGCTATCAATCGACTGATGGATTGTTGTTTTTTGATTCAGAGGAATTGCCTTTAACGGAAGGTCCTATTTCCGTGACCTTCTGAACCGTCACGGAGAGCTGGAAGACTTAAAAAGCCGCGCCAGAGACGACATTTCCCCCCAAGGACTTCCCAAACCTTGACCTGAGTCGCCGTTTCACCCCCCCTCCAACTTTCCCTTTGTGCACATCGTCCCTCATCGACTTGTTCTTTGTTCTATCGGTATGTTTCCTTTGCGGGCGAACCGCTACCGGATTGCTTTGCTGACGTTACCTCCCATCTTTTTATTTCCTTGCGTCCCTGCGCCGCCACGTGTATTCGCTTATCCTCTGTGGGGTCCGCCGTTTCTCCTTTGTCCTGCGCAACGTTCGGCGGTGCAGCAATGTCAGATCATTATTACTGGACCCTTGACACCAATTTTAGCACCCCCTCCATCCAACAACTTCCCATCCGATCCTATCATTCGTCGGAGGAGTCCGATTCCGGCTCTCACGGCGGTGGTGGATATCGTCCCTCCGGAGAGAACTCCGGTCGTGGTTTTATTGGGGGTCACAATCGGCCTCATTCGGGCCCTTCCTTCTCCGTCGATGGACGGCTTGTGGTCGAAGATTCCCCGTTTTTCCCTCCGCGTGAGGCCACTCCGGCGCAGTATGTGTCCCCGGCGAGTCTCCACTTGCGGACAGACGAAGTCCAAGTAAGCATCCTCGCACGTGAACGCGTTCTGCAACTTACCAAATTTGCAATGTTACCAGTACGGCGGCTTCGACCGGAACCCCTACTATTACAGGCAACATGTCGAGGAACAGTGGCAAGGCCCGTCTGGTTCACCGCCACCCTACTACGAAGTCAACTATGCAGGCAACACCGTGACCGCGATGCCTCCGAGCGCCTTCCAGCAGACGTCGAGGTTCCCCGACGCTGGAGATTACCTACGTCAACAGTTGAACCTTCCACCAAATGCGCCGGTCAGTTTGTGGTCGGTTCCCGAGCCATCGGGCGGGGAAAAGCCTAACATACCCCTCCCTATGCTGATCAAACTCGCGATATATGGCAGTCAGAAGAAGAGGTTGACGTTGCAAGAGATCTACGCGGAATTATGTGCACGTTTCCAGTGGTTCCGAGACCACAATACAGATGCCGCATGGAAGGTAAGACCCGACGTCGGCTCTTTGTATTATTTTTTTTGCTCACGCACGTCACTGTCGGCCAGAATTCTATACGTCACAACCTATCTTTGAATAAGGTTTTTAAAAATATGCAACGGCCGGTGACTGAGCCTGGAAAGGGCAGTTACTGGGAGCTCGATGTTTCGGAGGGTGAAGGCTACAAACGGCCTCGTAAGCGTCTGAACAAGAAGGGCGGCGCTGCAGCAGCCGGCGACGACGATGAAGTCTCCGAGGACGGCTCTTACTCTGACAACGACCACGGCGACACTGAGTATCGCGGGGGGAATCGCCGCCGCCACTCCCCTTACCATCAATCGCAGCCGCGCCTCCATGTCAACACCGACCGGGCCCACGAGTCCTCCCCGCCGACCGCCGGCTCCAGCCGCGGCAACTCGATTCCCATGATCGACCCCCCTGCTTCGCAGAGGCGCACGGCCGCTCCGTCGGCGTACAGGCAGCCCGGATACGGCCAAGACCAGTTTCCAATCGATCCTGCGCTCCAGGTTGCCGGCCCGTCCAGCTACGTGCCTGTGTCGCAGTATCCTTCCTCCAGCGGTCGTGCGCTCGCTGGCTCCCGTTCAGCCACTGCACCCGTCGACTGCAAGTCGCCTCGCCCCGAAGGCAGGACGTTGCGTCCGCGCCCATTGTTGTCCTCCGTTGGCATGCAATCCTCCTCCTCTGGCCTGTCGCTGTCGCCCACGGACGAAGCTTATGCGAAGAGCCGCCGCCGTGCTGCGGGACGTACTTGACACTGTATATGTGCATATCTATCCCGTGAAGCAGGAGTGATACCTGCCTGCAGACATCAAAACTAGCGAATTGTTCCCGACCCATCCCTGTCTCTTCTAACCTCTCAATCTCCTGATCTCACTTGTACTATATACATATCACCCACTTTGCTCCTCTGGACACTCTCGCCGCCCCCGGCGTGGCGACGACTCACATTCATGCACTATAGATTTCGTTCATATACTGTAGATTGGATAGTGGCAGTCCCTTTTATGTTATACTAGGCTGTAGCATATTTTCCATGTATTTTATTAGAATTTGCATACTTACCTACATTCTGTCCTCCGCATCTGAAGACCCTCCGCTTGATCTGACTCGCATGCTACTCGCGCCCACATCTTTCTACTCGGAGATGAAAATCGCCTTACTTAGCTGGCACAGGGTGGTGATCATCTTGATGGTGGCGTGTAAATTGTAATCACAAGCTGCTCTTTCGGAGCCACCATCATCAAGTTCCCAACCCCAATGGCTTTCGAGAAATCCGCCCTGAAGATTCCCTCTGCCCATATTGGTTGGAACCTTGATGCCTGGCAGTATCTCCCCAGCGCTGAGCGAGGGTCCAAGCCGTTTCCAATCATCGTAATGTGCGTTGACCGCAGCCAAGTCGAAATCCTTTGAACGAGCGCGCGCCAACTGCCAAGTATGTAGGGCTCACGGATTTGGCGCCGACAAGACCATGGGGCTAGCGTACTACGCGGAGGCATTTGCCGCAGCCGGCTATGCTTGCCTCGTATTTGATTACCGCCGCTGGGGCGCATCTGGTCAGGGCTTAAATCCGTCGGCCCCGTCTGAATGGGCTCTGATTTTAATCAATTGACACAGACGGCGCCCCGCGATATCTGCTCATAGTGAAGGATCAGCTGGACGATTACCGAACCGTGATCAAGTACGCGCGCCAGCAGCCTGAATTCGATCCCCACCGGCTCATTGTGTGGGGCTCGAGTTTCTCCGGTTTGTGCACAGTTTCCCTCGTCATTCGTTCAGATCTTATGCGTCGTTGATCTTCAGGCGGACACGCGATTACACTCAGTGCGGATGTGAGCAACAGAACGGCTCTCTTGTTCATTCTTTTGCTGATGAGTTTTCTGTGCTGCCCCAGGCCGCCGTCAACGCAGTCGCTTCAATGGCACAATGTCCATACACGGGCACATCCTCTCCGTTGCCCTTGGACACAACTTATCTAAAAATTGCGGGCTCCGCCGTGCTCGATCTGGCCAAGCAGGCGCTTGGTCTGGCGCCGGTTTATATTCCAGTCGTCTCGGAACCAAGGACACTCGGTGCGCTCACAACGGAGGGGACAAAACCAGGCATGTTGGCGATCTGCTCCAAGGATAAGTCAGTCTTCAAAACATTCTCAACGTTGCCCTAATAATTGATCCATACATCACCATTTTCCAGTGAATATAGGAATCAGGTCCGTTTCATCAGATATATATGTGATAAATCTGGTTAAAATATGAGGGGGGGAAACAGGTCTCCGCGTCGTCCCTTCTTCAAGTGCCTCCCTACCAACCGCGCGCAAAGGCAAGATCGATCAGCTGCCCGCTCTTGATCGTGCTTCCAGACCAGGATAACCTCTGTCTACCCGACGGCCCCGTCGAGATATCCAAAGCGACGGAAAAGTGCGAGCTAGTGTCGCTCCCATGTGTGTGCCATGTCGATTCCTGGGCCGGTTTGAATCAATCTTACATTTCGCCGCAGGCGGGCATTTCGACCTATATTTCGGCGCATCGCATCACGCTGAGTCGCTTACCGCGCAGTTGGAGTTTCTCAAAAAGCATGTACCGGTGTGATACACGTATATACTAGAAGCAGAAGAACGTCTACATTATTCTATAATCTACAAGAGCGCGTCGGAGGCGCGGAGCACCCCGGCATTTCGCCTTCGAGGCTGCCGTGGCGCTACGTCTCCACGTTCAACTGGAAAACTCCAAAGCGAAGAGTCGGAGCTTAAAAACTTCGGACACACGCAATCTTATAAGTAAAGAGAGAGAGAGATTTGTTGGGGATGACGATATTTTCTTGAGAGACCGATGTTCTTTGCTTTCTTGCAATCCTCCAAATTCAATTCTCTGTTTGTCCATAAGACTTAACTTCCGGAAGACACGGACTCAAATTACGTTGGATATAAGGAACACGTCTGACGCGTCCGAACGCGTCTGTCACATGCTCGTGTTGTCACAATTACCTCATCTCCTTCCGCATCGTCCACCGTCTGTCCACGAGGCGAAGGGCATAAACGGACCCCGAAGGCTAAATGGCCTCCCTAGGACCCACCATGACTTCCACCGACGAACCCGCCCCAATTTCTCCCGGTGAATATCGGCGAAAACTGCGCCTTTTGAATTTTTCATTGACTTTGCAAGCCAGAGACGTTCGAGGAGCTGGTCCATTACTTCAAGTATGCCTCGTCTGCATATAGCCCTGTATGCTTGCGTCCGAACGGGAACGCTCTCGTCCTCCAGGTCTGCAAGCCTTTAGCAAATCTATAGTGAATTTGGAGTTGAAGTGGATGCTGCTACAGTTCGGAAACCACTTGAGCGATGTCCAGGGCTTCATCGCCCGCGATGATGGGCGCAAGGAGCTCGTTGTTGCGCTCCGCGGAAGGTGGGTGCGACGCTCGCCTTTGTGTTGCGGCAAGTTCGACCTCCGCGATGCAGCGCCTCGATCACGGACGCGCTGCTCGACGCCGCCATCGTGCTCGTCCCTTTCCTGACCCCGGGTGTGAAACTCCCCCGTAAGCTGTCCTTGCTTACTTTTTCGTTCTCATCTGACAGCGCTATCTGTAGCAAAAGTACGCGTACACGCCGGCTTCCTCGCAGCGTACGTCGAGGCCTCAAACGGTTTCGTTCCTGCTTATTGACATCATCGCAGGTGGAACACCGTCGCACTACAGATCACCAGCGCACTGGCGGCGCAGCGGCAGCTGCACCCCGGGCACCGTCTCGTCACGGTCGGGCACTCGATGGGCGGCGCGCTCGCGACCCTCGCAGCCGTCTCGCTTCTCCAGCTCTTCCCTGCCTCGCCCATGCTCGACCAGACGCGCACGTATTCGTACGGCGCCCCGCGCACTGGCGTACGTCCTCCTCTCATGAGCTCGTCGTTGTACTGACGCAGTTTGGTCTACGAAGAACGCGGTCTTCGCCTCGTACGTGAACGCTGAATTTGGCGCCCGCGCGTTCAGAGGTAGCCGCTCTTTTCTCTTGCACACAACCCGATGCTAACTTGCCTTTTGTAAGTGGTACATACCGACGATGGGTGAGTACGCCTTCAGCAGCGTCTTTGTGTCGCTCAATACCCCCGCAGCGTCCCGACGATCATCCCCACGTCGCTGGGGTACCACCACCACGGTGCGTCCCGTTACTTCGTCTGAGACTGACGCTGACCCTTCGCGCAGGCATCGAATACTGGCAACACCTCGACCCGCCCTCCCCAGACAACACGGTGCGCTGCGCAGCCGGCGGCGAGGACCCATGCTGCTCAGCCCGTCTACCTTCGGGCGGCGTCACGCCCGCGCATGCCACGGTGCGTCGTCTCGTCCGGTATTCGACATAATACTCATTATCCCTCAGTACCTCGGCATAACTGTACCCACACCCTTCTGTCTTTAATAGCCTCACCCTGTACCATACCTTCCTGACCCACACACACATATACGCTGTATTCATATCTTGTTTCTTGCCGAATCTTCTTGATCTTCAAAGTACAGAACCCAGAGAAAATCATATCATATGCATACAATGCGGTACATACAATGTACCGGCGATGGGGGTGTCGCGGCGGCCAAACTCCATCTTGCGATGGAGCATGAATGAAAGCGGTCGTACAGGGGGAAGTACGAAGGGGGAGAAGAAGTGGGGGGGAGGTATCGCAGGCGCAGTAGTACACGCAAGGTATCGCATGAGGGCATGAGGTGTCGCGTGAAGGGGCGTGAGCGTAAGTACGTTAGCGTGAGGAATGGATAAGGATATCGATAAGTAGCAGACGAGGTAGGTAGGTAGGTATGGTAGGCGGATAGAAGAAGCAGGGGGGAGGAAGGTAATGCGGAGAGGAGACGGTATCATGAAATGCGTGAGGTATTTATCATCGTGGGTTCGTAAGAATACAACAAGGGTGGCGCGTGCCAAGGAGGGGCGTTATACAGTGCCGTGAAATGTCAATGTGGGTGGGTAGGAAGTGCGGAGTGCGGGGTGGGAAGAAGGGCGGAGCGAAGGATGTCTACAAGACGCATCTAGGGCGTACGGTCCGTGGGTCTACGATACAGGAAGAAAGCATTTTAAGGGCGCGGGCTCGCGTGGATACAGGGCAGGCGCGTAAATGGCGCGCGCGCCCCAGCACACGGCGGGAGGAGACAGGCCAGACAGGTTCGCTGCCTGGCCATCCAGAACAGACGGCCACGGCGGCACACGCCTACGTCGGCCGCCAGTCCACATCCAGGCCGCCCGCCCACGGAGCCAGCAACGGACTCGCGGGGCTGCGTGCCCGGAAAAGCGGACTACGCGAGCGTTCGAGGTCTCCAACCCCACCGCTCCCTGACGAGGCCTCCTGCCGCCCACCGGATCCGCTTGACCCGGAGTGCTCGGCGTCGCGCGCACGATGGCCGAACGCGCTGACGGCGGGGCTCATGGGCCCCTCGACGGAGCCCGAGTGTGCGAGGGCGCGGACCCGTGCGGAGCCGGAGCCGGAGTTGGAAGAGGGGTATTGCGAATGGCCACCGGAAGGGAGATGGGAGTGGCCCGACCGTGAGGCGGAGGAGATGGAGGAAGAGTTGAGGGAGGAGTCGAGGCGCGAGTGGAACGAGCCGTGCTCGGAGGAGTGGCCCGAGGACTCGTGGTATTGCGCCTGTACAAGGATGATTAGCGACTTGTGGTGAGAGGGGAATCACAGAAAGAGAAGGAAAGGAAAGAAAGGCGAGAGAAAGTAGCCGGCTATCTCAAGAAAGAGAGGACTGCAGACGCCTCCTCTCCAATAAAACGTTTTAAAAATAAAGCAAAAACTCACAGCGCCAGTACTCAGCCCTCCGAAAGTCCCCCTCCTCCCAGCGCCCTCCTCACCTCCAATACCAACACCCAACTCCTGGCTGCTCGAGCTCCCTAGGAGCGAATGCGTGCTCCCCCCGAGCAACCGCCACCCGCCCTGAGCGCCCGGCGGCGCATCATCAAGATCAAGGCTCAAATGCGGCGCACCGCTGCGCCCGTCTCCCAACGCCAAGGCCCCACCGCCTCCGAGCCCCGTGCCCACCCCCACTCCCACCGGCGCCCCAACAACGCGGATCCCGGGCGCGCCAAAGACCGACGTCGGCACCACAGGCGGCAGGACATTCGCACTCCCAAACGTCCCGAGTTGCGAGTGCGACGCGGGGCGGCTAAAACCAAGCTCGAGCCCCGCCGCGTCCCAGCTCACCACGCTCCCCGCGTGCTTCGGCCCGTCGCGCGCAAACGAATCGACGCCTAGTCCCGGCGGCCCATGTGCATACGCGCGCTCCGGCTTGAGCGGCGCGTGCCCCGTCACAGGCGTCGTCGCGAGCGTCG
The DNA here is from genome assembly GCA_029281465.1 of Mycena epipterygia. Classification (NCBI taxonomy): domain Eukaryota; kingdom Fungi; phylum Basidiomycota; class Agaricomycetes; order Agaricales; family Mycenaceae; genus Mycena; species Mycena epipterygia. The sequence goes on along the minus strand of JARJCQ010000001.1, from coordinate 3,660,551 downwards.
TGTTCGACGCGGCACTGCTTCCCCCGAGCGTCGTGTGTTGGTTCGACAGCGACGCGGAGGCGGAGGTCGATTGGTTCAGCGAGTGCTGCGCCAACGACGTCTGAGACACAGAGTGGAGCGAGTGCTGCGAGGACGCGGACGAAACGAAGGCCGCAAACGGCGGTGGGGCGGGCAAGTCGAGCGGGTCCGGTGCCCCTGCAGATGCTTGTGCTTCGTCACCTGGGCGCAGGGCAGTGAACGACGGCGCATTGCCAATGCGTGCACTCGAGTTTTGTGTACTCAGCGTCTCGCGCGCGTCAGTGTACACCGTCCCCCCGCTCTTCCCGCTCCCGTTCGTTCCGTCCGAGCTCATCCCGCTCGCGCCGCTGATAGGTCTTGAGCCTGCGGGAACGCCGCTTGCGGGGCGCGAGCTCGGCGAGCGCGCGAGGAACGGAAGCAGTGGGCGCGCACCGAACTCGCGCATCTCCCCTCCGCTTCCACTTCCACTGGCAACAGCTGCGCCGCTTCCGCTCCCACTCACTCCCACCAGTCTCGGCGGAGAATCCAGCGGACTCAGCGGCGAAACAGGAGACGAGATAGACCCAGAAGGCGAGTGACGCCCCGCATCGAAAAGCAAGAGCCCGCCCTCCTCCTCAATATCACGCGAACTGCGGGAGCCAGAGGGCGAGTCGCGGTTGAGCCAGGAGAAGCGCGGGATCCAGGAGCGGCGCTTTTCGTTGGCAGCAGAAGTCGATGGGGCGGCTAGGTTTCTCAATCATTAAATGATGGAAATTGAAAAGCAGAAGAAAAGACGCACCAAGAGCCGTCGGCGACACCGCAACCCTCCTCGCAACAACCACCTCGCCCTCCTCCACCCCGCTCAAGTGTGACCCCTCGTCTTCCGAGCGGCGCGGCAATACGTCTTCTTCCACGAGAATCGCCATCTGCGAGGGCGACAAGATGCGGCGCCCCGGGACCGGTGCGCCGTTGTTGCCATTGTTGGGCGGCGCAGCGCCAGGCGGGAGGTTCCTATACGTCGTCGCCCCGGGCGTTACATCGAAAGGATTGCGGTTCCCCCCCTCCGCTTGCGCGTTTGCGGGCATGGAAAGCGACGGGTGCGCGAGGAGGACGCCGTACCCCGACGTGTTCGTCCCGCTGCTCGTGGTGGCGGACGTCGACCCCGTCCCGCGCGAAGACGCCGAATTGCTGTTCGCGCCGCCGCCAGAGTTGTTCCCGCCCCCGGCAGCGTTGTTGTTCACGCCAGCGTTGGTGCTCCCAGAGCCGCCAGGATGCGGATTCGGGAGGCGCGTAAGGAACGGGTCCGCCTCGCTGCCGCCCAAGCCCGGCTCCGTCCGTGTGGGTGGCGACCCAGGGGAGGAGACCATGAGCCACTCGGCGTCCAGATCTTCTGTTGAGGCTGCGGCGACGGGCGGGGTGAGCATGGTGAAGCGCGTGCGTGTGCGGCGGCGATTGCGGCGCGGGAAGAGCGCGGTGAATTTGGTGCGTGACTTTTCACCGGAAGCCTGTGGGGGGAGGAGGAGGTTAGAGGGGAGCGAGCAGAGTAGGGGAGGAAGGTAAAAGAGCAGAAATAGATTAAGTGGAGCAAAGCTGGCTCGTAGAAACATCCTTGGCAGGCTAAATGCTCGTAGAAGTATCCCGGCTCGTTTGCATCCCGAACACGAAAAAAGCAACGCGAGAGTAGAACGGGGCCGATGGTGAAGAACGATTGGAAGGAGGGTGAAATAAAATAAATGGAAGGTAAAATAGAAAGAGGCAGGCACGCAGTACGGCCGCGAAAGGTGCCGAGGGAATCGTGCAAGGTGTCAAAAGAAAGCGAGACCAAGACAAACAAAGGCAAGATTGAATGAATACACACCTCGCTGGCAACTGCTCCGCGGTTCCTGCGCTCGCGGAGCTGCATTCCGCAGCAGAGAAAGAAGAGGAAGAGAACGAGGGCGCCTAGGACGGAGCCGATGATGATGCCGATGAGCTGGCCACGCGTGAGAGGGGTAGAGGAGGCCGATGAGGGTATCGCGGAGGCGGACGACGATGCTGCGGGTGTAGACGAGGCTACGAAGGAAGTAGATGAAGCGGAGGGTGTCGCGGAAGAGGAAGGTATCGCAGAGGACGTTGCAGTCGGCGTAGACGCGGACGTGGATGTTGTAGATGGCGCAGATGAAGGAGTGGAGGTAGACGCCACCGAGGTCGTCGATGCTGGGCTTGTGAGTCCGCCATACGTCCAATCGGTGCCCAGGGGTATACTGGGGCCATAATACGTCAGCGGGAGGAACACCAGGCTGGTCTCGGTCGTTTGTGGCAGCGTAATCGTCGTGAGAGAGAACCACGACGGGAGCTCCTGTGTAGGCGCGGACATGGCGAGTGGTGGCAAGTGTACGAGGGAGTATCTCGTGTATTTTTTTTTTGAAGTTATGTGGGCTTTCTAGGCCCAAAAGAGAGATCGTGGCGGATAGAGGGGAGATTGGGGGAGATTCGGATACAAAGGAAAATGTCGGCGGAGTTGAGGAAGGAGGAGAGGAATGGCGGGAAGAAGGAGAAGGAGAAAGGAGGGCTCCGATCTATTTCTGATCTACCAACACGGTGTCACGTGTCGGTCGCTTTATGTAACGTGGCGGCCCGTGAACTTGAAGGTGGCCACAACAACCTGAACAAGGCGTCAAGACCAACGGCAATCTGGCTGGTCGACGTTGAACAAGGAATCGAACGGCGGTCTCGAGCGAGCGACGGATGGCTTGAATGGACGCGGCGACACGACGGAGGTCCGTCTTTTCACCGCAGTGATATAACGAAGAACTCCTGATCCGGACGAACTCTCTCCTTGATTTCGACGGCGTGTTCAATTTGCATTATCCCCCGGTCAAAGCAAGTGGAAGGCCGTGGAAGGTTCTCCAAACGGACTGGATTTTTTTTTCCCTTGGTGAAATTTCTTAATTTGTCCGATTCGTTGCTCCAGTGCGCGTTCTGATGAAGCGATATTATACTGACCGCGTGAGCAGGAAAAAAACCGAGTGCTTCCCAGTGCTTCCCTCGTATCAAATGCGATGATATCACTTGGATATCAGCCAAGAAGCCCTCTCGTTCCATTAGGTTAGATTCAGGTATTGTCGTCGTCATCGAGTCGCTTCCTCAGGCTTTTTCTGGGGGAAGGTCAAGCTACTAATTTACTATCCCGAGTCTTATCATCCAATAGGTCACCGTGCTAGTAAGTGGTCCCTTCTACTTATTCTACACCATCCCCAATTTCTCTGACCATCTGATGATAGAAATCTGACCATGTCATACATACACTGACTCAGATTGGCTCCCATCTTTCCTCGCAATCACGCGCTTTGACCGATCGTCGATCCTGGAGTGAAATACTCTGTTCTGATGGTACTATCTAATCTGCCAATTATCTTACCGGACGCGCAGAAGTTGCTCCATGAAGAGGCCGAAGCCAGGTGGAATTGCAATCGTTAGATCTAAGACGCTCAGATTTTTTTATCAGATTCTTTTTTGCTCGAAAAGCGCTCCCGGTCCGAAATATTTCAGTTTGAGTTGACTTTTGATCTGATATCGCCCCTCTGCTTGTCAACGTCAGCACATACAACGGATATCCTCCTGCCCATCAACCCACCCTTGTCGACGCCAGCACATACTGTAAACTGGATATCCTCCATACCGCTGCTTCAAGCTTCCTGCCCATCAACTCACCCGCCCAAAGATGTATCGGGGATCCTGAAGCTGGACCAGTCTATTTACCAGTCCCTCCAACTTGTCTGTTTCGAGGGCCGACTCTGGAGCTTTCTTCATTCGAGCTGAAGGGTGGTCTGACCTCTTCATTTATTTCCCTCGACGTTTCATTTATTCTCTTCGACGTTTCATTCATTTCCCTCGACGTTTCATTCAGTTCCCTCAACATTTCCCTTCGGCGTGCTCGGACGAACCTTCGCCAGGGTTGACGTTTGGATTTTGCCGTTGTTCGATTCGCAGTCCATTCTTTTTTCGCGTTTGCTTCTGTGGGGGAGAGCGAGGAAGGCATAATAAATCCCACAGCAACGTCCCGGCTGTCTCAGTACTACGTGTCTGCTGGGAAATAACTCCGTCCTTTCCCCCTTATTTCATTTAACTTTTTTAACATACAAGGTCTATTCTTGCCCAGACACGATGAGCCCGGCCAAATTAGGTCTGGGTGTGCGGTCGTAGATAGGGGTATAAGCCTAAGTCCGCATTGATGCGGGTTTCATCCGTCTAGATCAAAGATGTACTGCGCCGCAGCGTCAAGAAATAATAGAGGTCATCTCAAGTCAGCCCGATGGCCCCAATGGTCAACACCACGAGCCCACCGTAGTGTTGCCGGCTAAGCCGGTCTATTTCAAAAAATTGAAATATAACTGCGAATAAAAGTGGGAGAATTCTGAGAATATTTGGGCAGGTAGAAGACATATAAAGCCGTAGGGTCGTCCGTGAGCCCCAAGTGCTCGGTGTGGTTGGTCGTCAGATATTTGACCGGCTTCTAAACGGCTCAAAATTTAGCCGTTCATACGCCGGTCGAATATCTTCACGAAAATGAGGTGCATTGCTTAGCACCAACGAGAGAGTCCTCGGCTTTCAGGAAGATCAATTAGCTTGAACATTTTCAGAATTCTTACTATTTTACCTGGAGCTGCAGGACACTTTTTTAAAATTGATCGGCTTAGCCGGCGGCAACACTAGGCCCACCGTCGCTCCCGATTTTCCCTCGTAGCCAATTAAATCAGTGTACGATAATGTCTCGCTTACAGTTGAATTTCTGCCACGGCCCTCGAGTGTTCACGAACTAAGCCATCGGGTTCACAGGACCGCGCGGAAGGCGATAACCACCGACCAGTTGATTTTTCGAGTTCAATTACGGGACCCCGAGTGAAGAATCAGCTGAGGCTTCTCAATGAAAAAAACCCGAGGTGCGGACATGTTCTATATTTCACTCAAATATGCATTCCGTCGGTCTCGGTCCCAATAAAGGCTTCAAAGGTCGCTTTTCTGACGATAAGTACAATACGTGACTACCAGGTAAAATGATGTGGCTGTGTTGATCTGTGGCCCAGCCGACCTTTCTCGAACTTCATCCACCATTTCGAAGGATGAGGAGGATCGTAACGGTCTTGTGTTTTCTTTCTATTGGATATCCCCTACCTACTCTGTACTTCAGCTAGCGTCCCTTTGCTAGAATGTGGCGCGTTTCCTGACATTTCGCGATTAAGGCACTACTATTCTAGTCTCTTATAAACAGACGCTATATCCAACTCGTACCTTGTTTGTTATAGTCTGTCGAAAAGGTTGATGCGCCGATCGCTGGCCGCGCTATTATGTAATCTGAAATTTTGCGGCAGATGTTGGGGGACTTGCAATGTGTCTGTCCAGAGATTTGTTTCATATTATTGTGTAGAACACCAGAATGAAGAACTTTTCCAGCCAAAACTCCCTCACAGCATTCAAATTCAAGGTGTCCGATTTTTGATGGGGCTGCCACGTGAGCAAGCCGCAAGTTCTTCTACCAGGAACACAGATAGAGAAACAAAATCTGAGGAGAGGAGTTGCTTCCGAATACAAATAGAAGACATCTGGCTTCTTATTTTTTCAAAATCAATGAGCCTGAGGCAGAGAACGGCACGATTCGAAATTCAAACTCCGATGATTATATAATAACGCGGCCACTCAATGATTTGAAGTAGCCGCGAGCGGCGGGCACAAACAGGTGAGGTTATGATTTAGACTTTGGAAGTACAGAGGTATGAGACAAAATACAAGTTAGACATTTTTCGTGTCTTAGCGGTAAATCGAAAATGGCACTGAGTTATCAGAGAAAGTTATTTGGCGCTGTGAGGAGATTCCGTGTTTGCACTGTCGTCCTTTGAAGTCTCGGTATTCGAATCCGACTCTTCGTTCTTATCCTTATCCTCACCCGTGTTCACCCGTTTCGCATTACTTCCTTCTGGCTCGATGCTGGCGCCGGCCTTTCGCTTTTGACTCGGATCTTGAAATATAGTGAGTTTAGAGGTTATTGTATAGTATGGAAAGGAAGCGTTACCGCCGGGCAGGTGGACATTGGAAGGACCGGCGACGGGCATTTGTGGAGTAAAAAAGTTGAGGTGTTGTTGCTAAAGTTGTAATTGCTCGGGCGACGTGGCAGGGGGCCTCACAGGTTTGGATTTGTTGAGACAACTCGGAGTTTTTGGAGGTGCGGAGTGAAGAATTACAACTATTCAATCAGACCTGGGTGAGGGATCAGGATAGCGAGATGAGTAGAGTAAAAGTAGCTTGCCGATGAAACGGTGCCTCTGGCTATGCCTATGAAATATGACTTGCTCTGCTACGCACAAAACAACCACACAACACACACACACTTAATGCACAACCAAGGCGAATTGAGTTCAGGGTCTCGTCGTAGTATGCGACTAAGATTGAATTCTCCGACTTGTAGTTGGAAACTCGCACTTCGAAGTCTAATAGACTCAAAAGAGGTCCTTCAGCAGCGTAACTGACTGAGTTGTCCACCTAAGTACCGAGGTAAATAGGGTATTTGGATAGTTTTAGGGTTCCGCGGAGCTAGATATAGCCAGCGGAGGGTTCCGCAGAGACAGCTGTATGCCTCTGTGGTGGGTATATGGCGCTGAACCAAACTCTCTATGCGAGACGTTTGAACAGTGGACTCTGGCTTCGTTATCAAAGTACCTTTAGGGCACTGACACCGCTACGACGAGCCTGACAGTGGACTTGGGCTTCGTTACCCAAGTGCCTTTGGGGCAAAGTCACAACCTCGACGGGCTTGACAATGGACTCTGGCTTCGTTACCAAAGTACCTTTAGGGCAAAGTTCTCACTCAAAGAGGTTGAACGATGGACTTGGGCTTCGCTACCCTAGTACCTTTAGGTTTTTTACGTGAACACTTCTTACGGTGAACAACGCGAGCTTAGGTGCCTTAAAGCTAAATTAAGAGCCAACAACCAAATCTCTGTTAATGAGCAACTACAAACGAAAGATTGTATGATAACAAATCTCCGCGAAGCCGACCAGAGGACACCAACGCCGTATAAGCAAGCTTTAGACCGTAGTCACAGCAATACTGGGGGCAAGGATGAACTGAGGCATTGCGGGTTCTGGCAGGCCTTTTATACTACTTCTGATAAATACATGATAAACTGATAATGACTAATGAGTAGGGATATTTGATATGCGGCAGCCACGTAAACGGATGCCGAGTTGCTTGATGAGATTCTGAAGCCGAACGAGTCATCTTGTTTGACTCGTCAACCTATAAAGGGTATATTTGAATTGCCCGCGGAGCTGCCGACGCAATTCGTATATTGCCGTCCTGACGTTTCCTGCCGGCCTGGTTGGTAAGTATACCAAGCCCTGATAAGCAATAACTGCTAAACGGGTCCGCGGAGCCGTCCTGCCACGCATATGCTATGTCCCAATCTGGTTTCCTGCACTAGATCCGAAATGGATCGATTGTGCTTGTCTTTGTTGTCTGATCTGAGCGCGTCTGTCTCATCACGTGTGGTCTGGGCCCTGCTAGGTATCGACTGTGTTCGATCCTCGCAGTTAGCAATCATTATGAATGAGATAGATCAAGCTGGACATCGAGTTATGGAGCCGCTGAGCTGTCTAAGCCTTCCGCGTGCTATTTATAGCCTCCGCGGAGCCTGCGTTCCATGTATCTCGACCTCTTAGCCTCAGTCTCTCCCACAACTCTGTAGTTGATAATAGATTCAATCTGTCTTTGGTCTGGGCTTTTATGTTTATATATCTCCTTGTTTATGTGTCTAGCCTTTGCAGCGCAATCCGCCCCTACATATAGGTTGTGGACTGAGTCTGGCGGTGCTTCCTAGTACATGACAGCGATCCCGACCCCCAATTGGTAAGGGCCAAGAATCCCACGAACATACACTGATTCACACCTCTCGCATGATTAACACTCAATCAGCAGCTCGGAGCTCACTCTGACTCTCTTATGTATCACCGAACAGGGGTCCGCGGAGCATCATTAGCCTCAGCGGAGCGCCATCCAACAGTCCGCGGACCCATTTCTGGATCCTTAGAAAGTCAAAAATGCGCAATTTCACGGCTGGACTAATCTGGGCCGTATCACCGACGAAAGAATCCTCAGTCCCGAAGCAGTAATGCTCGCCTTTGAAATGACATTTGAGTAGTGCACCGGTCTTGGGCGGTCGGAATGTCTTCCGGGTCAACACGAGAGTTGTTGATATCAAAAACAATAAATTCGCGTAGAACGTGGGTCTCGGCAATAGATTGCAGGGCGTCGCGGTAGGTTGAGGACGAGGGGGTTGGCAAGCTGCGAACATCGATGGCGTCGTCTAGTAAAATCAGAGAAAGTGCGTGAAAGGAACGACTTTTGATGAATTGGTTCGGCCGAGACTTGATTTAAATTAGAAGTTGCATGTTAATGGATAATTATAATTGAAGTGCAGTGTGAGGACGGAGAGGCACAGTGATATATACAACATTCATATTCAGCTCGACATTTTGGTGGGCATTGGGTAAAGTAGACATTTGTGTTGGTTGTTCAAAGGTTGTTCGAACCACAGATGAAGGAAAGAATGACTGAGAAAGAATTAGAGCCGTACATGTGCTTTGAATCGTACACTTCCATACACATTTGATGAATGAGGGCGTGGCCGCAGGGCTGTCAGGGGTACAGTTTCTGGAATTTCTGCGGACGAATGAATAACAGTTGTTGTACAGCATGGCAACAAAGATTACCATCGAGAAAGAGCAGCGCATGACAGCGAGGAGAGCCTCTGGATTAGTATTCAAGTAGGGTGCAAGTAGGGTGTTCATTGTGCGGGGAATTGGAGAGAATGAGCAGAAACAGTTCATTTAAATGTTGCAGGAAGATAGTAGAGGTAGGCACGAATCATTAAGATCGCTGATAGCGTTTGGCATGAGAAGAAATTTAGGGTGTCTTCGCAGAAGAAGCAGCGTTATTAAAGAGGTTCGGTGGATCCGATGTTAAGATACGACACCGTTTTCGTTCCACCATTTTCTGGTTCACAGTTGAATGTTGATGCCGGAGTACAGCAAAGTGCGAAAAACAGATGTATAGGTCTCACGAAAGCAGGCTATCCATGATGATCCGACTCTCGGAAGCGGCTACTCATTTAAAGACCAGAGCCAATCAGCTTCCACATTACATAAGCCAAACGGCGACATTTGCGGTGGTCATTAGCACAATGATTTGGAGTGGCCGCGAGCGGCAGGCACAAACAGGTGATTTGAACTTTTAGAAATAAAGCTGAGACAAAATTACTAGTTACATATTTGTAGCATAGTAGTAGTAACTCAAAGTTATTTGACGCTGTGAATCTGTAAGAGAAACGGGTATCGCGTGCTATGCGATCACCCTGAACGGATTGGTGTTACTGTATGTAATACCTTTCCTGTGACTTATACTCGAGTTCAAATACTGGAACCTTTATATAATCAGTCACACACAAAGCTTTCACCGAAGTCTTAGATTTAATCAGAGCTAGCGTCGTGATTTAAATATGTAAGGCTGCTATCAAAGCTTAGAAAATAGATGAGTGCTGGCGGCCTGGCTTGAGAATCACGCAGTGGTGAGAGTGAAGATTCACGGTTGTAGATTGCAAAGTAGTAGGATTAAAGTTGAGTGTCAATACAGGAGGAGGATATCCCTCTTATATACTACTAGCTACTGAGTGAGTCATAATTCACTGACTCACACTGACTCCAATTGACTCTATCCTGCACAGCAAAGCACTGGAAACGCAGATCCAGAATGAGTCACAGGGCAGTGTTCAACCGTGAGAGATACATACTAAATATGAGACATGTAGGCTAAAATATCAGTAACTAATTGCCTACATACAATAAAGTGCCAATATCCATCGCAGAATCCTTGCAGATAAATCATTGAGAACTGGAATGTGTATTTTTGTTCATGTAATGAACCTTGAATTGAAAGACTGGAAACAAGAACCAAATGGGATTTCTCCTCTGTCATCGACATACATTTTACCTGATTTGGAGATGGTTGTTTGAATTTTTTTCGAGAGTGAGAACAAATATTAGCGATGAGGGAAGGTGTCGTAGAGGAGATTACGAACTTGGCCTGTTGATGAAGTTGTACTTGGCTTTATAGATCAATTTGTCGAATTTAATAGCAACCTGAACCACCAGGAGGCGAAATGTTGGCGGCTTTGGACTCAGAAAGGATGCCAAATTGTGATGATAATTACATCGGGACCTTTGGGTTGGGAGACTGAAGACAATTTCTCTCCCAGGGGGGCTGTTTTGAAGACAAAGGAAGAAGAGAAGTAACTGCAAACAGTCAATTCATTTAAATATTGCAGAGAAGAGGATCCAGGGTCGGTGCAAATCATTGAGATAGCTGATAGCATTTGGCATGAGAAGAAATTGAGACAATGGACTGGGTCAGAAGAAGGAAAGCTTAGGAGGTGCGCATGTGTGCAGATAATTTTTGGGGTGTCTTTACAGAAGAAGCAGCATTTCCTGGAAGTACAGTGGAAGGTTGAAGGATATTGATGGAGTGACAGGGTGTCCCGGACACAGTATGTTGAAGGACCTTCAAGTTGGAGAGGTATTGTAGTATTTATCTGTTGGATCAATCAGTAGCCAGTTTATTTGGGTACTGTATTTTTTCATTCGATTTGACCATCACGCGTCATGCACCCCCTGGTCGGTGTCAAATTTTGGTGCGGGGTCACGCGGGGTCTGGTCGAATTTGTCCCATGGTTCTTCAAAGCGTTCCAAAGCCTTTTTTGACACCACATGATCGTGCCTGAGTCTCCCAGAACCTCCAGGAGCTCATCTGAGGCATTTCATGCCAAATTTTGAGACAGTCTTCGTTTTCAAGTTGAAGTTTCAACCCTGTTTCCAACTTCTATTTGTGTGCTGCAGCAAAAAACAAACAGGAAGAAATTGTAGGCCTGAGCCCTTGGTGGAGTGTACACTTCAAAGCCTTTAAAAGTCCCAGTGTGTTTCCCAGCAAGATAGCCCAATTTTGGCTATGGTTGAATTTTCCGAGGGCTGTCACGCAAAATATAGGTGGTGGTCGAATGGTCGAATTGGTAAATTGGGTCACGTGTCACGCACCAGGTCGATTTGAACGAAATAATGCAGTAGTGCTAATGTTACGATACCGTGCCATTTCCATTCTGCCATTTCATGGTTCAGATATGGGAGCGAACAAAGAAAAACAGTTGTCCAAGTTTCACAAAGTGACTTGGTAAACGGCGACTCATCACCACGTAGAGGACGGTCACGGCCGAGCGTGGGAGCATTCACACCACCAATTGCCAAATTTAGGCACACCGTAAGTGCTGATCGGCATGCAAAGTGCCGAATAGCACTTCCGGCGCACTGAAATATAAGTGCACAGCAATAGTTTAAGTTTTTGTTTAGGTTGAACTGGAAAGAGTTGAATAGTATTAAATTTCAGAGTACACTAAATACATTTGAAACACTATGTATCGGATTGTAAGGCAGACGAGCCGAAACCGGTATTCGACACTAAATATATAGGGACTGAAATAACGGTAGCTGATACTTGAACTGGGACTTAACATATCGGTCGGGTATAGGCACAGCTGAAATGGTAACTGAATTCCTGGATTTCCCTTTTTGTTTCAGCTTCACCGAAACTACCCCTATCAGCTCGAGTTTCAGAGCAAGCTGAAATCTGAACCGAAAGTAATGCTTTCGGCCGAGCTGAAATCTGGTCGGCGGATGATCCGCAGATGGGCCGCAGATCATCCGCAGACGGGCCGCAGCTCATCCGCAGAAGGTCTGTAGCGTGTCCGAGGATGAGTAGGTTTCATTTATTTTGCCTCTGGTCCTCAGGTGCGCGAAGCCAGATGCGACAAGGTTCCAAAAAGATATAATACATAGTGATATTTCTAAAGTGATATTCTAATAATTATATTATAATCTACTTCTTCGAGTATTTCCTCGACCAACACCAGGATTTCTTCGCCGTCTACACGCGGTGATGCCGAGACTGCTGGTGCTTTAGCTCGGCGTGACCCCCGTGTTTTATGCAGCGTACACCCCCACGTGTACATCTCCCGTCCCTTCTCCTGAGGCGAAATAAATGAAACCTACTCATCCTCGGACGCGCAACAGACCTTCTGCGGATGAGCTGACACTTGTCTGCGGACGAGCTGTGGCCCGTCTGCAGATCATCCGCCGACCAGATTTCAGCTCGGCCGAAAGCATTACTTTCGGTTCAGATTTCAGCTTGCTCTGAAACTCGAGCTGATAGGGGTAGTTTCGGTGAAGCTGAAACAAAAAGGGAAATCCAGGAATTCAGTTACCATTTCAGCTGTGCCTATACCCGACCGATATGTTAAGTCCCAAGTATCAGCTACCGTTATTTCAGTCCCTATATATTTAGTGTCGAATACCGGTTTCGGCTCGTCTGCCTTACAATCCGATACATAGTGTTTCAAATGTATTTAGTGTACTCTGAAATTTAATACTATTCAACTCTTTCCAGTTCAACCTAAACAAAAACTTAAACTATTGCTGTGCACTTATATTTCAGTGCGCCGGAAGTGCTATTCGGCACTTTGCATGCCGATTAGCACTTCCGGCGTGCCTAAATTTGGCAATTGGCAGTGTGATTGCGAGGGCCCCGCAACCGCGCCGCGGTGCCCGGCGGAAGTCAAGGAAAGCAGGCTCGGTGTTCTCCGAAGCGGCGACTCAGTTAAAGACCACAGCCAATCAGAGTGCAGCTTATATAAGCCAAAAGCGGACATTCGCGATGGTCATTAGCACAAACAGTGCCTGTTTGTGAATCACGGTGGCGCGGTTAACAACAGACTACTACTATTCGCACAATCATGTTTCTTGGACCCCGTGGTCAGTCCATGAAGGCCTTTTAGCATCGCAGGTCCGACGCATTTCTCGCCACGATTATCTATGGGAAGAACTCTTTATCGGGTTGGGCTGCCTTCAGACTCGGATCTGTTCCCTCTCCTGGCCGAAACGACCTACAATCCCTGCGGAGATTATGGATGCAGGAGCAAGGCCGGAAAAGCCCAAAAGTGGAGTGCATTTATGCTTTCCGTGTCCCCCTCTCGCCGGCGGCACTTGCAACGACTACGGGAAGGTTCTAAAGCTAGCCTCAAACGTTAACCTTATTGAGGCCCATATCAAAATCGACTTTGATAACCCCAGCCGGGACACGGTAACACCATCTCTGGCGCTTGCATCTGTCTACGACGGAAGTCTTGGACTACCTCATGGCGCCTGCTTTGACGGAAATAGCTTTCTATGATTACCTGAACGATGATCCGGTTCTTTTTTTTTCACGTCTAACCCTTGGTTGTTCATTCCGGCCGTATTCTAGTCAAGGGTTTTGCGTCAAAGAATTACCTACTGCCAATAATATCTGCGTGCCCGCAGGCTCGGGACAGGAATGGCCGGTAGGGGCGGCCATATATTAGGTAAAGAAAACGGCGGTATCTGGCTCGGTTACAAATTAAGCAGTTCAAAAGGGTTGTCCAGAGCGATATTAGCTCAGTCTTCGCAGGTAGTAAAGCACGTTATGACCTTCGTAGGAGATCCGAGAGGTAGGGCATCCTGTCCGACCTGTGGTGCCCATACACCCAACTAACGCGCGCGCATATAAGCCCAATCCAACATCAAGACTGAGCAGCTCCAGTCCATCGATCCTCGTACAATGTTTTCCAATGCTCGCACAGTAAACCCCATTTCCGTCCTTATCTCCGACGTTGTTCACCACACTCCCCGTAGTTTTGATAATAATAGGTGATTGCAGTAGCGTGGTGCCGCAATTCTGCAATAAGATCGGCCAATCCAACCGCTGGTTCCGCTGGTCGTCCTTCGGATGCGAACAGCGATTGTGAAAAGACGATCAACTACTTGTGCTAAAGAGCGTTCAACAACCCCTTAATCTGGGCTCCACCTGCCAACGGAAAGTTTTCCCTTGGATTATTCCGCTACCACCCTGCTATAGATCCCCGTCAGACGGCGAGCACCGAGAACCAAAATACCAACACACTTCAGGGCAGTCTGAGTTGATCGTATTCATCGAAGAAATGCAGTTCATAGGGGTAGGTTTACCGACGGTGCTGACGCTGTTCGTAACGGATAGGACGCCTGCAGCATGGCGTAGTGAATAAAAATATAGTCTGGACCTGAAAAACGCTACGCACAACTCTGTCCGGGCCCGATATTGTAGCACTGGTAGACCGTGTCCTCACCTTGATACTAAGTGGGCGACGAGATGAGTTTGAGCTGCAGCGCACAATACCTCGCTGGACGTACCGTGACCCGCTGCGACTTTCCGTCGCGGCGTCTATCCTTGTTGAGGCTGAGCTCTCCATTTCAAAAAGGAGGTTTAGCAGGAAAGATCGGGGCGGAGATAATTAAGCCAAGTCGCCCAAAGGTAAGAGACTCACAGCCGTGATTGTGACGTGCAGCGGTAGCACCTGCCTGATTTAGAGTTTGAATTCGACTAAGAAAAAAAGATTTCTCAGAGGCAAGTCAGTGATGTACAGTACGTGTCAATCCAGCTCACCTTATAGCACTGTGGGCTCCGTCCATTAGTCCCCGGGAAACGGCGCAGTATAGTATCAAGTTAAACTGCCGCACATGAGGCTTGACAGCGCACAGCGGGGGAAAAAAGTTAATCCAGTTTTAGGTATGGAATGCGGCATAACTGGAACTCACACCATCTCATTTTCTTACGACTGCTCAGTGCTCGAACGCAAAACACAAAACCTAACAATTATCGCATGCCGCCCAGGAGTTGGAACTTGAATATCTCACACTGGAGACGTCTGCAGGATGTTTTTAAGAACAACCAGATCGACATGGTCATCCAGAACGAGCGCTGGACCAGTGCAGATATGATGGCGAAAGACGGAGTGATCCGAAGCGATACGTAATCCATGATCCATCAATGAATGACACTGCCACCCCCTCTTCCGTTCGATCCGAGAAAAATATTGAACATATATATGAGGCCCTCGGGATTCAACATTACCAGATATCTACCACGAGCAGTGATGGCACACCGGCAGCGGTCCACACTCTCTACTCAGAGGGCTAACATGGGCACAGATCGGACCTAATAACTAACATACGCTTCGTTAAGCAGATCGGGTAGCGCTAGTCCGTGGATGCGAGTGAGAGCGAAGAAGGACTGAACTGGAGACGTAAAATCTGATCACAACGGGGGGTGCGAAATCACCGGTTCAGAATTTGGTGCTTTGCAAACATCACCACCCATTAGCGCGTACTTCGACCTTCATGGCGGCCATCCTATCTGCCCCAACGTGAACTAGACCGAAGGTGGGTGGTTCTTAGGATCAGGAAGTCAATTTTCAATCCGACGAGCAGATGATTCGACTTGCCTTGATCGAGGTATCCATAAAATCATTCGACGTTGCCACGACTTGCTGCACTCCAGATGACTACACTTCTGATCTCATGAAGGGATGGACTTACCTTCGGTGGGAACCTCACAACATCATTCGCTGTTTCACCCATTCTTTGCATCTCAACTACCAAACCCTAAATTCTCTGGTCAGTTCCTGCCCCTCCCGGGCGAGTAAGTTAGCTTCATACCGGATGGATCGTTGGGGCTGAATTGAACGCTATTACGTGTGAATCGCTGTTCGGATGCATTGGATGGAGAGGGCGAAAGCGACGTCTGCCGTTGAGGCTGGAATAATCCATGAAATCAACTTGAGTAGCCCATGTGCCTAGAAGAGCTTACGATGCGAGCATTGAGTTTGAAAACACTGTAGGGTATTGAAAAATGAGGCGAAGCACCGAAACGGAGATTCACGTTTTGCTTGGATTAGGAAGAAGACCGTCCAGGAGACTAATTGGATGATCAGCGAAAACTCAAATACGGAATCATGATACCCACAATCTCGCCGTGTAAGGAACTCGATGACATTGAGTTCAATTTACATGCGGACCAGTTGCAACCTAATAATGACTCACAAGGATGAGGTCAACGATGCTTGATACACTGGACAAAATCAGAAGGGCCGAATCCACGATCCGAATACAAATCTCGCCTCGTGATAATTGTTGTCTCTGCCATGATTCGAGGAGCAATGAGAGATTTACTTGAAATGAAGTCTAGATGGGTGCTCACCAACGGTCCAGATGATAATGATGTCAACAGTGTGGGTCGTTCTGTCAGGGGAAGGTCAGTATGCATGTCATAGCTCTGGTTTCGTAGCACGAGGAAATTCACCGATTCAAATGCGAGTCTCTAACACGCGACAGATGATAGATTAGCGATGTCGCAGTGATAACATCGACAATAGGGCCAATTAAGAGCACCGTAATCGCCAGCCAGTGGAATTCTGTCAACAGCAGAGCCAGATCCGGGCGCCTGTATAAGTTGGCAAAGATCACCAGGTAGCAAATGAGGCGCAGCAAATTGAGAATACAGCACACGATCGTCGTGGGCCACCGCCTTGAAAGTATCCCAACCCGAAACGCGAAGAAAGTCTGAGAACGGGATCTCTGGATCATTACAGACGACGCTATGAAATCGCGCGTACCTGTACGACGAGGGCTATGATGGCGTGGAAGAACAGCGTAAATATAAGTGAGACCGGAGGATCTATGATGTGTTGTGGTCGGCCATAGAACGTAACAGTCATAGAATACATCTGGATTCACGTCATTTTACAAGACGAAGCTCCGTCTCTTGACCCACCGCATGGCAGCCACAAATGGTATGTCCGAGCTCAAGGAACCTGCGGCCATGAGCGGATGTAGATGCTCAACGAAATGGTCGGCTCACCAAATGCTTGCCACCTGTTAATCCGTTCACAGGTGAATATCAAACGTTGCGCAGAAGGACACACCAAAATCTTAAGGGCCAGGACATCCTTCGGATATTCACGATAATAATTGAACGTCTGCAGCGTCTGGATCCCATAAAGAAATGTGGCGAGGACGAGACCAATTTCGATGTTTCCCAGAGTTCCGTCAAGAGAGGGTACGCTGGACGCCATGGTACTCCCTGTGAAATGTACGTTGCGGGATATTTATGTTTGACCGGGGATCTTTCAAGCACCCCGGATTCCAATTCATCAGGCTGTGCAGTGAGAAAGTGGAGAGTCGCCTGAGAAAGAATGCGTGCATTGGTAGTCGCCGCGCTGAGCCGAATCTAGTTGGATGATATATGAATGAAAGAATATCGATGGATCGTTCGTGAATCAGGTACTAGTCAATGGCGTCTTGATATTTCACGCGCACCGAGTTTTGGGGTTTCTCCAAATTTAGGCACGTATTGGACATTTTTGTTAATCCAAATCCACTGTGTTTCGCTCTCATCCATGGAAACCTTCCTCCGGAAGAATATAATAATTGCGGGGAATTTCCCGCATGGAACCCGGCAGAGGGTGATCCAAGAGACGAAACGGCGGGAACACATCTTCGGTGAGTCCTCCATGTGAACTCAGAACACGGTTGCTGTACGAAAATACTGGGGATTCCTTGCCATGGTCAGTCACTAACGTCACGAATGAAGGGATAGTCTTCAGGCCCCTGAAGACTGGCGCGGTTATTACAAGCTTGACCATGCGGTTTGCATATGGCGAGCATGCGGTTTGTTATCTGTTGCCATGCCTTCTCAATTATATTTCATAGTCTGACTCATGTTGACTGTCGTATTTGATATTCCTTATCTATTTGATTTAGCTACACATATATAAAGGTAGCTCACCTGTAGTACAAGCCTCACTGGTTTGTAACCCAATCTATTTTAATCCCTTCCTCGCTTGGAACATTCCGACTGGAGCCGAAATTCCACAGTTATGGTGTTTGTGGGATCAAAATTTTCTAAAAGAGCTCAACCGTAAACGGCTGAGCCCGATTCAAGCCCGATTGGGCTCAACTGTTTATGGGAATAATCCACGTGGATCTCTAGTCTCCCGTGCCGGATTACCATTTATGGGAATTTTGATGTGATTGCCGAGGAATGAACATGCTGAAAAATGAACATGTAAGGTTACGGGTGACATATCGTGATCGAAATAGTATAGCAGTCCAGACCGCTGGTCCGCACACCATCACAAACCTTGGCGGTAGCCGGAGTACTTCATGGTGCAGAACATTTTTTGCGACAACAAGGGCTCCTTCAAGTTCTTCCAACTCTAACGCAGAGATGCTGATTTTGCAACGCGACGCGGGCTCGGGGTGTGGAAAATTGCTCTTGAGCAGTTAGTATCTCTCTATAAAATCGCGTTGTCCGAAGCCTTCTAACTCCGCTCGGCCATCTCTGATCCCTCATTCGCCCCCGTTTTTTGTCCGCTTCGGGCCCTTACCTGCCATTTTTAATGACTCCTTCGAATTAATATGACTCTGTTCCCCACGAGACGTTACCTATCCGACTAAATTTACTCATCGCCCTTACAAAAACACAGTAAAAAAGTTAGAACAGCCTATGTTAACTGCCAACACTACTGTAATACCATGCCGCAGCAGAATCTTTGCCAGAGACGTAACACCACAGAACCTCCGAGGCAAAGTGCCGGGGGCGTTCCGTGCTCCCGGCGCGCTCTTGTTATTATTATTATTAAATAGTAAGGTCAGCTTAGTAGGGTCTGAGCGTTTTTTGCGTGGTCGAAGGCTACGTGCTCCCATGTGTATACTATCCTGGCATATTTACCGCGAGGTAATTCGAGTCTTCGGACGCGTATGCATGTTTCCTCGCCATCTTCACATGCGACCTGCCGCTGCCAAGTCATATTACAACAGCGCGAAACTCTGGTCAAAAACTGCCACTACTAGGCATGTTTCTCGCCTGGATCGGATCCCTCGAAATGTAGTAGTCGCGTCGGGAGGTGAAACAGTGCTACCGTCACAGACGACATTCGTGGCGCTAGCAATTCCAGATTAAAAATGAACCAGAATACCTTCAGCCAATGCTCCAAATTCTGGGAAGGGCTATATGTACAACATTCGAAGTCTATCCGGAAGAATCTCATGTGAATGAGGATGGGCCTGCACATCTCCCATTCGCTTCTACTCTCCAGCCACGTTGCTCGCATACTAGACTCGTTCCCGGCCATACAACCTCCCAATCTTTGAAATTCAACCTCTGTAGTCCTGCTCAAATTTAAGTCTTACGGTATGTTTGGACAAAATCAAGTTCGGGTTTCAATGTTCGGAGTTCTTCGGTCTTTCGGACACTATGCGATGGTTGGTTTATGGGGCCCTCATCCTGCATTACAATCGAATTGCCGCTACGTCCGAGGTAGCCATTGAAACTTACAGTTCCCCGTTGAAGAAAAAATAAATATTGCTGCCCTCAGAAGGGTTGAACATGGCCAGCTTTATCGCTGCGAACGTTAGTGGCGTTGAAGCTACCAGGTTAACCTAGCATGCCTGTCCTGACCCCTTTCACGAATTGCCGGAACAAAACAAATGAGTGTGTGATTGTGAGACGAAGTGGGGAAGGGGATGGATGAGAGTGCTAATGGCACCTCGACTCAGACACAGACACGGACATGGAGGACTCGGACACAGATGGACGCTCGGGATAAAGACGACAAAGACATATTTAGAGTGCGTGACTACATATCACCGCCGTAGCACGCCGAACCAAACATGTAATTCTAACAGTGATTACAGAAGGCGAACAGCCCTAGCTAAGTAGTAGTAGTAGATACCGTCCAAACATAAATGTGAGATAGTTCAAGGCAACGAAGCACTGACACTCTCCCCTGCAACCCCTCCAACTGGAAGCGCAACTGTTACTGGTCGGCTCTTCACTGTCCCCCATCCAGGCGGAACTGTCCCCGTCAACAAAGTGAAGTTAAGGAAGAGCGAAGTCAGCGTCTGGGTCGGATCGGAAACAGTTACATCCCAAGTATCCATCCGCAGGATCAGAGTAGAGCTGCCGTTCGACTTCACCTGGATGGCCCCGACCCCGGTTTTCAGCGAGGGAATTGTGATCGTCGAGCCCGTTGTGGTCCAGAAGGCGATGAACGCGGTATTGTGGGCGGTGTCCAGGAGTGCAGAAATCGACCCATCATTCCGCACGACAACGAGATTTGTTGGCTCGGCCTGAGCCTTCTGCGCGAAAGTGTCCTGTGTGGTCCCGGGGTACATCGCGTACGTGACGGGCGCCGCAATATTGTCGTGGGATAGCCACGCTGCGAACATGTCGACCGTGTTGGGCGCTGCCTTGGAACTGCCAATCGCCTGCCAATTGCCCGTCTTTGGTCCCAACTGCAGTGAAAGCGACGTGGCGGGGTTGGAAACATTAAATGTGTACCCAGTCCCGGCGTGCCACAAGGATCTGACGCCAGTATAATTACCCGTAGTTGCTGCAACGCCGTTGACGAACACGTCCCCGGAGTGCACTCGCTGGTCCAAGACGGAAAAGACAGGAGCGGTGGTGGAAGATGTGATGAGGGAAATCATGACGAACATGACATCGTCTTCGAGGAAGAAGAAAGTCTTGCGCCAGGTCAGTGCCCTGGTGGTCGGATTGTCGTAGCGCATGGCTGCGATGCCCACCACACCATCGGACACCCCACCGACGCACGGCTGAATCCCTGTCACCTGTGCAGTGGCGCAGCTAAGTGGTGTAGCACCATAATCGACCGTTGTTCCAGGGATCAAGTTCCAATCCCATGCGGAGAATATATCTTGGTACTACAGAAGAATTCAGTTAACCCAGTTCTGAGGATAAACGTATGTTGAACCTCGTTGCCTGCAATAAATCAACAGTAAGTTGAAAATGAACCAAAATGACACTGGAGAAAGCCCTACCAGTTGTGTAGGTGTATATCGCTCCGTCTGACAGGTGGAAGCCAAGGTTGTTCTGCGAATCGACACATTCCGTGTTTTGCGTTCGCTTGCTGTACATCTTCAAGCTGATCATGTAGTTATCGCCGCGATGTACCTGCTCAATAGATTAACGCTAAAACCAAGACTTTAGAGTTATTTCACCATATAGTCGTTGGCATAGAACATGCGGTTGCCCACAAGGGATCCGGGGTTTACAGTCGAACCAGTAGCTGACAAGTCATTGAAAAGATTGGTGATGCTGTCGGATTCCCATAGCTGCCCGAGAACTTGTATCTGGGTCAAATTCAATTCCAGAGTTGCAGCATCGCTTCAGTATATAGCTTAGTAGGATGTCCGTGTATATTAGAAGAGACATACTCGTTATCTGATATGGGCTGGGCGATATTTCGACCGATCACGGTCTGCTGAGGTGTGAGTAGTTGACCAGAAAATGAAAATGAACGCGTACATAATCCCAGTGAAGAACGTTTGTTATCGTGTTGCGGAAAATCATCCATTGATCCTTCGATCGTAATTGAACAACTGAGTGAGGAAATTAAAAGCCGGACTTACAGCAATCAAAAGACTAGTGAATGCAGCCATGGAGACGTCGTCTGACTGGAACTGGGTCCCTCCAGCACAGATCTCGAGATTGAAGACGTCGTTCGCACTGCAGGGAAAGAGATTAATGACATGACTGCTTAAAACTAAATCAACTTGCTAGTCCTTTCCATACGCGCTACCAACATGTCAGCAACTACCCGTTGAAGATGGAGAAGACATACCCGTTGTACAGTAGCCCTTCGTGCTGGCCGAACGACCCGTCTGCACGAATGCCGTCGGCCTTGACCGCATTCTGGACAACAAGATCACCATGCACGGCTGCATATCCATCCGCGACAGTCGAGGCGTTCCCCAAATACAGACCCTGATCGATGCCAATGGACGCGATGTCGAGCAGGTTCGCGCCTGTGATGGCAGACACCCCGTTGATCCCGGTCTGCAGCGTGTTGTATGAACGACCGGTCATTCGCGTGCAGCCGGCGAGCTCCGACGTGGAGAGGCTGTTGCCCAAAGAGAGGCAGACCTGACCGACCCAAGTAGGAATAAGGATGATCTGTGTTCGCGTATACGTTTTAAGTTCGGTACATCGGACTCAAATTCGGGTACGCACGTTCTCAAACCAGTTTGTGTTCCTGCACATTCACATTAGGACTGTCGAATGTCGAGCCGAATAAATTAGAATACATACCACAAGCCGGGGGTGCCACATGGGCATGCAGCGTCGCCACCAGAGTCCAAGCATGCAGGGACAGTGAAGTCGTTGTTGAACCAGAACGCCATTGCCTTGGAGATTGTCGCTCGGAGAGTCGGATCTCCCGTCCAATTCGCCGCGTTCTTGAAGCCGCCGTGCCATGCAGAGGCGAAAGTGTCTAAGTAGAAATAGAGAGTCTCAATAACAACTTGAAAATCCGAAGAGCATAACACACTTATTCGAACCCAGTGCTGCTGTGCAGGCCAACTACTGGTACTTGCATCACAACCCGTCGTGTAGTCTACGTCGGCCCAGGTAGCGTTCGCCCGTAGGGATTGTTGCCTAGACCAAATTAGATGTGTGACGTGAATTGCGGCTCGCACGCTCACCAGAGTGCAATATTCGCTGCGCCCGTAGAAGACCCAACGATATTGGACAGGCGGCGTTCGCGGATGGTGCCGAGGTCACCAGCGTTCTGTGCAGAGACCGTGACGAGAGTGGCGACGAAGCAAAGCGCAAGGAAAGGGGGGAACATATTAGGTGTTGTGGTGGCTTCACCGAGCCGTCCTCCTTTATATCATACGTGGTATGTACCCTCGGTCCTGGCAGCCCGCGGGCATGTCACCGAGATCCTCGCAAGAATTTCAGGGTTCTCGTGACGATTACCCAGCGGACGCTCTGAGTCAGTCTGAGTCTCTATAGGTCTCTATGTGGATATGTGCGCCAAGGATGCACGCCTCCCACCGTTTGATTGCCGAGTCATGATTGCCCTTTAGTACCAGTTGGCTGAAAAGGGTGAACCAAGTTCCGCCGGAGAATCGCAGCGTCGCACCTAATCTTTGCCTAATTTACCTTGAATTTGCCAAGTCATCTGAGGATTAGAATTTAGCGTCCTAATAGAAGGAATGCGAGGATCTGGGTAGAGAAATTCTGAAGTGACTCACTTGCCGCGGCGTCAATCGGACGATACGCGAAGGAAATTTGTTTCCGAGTCACTGTGGTGAGATAATGATCGAGAATATCATTTCTGGGCAGGCATTTATCAGTACGGAAGAGAATATAAAACGTACCCGGGGTGGGAACTTCAATTGAAAGGTTCTTTCCGAGTCATGTCGTTGTATCCGGGATCAGGATCAGAGCAGCCCAGAGAGCAAAGAAAAAAGAAAAAAGAAGAGGCAACCGAACACATATTTTTCGAAGCCTTTCGAAGCGCTCTTGTGTGGAGATAGACTATTTGACTCGACAGAATCAAGGATAATTCTATTTGGCACCTCCCTGTCCCCGCATCGCCCAGAGTGGTCCGATTGGAGGCTTTTTTCTTCTTCCGGGCAGAACGGATTATTTCTAGCTAGGGAAGTATATAACCTCACGGCTTTGCGTTGGCTATGCGAACATTATTCATGTGCGTGAGAACATCTCATCACTGAATTATATGACAAGGTCAGCCGACTGGTGGGGTTGCCTGAATAGACGCCGCGCTCATGCTACAAGATCGAGAAAGAACCCAAGTGGATAGCCGCCTGAGTGCGTGCTGCAATAAAATTCAGCTGGCAGGCGCAACGATGACCTACGAGCTATGATGTGCAAGGTTTTTCATGTTGCGGGCGATCTTTGCAGGATAGCAATTGAACCAGAGGGAAACTGGACCAGAAGAGACCGACAGAACGAGGCTCTACAGCTTTTTGTTCAGGAAAGCAATTTGTAGCCAGATGCCTCATTGACATCACTTAGAATGGAACCTTCACAGATTTTCCACAGGATCGCCGCGGCGGTTCAATAGGAGATCTCCATTGAAGCGGCTTTGCAGCAAGCCAGAATAGCCGCCAATAGCCACGAGTGTTTCGTATTGTAGAAAGGCTGTTCTGGGCGGGCGCTAGAGGTCCATCGTATTTACGACACTCTGAGAGAGGAACAAATGCAAGCGCGCTGTTGTCAAGCTGGGCGATCGATCATGCAGGACGTGCACCATACGAGTGACCATACATTTGATATCCCACAGCAGACAGCGCAATACACCTCGGGTAGGCCTAGGATGAGTCATGTCATGGTAGGGCTGCAGCCTGAGAGTCAGACCAGAGTCAGCCGGGCCAATAGTAAATCGGGATTCGGGATTCGGGAGACGACAGTAGGTAGGCCCGAGATGATACGCGATACGTCCCCCGCGACAAGAGGCTGTCTGTGCAAGAGAGTCTCAATGAGTCAATGGAAAGCGAGGCACGTGTCCTGTACACGCAAAGAATTGGGCCAAGCATTGCCAAACTGATGTGTCGGCGCCCCTGAGTTCAACTTCAAACGCGGGTGATTGACCGACGAGGCCGTAAATGTACACAAGCCTTGTGGTTAGCCTCGAAGAAAGTCAATCCCGCGGGCCAAAGTCAAGTCTGCTCATGATTAGCAGTTATATCACGAACGCCTAATAAAGAGCCATCGTTGGGATCAAACTTTAACGTGGATTCAATCACCGAGGTCCAACGCTTGCCAAAAAAAAGTGTGCGAATCGTGGTATCTTTGGACGGATATGTTACATGCAGAAATATACTAATATATACAATCGGAGGACTGACGGGGGAGAGATGAAGATGATGGAAATAGCCAAGCAAATAATGGCAAAGATTACTGGAAAAACGACGTATCAATAAAACTATCATTAAGGGCCGTCAAGCACCATAAATCAGACCATGCTGGCTCGTACCAATCCTCCTCGACGGATGAAGGTAGTGGGGCGGGCACTATGAACCGCACCTTCCGCTCTCCCGCGGGCTTTCTTTCGGTTCGTCGTCTTCTGAGTCAGAAGAATCCGACTCGATGGTAAGTGAGACCTCGTCCCACTCCGGGGGTGGTGGGAGGTTAAGAAAGGCCCGCGGGGCGCGTCTCTCGCGGGGGGAGGAAGAAGATGTGAAGATGTGGATGCGATGGAGGAGTTTCTGGCAGGGGTTGCCTTTCAGTACGGGCAGCAGGGAGATGTGCACTTTGTGTGGCCTCATTGTTAGAACATGGTAGGAGGAGGAAAAAAGAAGGTTGACGCACCGGAAAATGTCTCGCCCTCGAAGGAACCGGGTTCTGCGTAAGCACTTCCCCGGCACAATGTTTCGGGCGCCGACGGCGCCGATTAATATTGCCTTGTGCAATCTTGTTCAGTCGTGTTCGCATGCCAACTTGAACACAGATCATGATAGACGACGCCTTGCCGTTCAAAAATCAGGAGGTCTTCATCTTCTGCTAATCCGGACTACCTGATCTGCGGCCCTATGGGAGCGCCTCAGCTTGCATGTCGACCGAGGAAAGGGGACCTACTCTATTAATTTATCCTGAGTCACGTCCGAGCGAGAGCGGCGGCGGAGAAATTGAGGAGTGAACTGGCCCCGCCTCTTGCATCCCTGACTTTTTACTTATCCTCTTATCATCGGGGAGATATGTTCAAATTTATGACTTTTCTCATTATCCCGGCCCAATGCGAGCTCGTGGACACCCGTCGAGCGAGCTTTGAACTGTTTCACTAAACTGAGTTCGAAATATTTCAAACATGACGCCGTGCTGCCTCGACCTTATCAGCTTTATGAAGTTGTATGAAAATCATGTGGGCCAGACGTTGAGCTGCGTCCTTTTGTGTCGGCGCGTCCTTACAAAGTCCCCTGACATTTTTAATGGACCAAGCCATCCGTTGCATGGATCATCTGTGGGGCGGAGAGCGATACTATGAGATATCCGCCCGCGCGCAATTACCGGTACTGCAATTCAAAAATCAGCTTTTAAGAGGTCCTTTGGCGTCAGACACGAAGGGGAAAGATACCTGGGATGCGGAGATGCTCTGTTTTCGCTCGCATATGTATCCTGTCAGTCTCGGCGACGTGGAAGGTCGGGTTTTCGGTGGGAAGTACAATGCACTACCATCGGTAAAAAAATAATGTGGCTGTGCTTGGCGGAGATCACCGGAGCACGAGATCGCGAAGGACTCAGACCAAACATACCACCATAACGCGACGCGTCTCTTCCTGACCTCGACCAACGGATTCAAATCTTCCCTGCATTCAGCAATAATTCTCTGCAACTTCCGTCCTGCAGCCTCCCATATCTTCGAAACTTCAAGTTCACGGCAGACTTGGCCTTCGATTGGAATCGTTGCCGAGACGTGCCAGTAACTTCAGGTCCTTCAGAACATTCATGGATCTGACAGAATCAAGTGCCCGGGGTCGCTGAAAGGCTTCGTCAAGAATGACGCGGGCAGCAAACATTCCAGAAATTCGGAAATTGCCGCCAGAGTTTATATGATGTCAGCCGCTTCGGAACAGCCACCACCTCTCTTGCTCTCGACTTCCATCATCCCCCATCCCTTATGTGCATTCCTTCCTCAACGAGCATGCCGTTATGCTGTAGCCCTCCCAGTCGACCTCGTCATTAAGGTGCTTCTCACCAGTCATCCTCTGCTCATGCATGCTCTTTGCTCACTTACACTATTATTCAGGCTACTCACTCTACTCATCGGCGCTGGGTGGGTTTTGGTTTGCGATTCGACGTCGTTCAGGTGCGTCTCAGCAGTCTCTACTCGAGCTTGCTCACTCACACTTATCTTCAGGCATCTACTATGAGCGTGTTACGGTTCGCTCTCCATCGAACGGCATGCGTCGCTGATCCACTCCCAGGCCTCATATCGACCCCGGTGACGACTGAGTGGCCCGACCCGAGAACCATCTGCCAATGGCTTCGGACCCTCGCCGGTTACCAAGTTGGGAGTGCGCTCGGCAGTAGGATAGCCCGTGGACTTTGCCCCAGTATGCCTGCATAGGAGGACTGGGGTGAGGAACCTGCGGTCTGATTCCGCTGTGCCAGCGCCGGTGCAACCCCTCCGGGGGTCCTCCCTCTTGGAACGGCGGCGATAAGTCCTTGTCACAGAGAGGTCGTTAGGGCGGTGTCCGTATCAGGTCTGATCCTTCGCCAAGGGTTTGCCGCGTGCCTTCCCGCGAGCCCTCCGACAAGTACCTCGAGTTGGACATCATATTCATTCGACAGCGTGCGTCGGGATGGGTCGGAGAGCTCGGGCGGTTTTGCGTCGGGATTCATGGGTTTCTGATGTTTCGTGCACAGTGCAACGCATGTATCTTCTTGTAACACGACTCGGAATGAGATCGTTTGATGATGATATGCAGTGAACATATATAACGAATACAGTCTGACGATGCGGGCACCGTACATACCCCGTTCAAGGATAAGTCAAAGTCGCAGAAGTTAAAACGAGTGTTTAATCCCAAGTTGAAACGATCCTGGTTTCTGTGGCCCTCCATGGGATCCTTTCCGCTGGTAAACCCGGCCAAAATATGAGCTTAAATTACATTGCAAGACTATGGAATGAATAGGTCTGAGGTGCATAGAATAGAGCTATATTGGGAGCGATCGTCAAGGACGCCGAGACAACATATTACAGTCAAACGACTTCGTCTAGTACTGGTTTCATGCGGGGCGAGTCCTCTTGGGTCGTGTGGCCTGGCGAGGGATTTTAGCAATGGCGTAACTATTGGGAAATAAGCGTACCCGTCGCATATGCAGGCAGACATTCGGCGCGAATCGCAAGGCTCGACTTTGTCCTCCCTCCGAGGTTAAATATCTCGTCGAAATACTTGCGGTCGATGAGCCGGTCCTTCCTCCCCGCCTCTCCCATGCAGTAGTTCCAAACTACGATCTCAATGAGTGGGACGACGAACCCAAGCCAGATCACTGCGGTTTCGCGGTCCCATCCCTTTGGTAGGCGTACTGTAAGCAAGTTAATGTGTTGATCACTGACGATATAATAAGGAGAATTCAGACTGACAACAGCCGATGAGGACGACGAGGTAGACGGCGAAAGGCTCGATGAGGCGGCAGCTGGGGGACAAGTTGGCAACGACAGTGCTGCCCGCGATGCCCAGGACGATACCGAATAGGCCGTAGGCGGTGGAGAAGAAGAAGATAAAAGAGGGAGGGGTGTTTTGCTCCCTGGTGTAGAGTAGGGCCGAGAGGTAGGCGGGGACGAAGAGGAGAACGCAGGCAAACAGTTTAATGAGGCGAAGTGCAAGTGGGTGGTCCAGGATGTCAGTGGCATTAGCATCTGGGGCCATATCTTGCGAGCAGAGGAGAGCAGGGGGTGTCTCATTCTTTATGCAATGATCGACGACATGATCGACACAGCCCGCCAGTTCTCCACCACAGGAGGAGGAGGCTGAGGAGAGGAGGTTTTTGCCTGGCCGACCCCAGATTGAAACAGCAGGTACCGTTTCCGGAGGTTGTCGAGGCCCAAGGGACAAGTTGAATTTCTTTCAAGGCCCTCATACAGTCAGTGGACGCAGCCGTCTGTTCCATAATTTATCTAGAGGCAAGATTGCGATATTTTATGATCTTTCCACCAGCTGGTTGATTTTCGAGCTCGATTACAGGGCCTGCGAGCGAAAAATCAGCTTTCAGAGGAACTCTTTGACGTCAGAAAACAAGAGAAAAATACGTAGTGTACGGGCTTGGTCTGTGTTTCTCTCGGATACGCATTCCATGAGTCTGGGTTCCCGGGAGCAGGTGAAAGGTGGATTTTTGGATGGTAAGCACAATCCACTACCACCGGTAAAACAATGAGGCTGTGTTCATCTGTGGCTGTGCTGAAGACCTTTCTTTCCATCCCAATTCCATCCTCGCTCAAGCGTCGCCAACGATTCTAGATCTACAAAAACGCCACCGCGAGGTGAGGTTAAAAATTCCATTGATTATTCACTATGTCTCAAGATGCTACAATCCCGTTGGAATGTCGAGGGTTGCATCCTCAAAAGCGCCGCAATCCTCACATATTTAGGTGGGGGACCAGTTCTTTCGACAATTGACGGTCTGGGTAACCTTCGTCGAGACGGATTGGATCTTCTGTTGCTAGACGGGGCGGAGGCGTTGCGTGCATTGGACCTTTCTGAATTTCAATTAGGCATCACTATTCTCCCATTTTCCCTCCTTCGCTCTCGTTCTTCCTGTGGCCGTGATATATACATTGATTGCACAACGCCGTCCCCTCCCTCTCACTCCATTTTCTGGTTTTTTGGCAGTACCTCCTAGATCGTTCACCCTAGGCTTAATGGCCTCTCTTTACAGATTATATGGTGGTAACTTCGGATGCGCGCTGCCAATGGATTTGCTCGCCATGGCGATTAAAATCAGAGGCTTTGAGAAGAAAACTTTACCCTCAGAAAGTAGATAAAAGTAACTGGAACGCCGGATCTTTCTTCATTCAAATGTTCCTTGCGTATGGGTGGGCGGAACGATGCCGAACATATTTTCTTTCTTTCGGAGAAGTTGAATTGAATCGTGTAACGTGTCGAGGTACCATACAGCGGGAAATAAAGCTCTTAAGCGCATTTTCCTCTGCTCCTCTCCCCCTCCACCCACATCCCGAAATTTCTGAAAGAACGGACTTGCTACATATACAGTCGCAAACCGGGAAGAGCAACGCTCTGATTGATCTGTCAATATCTCGACCAAAACATGTCCAAATTGCTCAGTCCAAAGTGTTACTTGAATCTTAGGGATATGTATTCTATGAATCAATTTACACTTTGTGCATAGGATATGTAGTTCTCGAGAACGTGGCTGATACTTTAAAAACATAAAAAATGCGTAGACGCGCAACACTATTCCCCCATCGATTGTAGTCCCCGCAGTGGTGAATTTGAGTCCGGGACAGGAATATTCATAATCAGAGACCTCAAAAACCCCAGTACACCCACAGCACATGATTTTGTAGCTGCAGGAATCATGGAAACTGTAGTGTTGCTCTTTCCGGTTTGCGACTGTACATAGTAAAATAAAATACATAAATCCAAGCTTCATTTCCTCCTAGATATATGCCTCTAGACCGGTGTACTAAACTCCCTCAGGCCATCCACGAAATTCTTCCAGTTCGATTCCGACAGAATGGGTACCTGTGAATAGGACTCGGCCCCGGTGCGCACCAACCACTCATCCAGACAGGGAAGGGAAGCAGTCACCGCTGCGTTCATCGCTGCATCCTGGCGTGCACCGCGAAAATCTGTGTGCTCCGCATACCAGGCCGCGTCGAGCATGACCGCTGATGCAAGATACAAATCGGTGATTCTCGCGTCGAGGTTCGCGTCTACCGCGGCATCATACGCTATGCGGTGCCCGATCGCGCGCACAATGAGCTCGCTCTTGGGGAGGACAAGGTTATTGAAGTCCGCGCTGTGGTGTCCGCCGCTCTGGCGTAGAATCTCTTGGTTTTCGGCAAGGAGTCCTTGCTCGTGGCGTGCAAGAAGGCTTGATGGGTGTGGAGACTTCGGGACGTGATAGCATTCTTGCAGTAACTCGGACGTCAATCCTGCACAAAATCAGAGAATGTTGAATCCCCGGAGATGAATGCGCACGGATGCATATTCCCAAGACATCGCCTTCTGCAATAGAGAGCCCCAATATCGATGTCTATGAAATGATCAGGGTTAAATATCGGGAAGCACGTAAATATGACTGACATGCTGGGAGCAAATCTCATTATACGCAAAAAGTCCTTGCGCTCCGCAGCGAGAGGAAAGGAAGAGGGTCGCCGTCTTCCCGTGGTCTACGAGCGTGGCTTTAAATATCGTAGCCCAGGCCTGTCGTACACGCAAATCAATGCTCTTATCCGTGAAGTTCGCAAGCGTGACTGTGAGGAACTCTTTTGCGACGAAGGTCTGCGCGAGCGCAATCAGGATCGGCGCGTGTTGGGTTCGGAAGGAAAGAATCGGAACGGGGAGGCTATTGGGTACCCCCATGGTGCGACGTTGGCTGTAGCGCCCCGCGATGTATACCGAACGCTCCATGGCAGGGATTACACTCGCACCAAGCGCCAGGGCACCCACAGACGTGCGCCATATCATGTTGAGATGATTCTCCCGTATCAATGCTCTGTCTTCTATACGAGAGCCAAGCGGCCCGAGGAGTGCGTGTGAGTGAAGCTTGACGTTGCTGAAGGATGTTATTGAGTGGTACACCGGGGGCGCGCCTTCTCTCGGTGGCAGAAGTCTACGAACGTGATTAGTAAAACAAAAATTCCGCACCGACTGGGACATTACTTGGCAGTAATCCCTGGCATCATAGTTTCACCGTCATTGAATGGTAAAACGAACGGCCGTATGCCAAAATCCTGCTCCTTGACAATCAGCCTCGCAAAGATAATTCCCACTGCGGGCATGCCGCAAGGACTACTCGGCGGCATGATTCTATCCATTAATTTGAATATTGTTCCCGGAGATGTTGAGAGTAAGAAGGAACAACTCACTTGGCAGCGCCTGGATGTGGAGTGTGGAGTTCAAAGCCACCGCAAGTTAGCGCCGTGGCAGTTGTTTCGATGTTGATGGCATCTAGTCCGTGAGCAACATCGGTTAAGCAGTAGTGTGCACTGAAGATGATCTTAGCATCCACGGACGGATATCAAGACAGTTACGCACAGCACATTGAAGCTGAGGATGTCGTTGACGAGTTGTTTAACGGACAGTTGCTCCAGATATTCAACCAGAGTGCCTGCGACGAGATTTATTTGAATTGTCACAAGGGTTCCAGCACCCGTGTCCATAGACATAGCAGGATCGACATGGAGGTCCCAAAATGGTTGGGCGAGCGCAGCCACGTCGTGAATGGTCAAATCTGTGCAATTCATCCGCGAAGTCCCACATCAGGACGATATGAACATACCATACGCCGTTATAATGGCCTTCGCTCGGGCCACCGAGAGGCGAACTCTTTCATCGTACGAGTTATATCCCTCGAAGGCTTTGTCGCCACAGAAGAGTGAACTAGTGGGTAGGGATTTAATGGCATCAATTCCAGAAATTGGGCGAGGGACCGAAAGTTTTGAGTCGTCTTTAGCAGAGCCGTTCTCCATAGCAGCGTGGTCAGAATTGGAGGATCTTTTGTTGCCTCAATGCAGTTGACCTTGCCTTATGTGCTCTGGCGTATTCCGTTGCACGTTCTCATATCGGCAAACTCTCCGTCCCGACTCCCGATCAGAAAACAAACAAGAATCTGTTGGAGGGTGTCAGTGGGAACGAATCTAACGCGCAGGCTTCGCGCTGAGACCGGACAGTCCGCTGAAATTTCTCAAAGCATGCTTTGTGCCAATCTTGCTCACATGAAGAAATGATGGAATCAACCATCAAATGAACAGCGCTGATAGGACCCACAACACTTGGGACCCACAAAAGGGGTCTGGTAAAATTGACGCGCTGTGACGCGGCGTGACGCGCGATTGACGCGGCAACCGGCGCGCCGCTTCGTACTTGCCATGTATTCTTTCCTTGACCCCGGAACCTTTCCGTACGACGTTCAATAGTTTAAATACATCATCTGGGGTTAAAAAAACCTCGTCCAAAATTTGGTGAGTTCGACCTAAGCCTTCACTAATCAGTACTAATTAGTGCTAATTACTCGCTGTTGTTATTGTCTGTACTGTTTTGAATTGCCTCCTAAATGCCGAAATGCACAAGGACATGCGACATGGAGCTCTCGTGTGGCACAGGGTAATATCCAAAAAAAAATTCTACAGTCTGTCGAGTTTCGGTATGTAGAGGTGAAGTCTCAACTTGATATGCAGCGTTGATGTATGTATACACTCAAGGTCCTGTTTTCTCACCCAACACATCCTGTATACGTGTAAACCATCAATAAAACAAACCGAGAATCGGTTCAACCAATCGGTTCAGTATGTGTTCAACTTGTTCAACATGTTCCCCATTCTCAGCTGAGACATTAACCACATATTGAACGGAGAACAGTGCTTTCATCCGAATTATATATTTCCCTGCCCGTGCTTGATTCCCACCTTGAACATTTTGGGTTCTTATCAAAGTATCAGCTGTAGGTGCCTGTAAGAGTCTGGATAGACTCTTGTTGTTTAATCTTATGTGTTTCACACAATCGAGTCGGCACGTTCCCTGAGGATCGTATTGACAGTTTGTGGTAGTACGACAGAAGATTAAAGCTACTGTTTGCCTACGTTATTTTCTACTTAAATAAGAACTGGGTGTGGTGTAACGTGGGTGATGCCTAATAGTGCAACACAATAACAACCACGTTAATTAAGTAATCAAATGATTATTATTTAGGGTCCAAACCCTAACATCCTCCCGCTCAGGCTGGCGCCAGTCCAACCTATATTATAGGGATATCAAGAACGAGTATTATTCAATATACTGGCTCGAGTAATATTACACGAAAGTAGCGATCGCTACACTATATTACGCCACTTGTGCGTGTTCACGACAATCGTAATTATATTGTCCAATAATACTGTTATCGACAGGATATACCTGTTCATGGTAATATTTTGCCGCCTGGGTGCGGACTTTTGGTGAACTGTATTCAACAGGCTAGACCTGTTATCCAAGAATGCGAGTGTCGGTGGAGCAGAGTGATATGAATAGATTTAAACAATGGCGTCGGTGGCCTCGTCGTCGCCTTGGGGTGGTGTGTCGTCGTACAGCAACATCTCCGCGTCGTTGATCGGTGGTTCTCCAGCGCTGAGGTTTGTCAATCGAGACGGGCCAGGGATGGTACCGAACATAATGGGCGCGGGCGTCGAATTACTGCCCGAGGATGCCACTGGGAGTGAGATACGGGGTATACCCGTGGTAGGAAGCGCACTGCCCGTGGAAATGATCAGAGTGGCCGTCGTTGAGGTGCATGGTTTGCGGCGCGACGTGGTGGGGTGAGCGACATGGCTGCGGGATATCGATGCCACCGTAAACGGCGGAGGCTGTTCGCGTGCCTTTCCCTTCTCGACTTTAGGGGATGGACGTGCTGAGGAAGCTGAGCCCTTGGACTCGGAGGGGGTAGACTGTGGTTTCCTGGAAGTCCAGGGGTTCAACTCCGCGAATCGTTCCGGGTCAAATCGAACAGCGCCTCGACCACCACCGATTCCCTTGTCGACCATATCTTGCAAGCGCGAGTTGGGTTCTCGGCGCATAATTTTATAGACTGGGTGATACCAGTCGTAAAACTCGTAGTGTACGGCCCGGTCCGATTTCAACAACCAGGGAAGGGATGGAGCTTGAGGTACAACCTCACTCTCGTCATTCGGGTTTAGAGATGGTGGACGTTCCACCCCTGATACTAGCACATCGAGACGATGGGCATCTTCTCTCGTCCACCCGACTGGGACTTTTGGACGGGCAACCACGTACTGCACGAAGTTGTAGCCAAAGAGCCACATGTCGTCGACCATGGCTACCGATACGCCGCACAATGTCATTGTTTCGATGACTTCATCGATCGTTGCGTCGAGGGCGTCCTCGAGAGGCCAAGGGATGGGTTTGAACTCATCGGCGATCATCCAGCTATGTTCATCAGAGACGCGCTCGTAGTACCCGGGTGTCACGAACACCTCCACAAATAATCGCTCCAGATACCCGCGTGCCGAGCGCTCGGCTTCCGAGGCTTGCTTAGCCTTTCCGCGCGGGATGGACAGTACGTCCAAGAGATTTCCGCCACGAGCTGCACGTTCGTTTACTGAGAATGCATCGTCGACGAATGGTATCCCTGGTATCTCGATTTCGCGGTACTGCATAAACTCGATATATCGTTTCGGATTATATTCCAGTTTTCTGCGGCTGAGCGCATCGAGTTCGACGCTAAGCTTTATGACCTGTTCCCGGTCACGATGTATCGCGGATAGAGTTTCCGCGAACCAATCACTGATGAAATAGTGGGCAATTGCCCACTCATGGATTGGGAGGTGTTCCTCCGGCTTCATGTACATCGCAAACAGGAAAATCAGGAAATGGTGAAACGCGTAGACCCAGACGTGGATCTTCTGTTGCAGCTCGAATGTACGGCACCATGTGGGCCAGTCGTCGGGGAAATTCCGAGTAGAATACTTGGCGTCAGCGGGTGGCGTCGGGGGCACGACATATCTGATGGATGCGTAAGTCGGCAAGTCCTTAGGCATTCTATTCCCCAGTACTGGCTTGGGTAACTTGGCGCGGGCTTCTGCAATCGCATGCTCTTGCATCTCTTGGTAGCTGAGCGGCGGCACGTCTTCTAATAACGAGGTTATTTCCTCGACGTTAGGTGCAGGGATACCCATACCTCAAGCGCGGGTTTCCGCGTCAACTGCTTCCATCATCTCGATGTCTTCAGCCGTTGGTTCACAGACTTTTGTGGTGGATTGACCACTCCGAGAGCTGCATCCGTTCGACGATGGAGGCGCTTCCTCCTTCCGCGTGCGTTTCCGCGGCTGTCCAGTGGACTCGTACTCTTCGAGCTCGGCCTTCAGCTTCGCAACCTTGGCCTTGTGGTCGTCGATCTCATCGCAGTACTCGTCCATTCGCTCGTACATATCGGCAATTTTGTCCAATTTGTCGCGCACTGTATCGGCGAGGTCCATACGTTCGACCTCCTTCTCCTTCAGCTGTTTTTCCAGCTCGTTGACTCGATTCTCGGTCCACTTCAGGCATTCCTGAAGCTTAGCAATGTTCGTTCTCAGCTGCATGTTCAGCTCTGCCCGCTCAGTCGCGTCCCTCGCAGCGCGCTCGCTTAACGCTTGTGCAACCTTGAGGTCCACTCGCATACTCTCCATGACCACGAGGTCCATCTGAAACCCCGCAATAGGTTGTGCGTCAAATGATTCAACCAGGTCGTTTCCTGGTACTTCTCCCCCATGCTCAAGCGTCGTCACTTCAGTCATCGCCGGAGCGACGCATCCAGGTGACATTCTGTCCGCTTTGTCCATCGACGGAGCAACGCTTTCCGACGGCATTCCATCAGCATTATCTCTGTCCCCTTTCGCGGTCCAGTCGGTTGTCTCTTCTGCGGCAAGCTTGTCCGCGTCGACGTCCATTCCAGTATTCGCCGGATTATTGAAATCAATAGTAACAGGGGGTTCCAGTAAGTCGTCGCGTTTGTCCATTACTGGGTCCATGGACATGGGAGTCTGTTCCGTACCACTCATAAGTGGGTGAGAGTCGGGGTCGTAGCTACAGACCCTGCTGCGGCGCTCGCCTTTTTAAGATAATTTCTCACTGTAGCTTCTTTTGTGGGCGCTTGTCCCCACTCGGCTAAACGCGAGTTGATTGCCGTACCTGCTGACTTACAGCATGGCCTCAGTTAAGTGGTCTACCGCGGATCCATATTCGCGATCACGGGACATCGGCCCGCTTCATTTCGCAACTTTTCTCGGCAGACTCTGCCATTTTTTCACGCCACATAACACGTAATAATCGTCAAGGGTGCTCAGCAGTTTTACCTCACTGAACTTTTCCCATGTAGTATCTCCCATGTTCCATTTAACATGAAATTCCACAGCATTTCCCGCCCACTTATGGGCAATAATACTATCAACTAGCCACTCGTCCTCGGCAGGAGCACCGAAATCGTACGGGCCGGGTCTATACCGGTTAGGAAAGAGTTCATCCGAACTCTCCACATATGGTTGTAATAGACTTACGTGGAATCTGTTGTGCACTCGCCGTGAGGCAAGTACCTCTGGTAATTCCAGCTCATAGTCCGATGTCTCGGGCATTGCGCGTTGCACTCGGTATGGACCTACAAACTTGGGGAGCAGTTTTCCTGCCCTTCCTTTGGGTAACAACAGATTCTTTGTCAATAAGTCAACTAGATTACCAGTTTCAATAACTGGTTCTATGCCTCAATGCTTATTGGACTGTTCCGTAGAGAACACTCGCGCTTCGATTATAGCATCATGCGCCTCGGCCAGATTTCGAAGCGCTTGGTCCGCAAACACTTTCACGCCTTGCGGAATCCGCTTCTGCGACGAATATTCTCGCAACATTGAGGGCATATACCCACCAGCTAGTTCAAATGGGGCATACCCCGTGGACGCGTTAATACTCGCGTTAATTGCGAATTCAACTAAGGGCAATTTGTCCACCCAGTCCTTCTGGTCGGGCTGCACCATCGAGCGTAATATCTGCCCAATTGAACGATTCACTCGTTCAGTAGCGCCATCAGTCTGCGGATGGAATGATGTGGACATGAGCAATCTTGCTCCCAATAACCTGTGGACTTCTCTCCACCATGCCGATGTAAATTTTGGGTCTCTATCAGAGACAATGCTGCGCGGCAGCCCGTGCAATCGCACAATTTCGCGCACAAATATCGCGGACAATTCTGTTGCCCGTGTAGTTGTATTTACGGGTATAACATGAACTTGTGGTGTCAATCAACATATAATTACCCATAAGTAATCGTAACCCTTCGACTTGGGAAATGGTCCCACAAAATCCATAGCTATGGATTCCCATGGCTTCGTTGGAATTGGAAGTGAGTGTAATTTACCCGCCGGTAGCTGTGTACTGGAACGACTAGTTTTGCATGTATGGCAACTGTCGCAGAATGTATTGACTTCTTTCGAAATCTTCGGCCACCAGTACCACCGGCGCAAATAGTCACTGGTTCGTTGTCCAGCGTAATGGCCAAGGCTAAAGTGTGCTTGTTCAATAAGTGCACCGCGTATCAATTGCTCCCCCAGCATAGTATCTGGGATACAAACGACCTCTTCGCCACCGCGGTTTCGCATCATGACTAGCCCATCTTCCAGACGGAACATGGCAAAATCACCAGGATTTTTCAGTATTTTACTGAAGAACGCGTCGGATGCGTATCTGGATTTGATTGCAGTATGCAACTTATCCTCCAGTAACGGAGACTCAGGCAAGTGATCCTTGCGAGCTCGTGACTGGAATACCGTCGGGTTATCTTCCAGGGAGGTTTCCTCCCGCTCAAGAATAACTTCCGGCTCTGCAGCTGCTTCCAGAGCAGCAACCTCAACATCTCGAGGTTCACACGACTTATTCAGTCGCAAACTCCGTCTCGGAGCAACAGATGCCGACGCAAGGCGTTCGTAATTATCCACTTCACGTTTTCGGTCAACGACGAGACCGTGCATCACTGCTGCTCGTTCAAACGACTCGAGTTCGAGCCTACGGTCAAACGGGATATCGTCCAGTCCTGAGTCAAGCCGTATGTCCGCATTGACATAATCCTGTATTTCATGGGTCTCATCCCATGTATCATTCTCGTAATACCGAGAGAGCGCATCGGCGCCCTTGTTCAGTTCACCTTTGATATATCTAATATCAAAGTCAAATCGGGATAGATACTCCATCCACCGTATCTGACGGCCACTCAGTCGTGGCTGAGTTTTGAAGAACTCCAATGCTTTGTGGTCAGTGACCACATGAATACGATACCCGAGGAGTTTGTCCTCCCATTTGAGTAATGCCTCGAGTATAGCCAAAGTTTCCTGCTCAAATACACGATAATTGTGCTGAGCCGACGTAAACTTTTTAGACATAAATCCAGCAGGTCTGCATTCCTGCCACGTCGGTCCTTGACCGTACATAGCGCCTAATCCAGAAATAGACGCGTCGCATATGACCCAAATCGGTTCGTCCGAGTTAGGGTCAATGGGCCGCAGTATTGCTGTCTTACAGCAAATGAGTTTAATCATGTTGAAACATGCTTGGTGCATCGGTCGCCATGCAAACACATTACCATTTCGGGTGATGGCAGCCAGAGGTCCAGTATAGGCGGTAATATCTGGCAGAAACTGTGCAAGGTACTGTACCAATCCTAGAAATCTCTGGACATCCAGATAATTACGCGGCTCCCGCCACTCTCGAATGCACTGCATTTTGTCAGCATCAGCATGGAGACCACGGTCATCGATCAGATGCCCAAGACAGTCCATGCTCTTGGAATACAAATCACACTTCTCCTTTTTCAAATAAAAGGAATTCTTACGCAGTGTATCAAACACCAGTTCGAGATGTTTCTCGTGATCTTCAATAGAGTTGGAATAGATGAATATGTCATCTAGATAAACGTGAACAAAGCGGCCCAGGAATTCCTGGAATACCATCGTCATAATTCTTTGGAATGTTGCGGGTGCATTACAGTCGCCGATTTGCATCGTGTGACTGACAAATGTGCCATACACCGTAGTGAATGCAGTCTTCCACACGTCTGCCGCCACTATGCGTATCTGCTCATACGCGTCGGACATGTCAATTTTAGAGCGGTATTTCGCTCGGGCACAGTCCATCCGGATCTGGTCCTGGTCCGGAAAGGGCGTTACGTCCTTCAAAGTATTTTCATTTCGTTTGCGACAGTCAATCGCCGTTCGAAGCAACCCCGTCTTTTTCGGGATACACAGCATGGGTGCTGCCTGATCTGTTTGAACAGCGGTCCACCATCCCGCCCGGACGTATCTGTTAATTTTGTCTAACAGTTGGTCCTTCATTGAATCGGGGCATTTGGGCAAGTGATAATTATATATCTTCTTGTCATCGATCAATGGAATTCGATGGTTTACCGCACGTAGCGGCGGCATTGTCTCTGGTACTCCAGACATGATGTCTTTACTAATCTCCATCCAACGATCCCTTAATTGAGGAATATCCTCGTCTGTGAGCTTTGCTCCCTCTGATTTCAATTCCGCGGAATGCCGGACAGCCGCCGCTTGAAATACTTCGGTGAGCTCAGCTTTCACCTTGTCCAGTAGGATAACTTTAACCGGTCGTGCTCCATACTCAGAGCGGGGTAATTTTACCGTTCGAAATTTATTCGGTACGGTTGTATGTAATGACGGAAATCTAGCCCGTGAAAACTCTTGTATTACTTCGGAGTGCTCGACTCCATCTCGGTCAAAGACCTCTCCTAGATCTTCCAGCGACACTGGAAATTCAAATGCTGGCCGATCAATTTTATGGAGGGATTCATCCTCCTCATCGTCATCCTCGATGGTTACTTTTCCATCCGGTGTGCATCGTCGATGTTTATTATAGGTCGGAACCGCACTCTTATCCCTATCGGGGTCTGGTTTCACGGCATCCGGCCGTGGAAGTCACTCTTGTCAATCGACTCGTCGAGCTGCATTTCTGTGCTCTACTTCCGACTTTGTGTCGGTGTTCGACAACGTTGGAGCGGCTTTCCGCTTAACCAATACTTGATTGTGCTCAAAGTCGAGTGATATCCCATACTTGCGCATATATCGGGTGCCTATAATAGCATCGTATCGATCTAAGTTGACTATGTCAACATACTCCTCAGATACTAGAGTCGAGTATTTAACTCGGGCAGTCGCTCCGTGATTTATCTTGGATCGACTACCGGCTGTACCTAATTGAAGAACGACTTTGGATTCAATGGGAAACACGCGAATGTTCGCGACTTGGCAAAAGTCCGGGCTAATAGCCTCGGTGGTGCATCCAGAATCAAATAGCGTAAACACTTTATGTCCATTGATGTCCACATATGCCGTTAGACAAAAGTTATCGGCAGCGGACCGCGGGGGTCGTTTCTGAACCACCTTGGACCGCTTTAATATCATTTTTCGCCGTTCTGACGGCGGTTGCACTGATAACGAAGATCTCTCTCCGGTGGCAAACAGAAACTCTTCCACCTCTGTGGTATTTCCTTGCCATATGATGTGATTCGCCATTTCTTTGGCGAGGTTATCTAACTCTTTTTCTGTGAGGAATTCCTCCATCGGGTATTCGTCACAAAACCCGAATAGGTCGAGAGATACCTCGAGCTTCATAGGCGGTTTTGTCGGCTTCACATCACTCTTGCTGTGCGACGTTTCCGTCGTGGGCAAGTCAGCACCAGAGGACCCATTGTACAACTTGTCCTCATCAATGATCGGACTATCGAGGGTTTCCTCGCACTTGTCCACCGCGGTATTCTGACTATCACGGGGTATCACCACGGTCCCGTGACTTGGTTGTCGTTCTACGAGCACAATGTCTTCATCCGCGTCGTCATCAGACCACTCATACTCCTCGGACATACTGGTATCCCAGCAGGTAGACATATGGGCGCATCTCTCGTGCATTCCACCCCCGCGTTCCTCGCTGTCACTCAGATTGTAATCGCTGAACTCCTCCAGCATATAATCTCCTTCGGAAGACGTGTCCTCCTGTCCAGATTCCTGAGCGGCTCTAAGCTGCTCCCCCTGCTTAGCTGGTGGCGTCTTAGATGACAATCCTTTCGGCGGCCTTTCCGCCTCCTCTTCGGAGTTATCGTCTACAACTCCTCTCACCACGAACGATTCTTCCTCTGTACAATCCCTCTTATAGTGGGCTCCACCACATCTGTAGCATTTAATGCCATCTGGTGCGGTTTTTACCCCACTTCCTCCCCCATCGCGACCTTTCGCCTTAGTTTGGTCGCGCTTGACCAATTTAAACAACTTGTGTTTAATGTCCTCTCGTCGGGCTACGGACATCCTTGGACTCTCTTGTGTCCTTGCCGACGTAGAGGCGCGGGGAGCTTCCCGTGCCATGGTTCTATTTGCTGCACGATTGGCAGCATAGCGTTCGCTAACGCTCACTCCCCATTCGTAATTAATACCGGCGTCAAGTATTTGACGTATGGTCGTGTACTCGGCCGTTATATTACGGTCAACCAACGATTGTACCATTTTGGCAGGTAATCGCGACATGAACTGGTTTTTGAACGTATATGAGTCCGGGCGCTTAATCATGCGCCCCGCTGCTCCCATAAGCTCATTGTAAAACCCTGCAATTCCCATTTCAGGCGAGTATTTAGTCGCCCAAAACTGTTCTGTAGCGTTCTGTACGCACGACGTATCAATAAATCTATCGAATAGCCCGAGGATTACCTCAAGATGCGTCCAGTGGCGCTTCGTACGGGTAAATCCCGTAACCTGGGTATTATACCATTCGGCTGCATTACCAGTGAGGTAAAAACTATGCATCAAGATGCATTGGTGGCGGTTCTTTTTACCACCAAATCCAAGCACTTGTAGCCAACGGCACATTGCCATTATATGACCTTCGAAGACCTTCAGGTCTTTACTTCCTGAATACTTCTCGGGAACAGGAAATCGGACAGTCCGATTTTCATCCAGTATTGCTGCAGGCG
Organism: Mycena epipterygia; assembly: GCA_029281465.1. Taxonomy (NCBI): domain Eukaryota; kingdom Fungi; phylum Basidiomycota; class Agaricomycetes; order Agaricales; family Mycenaceae; genus Mycena; species Mycena epipterygia. The sequence goes on along the minus strand of JARJCQ010000001.1, from coordinate 3,618,583 downwards.
GCGACTCAGTGCCCAAGGTTTCCTTGTAATGGTTAATTATCGGTGCATGCAACGATCGTTTCCATTTGTTCTGCTGTTTCAGCGGAATACCCGCCGACACTGGATCCCCTGGTTCCAGGAGATGGATTCGCTCCCGCGATTCGGACCGTGATCCACTCGAATGATGATTCCGCCTCGAATTGCGGCGTTTCCTACGCCACCTATCACGTTCGGACTCCTGCGGATATTTCCGTGGAGTGGTCGACGGCCCTTGAGTATGTCCTCGATCATATAATTGATCATCCGCATCGGATGATTCGGATTCCTCCGAGCTGGATGGTAGCGGATTGGCTCTCTGCTTGGGCCGCTTACTATCCTTACTCAACTGCTTTCCTTCGTCATCTGACGAATCATTGGGAGGTCCACCACCTCCACCTGCACCACTGGCTATCGCATGACCGGCCCGTTGTTTTCCCGGGGACATGGTGCTGGGTCTTCCAGTGGAAACATATTTATTGCCACTGCGAGTCGTCTTCTCAGGTCGTTCGTTGCTATATTTAGCAGTGACTTCCAATACTACGTCGCTGGGATCCTTTTCCCATACACTGTCTGTATCTTCATCACGTGAGTAAGTTGACTTGTGCTGATAGGTAGAATCCGAGGAACTACTGTTGGAGTCTGATGAATCAGATACACCGTCCGGTGTTGATTTAACTTTGACCTGAGACTAAACCTGCGGTCTATTAATATCGGTGACAGTTCCTGTCACTCCAGGTACGGGTGTGGTACCCGCTCGTGAATAAAATTGTGAACGCTGCTCGGCTTTCACAGTAATTCCCAGCTTCGGTAGTGTGACCACTGCTGGTAATGTGTGTGACGGCACCTCGACCCCGTCCGCAGGTGTCGGTGACACCTTAGGTCCGGCTTCAGACTGTTTCGACTGTCGACTGGACACTACAGAGGGAGTATGATTGCCTCCCCGCGTACCCACTGAACTTCCACGACTAGGTGCGGGACCTACTTCCACTGCGCGTCCAGTTTCTTCCCAGGAAATTCCCTGGTCTTTAATAAGCGACGAACCCTGCTTCTCAATTTCATGAAGTCGGTACCGTTGTAGTACAACGCGATCGTACCATGCATGAGTTAGACGTTCAGGTTCGACCTGAGGAACTAGTGGTGTATTCGCCACATAACTCGGTGCCTTCGGAGCTCCTCGTACCGCTGCGTCTGTAGTCGGACATGATCGTGATTGCCGCGTCTCGCGAGTCAAGTACTCGCTAAGTATGCTCTGTCGCCGAGCTCCTTCCTTCCGATTATCGGCTGCTAGCTGCTCCAATGCCGTTGCCGATGCTTCAAAATGAGCAACAGCCTGCCGATTGGTTTCCAATTCTTGCTGATCTATCTGTGTGTCAGTGCGTTCTTTACGCACTATTTCTTCAGCGTATTCGCGATCGCGCGCAATCCGCACCTGTACCTCCGTGTGTTCAATGTCACGCAACTCACTGGCAACGAGTTCCGTGGTGAACTCATGATCGTCCTGTACGCGTAAGTCACGCAATTGCCTAGCGGAACGTTGATACGCGTCCTGACGCCTCCGGAATTCTTCCGGACTTTCATGAATCGCACGTTCGCGAGCTAACATAGCTCGTGTGGCCTCAATATTTGCATCCAGCTCTTCGCTGGTGACAGCGTGTCCTGCCGTGAGCAGACTTGCGGCAGCTGCTTGATGCATATCTGCTGATTCCTGCGACTCAACGCTACTGCGGCGTTTCTTTTCAGCCCGCCGCGCGCGTCTCTCATGATCAGAAATTATCTGACTTTCCTCCGGATACGGAGAGGAGCTGAGCATATCCTGTGATGCTATTTCACACTCATCTACTGAAATAGGCCGACTAGTTATTACTGGTCGCGGCGAGGAATGTTCCTCGCTATTACGGGTAGTAGTCAGGTGGACTTTATTCACCTGTGAGTGGTTAAGTACCACTATTCCTCGAGAGGAGGTCGGTGTCCGTCCTTCACGAACATCATCTTCATCAGTAACGCTATGTACACTGGCACGATGCCGGTTCGGTGTCTGTACCGCGTGCACACTGTTCACACTTTCAGGGCATTAACAGATGCTCGGTCGGCCGAGCTATTGCTCGCATTTCTGGATCGGACGTTTCGTCCCACTTCATAATCGACCGGGTACAGTGACGGGGTCAACGACGGAAGTGATGACGATCGCTGATCTCCAGCGATCATCGTCGATCTCGCTTATCACGGCTAGATTATCTGGCGGTCTCACTGTCTGCGATGAGGGCACAGAGGCCATCGGTGGATCACTATCCATCACTGCCTCTATCCTCGTCTCGACGAATTCGTTCTGGTGGGATCGATGGGATTTCGATGCCCTTTTCTTGGTTCTCTTGCCTCTGTTTCCCATGAGGAAAAATAGTTCAAGAGATTATCTACAATGTATGTAGTTCGCGATAACTACTTGGGTCGTGAGACTCAAAAAAGTGTAAGAGTCTGGATAGACTCTTGTTGTTTAATCTTATGTGTTTCACACAATCGAGTCGGCACGTTCCCTGAGGATCGTATTGACAGTTTGTGGTAGTACGACAGAAGATTAAAGCTACTGTTTGCCTACGTTATTTTCTACTTAAATAAGAACTGGGTGTGGTGTAACGTGGGTGATGCCTAATAGTGCAACACAATAACAACCACGTTAATTAAGTAATCAAATGATTACTATTTAGGGTCCAAACCCTAACAGTGCCTATATCTTGGTGATATTGTGGTGTCACAGGCAGAGAAACTTTGTGGTCTGCTGAGGATATATACATATTTGACACGGCTCAGTGTGCATTCGAAAGCCTTGAAAAATCATCGTCCAAAGCTCAATCTCAACACGGTATGCGGTTTCCTGTTCAACTTCGATCTTAAAGCCTGTGTCTGCCTTGTTTATGACCGGTACAGCTTCTTTAGCTCATTATCCACTGTTTTTCTAACATAAAAAAAAGAGTCGTGCAAGGATTTCCGGCATCAATACATCCCCTGGATCAGAAAATTCCCCTCCCCTCCACTAATCATCATTGAGCTTGGTTCCCAGAATATATTTTATGGCTTCCACCTGCCGGAAAATTTTAGGCTGTATTCATGCCCATAGAAAATCAACAATAGGTTTGTAGCACCGCGATCAGGACTCAATTGGGATTGTTATGCTCATTCCTGTCGCGGATCATCCTGTTGCAATCATGCGTGAGTCTTTCTGATCTCCACATATCATAAAGGGGATGCACACTGCTCTATTTGGCCCATAGGTTTCGGGGTTCAATACTCATGTATCAACTACATTTCGGGTGAACTCAACATAACTGAGTGTTTCTACATCCCGTATTGGTCGAAGAAGATGCATTGATTCTCACGATATCGGCGGAGCACATTATTTTTTGAGGTAATGCCCCCTCAAACCAGATTCCCGTCGTCTCAGGTCAATCCATTCTCAGCATGCAAAATACAAGCGAGAATATGGCTACTCCGGGAAAATACTCTCTAATTAATTTTTCATGCCCGTACTAGTGTCACTAACAGCTAATAGCCTCGGGGCAGCATCGTTCAACCGCGGTTCTAACTTTTCGGACACTCTGTTATGCTACATGCGTGTTGCTGTATCCATTCATTAACGATGTGGCTGTAATATACTGTCCAAGCCTCAAGGGACTTCAATGCTACATTTTCACTCGATTCTAGCCCCAAATCGGCGACTGCTTTTGCCCTCCCACACATTTTGCACTGGGTTCATCACAGAACTGCTCCTCTGACCCACATAATATATTTACCTCGTATGACGGAAGCCGTTACTCCTCTTGAGAGAACTTGAGATTGAAACGTGGGAACAGCCATAGGTATAATGGTGTTTTTTGAGCGAGTGGTTTGATTGCCATTACAAGTTTTGAAGTTCAAGCGTTCGATATGAGTGGGAAGTCAGCAACACATGCACACCATAACCCTCTGTGACAATTGGTGTCTTTACTCCTGTATTTCACTTCAGCTTCGGAGTAAGCCTATCATGGATGTTGCACAGTTTCACCAAACTCGGACTAGTGATGAGGGCCCCCAGAATATCCTTTGGACCCCGTCATGTCCAGGATATGCTAGACACCAGGGAGAAATGGTAAGAATCCATGTCTTCTGGGTATCTCACAGACTGTTTTGTACAAATGTTGAACTTCAACTGTGGGAAGCTGTTCGGAAACCCATTGGATGTAGTGCTGTATTTTCGCGTTGATATTCCCGTATATCCCGTCCTACTCACCTCTTGTGTTCTGCGAGTCAACTATGGCAGCCCACACTCCAAGAGTTTAGAACGATGATTGCAGAATTCGAGAAGCATTTCCATTGTAGTAGTCCAATTAGGACTGGTTCGGGTCCTGTAGTTCAAGTTGAATTATGTTCACACACACACCGGGTCGGATCAAAGCAGTGGCATAGAGGTACTGAATGAAAGCATGGATTTTAAGCTATGAAACATCATGAATTAGGATCAGAGATTATCATTGAACCTGGCTAGGAGATGCGGCATTGACGCGGCGGTGGCTGTGTTGATGCGGCACTGACGCGACCTTGACGCGCATCGGCGCGGTACTGACGCGCAGTGGCGCGGCACCGGCGCGCATCGACGCGGTTAGTGATGCGGCATCGACGTGGCCACCCATCGGTGTTTGAGGTTCTTTTAGACATCGCAGTGAGTGTTGAAACCTATTTTTGATGTTGAGAGTTATTTATGAGCAGAGAAACTCGAAAACCAAACCAAATGACTCCATTCTTCTACCTGAACACACATATCCTATACAAAAATATGTTTACCTGGTGTCATATAGCCTACCTGAGACATTCTGGGCATTATTGCTGAATGAAAAACAGCAGCGGAAGGTTCAAAACATGCCGCGCTGAGTGCCGCGCCGGTCCGCGTCAATGCCGCGTCAGTGCGCGTCAATGCGCGCCTGCCGCGTCATTTTCTCCGGACCGCCACAAAAGCAACAACCGGACCGTCGGCTGCGCGGGGAGTTTCAAGTTAGCGCAAGAACTGCGCGTTGGAAATGATCCATCTGCACAAACCTCCGTGATGATACTAACCGGAGTCGACACATCTGGGCGACTCGGACGCCCCTCCATGATTGTCTCAAAGTGAATGATAGAACCTTACAGAACCCGGCGGTTCGCATCAGTACGCATTTATGACACTGTTATCTGTACCCTCGTCTCAGTTCCCGGACATCTGAAGCAGGTCAAATGGTCATTGAACGGGTCATCGAAATACGATGAGTGCTGCCCTGAAAATAGATCTAGATGGCCACAGTAATACCTTTAGGACCCCGCGGTTTGCTGTTGAACTGCCCAAGAAGCACTCGTGAGATATGCCGATGGATGCGTACATCTGCCACCGGAGGCATGCACAATCTTTTACAGTATGGCATTGGAATTCGTTATTCTTGCTGTTGTAATGCCTAGGAGGTTTAGAGCCGACTCGCTCCAAGCGAAATGGTTGTACAGCGCAAGCATGGATTGAAGCATCATAGAAATATCGGGGGAGGGTGGGTTGAAACACGCTCTAATCCGAAATCCGTGTATCGACGTTCTGATACCCGCACCGACCTGGAGGGTGTTCAAGAGAATATACACACGATTCGGGGGGTCTTTTTTTCTCGCCATCTTTCACATTCAGGAAACATAGCCATGGCCGCAATTCCCCGCTCCGAGATAGATATTGGTACATCGGGGGTTTTTTATTTATATATTTTTCTTCCTTGTTCTTCGGCACTCCGGTTGGAATTTTCTTTCAATACCTTCACGTTTTCACATCATCGAGCCTTGGTGTCGGGTTCGGGACTCACATTGGACCCACAAGGTATGAGCGTTGCACATGGTGCAGGTCCTAATACCGTCACGGCACGGTATAACTCCGATGAACACGGTCTTCCCTGGAACATGATGGCCTCCTCCTGGTCTTCTTCCATCTATCCAGTCCAACCGATCCGCCCGGGTAACCACTGGGCGGGGCGATGCATTCTGTTGGAATGACTTTCCATGATCATAACCGCTACTTTCAAATACAATTCTTATCTCTATTCCGTTGGAAACCCCAGATTTTGGTACAAGTCATCATTTCAGATGCAACGCTAAATGGGAGTCCAACATGTGCGATGTTTCACGGTGATCACGATGTACAGTAATTTATGTACTCCCTACGGTCTACATTTCCTCGAACATGACTAATGCCCTACGAGATCTGGAGAGAGATAAGCCTTTAAGCCGCATGTGCAAGCGTGCGTTAATGATCGTGGCGAAACCCCACACCGTGCTGAGAACAAGGCGGGATCAGGAGGCTGATTGTTGAAGATAGAAAATATTTACGTGATGGCCACAAAAACCTCGGTGGGCTGGTAGTGCTTCAATACAGAATCAAGCGACCAGTGAATGAAACGTACGGTCTGAAAAATTGAGACGACAAAGTCCGCAAACCGAAGGGCTAAGAACATAGACGTTGACCAAAGTTAAAAACTTGAATACGAAACAGAACGAACCGAATATCGTCTAGGCGCAGTATCATTCTGAGTATATATATGACATAGAAAGAAGAGCATACCAAAAACAATCCCAACCCGTCTTTTTGCAATGCGGAGACAATTTCGATATGTGTGAGCCGAGGTCGATCGATGGCGTTGAAGATAATGAGCAAGACAATGAAAAAGTCAAAGAACGACTGTCATGACACAGAGATGAACAACAAAAAAGATAGATATTGTTGTTTCCCCACCAATACACCCAACATCGCTGTGATGACCTTTGGCTTCGAACCAAAAACACAGGTCTGAAGGGGCTCGAAATAAGAGAGGTCAGCTAATGAAAGATCAGCGATCATTCAGCTCTGAACGATAAATACTTACGCTCTATCTGAATCGCAGCAAATACCCCGAGGATGGTAGTGGTGGAGATACAAACGGTAAACGCTGCTGTTAGGATCCGCGCGACACTCGCCCTGTGATCCCACAGAGAATACACACGGATGAGAATGACGACTAGGGAAAGGCTGTTACTCCAGTATTAAACCAACAGGGACAGGCTTACAGTGGGATATTGCACCAGCGACTATGCATGTTATGCCATAGATCCAGATGAACCTCCAACACCTGATATACATTATCAATGGAACACTATTCGAAACGTTTTGGTAGACCTACATCTAGTGATGGTTCAGAGAGTGCAACATGATGTCTTCAGCGCGGAACTCACTGTAGTATCCAATGTAGTGCCTGTCCCACTAAAAACTTGAAAAACATGACGAGTCAGTACAGCGCAAAGTGTTGATATGTCAATGGACTGACTGTAAACGACGTATGCCATTACACCCTCAGTCAGATAACGATTGACAATAAATGCGGCCTTGGAGTGCAGGCGCACATTGGGGTTGTTCCAGATGGTATTAACTTCATCGTCGATGGTAATGAGGTGGTCAAAGACTACAGCGATGAAAGAAACAGCTTTGAGTAGTGTGAGCAACACCCAAAAAATCCCCAGCATATATCGATCTCACCAGAAAAGTATTTCAGACCATAGAAGATTTGCACGACCTGTTCTGCAGATTCCGCGGCCATGACAAGCACAGGTGTGTGAGTACTTCCTGCCACGTATTTAGATGGAAAGCGGAACTCAGAAGTGAACCGTGCAGGAACCAATAAAGGGGAACTCGGTTCGTTTCAATTTTTTTTCCATAATACATCACGGAGGCTCTGTTTCAACGACCCGGAACTCTCATAGCCTAAAATTAGTCAAGAGTTTCCATCCGCAAAAAAAAAGACCCACCATGCTAATACACCTTTGGATTGAAATGCGAAACAGCAGCTGACCCTGAACAGCGCAAAAGAAGAGAGAGAAAGCTGCACTGGAAATTGAGACCTGTTAAATTCCCATCTCAGGTAGATTAGAAAGTATCCAAAATCCTAGCACGACTTGACGAACTATGGAACATCAATCAAAACGTGAAGTAGAGGGAGCATGAGATGGATTTACACTGTGAACAGCGGACACACTTTATATTAGTGTTCCGAGACAAACCAAAATCAGTGCCGAAAGCACTTCAAATTAGTGCCTGGAAGCACTAATATACAGTGCATCTGGCCAAAATTCCACTTTTATGCAGTGCTTTTTTGCGTAATCTAGTGCGTCGAGGCACTCATATACAGTGCTTTAGGGCACTAGTTTGCAGTGCATCAGGGCACTTATTTTCGGTCTGACGATTCAACTTTGGGTTCAAATTATATATTTCGGTAGCTATGTACTATACAAGTGTCGTAGAGTGAGGTTGAAACAAACTGAGCGGCCAGAGGTGATTTTCGCGTACAGGTAGGGAACGAGATGCTATCAGCACGCGAGTGAACGATGAATGGAAGTGGACTCACCGGAAATCGGGCAACCAAGGCCAGGGGCGAGGCTCGAGCGGCCGAGAGCGAAGTCGAGTTAGGGTTAGGGTATGATTTTTAAGATCTGAACAATGGGTTCAGAAACAAGAAATATATGGGAGAACCATTACCGGCGGAAATCCAGAAGCTGGCGCTATAACCCTATACGACTCCAGGTGATAATTTCTACGGCGGAGTCAATGAAGTATCACATTCTGATCGACCAACTCCGACTCACATTTTATGCAGACTATCGAGGGCTCAAGACTAGGGTTTGCATTAGCAATATACAACATGCTGAGAGATACCCATAATGTCACCTAAAAGCTCCATTCAAGAGCGAGGGCTGGCACCGAGGGCTGAAGGACTTGAATGCAGTGGTGATCACGTGTTCTCGCAAATACAAGGCAACCAACTCGTGAGAATACGGGAGGAGGAGTGTGGCAGGCTTACGTACGACACAGGAAGTTTGTGGTTTCGAGCACGCCGGATCAGAACAGCGTAGAAATGGAAAATGCGTTGGTAAAACTGAGAGAGAGAGAAAGAGAAAGAGACCCACCCGACAGACGACTAAAATCAACGGGTGTGGCAGAGTAATGGGAGAGCCGGGGCTACAAAAGTGGCGCGGTCACGTTTGAAGCTGGCGCGCAGTGTGCTGACACCGCGTAGCTCGAAGTCGAGGAGCAAAGAGGTCAATATGAAGTCGCAAGGATAATTGACATATCACACACCTTTCAAAGACCTCTCGCATATTATCGGCTACCCACGAAACGGCTAAGAAAGATATGCACACAAGAATGAAGGAAATGAAAGACGAGAAAAGACTTGAGGGACCTACCGCAAGCTGACAACTGGCGGAATTATTGAAGAAATAAATTAGAACGAAACACGGACGGTAATTGACCTGGATTCGTCGTGGCGAGTATGCGGCACCGAAGCAGAGGGGGTGGAGTTGTGAAAGAAGTGGAGATAGGAATGGAAAGGCTGGAGTGAATGGAAAAGAATGAGTATATGCGAGGTGAACGGGAAGAGCGCCCAACCTGAATAAGAATACTCCTGTTGAAGGATAGCGTGATGAAGGGGAAGGAACCACGTCACGACGTAGAGTGTATACTGAGTAATGGAAGGGAGAGGGAGGGGAGGAAAAGGGGACAGAGACGGACGGACCGAAGATCATCTGGCAAGCTCAGAAATGAATGCGAGGTGGAGAAGAATGTGGTATGCGAAAGGATTTGTGCGCGAGAAGGCTCCCGAAGAAAGCAGAGGCGCGAAGCGAATGCAGCTAAAATGTGGTGTACTGGCGAATGTCATGGAAGCTTTTGAATGGTGTATCGGCACGATTAAGCGGCGATAAGGAGGGAGAGCTGGGGAGAATTAGGGAAAGAATGGGGATTTGGCGGAGGGGAGAGTAGATAGGAGAAACCGGTGGAAGAAAAAAGCAGGCAGAAGAAGGGTGGAATCGAGGACGAGGTTAAGAGAGGGAATGGACAGGACAGGGAACTGCGACCGCAAAACACAAAGGCAAGAAGTTTGTGCGAGTGAAGGAGCTGGACGACGGCGAAACTCTCGGAAGTGATACGCATGCGCGAGGCTAGCAAGGAAAGCATAACGTGTATCAGATATGAATTTCATTCGAAAAAAAAGTCGTGTAGGGACAATCAAAGTGAGGTTACTCGCCGATATGCCTGGCTTGAGGAATGTCACATCAGGAAGGCCAAAGAAACAGGTCAGATTTGAATAACGAAAGATTTATAAGGCATCTAGTAGGTCCTGAGACGTATTTGGGGGGATGGAAGAACGTCTGGGGCCCTTGTTGGTGGAAAATCGGAAAATGCCGTATTTACGCGTTGATGGCTGAATTAGGGGTAGGACCGCGAGGAAAACCGGATGTGGACGTGCCATTGAAGGCATAGAACCATGATAGAAGGAATCTAGGGTGATATTGGGGACGGGACAGGTGTGTAGCAGGACGCGACCATGATGGCAGGAAGAAAGGTGACAGAGTCACGCGTGACAAACAGAGCCATACAAGGCTAAACTTTGTTCAAGTTCGCAGTTCAAATTGAGTTCAACCGCTTTCTACCTCTCCCTCTCAGCCGGGTATCAAGCTCAGGAACGCCCAATTTTGTCTATGCCTTTCCGAGATTGAGGTGTAAGAAGCTCAGGTCACGCAACCACAGAAGTAGACTCATTGGGGCAGGCATCGAGAGTGCGAAAGTGCGAAAGTGCGGCACAGATAACAGATAGGCAATATAAGTACGCAGACACGGAACGAGGCGAAATGATGGACGAAAATAAGTGGATAGATAAAGGTCCGAACGGAATGATGCAGTGGACGGCGCGTGACACTCACCATCTTCCAACATGAGGTGCTCTTGTTTGAGGTAGAAGATAAAATCCCCCCGCACGGCCGCAATAAGCCCGCAAACTGAATTGAAGAACGCACCGCAGATGTTTCACGACTAATACAAATGCGGGTATGCTCATATTATCGTAGTTACTCACCGCACATACTGATGATGACCCAGTCGACCTTTGGTCCCGCCCTGTTAGCATTTTCTCCTACCTCTCCGACATGGTGGGTGTCAAGGTTTCCGGGAAACGCACCTGCTGTTCCACCACTTCGGTGCGAAAATGCGCTGCGAGTTTTCGGACCATGGTACCACTTCCTTCCTCCAGGTGGCATCGTTTTCAGAGTCAGTTGTCTGATGGCGACGCGGCTATCCGGGACGCTGCCAGTGCGAGTGACCCGCGGGTAGAGCTAACGAGCCCAACACAACACACAGCCCCGGACACATCGATGTCTCGCGGAATCTATACAAGCTGACCGGCTCCTGAGCGACACCGCTCTCCTCGGATGATGTGTTAAACCTGTGCACACATGTTTCATTTTCGCGAGTGGTAAAGTGGGGAGATAAAAAGAGTAAATCCAGATTTACCCAAAAAGAAAATGTTGAACCTCCGGTCACTTGGTTGCTTTGAATCGTGCTTGAATGAGAAAGCGGGAAAAAAATATCTCTCCGTTATAGCTGGAATTGAGGCACCGCCGACACGAAGTTTGTCCCAAACAATGAGGAGAAACTATAGGTTTCGTGCTATTTTATGTTGCATGGAGCGCTGCCAGTCTGAGGTCGCCGAATGATGTTGAATGTGACACTGGGGAGAGAAGCAGTTTGGAAAGATGAATTGCAACTTCATTTTGTACTGGCATGGTGCCCAGTGCGGGCATAAGGGGACTCTATTCGCGCCGAAGTTGAAGCCTAGGCTGCCTAGACCGAATGCCCAAATACGGACATACCATGGTGATCCCCAGCCTGCGACAGCCTGCGACAGCCTCGGGAACACGATAGGATATAGATAAGGCAGAAAAATTGGGGACACACTGATATGAAGTGCATTAGAAATCAGTGTCTCAAAGGCACTAATTTATAGTGTACAGAAAAACACTGATTCCCGAAGCACTTTATATTAGTGCCAAAATTTAACAATCAGTGCCTAAGCACTGATATAAAGTGCTTTTACTATTCACAGTGATTTTGTACTGGCATGGTGCCCAGTGCGGGCATAAGGGGACTCTATTCGCGCCGAAGTTGAAGCCTAGGCTGCCTAGACCGAATGCCCAAATACGGACATACCATGGTGATCCCCAGCCTGCGACAGCCTGCGACAGCCTGCGACAGCCTCGGGAACACGATAGGATATAGATAAGGCAGAAAAATTGGGGACACACTGATATGAAGTGCATTAGAAATCAGTGTCTCAAAGGCACTAATTTATAGTGTACAGAAAAACACTGATTCCCGAAGCACTTTATATTAGTGCCAAAATTTAACAATCAGTGCCTAAGCACTGATATAAAGTGCTTTTACTATTCACAGTGTTTAGCCGGTAACCTGTGGTTGTACGATCCAATGTAATGGTAACGCTGGATGAATCTGAATTGGAAGAGCTTCAGATACTTCGGTGAATCCATACGTGTATTTTGCCACCTGTAAAATTATGTGCGTGTGAGATATCGTCAGCTTCATGGTCCGACAACTTGAAGTTAAGCAACGCAGGCCTTCAGATATCGTTGTTGATTCCAGTCCATCGTTGCATAGTAACACCGGTCCCCTGTGCTATATATATTTCAGCAGCACCAGGTGTCCTAGCCATTCGATCTCGCCGGTAAGTTCCGGGAGCGGCAAGGGAGCGCCGGCATATTCTCGTTGCGGCCCATACTGGGAAGGTTAGAGATAAACCATTTTAGCCGTTCTGGTTTCTCCCAAGCGAGATGATGAGATGGTGGTTAAGTTGACAGAAGAAGGTAGGTTCGACTGGGATGCCGCGGGTTCACCACATTGAGGTCGCGTGTGAAAATTCCAGAGGTTCTCCCGGAGATCCCCGGTTAGTGTCGGTCCGAATGCGGTTACCTGCTCCGCTGGCCCTACATCGGGCCGAGATAAGAAACATCGCTCATAACGGCGCACGGTCAGCTAAAATACTATACTATTTCGACGGTTCACGATATGTCACCCGTAATTGACCCGTAACCTCACATGTTCATTTTCAACATGTTCATTCCTCGGCAATCACATCAAAATGCCCATTTATGGGAATCCGGCAAGCGCCGGGTAGAAAATTTTGGACATTCTCGCTTATCTGGGGTGCCAAAACTCTCCTCCGTCACCCGTCACCTGAGCCTATGGTCGAAATAGTACCGTAACCCTGAGGTTTATTCGTTTCCGAGGCGGCCATGCGGGTGACGAATGTTGACAGAATGTATAAATGCGACTCGTGCGAACCGAATATGAATCATAATTCACGAGCATCCCTGACCCAACTTTAAGCCATCAACTTGTGCATGCATGTACTACTGTACGTATACCGGGGAATTCAAGTCCAAGAAAATCGTTCAAAATGTATAAATCACAGGACAGTATAATTTGTCACTAGAACTCAAACTATCAGACATCCGATAATATTTACAAGGGGCTTCGGATCGGAGGTGGACCTATATTGTTTAGGAGATGGGAAATCGTGGTTGCCACAACATCAGGTAACTCTTGCATAATCTGTAAGTAATCGTTAGCCACGATTTGAACCAGGTCAAATGAACATGCCGTATGTCCAACTTCAGGGATTTTCGTAATCGAAGCAACAGTTCTCCCCTTTGCCCTATCTACGACGCAGTCGCGAATGATTTGTGGCCTATGTACGAATGATCAGCGATGTCGGGCATTAGGAAACTGAATCGAACTTGCATGAGATCCAGGGTCTCTCCGAAGACGACATGGATGGGGATGATGCCGTACAGTTTCGACAGCTGTTCTGCAGCGTCCCAGGTGACCTCGAGGTTGACTTGGAAAGCTGATGCTTCATGGATCATGCGACATTTGCGGACAACACAGGAATTCCCGTCCTTGTCCTTTGAGCTCTTTAATGCATGTTCCTGGCCGGAAGGGATAAATATCCATGAACGTTCAAAATATATGTAGACCCACCACATATAATCCCACTATTCGCGGATCCCACGACTTCCATGGGAATTTACCCATGAAATATTGGTGCGCCTTTTCCTTACTCGCCCAAACATCGCGCCGATGCTTAACTGCATTAGCGACCATGTTGAACGCCGGTTGGATTTCCTCGTGGCTGGTGTTCCATGTTTCCTTGTCCATCATCGAAGGCTCCACCAATATAATGCCGAGGTAAGGACATTTGTCAAAATCACGGGTCGAGAGCATGCTACTGGATCGTTAATATCCGCATCAATTCGAAGTACAGCCAACTCACAGTCCAACAGTTCCAGACGAATATCCAATACCCACTAGTTTGTGCCCATTGACGTGATCAGATTTCATAAATATGGCAATGGCAGACCCCCAAAGATCCAGAGCTGACAATGGAATGAGCGAGGAATATTCTGGATGAATATTGAGATAACATACGTGCAGATTTAGGATCATCTTTCAAAGCTTCTTCGTTAAGAACGGCAGATTCACCGTGACTCTGCCAGTCGAACGACCAAGCTTCCCTGATTGGGGGGAAATCTGATTTTTCGGACTGTAAGAGAAAGAGTTTCTCAAGGACGGGCTCCCATTGTTCCTTATCTGAGCTATCTGTCAGCGACCCCAACAGAATGCAATCAGTAGACGAAAATGCATACGTTGGCCCAGCCCATGAAACATAAGGAGTGTAATCCCATTCTGCGGTGTTCTTCCCATATATCTGTAGCGCTTGGCTGCGACAAGGAGGGTTGGCCGCCTGGGGTAGGTGGGCTTCGCAGAATAAAAGGGTCGGTATTCATAACGGTGAGTTGGGAACGGGCGGGGGAGAGCAGTACACAGAGTGGATGTACTTGAACGGGGCTCAGATCTGCACAGGTTGTATTTCCCGGATAGAGCGAGGCTAAATAAAGCCTTATAACTTTCATCCCCATCCGGCAAGAACGCCACGATCTGTCATACAACGGCGTCCGACAAGAACGCTCGAAGCAAACCAGCGAGCAAACTTGGAGCAAACCAACGGAAATAACTCATTTCAGGGGAACCCGAGGCGCGAGGGCCTCATGGAAACAACACAGTCCGTGATTCCACCACGCTCCAGTACGGCTTCTGGCTTGTTTTTGATCCTATGCCCACGGACTTAGTGTGTGAAGACAGCGGACCCACTCTGACCTCCCGTAATGATGGGGATGGGGCCGCACTTGAGATCCATCTTCCTGGTAAAACTCTAAAATTACCCCAGCAGACTGAACACTGAATATTGTTGCAGACATCAGCCCGGAGACCGTGACACGCCATGTTGAACTTATTTATAACATCTACGGGCTGTGTAATACGACTTCGCTTTCTCTCCCTTCCAACGTCTACTTTAAATTTCGCCCCTGGTGAGCGTAACATCTATGGACGCCCAAGAAGATGTACAGCTGCGACGCGACTGGCGATTCTGGATGATCTTCATGTGTGTCATGCTGTCTCAATTCATCACGGCTCTGGAGCTGGTGAGTGGTCTCTCTCCTTTGTCGAACCACTTTACCACAATGATTATAGTCTGTTGTATCCACGGCACTCCCTACCATCGTAAACACGCTACATGGAGCCCAATTTGTCTGGATAGGCTCAGGTACTACCCACGTGCTACGCTGAGACCTCAGAATAATGTGCAATTTGCAGCATACACCCTGTGTTCGACAGCTTTTGTGCCTCTCAGTGGAAGTCTTGCTGAGGTTTGTGGGCCCGTTTGAATGATTAACGGATGTACTTACTTATCATGGACACAGATATTCGGACGGAAGATACTAATGTTCGGGTCCATTCTAATCTTTGCCATTGGAAGCGTTCTCTGTGGGGCAGCCACGAGTTTGAACTTCCTTATTGTCGGAAGAGGTATGTACACAATACTTTCATTTTTTTCAAAGTCGCATATCATTCAAATTTTATAGCCGTCCAAGGATTAGGTGCAGGAGGCTTGGCCTCTCTGTGTCATATCATCCTTTCCGATCTTGTACCCCTCAAGGAGCGGGGGGTGTTCAATGGACTCATCGCAATGTACGTTGTCCGCAACCAGCGTGCCGGACATTATTTCAACTCTCCTGTTGCAGAAGTTACACCGTCGCGAACGGGATTGGCCCAGTGGTTGGTAAGTCGTCGAGGAACTCTATTTTAGCGCGGAATTAAAATCCTAAATGTAGGAGGTTCGCTTGCGCAGCATGGCCAGTGGCGATGGATATTTTGTGAGTGCTGGACAATCTTTTAGAGTGCACACCTCACCCATCGCGCGCAGATTTAAATATACCGATATGCGGCTTGACCATGGCACTTGTCTTACTCTTTCTCAATCTCCGCACCCCGTCAGGATCCTTCGCCACAAAAATCAAGAAAATCGATTTCATGTCCGTATTTAATCCATTTCATCATTTGGTGTTTCTGACTAGAACTTTGACTCAGCGGAAATATTCTGGTTGCTGGATCAACTACATCTGTAATGATTGGACTGACGTGGGGTGGTGTCCAATTCCCGTGGTCTTCTGCTCGTATATTGGCGACTCTCATTCTGGGATGTCTTGGTTTGGTGGTATTTGTATGGTATGAGTTCAAGATCGCAAAGAATCCTATTGTGAGTGATGGAAAAAATGATTCAGTTTTGAGGGCCATTCAATAATGCGTCAAATAGGTGCCGCCTGGACTCCTTGCCACCCGCACGGCACTCAGTGGATTTATTCAGACCTTCATATTGTTCATCGTCCTTATCTGCCTACTGTGTAAGTGGCGCCTTCTGCCGTATACTTGACGGCTTCATGGTTTCAAAACAGACTACATGCCCGTGTACTTCCAAGCATGCATGGATGCGTCTCCGATCGCCTCTGGAGTCGATATATTTGGGCTTGCGTTCAGTGTTGCCCCATCTGCCCTGCTGGTGGGCCTTTCGATCGCGCGGTCCCATCAATATCGCCCCCAGATGTGGCTTTCTTGGGTGCTCGTTGTCATTGGAGTCGGTCTATTTACCACCCTGCATGATGACAGCTCCAGGGCCAAAGCCATTGGATTTCAAGTCATTGCTGGAACCGGGCTCGGCATGATGACCGCGGCAGTTTTCTTCCCAATTCTTGCACCCTTACCCATTGAATCCAACGCGCAGGCAATCGCACTATATACCTTTTTCCGCAATTTTTCGAACGTGGGTATTTACATATATCTCATTTTTTTGGTTGTTCAGTTAATGATGAATCGTACAGATCCTCGCTGTCACCATCGGAGGTTCGGTGCTCCAGAATGAGCTGGGGAAGCGCCTGCCTCCCGCTTTCTCGGTGCAATTTCCTCAGGGCACTGCGATCGCATATTCGATCATTCCCCTCATTCGAACTCTCCCTGAGCCGCTCAAGTCTGAAATCCGAGTGGCATTTGCAGATAGTCTGCGCGTTGTATGGCAGGTCCTTATCGGGGTCTCAATAATTGGCTTGCTCGCCAGCCTGGCCATGAAGCGACTCCCATTGCACACCGATGTTGACAAAAAATGGGGCATCCAAGGTCAGAAAGAAGACCCTGAGGAGCGTTCAACGAGCCTCAAAAGTCTTCGACCAGAGTCCACGTAATATCTTCACACGGTTCAAGTCAAGTGTATCTACCTCTATCTAGCTATCTATGACCAGACCCATCTCCCTATAGATTTATCTCTTGACCTCGAATCTTTGCCGCGCAGGGCCGCCAATCTGTTTATTCATTGAGTGAACTGTTTCCAATTCGAGGCAGTTATAAAAATAAGGCAGGTTTATAATGGATTGCAACTTTCGGTAGTCTACACGTTGAGTGGGAACTATCCGTCTGCCTCGAAAAATAATTCAAAGTATAATGGTATCATCGATCCAGCAGCCTATTCGCATCCAATCTCAAATTTCAATTAAGGCGATTGCACCCGCCACGTAGAGGAGCTCCTTGGGGTCAAAAAGCGAGGAAAAAACTGGAATTGAGATACTCCTTTTATCGGATGCACCTCTTGCGTATGGCTGGTGGAAGGACGTGGAAGACGTTTTTCGGTTGTTTTTCGGAGGAAGTTGAACAATGTGGCTGTGTCGAGAACGTGGCAAGGCACACAGTGACAAACAAAGCTCCTACTTAAGCTCGTCTCTGAAATTCGTCAACATCCCGCGCTCCCCTTCGACCCAACTTTTTCCTACTGTTTCCGGCCGTCTCCTGTTCATGGTGAGCTGTGTTCTACCCTATTGCGATTTCCCTCGCGCTTTCGAGCCTTCGACACGATGATACTCCAAAGTACTTTCTTCGAGCCTCCCTATGTCTTTACCAGGCGCGGTAGCGGTGTGATTCTCATGTCATAGTTACACTGATCGGTTTCCCTCATCCTCCCTCCGTTCCTGTCTTTTTTTTTTCACTCTTACTGACTTTCGTTCGTCAGATGCAAAACTGCACACTAGTCTACGACGAGATGCAATAGAAGCTATATACCACAGGTGAGGCCTGTTCTATACTTTCCATGCGCGATGAGACAGGAATTACCGCCTGAGCTGCAAGGCTCTGACGACATTTCCACGGCTGTATTTTTCGAAATATTCTGATCCCACCCACACCCATGTACATCCTATCCTGTCCTATTCTGTCCGAGCTCTCGCTGTCGTCCTCTCCTCGTCTCTTCTCCCGTTAAATCTCCACATGTTCGTTCAC